>CAWUFW010009284.1:0-600000 GCA_963921515.1 Calotriton arnoldi
CTTAGAAGCCATTTGAGGAAGGTCGGTGCGCCCAGGGATCTTCCGGCCATGGCTCCCAGTATCTCAGCCACACATTAGGAAAGGCAGGTCCAGTCCTAGGGCTGGTGGAAGCCGCTACAGGAACCAGATGCAGCTGAGGGTAAAATGAGTGGTCCCCTGATGCACCTGAGGCTGAAATGAGTGGTCCCCTGAAGCACCTGAGGCTGAAATGAGTGGTCACCCGATGCACCTGAGGCTGAAATGAGTGGTCACCCGATGCACCTGAGGCTGAAATGAGTGGTCACCTGAGGCTGAAATGAGTGGTCCCTTGATGCACCTGAGGCTGAAATGAGTGGTCCCCTGATGCACCTGAGGCTGAAATGAGTGGTCACCCGATGCACCTGAGGCTGAAATGAGTGGTCCCCTGATGCACCTGAGGCCGAAATGAGTGGTCACCCGATGCACCTGAGGCTGAAATGAGTGGTCACCTGAGGCTGAAATGAGTGGTCACCTGAGGCTGAAATGAGTGGTCACCCGATGCACCTGAGGCCGAAATGAGTGGTCCCCTGATGCACCTGAGGCTGAAATGAGTGGTCACCTGAGGCTGAAATGAGTGGTCACCTGAGGCTGAAATGAGTGGTCACCCGATGCACCTGAGGCCGAAATGAGTGGTCCCCTGATGCACCTGAGGCTGAAATGAGTGGTCACCTGAGGCTGAAATGAGTGGTCACCTGAGGCTGAAATGAGTGGTCACCCGATGCACCTGAGGCTGAAATGAGTGGTCCCCCGATGCATCTGAGGCCGAAATGAGTGGTCCCCTGATGCACCTGAGGCTGAAATGAGTGGTCCCCTGAGGCTGAAATGAGTGGTCACCTGAGGCTGAAATGAGTGGTCACCTGAGGCTGAAATGAGTGGTCACCCGATGCACCTGAGGCTGAAATGAGTGGTCCCCTGATGCACCTGAGGCCGAAATGAGTGGTCCCCTGATGCATCTGAGGCTGAAATGAGTGGTCACCTGAGGCTGAAATGAGTGGTCACCTGAGGCTGAAATGAGTGGTCACCTGAGGCTGAAATGAGTGGTCACCCGATGCACCTGAGGCCGAAATGAGTGGTCCCCTGATGCACCTGAGGCTGAAATGAGTGGTCACCTGAGGCTGAAATGAGTGGTCACCTGAGGCTGAAATGAGTGGTCACCCGATGCACCTGAGGCTGAACTGAGTGGTCGCCCGATGCATCTGAGGCCGAAATGAGTGGTCCCCTGATGCACCTGAGGCTGAAATGAGTGGTCCCCTGAGGCTGAAATGAGTGGTCACCTGAGGCTGAAATGAGTGGTCACCTGAGGCTGAAATGAGTGGTCACCCGATGCACCTGAGGCTGAAATGAGTGGTCCCCTGATGCACCTGAGGCCGAAATGAGTGGTCCCCTGATGCACCTGAGGGTGAAATGAGTGGTCACCTGAGGCTGTAATGAGTGGTCCCCTGAGGCTGAAATGAGTGGTCACTTGAGGCTGAAATGAGTGGACACCCGATGCACCTGAGGCTGAAATGAGTGGTCACCTGATGCACCAGAGGCTGAAATGAGTGGTCACCTGAGGCTGAAATGAGTGGTCACCCGATGCACCTGAGGCTGAAATGAGTGGTCCCCCGATGCACCTGAGGCCGAAATGAGTGGTCCCCTGATGCACCTGAGGCTGAAATGAGTGGTCCCCTGATGCACCTGAGGCTGAAATGAGTGGTCACCTGAGGCTGAAATAAGTGGTCACCCGATGCACCTGAGGCTGAAATGAGTGGTCCCCCGATGCATCTGAGGCCGAAATGAGTGGTCTCCTGATGCACCTGAGGCTGAAATGAGTGGTCACCCGATGCACCTGAGGCTGAAATGAGTGGTCACCCGATGTACCTGAGGCTGAAATGAGTGGTCACCCGATGCAGCTGAGGCTGAAATGAGTGGTCACCCGATGCACCTGAGGCTGAAATGAGTGGTCACCTGAGGCTGAAATGAGTGGTCACCTGAGGCTGAAATGAGTGGTCACCCGATGCACTTGAGGCTGAAATGAGTGGTCCCCCGATGCATCTGAGGCCGAAATGAGTGGTCCCCTGATGCACCTGAGGCTGAAATGAGTGGTCCCCCGATGCACCTGAGGCTGAAATGAGTGGTCACCTGAGGCTGAAATGAGTGGTCACCCGATGCACCTGAGGCTGAAATGAGTGGTCCCCCGATGCATCTGAGGCCGAAATGAGTGGTCCCCTGATGCACCTGAGGCTGAAATGAGTGGTCCCCTGAGGCTGAAATGAGTGGTCACCTGAGGCTGAAATGAGTGGTCACCTGAGGCTGAAATGAGTGGTCACCCGATGCACCTGAGGCTGAAATGAGTGGTCCCCTGATGCACCTGAGGCCGAAATGAGTGGTCCCCTGATGCACCTGAGGCTGAAATGAGTGGTCACCTGAGGCTGAAATGAGTGGTCACCTGAGGCTGAAATGAGTGGTCACCTGAGGCTGAAATGAGTGGTCACCCGATGCACCTGAGGCTGAAATGAGTGGTCCCCCGATGCACCTGAGGCCGAAATGAGTGGTCCCCTGATGCACCTGAGGCTGAAATGAGTGGTCCCCTGATGCACCTGAGGCTGAAATGAGTGGTCACCTGAGGCTGAAATGAGTGGTCACCTGAGGCTGAAATGAGTGGTCACCCGATGCACCTGAGGCTGAAATGAGTGGTCCCCTGATGCACCTGAGGCCGAAATGAGTGGTGCCCTGATGCACCGGAGGCTGAAATGAGTGGTCACATGAGGCTGAAATGAGTGGTCACCTGAGGCTGAAATGAGTGGTCACCCGATGCACCTGAGGCTGAAACGAGTGGTCACCCGATGCACTTGAGGCCGAAATGAGTGGTCCCCTGATGCACCTGAGGCTGAAATGAGTGGTCACCTGAGGCTGAAATGAGTGGTCACCTGAAGCTGAAATGAGTGGTCACCTGAAGCTGAAATGAGTGGTCACCTGAGGCTGAAATGAGTGGTCACCCGATGCACCTGAGGCTGAAATGAGTGGTCACCTGATGCACCAGAGGCTGAAATGAGTGGCCACCCGATGAACCTGAGGCTGAAATGAGTGGTCACCCGATGCACCAGAGGCTAGAATGAGTGGCCACCCGATGAACCTGATGCTGAAATGAGTGGTCACCAGTGCTGAACTTCTAAAACCCAAGAAACACCAGCGAACCTGGCAGAACCAGGCGGAACCAGTTAGGGCCGGGCAGAACCAGGCCGGGCAGAACCAGGCAGGGCAGGGCATTTCTAGGAGGTGAAGAGTCATTCTGGGAGGAACACATGTTGTTACAGATGCAGCAAAAAGCTCTGTGCATGTTACAAACAGCTGCAGGTTTTGAGATGTTTGTAGGATGAACCTCAGCCAGAAAGTCCTCTTTAAACCTCTACTAATCCACCACTAATCCTTTGGGCTCCAGACTTGCATGCTAGCCGCTGAAAAGCGCTTCAGTGCCTCGTAAGGGGTAGTAAGCGCTATATAAATACAATTACAATTGTTGATAAATGGCACCCAAGCCCATCGAGTAGAGGTGCCGAGCACCCCAGCAGGGGCACCACAGGAAGGGTGCCCCCAGAGGCGCAGGGGATGCTTGGGGGCAGCTCTGCAGTGGGTGAATCAGCCACCCCTCCAGCTGCAGATGAGGTGACGCCTCATGGGTGGGGAGCGGCGTGGGGGGGGCTTTACGAGGCAGATTTTGGCAACGCCCTGGCTCCCACCCACTATAATATTTTTCAGACATGTACCTCTGCTGGGACATTTTCTTTCCTGGGTGTAATCATGGGTGCCATACAGTGAACGAGCTCCAAGCCGCTCTCGCCTGCTAGTCCTCCGTCACTCTCGGGGTGCTGGGGTACTGTGGGGGGGAGGGGGGGAGGGGCTGGTTGTCGTTGTGGACCGCAGTAGGGTCTAAGGCTTTAAAGCACCAGTGGTAAACAGTAAACACCGGCAGCAGTTGCCATAACCACTGACTCCAGCGGGACCTCATGAAACGATTCAAGTTCCATCTCTAGACCTTCCTTTACATCAAGGAGGAGAGCCGGAGTCGAGCCAGAGCCGAGCCAGGAGTCTGGCCCTAAGAGCCGAAGCATCAACACACCTGTCCCATGCATAGGACACGGCTGATCTGCCTAAAAAAACTTAGTTAATGTACAGTGTACATGTGACACCAGATTACTGCATCCAGTGGCATTAAACGTAGGTGTCACATTAGCTTAATGGTGCCCCCTTCGTTGACCTTGTTGCCCCCCAGACCCACTCTCCCAGCCTCCATTGTTCGTGTTGCCCCCAATCAGCAGCCATCACTCCTGAACACGATGCAGCCAGCGCTGCTGCTTCACAGCGCTTTTATCCCATCCCCTCCATTGTGTCGGCGTTGCCTTCCAAACACGCTCCCCCTCCCTCTGTGTAGCCCCCAACCCCCTCCCCGCCCAAAATCAAACAAAGCGCCATGACGCAGCCAGCGCTGGCGCTTCACGGCGCTTTTCTGTTGCTTTGGACTGGGGACAAGGGCGGGGCAGGCACGTGGTCTGCGGTGGGTGACCGAGCCACAGCCGTTAAGTTGTGTAACACAACGTCCCGATAGATTGCATGCTTTGTTGTCAGAGGCGGACTCTTGCCAACCTGAGGACAAAGGATGGCATTTCTGGGCACGTCCAAGGCGTTTCACAGCAGGGGGCACGGACACACAATCAGCTGGACTTTTGTACCACAGCCTCGGTGCGGCTTTACAGGAAGTAACCAGAGGGCGTGGAGACCACCGACAGAAGTTACACAACCACCGACCACACACAAGATGCTGAGAACTGTCCATGGATCCTGTGCTTTGTCCAAAGATGAGGAGTGTTAGCGCCTTGAGGGCTGTGAACACCCTTCAGTGTGGTTTGTGACAGGAGCTCTTTGATGATAGAACTTGGGAAGGACCCCTTTCATCGGGATGGGTCTGTACTTGGGAAGGGGCCTCTTCACCGGGATGGGTCTGTACTTGGGAAGGGGCCTCTTCACCGGGATGGGTCTGTACTTGGGAAGGGGCCCCCTTCATCGGGATGGGTCTGTACTTGGGAAGGGCCCCCTTCACCGGGATGGGTCTGTACTTGGGAAGGGGCCCCCTTCACCGGGATGGGTCTGTACTTGGGAAGGGCCCCCTTCATCGGGATGGGTCTGTACTTGGGAAGGGGCCCCCTTCATGTGGATGGGTCTGTACTTGGGAAGGGCCTGTTCACCGGGATGGGTCTGTACTTGGGAAGGGGCCCCCTTCATCGGGATGGGTCTGTACTTGGGAAGGGCCCCCTTCACCGGTATGGGTCTGTACTTGGGAAGGGGCCCCCTTCACTGGGATGGGTCTGTACTTGGGAAGGGCCCCCTTCATCGGGATGGGTCTGTACTTGGGAAGGGCCCCCTTCATCGGGATGGGTCTGTACTTGGGAAGGGGCCCCCTTCATGTGGATGGGTCTGTACTTGGGAAGGGCCCCTTCACCGGGATGGGTCTGTACTTGGGAAGGGCCCCTTCACCGGGATGGGTCTGTACTTGGGAAGGGGCCCCTTCACCGGGATGGGTCTGTACTTGGGAAGGGCCCTTTCACCGGGATGGGTCTGTACTTGGGAAGGGCCCCTTCACCGGGATGGGTCTGTACTTGGGAAGGGCCCCCTTCATGTGGATGGGTCTGTACTTGGGAAGGGGCCCCCTTCATGTGGATGGGTCTGTACTTGGGAAGGGGCCCCCTCCACTGGGATGGGTCTGTACTTGGGAAGGGGCCCCCTTCATGTGGATGGGTTTGTACTTAGGAAGGGCCCCCTTCATCGGGATGGGTCTGTACTTGGGAAGGGCCCCCTTCACCGGGATGGGTCTGTACTTGGGAAGGGGCCTCCTTCACCGGGATGGGTCTGTACTTGGGAAGGGGCCCCTTTACCGGGATACGTCTGTACTTGGGAAGGGGCCCCTTAACCGGGATGGGTCTGTACTCGGGAAGGGGCCCCCTTCATCGGGATGGGTCTGTACTTGGGAAGGGCCCCCTTCATGTTGATGGGTCTGTACTTGGGAAGGGGCCCCTTCATGTGGATGGGTCTGTACTTGGGAAGGGGCCCCCTCCACCGGAATGGGTCTGTACTTGGGAAGGGCCCCCTCCACCGGAATGGGTCTGTACTTGGGAAGGGCCCCCTCCACCGGAATGGGTCTGTACTTGGGAAGGGCCCTCTTCACTGGGATGGGGCCGCACTTGGGAAGGGGCCCCTTCACTGGGATGGGGCCGCACTTGGGAAGGGGCCCCTTCATCGGGATGGGTCTGTACTTGGGAAGGGCCCCCTTCATGTTGATGGGTCTGTACTTGGGAAGGGGCCCCTTCATGTGGATGGGTCTGTACTTGGGAAGGGGCCCCCTCCACCGGAATGGGTCTGTACTTGGGAAGGGCCCCCTTCACCGGGATGGGTCTGTACTTGGGAAGGGGCCCCTTCATCGGGATGGGTCTGTACTTGGGAAGGGGCCCCCTCCACCGGGATGGGTCTGTACTTGGGAAGGGGCCCCCTTCACCGGGATGGGTCTGTACTTGGGAAGGGGCCCCCTCCACCGGAATGGGTCTGTACTTGGGAAGGGCCCCCTCCACCGGGATGGGTCTGTACTTGGGAAGGGGCCCCCTTCACCGGGATGGGTCTGTACTTGGGAAGGGGCCCCCTCCACCGGAATGGGTCTGTACTTGGGAAGGGCCCCCTCCACCGGAATGGGTCTGTACTTGGGAAGGGCCCTCTTCACTGGGATGGGGCCGCACTTGGGAAGGGGCCCCTTCACTGGGATGGGGCCGCACTTGGGAAGGGGCCCCTTCACTGGGATGGGTCTGTACTTGGGTTTCTGGAAACACCAGATGTGCTCTGTTAAGTTTTCAGTCCCTTCTTATACACCCTACAGTTCAGACAACTGTCCTGCTCCCAGAGCTGTACTCAGCCCTCTTTGCCTCTTTAACTTGACTTTGTGCAGTTCTTTCCAATTCTTGAGACAAATAAAACCAATCCCATTAAAACTAGGAAAGAGAATAAGAAGCAGCCAGTCATTGGATGGGCCTGTCCCCTATCATACATTTTCAGAATGTAGTCCTTTGGCCACAAATTAGCATCTTTGCTGTATCAGTGAATTAAAACATCTTGTTTAATCTTGAGATATGAGCACAATTAGTGCACAAATACATTGTACTACTGGTATATACTGACAATGAGAGAGGTGAGAAGTGGATGAATGTATGGGTCTGTATGAAAATGAGTGTGTCTGTTGTTTGTTTGCATATTATCTATACAGTGTGTATATTTTTTTCTTATTATAATTATCCTCATTGATACAGTGACATTGTTATTTATAAGATACAAATGATTTTTCTATTTTTGTATTAATAAGATTGTTTCGCTGTGTGTCCTTTTATTGTGCCCTTCACCCTACGTCACAATCACTTGCCTGAGATTATCCACGACTGGGGCAAGTTAGCTTGTTGCAGGGGCCCCTTCTCTTCTGAAACTCCTGCCCCCTAACAGTGCGGATCACCCCCCCGGGAGCTGCTGGGAGGGCGCTCATTTTGAGGTCACTCACTTTTACCTTTCATGGTTATATTCTTTTAATGTCCATAAAACAATCTCAAAGCCCGAGCTGGACTGGCCTCCGGGCAATCGGGCAGTATCGGATGGGCTGGGCTGGCAGAGCAGCGCCTGGGCCTTGGGCCTCTTTTACGTCTGTTGGGCAGCACGCATGGAAAAAGCAAAAACGAGGAGAAATAAAGCATTTCTCCAAGTTTTGCCAGGTTAAGACCAGGTTTTCCCTGATCTTAATTTTGGCGCTGCCCCATATTTACGCCACCCTTGTAAATATGGGGCAGCATCAAAATCAAAGGGGTGTTGTGGTGGAACGCCCACACAACACCCATTGCCCACCGCTTTCACGCTAAGCATAGCGTGAAAGGGGGCCTTATTTACAAGGCACCCTGCCTTGTAAATAAGGCGAGGCCCCTATCGCCACAGGAACATTACAAAAAGTGACGTCCCATGGCGATAGGGGCTTGTAAATATGCCTCAAAGTACCTTATTCCATCAACAGTTCGAAAAAGGTATGTGGTGGTGTTGAATTACCCACCTCAAACACCCCCTCCTCCCCAGTCTCCCAACAATATCATCCCTGCGACACAAAAAAATACTTTTGAAGCTCCCATATCTGGCCCAAGACGGGGTGCGGTAAAAAGTAATAATCATCAAAGTAATCACTACCTGGAGAGGGGGGGCTAGGGGGTTATTAGATGAGCAGCAGTGTACCGAGTTATCCAGAATTAATCCTGGTCACTCCCTACTCCCAGGGCTGTCAAAACACTCATTTTAGAAGGTGGGTGGCCCCAACGAGTCTGGAAGCATGGCTGCCATTGTCAGCAGACTATCCAGATTCCAAGTGCATCAGTCTAACCTCACAAGGAAAATTATGCAGCACAACCACACTGAGAAACAAGGTACGCAGCCCCACCGCGTTCGGACCATGGCGGCCATTCTCAGCAGAATATCCAGATTCCAAGGGCATCATTCTAAGTGTCAAAATCAAATTAAGTGTCAAAACCACACTGAGATACAAGGTAGGCAGCCCCACCGATCCTGGACGCATGGCTGCCATTGTCAGCAGAATATCTGAGTTCTAAGGGCATCATTCTAACTGCCGAAGGAAAATTATGCAGCAAAACCACACTGAAAATCAAGGTAGGCATCACCACAGAGTCTGGTAACATGGCTGCCATTGTCAGCAGCATATCCGGATTCCAAGGGCATCATTCTAACCGCCCAAGGAAAATTATGCGGCAAAACAACACTGAAAATCAAGGTAGGCAGCCCCGCCGAGTCTGGATGCATGGCTGTCATTGTCAGCAGAATATCCGGATTCCAAGGACATCATTCTAGGGGCCTAAGGAAAATTATGTGACAAAACCACACTGAAAATCAAGGTAGGCAGCCCCACCGAGTCTGGAAACGTGGCTGACATTGTCAGCAGAATATCCGGATTCCAAGGGCATCATTCTAACTGCCCAAGGAAAATTATGCAGCACAACCACACTGAGAAACAAGGTACGCAGCCCCACCGAGTTGGAAGCATGGCGGCCATTGTCAGCAGAATATCCGGATTCCAAGGGCATCATTCTAACTGCCCAAGGAAAATTATGTGGCAAAACAACTCTGAGATACAAGGTAGGCAGCCCATCAGCGTCTGGCAGCATGGCAGCCATTGTCAGCAGAATATCCGGACTTCAAGTGCATTACTCTAAGTGTCAAAATCAAATTAAGTGGCAAAACCACACTGAGATACAAGGTAGGCAGCCCCACCCAGTCTGGAAGCGTGGCTGCCATTGTCAGCAGAATATCCGGATTTCAATGGCATCATTCTAACCGCCCAAAGAAAATTATGTGGCGAAACCACACTAAGATACAAGGTAGGCAGCCCCACCAAGTCTGGAAGCATGATGTCCAAAGTCAGCAGAATATCCGGATTCCAGGGCATCATTCTAACCGCCCAAGGAAAATTATGTGGTAAAACAACTCTGAGATACAAGATAGGCAGCCCCACCGAGTGTGGCAGCATGGCAGCCATTGTCAGCAGAATACCCGGATTCCAAGGGCTTCATTCCAACTGCCCAAGGAAAATTATGCGGTAAAAACACACTGAAAATCAAGGTAGGCAGCCCCACCAAGTCTGGATACGTGACTGCCATTGTTAGCAGACTATTCGGATTCCAAAGGCATCATTCTAATGGCCCAGGGTAAACTATGCGGCAAACCACACTGAAAATAAAGGTAGGCAGCCCCACTGAGTCTGGATAGATGGCTGCCATTGTAAGCAGAATATCTGGATTCCAAGGGCAACATTCTAACCGCCCAAGGAAAATTATGTGTCAAAACCACACTGAGATAAAAGGTAGGTAGCCCCACTGTGTCTGGAAGCATGGTGGCCATTTTCTGCAGAATATCCAGATTCCAAGGGTATCATTCTAAGTGTCAAAATCAAATTCAGTGGTAAAACCACACTGAGATACAAGGTATGTAGCCCCATGAATCTGGAAGCGTGGTTGCCATTGTCAGCAGAATATCCATATTCCAAGGGCATCATTCTAACCGCACAAGGAAAAGTATGCGGCAAAACCACACTGAGATACAAGGTAGGCAGTCCCACTGAGTCTGGAAGCATGGCTGCCATTGTCATCAGAATATCCGGATTTCAAGGGCATCATTCTAACCGCCCAAGGAAAATTATGTGGCAAAACACACTGAAAATCAAGGTAGGCAGCCTCACCGAGTCTAGACGCTAGGCTGCCATTGTTCACCAGACTATCTGGATTCCAAGGGCATCCTTTTAACTGCCTAAGGAAAATTACGTGGCAAAACCACTCTGAGATACAAGGTAGGCAGCCCCACCGAGTCTGGAAGCATGGCTGCCATTGTCATCAGAATATCTGAATTCCAAGGGCATTATTGTAACAGCCCAAGGAAAATTATGTGGCAAAGCCACACAGAGATACATGGTAGGCTGCCCCGCCGAGTCTGGAAGCATGGCGGTCATTGACAGCAGAATATCTGGATTCCAAGAGCATCATTCTAACCGCCCAAGGAAAATTATGCAGCAAAACCACACTGAAAATCAAGGTAGGCACTCTGAGATACAAGGTAGGCAGCCCCACCGAGTCTGGACGCTTGGCTGCCATTGTCATCAGAATATCAGGATTCCAAGGGCATCCTTTTAACCACCCAAGAAAAATTATGCAGCAAAACCACACTGAGATACAAGGTAGGCAGCCCACAGAGTCTGGAAGCGTGGCTGACATTGTCAGCAGAATATCCACATTCCAAGAGCATCATTCTAAGTGTCAAAATCAAATTATGTGGCAAATCAACACTGAGATATAAGGTAGGCAGCCCCACCGAGTCTGGAAGCATGGCGGCCATTGTAAGCAGAATATCCAGATTCTAAGGGCATCATTCTAACAGTATAGTCTAATTGTATGGCAAACCCACAATGAGATTTACTGATACCGTGGGGTCTTCAGCAGGGAATATTCTCAAGGAAGCGGGGTTACAGGGACACTCAGAATGTGAACCTATGTGTTCAACACGCCCAGACATTGATCGAGCTTACAAGAACTGACCAACCATGCTGGGAAGAATCCTGAGGCACAGCCCACCAGCTTGTGCAACTGGAAGGGAGGACGCAGCACAATCTTTTAGCTGGTAATATTTGAAGAGGAGTAAATGTGCAATCTTGGTAACAATTCCAGCTGAAAGACCTCTTCATGCAGGATTTCACTCAAATGTTTTATTATCCGTATATTATGAGGTAACCAGGTGGCCCAGTTTTTCCTCGTTTTAGGAATCGCCTGGACGGTCTCTTCAAGACATTTGTTTTCTATCAGTCGGCTTGGAAGTCACCCATTACTTACCATTGGTTGCCATCATTATCGCTATCATTTGGTTGCTTCTCATTGGTCAACTGCTCTGGGCGTCCGTCCTCTTCGTGGATTTGTCCCCCTCTGAAGCATGCCTGCAATACTTGCGTCCTTCCACTGCTCATTTTTAGGTCGCAGCCTACCAGACAGCGCAGCTGAAAACATCCTGGGGACATTCAGAATGCTTTCCGCCCGTTGCTTACCATTGGCTATGTGGTTTGCAACTCCCTATTTCTGACTTCCTATTTGCTGGCTTCATTTGCTTTAGGTTGTCCAGCTTTTTGTTCGTCCCTCCCATTGCCCAAATCTGGTTTACTGTATTCTTCCACAAACTCGCTCTCTGTAAGCAGGACTTTAAATCTTGTTCTTATTTTCTTACATTTGCTGTGCATTCAAAGACAGAGCTCAAATATCAGGCTCTCTCTTCCAGGAAGCTTGGTGTTTATTTTTCTATCTCTGACTTCAAAGTGAGAGGATTTATGTGAAAATCATGCTGACTCCAGGGAGTGCTTTAGGAAAGTTGTACAAAGTTATTTTTTTTTTAGTGCACATCACAATTTAAATGTCTGTAAATGAACTGTACGAAAATTTTAGAATTCGAAAAGCCCAAATGAAGCACATTTTTCGGTAATTCTGAAGTGTGGTGGAAACAATTTTTTTTTTTTAAATCAAAACAAATCAATATTAACCCTGGGCGGAGTTCGCAGAGTTGCGCTACGCGAAACTCCGTGAAGTGGAAAAAAACTCCGCTGCACTACGCGGAGCTCCGCAAGCGGCAGAGTGCGATAGAAAAATGCTGTTCGCGGTGATTTTCAGTGCCGGATGCTTGTCCGCACTGTGCAATCATCGCGAACGGCACCATTCACAGCGCAAGCGGGCGCTGCTTTCCTTTCTGCCGCTCGAGTAGATTTTTACTCGAGCAGCAGCTTTCTCAACGCAAACGGGCAGTTTCTCAACGCGAGCGGTCGCGAGCATACGCGACCACTCGCAATGAGAAACCTGACCTTGCCGTGTTGAGAAATCTCGCCGGGAGGTTTATTTTCCACGCTTGCGCTCGCGAACTTGATGTTGACGATCGCGAACTAGGAAAAATCTCGCCGGGAGGTAGATTTTCCTCGCTCGCGCTCGCCAACTTGACGTTGACAAACGCGAGCAAGGAAAAAAACTCCGCTACGCTACACGGGGCGGAGTTTTTTGGAGCTCCGCGTAACGCGGAGTTCTGTAAACTCCGCGAGCGGAGCAGAGTTCACCGCCCATGCCTAATCAATATGCAAGCTGATGAAATTTTCACACATTATCGATTGTGAGCTGTATACTTTTATCAGTGAAACTCTATGTCTGCGCAAATGTAATGGCCATTTCAGTTGAAGATGTGTTGTCTGTAATGGCAGTGCACTACCACACCACGCTACTGTAATCTGCGCATTGCAGTCTACTCCACTCTGCACTACTCCATTGTATGCCACTGCACTCTATGCCACTTCTCTCTACGCTTCTCTACTGTACACCACTCTACTCTATGCTAATGCACTCTACGCCACTCTACTCTACACCACTTCCCTTTTCGCCACTGCACTCTGCACCACTCCCGTCTAGGAGACTCCACTCTATTCTGCACAACTCCACACTGTCACCCCACTCTATGCCACTCTGCAACATTTCGCTCTACACCACTGCACTCTATGCCAATACACTCTATGTCAATGAACTCTACTCTATACCACGCCACTTTGCACCCCTGTACTCTATGCCAATCCACTGTACACAGCTCTAATCTACTGTACACAACTGCACTCTATGTCACTGCACTCTACACCATTTTATGCCATTACTCTATGCCACGCCAGAGGCCAACCCATGGAGCTGCCAAGGGTGAGGATTGGGCGGGTCCAGGGGTGGCTGAAATCACGTCCCCTGCCAGGTAGGACCAGCTTCTTACCTCCCACACAGCACCGCCACAATGGTGCACAGCTTGTGGCACTATAGTGATTCAACAGGCTCAAACTGAGCCCTACATAGTGCAAACCATAGTGCACCAGCTGCCCTGGAGGCATTACTGGCAGGCGTGGTAGTGGTATTAGCGGCTCCCACCCGAGGGGTGAGCCGGGGAGGTCGGCGGCGGCCGGGCCAGGTCCCCCCATGCGGCCTGCTGCACCCCGTCAGCTCTCCCGCCAGATCAGTCAGAGCAGCTTCAAAGGGGCCAACCCCTTCGAAGCCCTGATCTCCCTCAATCACCTTCCTGGCTGCTGCTTCGAGGTGCACAACTGCAGCTGGAGCACATCTGGTGGAGATCTATGAAGCGCGAGGAAGGCACAGTAAGTAGTGTTTAGGCGCTATACCAGCCCAAGAGCATCAGTGCACCCACAGGCCCGCATCGGCAGAGTGAGGAAACGGGGGTGAAGTAAACTTAGGGCTTGGGCTGGGAGGGAAACAAACAATCACTCTCGGAGACTAAGGGACATATGTACAAGGAGTTAACGCCGCTGTAGCGACACTTCTTTGACGTTATGGCAGCTTTTTTTTATCGCTTTATTTACAAGTTGCAGCTAACCTCAGTTAGCGGCACTTTTCACACGTTAACGTGCAATTTTCGGATTGCCAAATCTGTTAGCGGGGCCTAGCAAAAATGAGATGCAAGGTAGGTGTTCCTGTGCAAAAACAGCTGCTAACTCAACTTTGCGTTATTTACAATTATTCACCGGTCCGGCAATACTTCCAAAAAACGGTCGCTAAGTCCCGTTAGCGGCTGGTTTTAAGACCAAAAAAAAGAAGGTCTAAAAAACGGAGCAGAAACACCTGCACTTAAGGGAGACCGACCCAGACCCTCATTTGCTTACCAAATGATGCCATGGAGGTACTACTCTTGCAGCTTGGAGCTCCAAGAAGACCACGATCACCACCACCGCCACCAGCACCACCACAGAGGCAGCGCCAAAGAAGAGAGCGGGTCTACCGCCAACGCATCACCCTGGTAGACCTCATACCAGAGGATGTGATAGCCCACCATAGGGAAAAAGGACATCCATCCTGCTCATACTGACCCAGATAGCCCCCAGGCTGCAGGCACCATCACAGCGCTAGACGAACATCCCTCCGCAGACAAAGCTACTAGCAGTACTGCACATGTTGGCCTCTGGTACCTTCCAACAAACAACTGCCAGAGTAGGTGGAGTCTTGCAGTCATCCTTCTCAAGGTTCCTCCCAAATGTCTTGGATGCCATCATCAGCCTGAGGCCGCAGCACCTTCGCTTCCCCAACACTGCGCAAGAGCAACTTGACAACAAGCAAGGCTTTTATGACATTGCTGGCTTTCCACATGTGTTGGGGGCAATTGACTGCACCCATGTCCTAATTGTGCCCCCTGCGGACATTGCACACATTTACAGGAACAGGAAGCACACACACTCAATGAATGTGCAGGCAATTGTGGACCACCTGGGCCTTTTCATCAATGTCGTTGCCAAGTCTCCTGGTAGTGTGCATGGCTCCTACATTGTCTTGTGCTTTGTGGCCTCCTGGCCTGCCTTGCTACGTTGTCTTGGGCCTGGCTGCCATGATGCCTTTTTTGCGCACGTTATTTTGTGCCGTTGTTTTTCTAGCCTCTGCTTCTGCCAGGTTATTTTAGAACTGTCTGCATTTTCTGTCTATCACCTTTTCTCCTGTTCCCTTTGGGCTACGTCTGCACAACATGTACAAGGTCGAAAAACAACATCCCTTGTTCTTTCTGATCTGGCCAGTCCCTCGCACCTAGACATAACACTATGTACAGCTGCCATGGAGAAATTTGTGTGCTTTTAATATTGCGGTTTTCCCGCTTTACTTGCACTTGGAGAAAAACCTTTCCAGGGAGAAGAGCTGTGATTGTCTGCCGATGTAGACCTTACATCTAGATACTGAAGTATGGGGGTTCACTAGACAAAGCCCAGAGGTCTTCTATTTTTATAATAAACTAGCTACTAGCACGGGGAGGGTGGTAAGGTCATTTAGCCCTATATCCACTGCTTTATGAAATGCTTTCCCCGTTTGTATTCTATGGAGTTGTAACTATGCTGATTATATTATTCTTATGCATTATGCTGATAGTACTGACACGTGTACTGTATCTTAGAGCACGCTAGTTGAAATAAGCATTTTAAACTATACAGTATCTCTTCTTACGCACGTTGTGGACAGGTATGAGTGAGTGATGAAAGGGTGTTCTTGCTACTGCGAGTCCTGAGAGAGAGATACCGTGTTCTGGGTTGTCTAATCATTGGTAACATTGGTGCTGATGAGACGCTACAGCTAGTCGGGTTGGGGTTTTAGGTGCTAAGGTTTATGGTTGGCTCACCACTATATTCCGAGGTCCTATCATCCTGTGCATAGCTCTGTGTATGTGCAGAATCCCTACGACATGGCGCGACCAATGAGTGGGGCCGCTTATCTGCGAGACCCTTGAGTAGTATTTGTGCTTGTCCACAACTCCCTTCGCAGACGCTTCCGGAAGCGTGTGTGACGGTGATACCTCCTATATTGACGTTTTTATAGGTTCTTTCAAGCTTGAAGTTGTTAAAAGGTTCTTAACTAAAACCCTATATTGTGCTGCCTCAAATTAGGTTGTCGAAAATTTTTAGCCTGAAATGGCTGTTCAAATTGCAGCACATAGCCGCGCAGCGCTCCGGGCTCACTTAACAGTGTATGGAGTGCCTGACGTGGGTGTTGATCTAATCTTTGTGGTACAAGCAGATCCAGCTTACCACTTTGAGGTGTTTTACTCTTGGGTCACCTTTCCGGCGGTGGATGGGAACGATAATTTGTTCCATGAATATACAGCCACCGCTGTTCCTAATCACTATAGACCTTATAGGAATCTTGAAGTACCGCTCACGGCTTGGCAACACCGTGTTTGGTTTGATGGCGCCCTCCCCCAACCGGTTACCACGGTTCGTTTAGGCCCCTTATCAATTGAAGGGGCCACTTGGCCTGTATTGGCCGGGTACACCCCACATCCGCGGTATATGACGGTAGCAGTCGCTGAACTGCGTGTTATGCATTCGTCTTTGATACAAGTGCATAGAGCCTTAGTGCAGTATGTTACAGGCAACATCCAGGGAGCCCCACCTGGAGTTGCAGCCCATCCAGCTGGTGCCGGCGGTGTAACCATAAGTCCTGTCATGGTCAATTCGGTGATGGGCAAGCGCCCCAAAATAAGGATGATTTTCCTTATTGGCTTGCAGAAACATTTGACCAGCTGGAGGCAGTTTTTCCAAATACCTCTCCCGTGGAAAAACACAGAATTCTTACGATTAGTTTGCCAAAGACTTAATCCCCGAGTTGGCAGAATGCAACAACTGGGGTAGGGTATTCGCAGCAGTATATGCGAAGTGTTTCGGCACTCCTTCCATGACGGTTCTCCCTCTGTAATTAAACGTGTGCAGGATGAGCATGGCCCTGAAGCGGCTGTGGAATTAGGGATGAGACTGGTGGGAGTGTTCGACGTAGTAGCTGATTTGATCCTTGCGAATGTCAAGGGCGATGCAGTGAACTTTCAAATAGCTAATGCTTTGGCTTTGGTCCCAGAACCGGACAAGCCGCGCGACTTACCGAAAATTATTGCCCAGGCTTACAAAACTATTGGCAGAAATAGCCTGGGAGTTAAGCCTTTTGCCAAATCACAAACACAATCGCAACAACAACAACCAAAGACTCAATCTGAGAAAGATGAGAAACCAGTCTTTACTAAAAAGAGCTGGAGGTTGAAAAAACAGGGTAAGCAACAAAAGAGGCCGGGGTCGCGAGGCGCATCCCCGGTTTCAGTCTCTTCTAAACGCACTTATGATTTGCGCGATAGGGCGAGAATTAAATCTCTTGAGAGATTTCAAATCCCTGATACGCGTTCTCCTCGTTCTTCACAGGCACCAACAACTACGCAAGCTGGTGGAGGAGATCGCCAAGATAGAGGAAGGGGTAGAGATGCTCCCCAGGGATGGGACCAACCTCGACAACAAGTCAAAGGGAAAGCAGAAGACTTTCAGCGTTCTCGCCCACAGTTTCAGAAGAAGAAAGTTGCCGCTGTAACAGCGAGGTATGCCACAGACGGTGAGAACGAGACTCCTGAATTGGACGTGGGCAGTGACCCTCCTAGACAGCGCCGCAGAAGTTACCATAGTGCGGGAGGCACTACGTCCTCATGTGGAGGTGACAGCAACTGACACATTCATTACTGTCGAGACAGCAGACACCAGAGTGGCGCCCCCTGACAGACTATATAATATTGTCATTCAAATTGAAGGTGACATTCAGCGTGTAATTAAAGGGATTTTTTGGGAAAATCTGACCTCTTCGTACAACATTTTGTTGGCTGAGGCGGATTGGCCTCCCCCATTCGTACTTGCTGCGCATAAAGGGGAGGAGGTAATCCTTCTGAGCTTTTATCGTCATGTCCCAAAGGACAAAGCGGAGGCTCTTGCAGCTGAGTGGGCTGTGTCCCTGGCTCCAGCGTTATACCGCAACCACGTGGGCTGGGATGAAGACTCTCCCCCCCATGAAATACCTTTGCGGTCGTTGCCACAGCCACAACCCCAATATCCCATTAAACAGGAAGCAAAAGGCCCCGTTTCCGAAATTCTGACTCAGTTAGAATATCAGGGAGTGATTGAAACATGCGTGTCACCTATGAATAATCCCCTTTTCGCGGATTCTAAACCCGATGGATCGTACCGCTTAGTTTTGGATTACCGGCATTTGAACTCTCATTGTCGGACCTTTGCGGTGCAAAATACCCACAGTTCTGCGCTTGTAGACAGTCTTGTTCGTAAAAAATATAAAACAACACTTGACCTATCCAATGGGTTCTACACGCACAACTTGGCCCCGGAGAGTAGCCAATGGAGCGCTTTCACCTCCGGTGGTAAATTATTCAAATTCCGGCGTTTACCTATGGGCTACAAGAACAGTCCAGGCGTATTCGCTGCCCGTGTTGTCTCTTTGTTAGACGGCATAGACACAGATGCATGTTCGTACGTCGATGACATTTATCTGACAGACGACAAATTATTCCCGCATCTTTCCCGAGTGGACCGCATTATCCTAGAATTTGCGGTCATGGGATACAAATTTAATTTTGCTAAATCCACATTGCTGAATTTACTGTTTTGTTTTTGGGCTATGAGCTCAACAATGAAGGTAAGGGCTTAGCCCCCCATTTCCTGGAGAAATGTGCACTTTTGTGCCCTCCTACTACTCTGAAGAAACTTCAGTCTCTGCTGGGTTTTCTGAACTTCGGGCGTACTTACATTCCCGAATATGCCCAGCGTATCAAGCCACTATATACCTTGATACAACCTAACTTTTCAAAGTCATGCTGGCTTCCAGAGCATTCCTCCATTCTGCAGTCTTTGCAGACAGACCTTCTTGAGTCTAAATACTTGTTGACTCGGGATAACCACACGAACCTGGTGATTAGAATAATTCCAGGGGCAGTGGGTTTCACGTACTTAACCTTTAACGAAGGTGACACAGTACCCATCGCATACAAGTCACATCTTTACACTTCCGCGGAAATGCGCTTTTCCTCTGTGGAGAAGGTTTTGACTGCAGTGCAGATGGCGATTCTGAAGGAATGCGCACTGGCACAAGGAAAACACATTCTGGTGGTAACACCATATCCTGCCCTGGAGGCAGTGACAAAGGCAAGTGTTCCGAACTCTAAAGCTTTGCACCCCGTTGGATTCAATGGGCAACCTCTTTGACGTCTCCGGATGTCACTTTTATTTTTGATTCTTCTCTTCAGACTCAGGAGTTTTTACAGTATAAATTCGTTCATCCTCCTCCTCTGTCATTGCTACCGCTTGAGGATTACGAATGTGTTATCTATACCGATGGTTCGGCACAACCGGCCACGGGTTCCAAGCATGCTTATTCAGCCGCATGTGCTATTGTTGCAGATAACTTTGTGAACGGTAAGTTCAAGTCTACCGTAGTGCACACTCAGGCACTCAGGGACAGTACTGCACAATTGGCCGAGCTGCGCGCAATGGTGCTTGCGCTTGAGTTCGCTACTCCGGATGTGACCACTCTAATTGTATGCAATTCTTACTACTGTGTTCAGTCTTACAATGACAATCTGTTCTTTTGGTCGCAAAACGACTATAGAGACGCCAAAGGTAGCAAAATTAAGCATAAAATGCTTTGGGTTCAAGTGGCAGATTTGAAACAGCGTCTGCCTCTCACACAGGTGGTTCACACCCTTGGCCATCAGCGTGTGGGCGCACACGCTGTTGGTAACGGTTTGGCAGACGAAGCTGCCAAATCAGCAGTAGTCACGTGCTCAGTCGCAGCACTTACCAGATCCATGTCTAAAATTGATACTGACATTTTAGCAGCTATTGCTGCAACAAAGGAAGGTGCTAATTACCCTAGGGGTTTTCCTTCCAAATATTCTTATTTGTTAGGTCCCGAACAGGCGCTTTATGTAAAAATACCCGACGTTGGTGATCGGCTGATTCCCAACGCGGACCGCAGGATTTCCTTGATAACGGCAGCACACGAAGGCATGGCTTCGGCTCATGCTGGTGTGTCTGCGACTGTTTCCATCTTGCAGCAGCGTTACTGGTGGCGTGGTTTATACAAAGACACCCGTACTTATGTGCTTTCTTGTGACGTTTGTCAGCAGATTAAGCCTTCCACGGTTACACGACCACCACAGACCCCGCTCTGCATCTCTAACAGACCATTTGGGTGTGTTTACCTGGATCACTGCGGTCCATTTTCTTCAGACACTGCCTATAAATATATCTTAGTGGCAGTGGATTCGTGCACACGTTTCATCTGGGTTTGGCCACAACGCAGTGCTGACGCTCGAAATGTCATCAGGGATTTGCGTGTCTTTGTGGGAATTTTCGCCTGTGGCACCTTCCATTCTGACCAAGGTCCAGCGTTTGCCTCTAAGGCTTACAAGGACGCAATGGGTTCACTGGGGGTGCGGGTGAAATTTTCGTCTCCGTATCGGCCTGAGGGCAACTCGATCGTTGAACGAATGAACCGTGACTTAAAGCAATCCTTGACAGCTAGAGTCTTAGGTACTGGCAGGAACTGGCTGGCCCACTTGTATACTGTACAACGTGCACTTAATAATCTCCCTAGAAGACCTCTGGGTGGGCGGACCCCATACGAAATGCTCTTTGGCATAAGAATGTTTGTGCCTGACCTTGATGGTCTAGACATGGCGGCGCAATCCGCCATCTTTGATGTAGATAACCATTCTACTATGTTACAGGACTTACAAGAAGCCCGAGACAAACTTGCAATCGCACATTTACCTTCAGCCACAGACCCTGCGCTGCAGATTCCGGTTGCCGGCTGGCTTCCGAAGATTGGAGATCTGGTTCGAGAGAAGGTGGAGAACAAAAAGAATTCGGCCCCTCATATCGTGCACCAGTTCCAGTCCTGGGCTTGAAGGGAACACGTACAGTCATCTTACCACCGCTTCCTGGTCGCAAGGAGAACAGATACATCTCAGTGGAAAATGTCAAGCTACAACATCTGGCCGATCCTGAATAGTGTTACACCAGCGGTCTCCTGTCCTGTCATTTACCGGACTAGTGTTCGTGGCCCTCCTGCCCGAACGGTCACTGATGTTGCAATTGAGATGGTAGATTTGCCTGATCGCTTACTCGACAACCCGGTCTCCCCCTGCAACAATGAGACTGAGTATACCTATCCCGATAACGAGTCGGTGGCACACCTACCAACAACGCCACTGAGCCCAACACGTTATTCTTTTGATTCGGATTCCACCTCATCACTTGTCCCGTCCAAATTCAGTATTTTTGTAACCTGGTTCAGAGACAATTTTTTGATTCCCCCCTGGACATACATCTGGTTGGTGCTATTCCTAATTTTTTTGTTCATGTCCGTTGGCTTTGTCACAGTGTTTTTTCTACTCATCAATGGTCACTATTTACCAGAACGCTCTGCAGTGAACAGTGTCGCTGGAACTTTGGCTCCACATTCTTCATCTCACATCATGAAGCGTGACCATGCATTTGTGAACATTTCAGCTTTTCCAGTTGCTGATGGCATCGTATGGGATGCGGTAAATTTTCAAATTCATGGACCGACCGAAATTATTAATGTACCCAATGTCCTTCGAGTTTCAACGGGTGATGTCGTAAAAAGTAATATTCATTCTGACGATTGGGATGTGCATGCAGTTGAAGCATTATTTACTGATTTGAAATATTATGCTGCCTTTAATGCTGAAGATTTGTACATGAATTCTGCAAATTATGCTGATTTGTATTGTTACCAGCATTGGGGCAACCACTTTGTTCATAAACCAAGTCCAGTGCGTGGTCCTTTCAACTACACCCAATGGGAGCATTGTCCAACACCATTACCTGGTAGCTCCCAGACTCTTAGAAATAAATTTACTTATTTTACAAACTTTGATAGATCGAACCCTGGGTCCTATTATTTTAAATTAAACGCACCATCCACTCAAAAAATCATGTTGATCCACACCAAATTGCTATATTCGGGTTCCTTTTTGAGCGCCTTAGCTGTGGGTGGTTATGAATACTGGGAGGACACTGTGGATTTGAAATCAATCTGGGGCTCAAAACCATGGCAGGTGCAAGGCACCGAAGCCTTGCACCGTGCTTGCTTTATCCCGGCCCAAATTGTATTTCTGAATAGTTCCATATATCAGACCACGTGTTGGGGTTTGGCTACTTCCAAACAATTAAATGCGCCTTCCATTCCATCGTTGTCTTCCACTCCCAACGAAAGCTTGCACTTCAATATGTCCCTTGCAACTTTGCAAGCTTTATTTCAGAACAATTTGTTTAATGTTTCTACGCTTGTTCAGGCACCCTGGTTGGCTTGGCCCATATCATCTAATGCTTGCCAACTGCGTTTTCACGACTCAGTTCCTAGCTACAAACAGGACAGGCCAGATCCAAGGTTTTCTGACTCCCGTACTGTTACAACATATTCTGTGGGTAAATTGTGTAAACAGTGGTTGCAGCACTCTTCCCTAGATTCTGTTAAACAACATTTATCCCTCCTATCAGGCAACATTGATCTGTCCGACTTTATTCTGGGGCCTCGTGGTCCACGACCTAAGAGATTCATTTATGAAACTTATAATGAACTCTGGAAGCTTTCGCAAATTGAAGCTGCTTCCCGCCTACGGGAAATAGATCAAGCAAATTTGGAAAAGGTGCTTGCTGTTGTTGACAATAGTATTAATACCCTGTCTTCCCGCATTTACACGTTAGAGAATATTGTGTCCTCTGTTGTTGATATTGTACAAGATGATGTTTCTGTGTTATATCATGGTCAGAATCAATTACGTTCAGTTATGCAGTTTGCATGGACTTTGCAAACTCTTAAGTTAGGTAACGTTCCGTGGCATTTTTTGAACACCTCTGCTTTATTTCTGCCTTTTAATTTAACTGACAAACAGAAGTTCATGTCCATGAAGGATGCAGCTTACACTCTGTTACATATCGAAAAAATAGAGCCCTTACCATTCTCTGTGGCGGAATTGGATTCTGCCGTGTGGCTAGTCCATGGGGTTATTGCCTTGCCTTTTTCTTTGTTTGAGTTTAGTTCGTGCATGAAACATTATCCTGTGGGCCGTTTCCAGCCCTTGGGTAGTGCCTTCCTGCATGAACTTTGGTCCCTGCCTTTCATGTATAAATGCCTTAGAGACGGGAAGGAGGTTTTTCTCACGGGGGAGTCATGCGATTCGACTGTGGGTCATTCCCTTCTTTTCAAACACATTAAATTGCACGGGGCTTGTAACGTTTCAGCTCCGAATCTTGCTTGTGTGTTGAAGGGTATTCCTGCTCCTGCTATTTCTCCTACTTTCACTTTGCTTACTAATGGTAGCTATTTGCTTTTGAATAACCAAGACTGCTGTGGCATTCTGGCCGGCATACCCTATATTGTTACAGTTTCACACAGGGTTGTCTGCTGCAAGAATGTGCTTTTTCCTCCCCTCACGACATCATAGATAGTTCTATTTGGCCTTCCATTCCTACTCTGAAGGCGTATTTCAATAAATTGAGCAGAATAAAGGCGCTATTATTGAACCAAGAGGTCATGCTCACATCCGCCCGGGAGACATTCATTCTCCAGGTGGCAAGTACCCACAGTGAAATACAGGCCCTTTTGAACACTAACCTCCCACAACATTTCGGTGAACTGATTCACCGTGTTTTTAATGCATCTCGCACTGAAGGTCTGGTACACTTTTTTAAAGTTGTGGGCTCCGGCCTTGTGACCTCTTTCCAAACTATTTTTGGTGTGATACCGGCTTTTATTCATTCCATCTTTTCCAGCGTCTTTGGTGGCTTCCCATTTATCCTCGCCTTGGCGGCTGGTATACTGCTGTTGGTCTGTTTTCTGTGCAATGGCTGCACCACAATGGGCCCTTCTCGACCCAGGTCGACTCCAGCTGCTCCGTGAGCGCCTCCTCGCTGGTTTCGGCGTACTGCCATTGGCGACACTGAGTGTGTCCTATTCGCTTTCTTTTCGCTTTGCGTATTTCACTTGCGTGCAACCTGTGATGTCTTGCATCCGCTGTCCTTTCTCATGGACCATGGATTACTACCTCTCCAATACGTCTTTGTCTGTTCCGGATTTTGTTCAGTTGGTGGGTCCCTTAGAGGCCCATGAACGGGACTGTTCCGCTGCAGGCTACATGGCGCGTGCGGCTGCACTGGGGATTTTGGCACAATGGGATATCTGGGCGGCTGCTCAGAATCTCCTACAACAAAGTTATATTGAGTATCACGCAAGTTGTCCCGCATTGCTCTTTGCTGCGCCCTACTGCGAGGAACATGCATGCAGCTTTGATTTATTGGCCTGGATGGCGTCGCTGTTTTCCGATGATTCCAATGATGTTCTCTTGGAAGGTGTGGCGTTTTTCTGCACTTACACTCTCTTGGATTGACAAGGCCTTCACTTTCTGCGACCTGCCGATCTGGATTTTTGTTTGTTTTTTGGCCTCTACAAATTTTTTTCATCTCCCATTCATTGTCCTTCATGGGGCCTACATCCACAACTGATCGTTTCTGTTCTGCTCCATCAATTTGAACGCTGTCTTCGTCCTCTGTTTTGGCCGATGGACTGCCCAGGGGAGGGTGTCTTGTGGTTTGTGGCCTCCAGGCCTGCCTTGCTACGTTGTCTTGGGCCTGGCTGCCATGATGCCTTTTTTGCGCACGTTACTTTGTGCCGTTGTTTTTCTAGCCTCTGCTTCTGGCAGGTTATTTTAGAACTGTCTGCATTTTCTGTTTATCACCTTTTCTCCTGTTCCCTTTGGGCTACGTCTGCACAACATGTACAAGGTCGAAAAACAACGTCCCTTGTTCTTGCTGATCTGGCCAGTCCCTCGCACCTAGACATAACACTATGTACAGCTGCCATGGAGAAATTTGTGTGCTTTTAATATTGCGGTTTTCCCGCTTTACTTGCACTTGGAGAAAAACCTTTCCAGGGAGAAGAGCTGTGATTGTCTGCCGATGTAGACCTTACATCTAGATACTGAGGTATGGGGGTTCGCTAGACAAAGCCCAGAGGTCTTCTATTTTTATAATAAACTAGCTACTAGCACGGGGAGGGTGGTAAGGTCATTTAGCCCTATATCCACTGCTTTATGAAATGCTTTCCCCGTTTGTATTCTATGGAGTTGTAACTATGCTGATTATATTATTCTTATGCATTATGCTGATAGTACTGACACGTGTACTGTATCTTAGAGCACGTTAGTTGAAATAAACATTTTAAACTATACAGTGTCTCTTCTTACGCACGTTGTGGACAGGTATGAGTGAGTGATGAAAGGGTGTTCTTGCTACTGCGAGTCCTGAGAGAGAGATACCGTGTTCTGGGTTGTCTAATCATTGGTAACATTGGTGCTGATGAGACGCTACAGCTAGTCGGGTTGGGGTTTTAGGTGCTAAGGTTTATGGTTGGCTCACCACTATATTCCGAGGTCCTATCATCCTGTGCATAGCTCTGTGTATGTGCAGAATCCCTACGACAACATCTTTAGACAATCCATAATCAACCAGCATTTTGAAAATGGTACATATGGACATGGACTGCTTGTTGGTAAGTACACAATGAACACACCACACACCTCAAAAACACCAGCATATAGCCCAAATATGTGAGAATGCACATATAGGCAATGTAACATGACATACCTTGGAACTGGTCCCAACAACATACACAAGCACACAATACAAAAGAAGCAAGGCATATGTCAGACATCACAACAAGGAAGTAGTCTACTAAATCACACACAAACCAGTATGGCACAGATAGATTATAGATTTTGCTGAACACATCGGATAAGTGCTGAAAAATAGTGCAGCACCTGACACAGAACTTATGCTTCTGCTGTGGTACATACATGTTGAAACAAACACATGTGCCATATGTACAAGAAGATGACAGATCCCCTGCACACACATGTGATGGGGCACAATTAGCTGCCATGCAAAAACATAGTCAGCCATGCAACATGCAGCATGTGTCCCTGCATCATGGGATGACAAGTAGTGCTGCATGAGGGTAGCAACAACTGCACACAAATATTCACAAAAAGATATTAAACATCACTCTGTGTAGTTGCAGAATGGAGCCTGCATCGGAAGAGCATGCAAACTATACAAATCCAAAACTCAATACATGTTGTGCATGCATATGACAATCCTGATGAGGTGTAGCAATATGATGCTCAAAATCAGAAATTACTATGTGTATTGAATGTGAACTGACACACACAGAAATATCTATGGGTATTACTCAAACATGCATATATGCAGAGTCAAAGTCAACTCATGCCAAGGACATCAATGCATATGTATGTTGTCTTCACATGTCCCAGTAAGTTGATTGCATCAGGTAGCAGTGCCACTGTCACTCAAACACTGACACACCTTGGGGGCAAGGTGGATGTAATTAGCCCACAATGAGTTCCACGTTTAGCAGACAAGGAATCTCCCCCATAGCTACCCTCAGCACAATCGCTCCCCATGAGGCATCTAGATGATGTTCAAACATAGTAAACGTCATAAACTTTAGGTGGATGTGTCAGCAGGCACATGTGCTAATGGTGCACCCCATTAAATATGTGCACAGGAGAGGATCAGTATGTGTAACGGGCCTGTAAAGAAACTGTAATCTCTTTCCTAGTGAAACATACATCCTCACAGTCACAACATGGAGGTAATACACAGGATCCAGACAATGACAGCATAGTGATGTGTAGGCTGTCAAGTATAGGCAATTCAATTTACAGTGATGCTGGTCAATTGTCTGAAGCAACACATGACAAACCCAAAAGACCAAAGTTGCACAATGCACACACAGCAAAATAGACACTCTGCAAACACAGTAGGCACAAATACTAATGGACACATCTCTCCATTATCTGTTTCAGGTGATCAAGGATATGCACTATCGCCATGGCTGATGATGCCCATCTTAAAGTGCCACACACACACAGCTACAGAGAGAATACAACGTTGCCCTGGGACGCACAAGGGCCATTGTTGAACGGACATTTAGAGTCTTGAAATCCAGGTTCCGGCGCCTAGACATATTGGGTGGCAGACTCCTGTACAGACCAGACTAGTATGCAAGATAATAATGGCATGTTGCATTCTGCACAATATTTGTGTATGCACAAACACGCCATTGGGTGAAGATTAGGAGGAGCAGGACAATCCAGAGTATGGCCAGGATGAAGAAGCAGATGTCAGACACACCACAGCATCTGCTGCTGGAACAGGAAGAAGGGATCAAATAATCAGTAATTTTTTCACTTAATCACAATTGTCAAAGATCCCATCACATGGATTTTTCATTTTTTTTAAATCACTGAATGTCACTATGTCCAATAAAATATTTAAACAAAAAAGTATTGTATGTTTGGTTTATATCCTCAGAAGTTCATACACCTGTCAATTCCAAGGTAAATAAAACACTGCGACACACAGCTCTCACATATAGCAGTGGACAGAACATCAATCAAACAAAGATTGGGGATGGAGCAACGGATCGGGCCTATGACCTGAGTAATGTGTATGGCCCTCCGTGAACAGAGAACAGACATGCACATGAGGGACGTGCTGCAGGAAAACAAATGATCAGAGAGAAAGTTTCCCAGAAACATCCCAACTATCATATCATGAGTGGACAATGTTTTGGGTGAGATGGACATGACAACAAACAGTAGCACTATGACATTGTCCAAAATGTCTGTGTATGGTCAAGACAAGTTTACCAATGGCAACTGCATGATGTGTGTCATTAATTATTTTAACACAACTACACAAATATACACACACACCAGCAGTCACAGTTGAACACATAGACAAACATGCAAAATATCAAATGTGGTAATGTTATATTTTGTTGTTACACTCCTGGAATGTACAACATACTCTCTAGAATACAATGTTGGTCAAGATGGCCAGAAAACATTAATGGAATGTGTTGCAGTCCTGTGTGGGCAACCTGTGCCGCAACTCTAGTCATGTGTATGCTACCTCAAAACCTATCTCCGGAATGAACCAAGGGAAATCTACCATACACACAAGAGAATCATAACATGTGATGATGAAAAACAGACACACATCTTTGTCTCCTGGATGACAACTTAAGAAAACAAATCACATGTGAGACAAATTCCATGTAAGTCATGGTTGTACAAGCAGTGTGAACATGTGTCTGGTGATCATGCCATTGCTGTGCCTCATCTCCTCCACACAAAACCATCTCACAACCATGGACAACGACACAAGGCCTCCAAACACAATGCACTTTAAGTATAATTGAATCTGCACGCGCAATACTTGCTCTGTAAGCAAGCATGGGTACAGCTGGGCACTCTGAGTATGCAGGTGGAAAACACATGTGCTGGATATGCAAATGTGCCCTCAAAGTTGCACAGTCACAGGTAACCTGACATAAAAGCTGTGCCAAGGTCAGGTGCCTCACCCTCACCATCTAATGCTCTGCACAAAATCAACATGCATGATGATGTGAAAAGGGGCAGGACAAAATAGGACGTCTCCACTGTAAACCCATTGTTGCGTTGGTGTGTGCCATGCAACACAGAGTACCCTAAGTATATGACCATGTGCACCTTGATTGTTCAAACATTCACAGTGCACCATTCCTGAATCTCTGGTCTGCAATGGGTCTACATCTGGCATACCTGAGTTTTCCAACAGCTCAGTGTTGTTGATGCTGAATCAATGTCCACCGCTAGTGAACACAGGCCTGTGGAAGATGCAGGCCTAGCTGTCAAAGACATTTTGCATTAACACTACAGTACCTGTGTCTGACACTATAGGTCACATACAAATGTACAGTGTTGATTCGATTCTATGTGGACTGTATGTGCTTACTGGCATTGTACGTCATGATGTTGTAAGTAGTGCACTATGTAAAGTGTTGCTTTGTTTTGGCCAGCCAACATTGTCCTGTTCACATTGTACACTGGCTCCACAACATTCGAACAGATGGCTTCGTGTGCTTTGTTGTCCTCTACATGCTTTGCACACAGCTGACACATTCTGCATTATGGTGCATAGATTCTGGCCAACAACATCAGTGTTGCTACCACAAGCTCATTAAGCGTACAGAGTCTGAAACATGACAAACTGCAGACACACATGAAATGCTTGGCGTGTCACCTGTCCAGGCATCATCTTGGTATCAACTTAGCTTCAAGCTGTGTAGCGCTGTCACACTAAACTGATTTGATTTTGTGCTGGACACAAACTGTGCAGTATGAGATGTAAGAATGCATCTCACATATGTAGCAGAAATTGCAAATAAAATGCCAAATATACACAATTTGCTCACATCATCAGATAATGTAGATCACCATCGTGTCACACAACCACCTTGATTCATGCACATGACAGACTTTGCAGCTGCCCTTATAAATTGTGCACATCTGCTAATCTAGGCTGAATAATACCAAGTATGAGTCTGTGGTCAAGCATGCACAGTGTTATAAGCATCCAAAATATGTTTTACAAGTGCTGGATGCCTGATGTTCATTTACATGTGTGTCGCAAGCATGTCAAACAGCAGCAGAGATCACAGGAATGAGTAAATTGACAGTCACTTATGTTGTCACACACACTAACTATGTCAAACACAATAACCACCACTGATGCATGCATGTATGATCACACATGAATCGATGTGGATAGGCTGCAATGTGTGATCCAAGTGCATGTAGACAGCTAGGTATAGCTGTAATCTAGACATTTCAGATTTAGTGAAGTCACATACACAACACAGATCACATCACACAAACAAATGGTGTCAGCAGCCATGCAATCCCATGAAATCCTGTTAATCTGAGGAACAACTTGCACATAGCGTCCAAATATCTGCTGCTTTAACGCAAAAGCGATAATTTTATCATAACGGCCATAAAAAATAATCGCAAAATACATGTAACAACACTGAATATTACTGCTAAAGCCAATCTGCTTGCATAATCTTACCGCATAGTCAAAAAACAGGTTGCAAACACACAGGAAGTGATGTCAGCATGCATCCTGTGTACTGGAGGAGTACTGTACACTTTCACTTTCTCTTTTGAGCACACTGTTAGTGAATGTGGAGAGTGTTTGGAGGTGTTTGGAGTTGTGTGCTGGTGTTTCTGGTAGTAGAGAGTGTTGTTGTGTCCTGTGAACTGTCCCTAGTGTCTCTGTGAAGTCTTGTGTACTTGTCCTTACGTGTTTTTTGCGTATTGTACCAAATCTTTTCGGGTGACTGTCCAAGGGGTAGGTTAACATTATTAATAGTTCCTGGGGTATATATTTGGGCTTTTCTTTAATACTAGTGGGTTTAGGTGTGTTTGGAAAGATGGTGGGTGTTGGTAGGGAGGGCAGGATGTGAGAGGGGGCATTGGGGGGCTTCCTCTGGCTGGTTAACTTCTACCTGCCCTTGATGGTTGAGAGTGGGGGAAGGATCCTGCAGGGATATTCTGTACGTGTACGAAAGGTGAGGTGGGTGCATGTGCGCAGTCAAATGCTGAGGCACAAGGGTTTCCAGGAGGATCGTGACCCGTCAAGGCCTGAAGCAGGGGTGTGTGCTGGCGCCCATCTCTTAAATCTGTTCATGGCAGATCTGACGTCAAAGTTAGATCAGATCAGCTCCCACCCAGGGGACACTTTGGTTGACTCATCGGTCTTATGCGGATAATGTTCTACTGCTTAGAATGACAAAAGTCCGGCTGCAAGACTGGTTAACACATTGATGTGCTATGCTACATCTGACAATCAGGAGATCAACAGAAGCAAAAACAATGCCTATTAGTGATCGGCCCGGACGGCCAATCAACATCCTCCTAGATGACACAATTTAGGAGTTGGTCAACAGCTACAAATACCTGGGCGCGTACCTGGATAATAGAGGTAATTTTTCAGATCAAAAGCAGTACATGGTAAAGAAAGGGAACGCCCTGATACACGCCTTACTGGCTGTAATATTCCGTAAACGGCTACCGACCGTGGCTTGCGCTAGCGTTGTCATACGAGGCCAGGATGCAGCCCTTCTGGACAGACTGCAGGTTACTGCCTACAGGCAGGTGTACTCCCCTCCTCAAAACTCTTCCCCAGCACAAACTTGATTGGAGTTTGGGCTCATAAAGCAAGAAGTAGGAAGCATGTCAGTCTCAATAAGGTGCTGGTGTAAAATAAGGATGGCTCAGCAGGGTTCACTAAGTGGGTCATCATGGGCTGCCTTAGAAAAAACCCTACAGTCTGCTACTACGAGTGTTTGTGCAGTTCATTGAAGTTGAGGCACTTAGCAGAGCTTTGGGACAAGAACTTCCCTTTCTGACCTTCAAGGGCGTGGTGAACAAGGCTGTAAAGAGACACTCACATCTGGAAGATAAAAATAACTTCAGTTGTTGATCTCATGCTTGGATGGTGATCAAACATTATGACAGCTTGAACCATCTCCACATTTAAGCATCACCCCCCCACCACACACCAAGCGAAACCTGATGGCCTTACGGTCTGGCCACTTACCAACGCTGGCCAGCCAACTGCCCTGGAAACACAGTGGACTAAACACAGGCGGACTTTGTGGAGCCAAAAAGGAGGACTTTATACACCTGATTTGTAATGTCATCATCTGTACAAACCTCTCATCACTCTTCTAAAACAAAGTTTAAAGGCCAGAGGCGTTCGCACATGTAGAGAAGCCATGATAGCGAGTCTCAGTCCAGCTGGCCCGCTGGCTGGTGAACTGCAAGTTGGTAAAAATGTTATCATCACATGAAAGTGCCTTTTTTTAAAGGGACCTGAGTGCTAGCACAGTGGCCTCAGCTCGGGTCCGCACCTGAGGTGGCCCACAGGCCGATAGCGCAGTACGGGAAGTTCTAGCCGCAGAAACCTGCAGTAATTAAAAATGGGCAGGTCGCCAGGGTGGTAAAGGCTGTAGTGTTGACCAGAAAGATCTCAAATGATTTACGCTTATCCTGCCCATCAAATAAACAACAAATTAAACAATTCTACTATTCCGCAAATGTGCCTGTGGTTAAAAGCACCAAGAATGCCAACAGATACAGTGCAGCACCGCCATGTGTTTATGAATTACCTGGTATTGATGCACTGCTGGCTGGAACAACACCCTTATCAAGCCCAGAGAGCTGGCCACGTTTAGTCAACAACACATTAGTTTTACACAACAGAGGCCACTCGGACTTCACAGGCTGTTAGTGGAGAAGGCAAACTATTGGAACTGGCTCCGCTATCCTGTCAATGGAATGGGATTCATTGTTTTGAAATGAATATCATGTAAGGATAGACTGTGTTTTATATATTATCATGCACTCTTGCATTTTAATCAGGTGCTCTTCCTAATATTTGAATACGATCAAAACACATGAATACACTAGGTGATGACATTATCAATTTTGTGCAGTAAAACCGTATTTCAGTGCAAATGTAATGGTCATTTCAATTGAAAATGTGTAGTCTGAACAAACAGTGCACTACCACACCATGCATACTCCACACTGCGCCACTCTACTCCACTCTATGCCCTTCCACTTTATACCACACCACTCCAATCTATGCCACTCACTCCACGACACAACATGCCACTCCACTCTACACCCCTCCACCCCAATTACCCCACTCCACTCTACCCCACTCCACTCCAATCTAACCCACTCCACTCTATCTCAGTCTACCCCACCCAACTCCACTTCGCTACAATGTACCCAATCTATTCCACTCCAATCTATCCCACTCCATCCAATCTACCCACCCCACTCCAATCTACCCAACTTCAATCTACTCCACTTCAATCTATCCCACTGTAGCCAAATCTACCCCACTCCACTTAAATGTACTCCAATCCACTCCACTGCAATCCAATCTACCCCACTCCACTCTACCCCAATCTACCCCACTCCAGTCTACTCCACTTTACCCCAGCCTACCCAATTCCCCTCAATCTAACCCAATTAAACCCACCCCACTCCAACACAATCTACTGTACTCTGCTCAAATCTAGCCCACTTTGCTCCAATAAACCCCAGTTCACCATTTCTACCACACCTCTGTTCCCGGCCGCTGGAGACGCACGCCACTCTGCGCCTCGTACTATGCACGGATTACGCAGCACGGATCAACGCAGCTGACGCGAGCCGCGATGCGGCACGGTTGTAGCGAGGAAACACTGAGAAGACGAAACATCGGATAAATTTGTCCCGTAAGGAGAATCGGTGGGGGACGGAGGCCTGAGTCTCATTTCATTTCTATAATGCTCTTTTGGCATTGTATGGCATGGAGGTTTTAGTGTTCCCAAAGTTTACAAACTCACGCATATTCAGTACAGTTAAATGTGAGTTTATTCGAAAATCACAGTGTGTGCAAGCTGACTTGATTCCTCTAAAGGCTTACTTTTTGAAGTTCGGGATCCCGTGAAGGGTTTCCCCGTAGCAGGAGTTCTTTGTTTCCTCACAATTGGGGCCGTTCATGAGGAACTTGAGGAGTTTAAGTTTCTGTGAGACTCGGGCGGCATTTTTGACAGATGTTGCCTTGTTCTACACGGAGGACGGAGGCCTGAGTCAGAAATCTGACCCAATTGGACACCTTTTTTGGTCTATCAGGTGAAGCGGCGTTGTGGCAAAAAGGTGACGCGAGAGCAGGTTCGAGCCCGGGCATAAGTCTGTTGGAACCCCGGGAGTCTCCAGGAAGAACAGCTGTGGCAGTGCAGCAGCGGGGCAGCAGTGGTGGAGAGAGCGTAAGGCCATGGAATAGAGGTAAGTAAGAGAGAAGTTGCTTTTGTGTTAAAATGGATGGGCGGATGCATACATAGTAGGAAAGAGAAGTAGCCCCAGACCCCCAGAGTGGATGTTGGTGCTAGTCATAAAGGGAAATTAGGGAACATAAGGACATTTGGAGGTGCAACTGTGACAGAAGAAAGGAAACCCATAGAATAAGTAGGGTGGGTGCCTGCGGCTGAGGGAAGAAGAAAAAACAAAAAAGGGATGGCACTGGGGAAAGCAAAAGCTCGGGAAGCCCCCAAAAATGCTAAAAAGACTGATAATAATGGATTAGGGGCAGAGGATATGGCTGAAAATCAGAAAGAAAAAGGAGATGTAAAAGGAGATCAAGGAGCTTCTGTTGGAAGTAAAAAACCAGCCCAGAGAAACACCCAAACCTTGAACTTAACTCCGCAGACAATGAAGCCAGGGGGTGTAAAAGGAGGATCATCAGTCTCTAATTCGATTAAAGACTTTTTGGGGAAACACTTCAAGGGGAAGGACATGATAGAAAAGGAGCTGAGTGTTGTTGAGATTCATCCAACACCCGTAGACCTGGCAGCCCTGGACTTAGACTCCCAAATCAAACCAACTTCAATATCTCAGGGATTGCCCTTGATCCACAGCTTTCCTCTTCCCCAAGACTCTTCCAGCCCTCGATTGAACAAGGAATTGAGGCAGAGGATGAAGAGGAAGTCTTAAGTAGTAAGGCCCAGAGTAAAGGGGACAATAACTACACAAAAGATCACCTTAATGAGAAAGAAGGAGCGGAAAGTTCTTATGTTATAGGAAATGATCTGTTGGGCCCATCAATGCATAGTTTGGAGGTTACTGGAACCTCTAGTGCTTCTATGCTTGAAGCTATTTTGATTCTTCAAAAAACTTTGCAAGGCCTGTTAGAGGTATCAGTGTTGAATAATGAAATCTTAAAAACCCAAAGGGAACAGTTTAAAACTATGGTAGGGGAGCTGATACAAATTAAAGGTCTAATGCCCTCTATAGTTAGGCCAGTCGGAGACCATCAGGAAAGGATAGACAGTAGGGAGGAAGAAGTGGTGAGGGAAACCCCAATACAGAAGGAGGAGCCCAGCGTATTCATATCTCGATACCCAATGATTGTAAAAATAAGGGGGGAAAGGAGGAGCTACAAGCAGTATATCCCACGGCTAAGGAGGGGGGGAGAACATCCCTAGTAAAGGTCAAACCTCAAGGCGGCAGGGAAGAGGGAAGGGAGTAGGGAAAGTATACAAGACTATAGGAAAGAATGAGGCCCCAGTACCGAAAAAGCAAAATATCCCGGAAAAACGAATATCTACCAGCAACGTAGAAAAACGGAGGAGGTGGAAAAAAGACATAGGAAAAACAAGGAGTAGCAAAGATAACTCTAGGAAAACCCCGGGGGAGGAAAAAAGGGGTGATGTGGAAAGGAGGATGGAAAAGAATCCAAAAGTAGGACCTAGTAGTCTTAGTAGTTGTAGGGGCCATAGGAAGAAAGGCAAGGACGAGGAATTTAATGGAAGAAGGGAGGATGTTCCAGTGGGGGGTCCTCCGGGTTTAGGGGCAGAACGTGGTCAGGACCTATGGGTTTTTTTTTTAACCGACAGGTCAGGGCAAAGGTGGGAAAAAAGCAAGGAAACTAAACCTCCTAAATCGTTCACAACTCCTTTTTTCCTTATCTAAATGTGCAAGCCTACGGAACATCAGCACTGAGGATCTTAGAGAAGTAGGGTTCATGGTAAATAGCAATGGTGGTGAAGTACCTAAGGTCCTCTTTTACTCAGCTTTAGTAAAAGCAGCATTAGTAAACACAGAATATGAGCTGCAAAAGGAAGGCATCAAATTAGTAAAAAGGGTGGAAATGCTGAATAATAAGAAGGGGAAGTCATTCCCTATGAACCGTGCAGGGCTGGGAGTATGACAGATAAGATTGATTAATTCCTGCTGGGATAATAAGGAAGAACTTGAAATTACTATAACCTCTAAGGAAATAGAGAGAGGTGAAGAAGATAGATTAGTTGGGAATAGATATAGAGCCCTAGCACCATTAGAGTATGAGGAAGATGGGTGCCTGAGTGAGATCGACTAGGAGCAAGGGTCATAGCACAGCCTGTCCACACTATCCTGGAATATAAATGGGTATAAGAGAATATCGACCCAAGAAAGTTTCAACAAGATTATCGAGAGCAATGACATTGTGTGCTTGCAGGAGACATGGCTGTGCGACCAAACCCTAGTTATTGAAGGGTTTGCCCAACATTCGAAAGTAGCGAGGAAGAATCCTCTTGGCAGACCTTTGGGAGGGCAATTGACGCTGATCTCTACAAACCAGGAAGGTGGAACCCTTGGAACTAAAATGCAAATGGGCACTAGGTTGTAGAGTGCTGTTACTGAATCCCGCCCCATGTTATGAAGGTATATGTATTGTTAATGTATATATACAGAAGGGAAAGGAGGATGAATATAAGGTGGAACTGGGAAATTTAAAAGAGGATATGGGGGCTGTATGTGATATCTACCCGAAGGATGTGTTCCTGGTGTTGGGCGACTTTAACCACAGATTAGACCCCCGTAGAATAGATCCATGGTGTAAGGAACTGTTAAGCGCCTATAATATAGAGGCTGCCATATTTCCTAGTGGAGATATCTCGGCCCAAGATATGGCTTTTGGACAGTTGTTGGGCTCTATGGGTTTGTGAAGTAATCACCACAGAACAGGTAAGTGTGGGAACACAATGTTTAATGACCGTTCGTCTCCACAGCCTCCAGGGAACTGTCACAGCAGCTCCTTCAATTCAAACAGTAACATTCCATAGCCCAATAGATGACATCACAGCTAGGCAGATAGATAACAGCTAAGCAGATTACTACAACATTTCCCTTCTTTCATAAAAAATTACAGAGGCAAAGGGAAAAGGATACAAGGAACAGAAAAACACATTAAAGTGTTAAGATAAGTGATAAAAACAAAGAAGAAAAAGAGCAGGGAGGAATAACTCATGGGAAGAAAAACATATGTTGATCCATGAATAAGAACACAAAATGAAACTAGGAGGCACTACAGATCCATGCGTTTAGGAGGAACACTCCTCCTAAGACTCCTACGCACAATAGAAAAATTGGGTTTAGATGGATCTTGAGATGGACCCAACTCACCATTCTTCTCCACACCACTCTCAAGTCTCATTTTGAGAACCAGTTCTTTGGGAATCTTGTAAACCCTAGAACAGTTCCACCAATGCTTCCCATTGACCCTGACAGCAAAACGTGAAATAGCATCCACCTTAACTGGGGTACTGAACTTTGACAATCCTTTTGGCATCTTAGTTGGAAGCTTGATTTTGACCCTATCGCCAACAGAAACTTTTGAATTAAACACATGTTTGTTCACATTGACAGAAACATCACATGTGGTTTTGTTTACACTCAAATCAGAATCATGAGAAACAGCCAAAGGCCTGTTCGATGTTCCCACCTTTGAACACAGACCCCACTTTCTCATCCAGGCAGGACACATGTCAAAAGTGGCAATTCTTCCACGCAACAATTCAAATGGGCTTTACCCATGGCCTGGACAGGAGTAGTGCGGTGCGCCCATAACATACTGTGGACAGCTTTCTTAATGTCAACACCATTAGATAAAGCCCACTGCACACACTCAACCAGGATGCGATTCATGCGCTCAATGAAACCATTGGCCTGGGGATGATATAAAGCCACACGGCGGTGTAGAATGCCAGACTAGAATAAAAACTCTGTCATCTCTTTAGAAGTAAATTGCACCCCATTATCTGAGACAATCTCCTTGGGAAAACCTTCCCTAGAAAACAAACTTTGAAAAAAACGAATGACCTCCCAAGTGTTGGGATCAACCATAAAATGGACTTCCCACCACTTGCTATGATAGTCAGCTACAACCAACGCAAACTTGTATCTATGGGGAAGAGCATTAAAAGGCCCAACAAAATCTATAGCTAACTTCATCCACGGTTCAGTGGGAGGTACAACCACTTGTACAGGGGGAGTAGCAATCTTGATAACCTTGTCACTCGAGCAACAAATAATACACTACTTAACGACCTCGTCAATCTGCCTGTCCATTGAAGGCCACCAATAAACAGAGCGAATTCTTCTCTTTGTGCTAGTTTGTCCCAAATGACCTTCGTGGCCCAAAGTGATGATGCGTGACTTCAAGGATTCCGGTGGAATAAACTTGTCACCACGTAAAATTAACTCCCCACCCTCCAATGTAAGCTCAATGGAAATCTTGGAAAAGGGTTGAAGTTCAGCATCAAGATGCTTCTCCTTAGGCCAGCCTAAAACAATGTGTTCTTTCACTCTCTTTAAAACAGAATCAGTTTGCATAGCTTCAAACCACTCTTTCTCAGAAAAACCTCCCACACCACAAACATCAACTGCTGCAATCAAACATTCCTCATCTTCGTCACCCTGACATAATTCCTCTTGAGTGAGAGGAAGAGGTGATCTTGACAGAAATTCTGCCCTGATATTTCTCGCACCTGGGATGTGTGCAACTTCAAAATTGTATTGCAGCAGCTTAGAACTCAATCTCGCTATCCTTGGAGTATGTTCTTTAACAATGTGACCATTGAGAATAGGAATGAGAGGCTTGTGGTCAGTAAGTAATTTGAAAGACTTTCCCCAAAGAAAACACTTAAACCTTTCAACCGCCCAGCAACTGGCCAATAACTCTCTTTCTATGACCGAGTAATTCTTTTCACTAGGGCGCAAAGCCTGAGAAGCAAACCCAATCGTATGCTCCTTACCATGTTTCACTTGAGTAATCATGCCACCCAAACCATCAAGACTAGCATCAACCGATACAATACATTGTACAAGAGGATCAAAAGGTGTAAGCACCTTGCACGTACCTAACTCTTCCTTAATGCGAAGAAACTCATCTTGACACACCTTATCCCACACAAAAACCTTTCTCTTGAGAAGCTCACGTAAATGAACAGTCTTGGCAGCAAAATTGGGGATGAATTTAGAATAAAACTCACACACACACCCAGGAATGAAGAAATATGTTCTTTTGATTCAGGACAGGGAGCAGTCCGGATAGCCTCGATCAGCCCTTCTCTAGGTTGAATACCTTGACCTGAAATACGATGTCCCAGGTATTCAATGGACTCCTGCCCAAACACACATTTCCGCTTGTTAGCAACAATACCTTTTGCCTGTAACCTTTGTAGAACTTTTGAAAGTTGTTTGTCATGTGAATCTCTACACCTCCCAGCGACCAGAATGTCATCTTGAAAGACAATAGTGTCCTCCAACCCCTCCAGAACACTCTCCATGATGCGTTGAAAGGCTGAAGCAGCAGAGGCAAGCCCAAAAGGCATACGCCTAAATTGAAATGTGCCAATAGGTGAGACGAAAGCAGTCACATGCTTACAACTTGGATCCAACTCCACCTAATGGTAGGCAGATGAAAGATCAATTTTTGAAAAGAACTTGCATCCAGCAAATTTGCCAAGAATGTCATCAATACGGGGAAGAGGATGGAAGTCAACCCAAATCTCTTTATTGAGACTGCGCAAATCAATGCACACTCTCAAACTTTGATCCTTCTTACGGGCGACAACCAATGGAGACAACCATAAGGACGACTCTACCGGTTCAATAACACCAGACTCACATAACCTTTTCAGTTCACACGACAGATCATCTCTCACACTATACGGCACATTGCGCAGTTTGTGCTTCACAGGGGTAGCTTGATCTTTCACTTTAATACGGTGCTTAAACCCTTTAATGCACCCCAAACCATCAGCAAACACACTCTTGTACTTATCACACCACTCCATCACACACTCAGGCTGCTGAGACTCATCCACCACCGAGACTTGCTCCTTAGTTCCTGGTCTAAGGGTCATACCAAATAAACTTTGGTGATACCACCCCAAAATGTTAAGTCCTTTCTTTGCCACATAGACCTTCCCAAAAATGCACCTCTCTTTGAAGATCAAGCTAGTCTCAAAAAACCCCTTAAGCTCAATTTTCCTGCCCTCATAGGATACAGGACTTCTATCCGGTGGCTCAAGAGGCTTGTCCTGCCAAACACTCTCAAACAATTCTTCTGTGACCATAGTCATGCGTGCCCCAGAATCAACCAACAGTTGAATGGACTTACCATCCACAATTACTTCCATGACTGGATCAACACACTCATCAGCATCATCTTTAAGCACTACGATTAAATCCCTCAAGGAACTCACCAAGTCATCCATTTGTTCAGCATTATCTATATCCTCACGAACAGAGTTAACAGGGTTGCCCTTTGACATACACATCTTCGCAAAATGCCCAAGCTTCCCGCATTTGCGACACGAAGCATTCTTAGCTGGGCAAATGCGAGCGTTGGGATAGTGCAAAGAAAAACCACACTTTGTACACACATTCCTTTGAGGGTTCAACTTCTTCTCAGGTTTGTAAGATGTGTTTTTGTTTCCACGCATTACATTCACTTGTTTATCTGTAGGCTCCTTGTTTTCCTTTACTGCCCCAACATTCATCTTATCTGGTTTCAACTCTTTAGACGCTAACTGAGACAGTTCAATACTTTTAACAATAGTGATAGTCTCTTCTAACAATGGATTTTTAACGTCAATAACTTCTCTTGCACTTTTTGTCTTTGCAATGTGCTACAACTTGATCTCTTATAAGTTGCGAGGTAAACTGTTCAAATTCACATTCAGATGCGAGAATACGTAACGCGGCAATATATGTTACAATACTTTCATCATTTTCCTGTTCTCTTGTAAAAAACTTATGTCTTGCTACAACCAAACTCCCTTCTACATCGAATTGCTTTTCTAACATGGCTGCTGCTTGGTCAAACTCATTGAGAGGTTCTTCACATTCCGGAACTTCCAGAGGGGGTAAATGTTCTAAAACAGCCTGACCCTCTAAACCTAAGTTGTGTTCCAGAATAAATCTCCTACGTTCCGCACTGAATCTAAATCCCCCCAAAGCTCCTAAATACTTTGTGAAAGCTCTGTACCAAACCTTCCATCTCACAGGAGGGTCTCCTGGAAGCTGTAAAAACGGTGGAGCTGCTTGAACACTTTGCATTTTGAGTTGAACAAATGTTATGAAGTAAATGAAAACAAAATAGTAATACTTAACAATCACCTCAAATCCGTAAAACTGGGGAGCATAGAGAGTAAGAAAATACTTCAGGGTCACACAGTACACTAAATCAAAGTATAATGACAAGAGTTGCAGATACTTTTGAGTCAGACACAGAATCACTGTTAAAAACAATAACAGTTGACTAGTGCTAATGGAATAATTTCGTTTTTTCAAGAAACCAATATTGCGAAATAAAACAAAACGAAAGTACTTGAAAACTGCTGCTCCTGAAGAAAGATTCTTTCCTAAACAAACACCAGAGAAGTGTTCGAATGCGGTAGACACTCTTCTTAACCCCGCATGATGGACGCCGTAGAGTTCAGTAAATAAAGAACTCCTCTTCAGCGCGAATTCTCCACATGCCAGACACTGGTTGCCAGGGATACCACACACTCGGAGAACTCCTCACCAGCACGAAATGCGTCCCACGTCATACGCTGGTTGTCATTGAAACTCCGCACACAAACGGAATGTTCTAATCCAACGCAGTGCATGTCACACTTGACACGTCAGATAACGAACATTCTGACACATCATCACTTGGAGCAGGTTCGCAAAGGAGAAGGTCAGAATTACTCCGGACACCCACAGACACGAGTACCTGAGCAGCACGACACTCCGCTCCCACCACTCGAAGTCCAATGACCCTCAGGGGATGCACATGATGTCCGAAGAAGCCGCGCACTGGAAAAGTAGGTCTAGCATGATTTTCCAGGATATTTGCAGGAGAGAGGCTCACCTCACACCAGGACCAACGTCCCACTGATGTCTCAACAAAGGTGAACACCGCCAGGGAATGTCTTGAAACAAGGAAACCGTGACTCCTCAGCTGACCTGATAGTCGCTACACCGGATATGCCAGCTGTCACTCCACAGCTGACTTGAGAGCAGGTGCGCACTGGAACCAAACGAGACTGCTGCACACGTGGGTGGAGACGTCCAACGGTCAGACCATCTCGTCGCCAAATTTGATGTAATCACCACAGAACAGGTAAGTGTGGGAACACAATGTTTAATGATCGTTCGTCTCCACAGCCTCCTGGGAACTGTCACAGCAGCTCCTTCAATTCAAGCAGTAACATTCCATAGCCCAATAGATGACATCACAGCTAGGCAGATAGATAACAGCTTAGCAGATTACTACAGTTTGCTATGTGTAAATGGGAGAATGGAGGCTGATCGGCCGGCAAGGCGCACATTTACGATAGGCCAGCAACCCTGCCCTATAGATTACGTGTTTGCACATGCCTGGAGCTTTGAATTAATTAAGCACTTTGAGGTGATAAAAGCGGAGGGTAGTGATCACTATCCTCTGAAGACAGAATTATACGCAAAAAGGGGAAAGCAGAGAGAGATGGTACTCCAGGTACATGTGGACTACCCAAAGAGGCCTACAACCCTTATATCTGAGGAGCATATTGGGAAATTAAGTGCTGTACAGCAGACTCTTTCATTAGAAAAAATTCCAATTGAAAACGGCAATGCCTGGTATGAAAATACAATAAGACAACTAGTGGAATGCCTAAGGGTAAACATTAAAGGCAGTAAACCCGGGACAGTTAGTAATAATAGACTCCATAATAAAGATCGACCATGGTTTGATGAGGAATGTCGCAAAGTAAAAGCATGTATTAGACAAAGGGAAAGAAGACTTAGGGTAAGATATAATGCTGAACTATTACTTACCCTCCAGAAACGAAGGATAAAATTTAAAACGATTATTAGAAATAAAAAAGAACCCATAAAGATAGTTGCTGGGAAAGTATGCTAGCTGTAATTGAGTCCAAAGATGTGAAAGGTTTTTGGAAGTTGGTCCAAGAAAGCTCCGGCAAAATTTTAGGGTCTTTGCACTGTATGGTCCCCGAAGATAACTGGGTGGGTTACTTGGGGGAAATTTATGGGAAGTGGCCAATGCCAGAGACAGTAAGTAAAATATCATGGACAGGAGTGAGGGAGGATATAAAGGAGCACTTTACCTCCAGTCATATTAGAAAAATAATATCTAGCCTAAACCTTACACGGGCCGCAGGCCCAGATAATCTGCCGGCAGTGATTATAAAAACAAGGCCTGAGTGGTGGGCAGAGTTTTTTGCAAAAGTGTTTCAGGGATTCTTAGCACCGGCATTTTGCCAGGAAACTGGAGAGGAGCAATCATAAGGCCAATCCACAAAAAAGGAGATTTAAAAGCCCCGAAGAATTCTAGATTAATAAATCTCCTTGATATAGGAGAAAAAGTCTTCGCCAAAGTAATTTTGGGAATGCTTAAGGACTGGGCAGAAGTAAATCGGATTGTGCCCCCGGAACAGGGGGGGTTCAAAGAGGGACATTCAACAGTCGACCACTGTTTCGCGCTCTGGTCCATTGCGTGGAAGTCGATTGAGCAGAGGGGAAGTTTGTTCTGCTGCTTCGTGGACTTCCGTGCAGCATTTGACCTGGTGGACCGGGTGCAGCTGTGGGAGACTTTGACTGGATATAACATCCCAAGGGATTTGCTAGGGCTGATTCAAGCACTTCACACTGATAATTGGGCCCAGATAATTTTAGATGTAGAGGGTAGCTTATCTCAGAAAATCCAGATTGGCAATGGGCTGAGGCAGGGGTGCGTATTGGCCCCCCTGCTTTTTTCCTTGTTCATTGCAGACTTGCCTTCACCCCTAGGCAATGTAAGTGGGGCAAGCCCGAAGCAAGACGGGAAACATATCTCTTGTCTACTATATGCGGACAATCTTGTAATTATGGATCAAACGGAGATTGGTCTGCAAAGAAAGCTAAACAGGTTCAATGAATACTGTTATTTTAAAAAACTCGTTGTCAATATGGATAAGACAAAGATCTTATGCGTTGGTAGAAGGGAAATAGGGTTCACTTGGTTTCTGGGCTCTGAGAAGCTGGAAAAGGTAGCAGAATATAGGTACCTGGGGATGTGGTTAGAGAGAAGTTTGCAATGGCACACTCACCTCAATGCATTAAAGCTGAGGTCAGCAGCATCGGTCAGTGGTTTAAAAAGATTCAATGATGCTTATGGCGAAATGCCCGACAGACCGGCCCTAAAAGCTTACTCAGCAATGGTACCACCACAATTTTTGTAAGGTGCAGAATTGCTTTATTTGAGTGGCAAAAACGGATGGGATGTTGAGAAGGGAAAAACTTTGAAAAATCTATTTTCATTGCCCAAGTCGTCAATGGTCCAGGCAGTGAGACTAGAATTGGGAACCACCTCATGGGGTATAACAGCTTGTATGGCCCTAGTACGATTCTGGCAGCGCCTGAGAACGGGACAAGATTATAAATTCTTGCAATGGTGCAGAAACGAGATTGTAAAGAGTGAGCTAACGTGGGCAAAAGGGATCAGAGCTACCATCACTAAAGTGTGTAGCATGATGAATGTTAAGCTGCGCCCCCAGACTCTCCAAATCGAGATCGACAAGAGGGAACTTAGGGTCCTGGGAAAAGAAATCTCTCGAGCACAGGACCAAGATTACCTCTTGAGGAAAAGCTCAGTACGTTTCCTGGCTTCTGCGTGGCAAAATGAACAACATTTCCCTTATATTGATAGGTTACCTAGCTGTCGGTTAAGAAGAGAATTGCTAAGGTTAAGAATTGGGGTAACCCATGCTATGCGAATAACGGGGTGAAAAGATCTATGATAGACAGTAAGGGAAAATACACATGCACTTTAGGAACAACATGTGATATCCTACATATACTATTGGATTGTCAGAAGGCTTTAGATATATGAAGAGAGTTTTTATGTCCGATTTTTAAAAAGTACGATATTAAAAACAGGGTTCAAGCAGTAAACCTTCTAACAGAAATGAGTAATTTAGACATAGCTTGTGCCATGGGGAAGTTCATCCAAAAAGTTAAAGAATTTCTCAAATGTGATTAGAACTGAAATGTTTATTTTATAGTTTTATGTGGCCTATGTTATATGAAATGTGAAAGGGATGCTGAGTGTATTATATGAATTTTTTATGAGGTTTAAATAATGAACTGTGATTTTAGAAGTTTTATTAATGTAGTTTTTAAAACGTTTGAGGACCATCAGTCTAAATAAACTTGTATTGAACTTGACTTGAACCCCAGTCTACTCCACTCCATTCTATCCCACTCTTATCTGCTCCAATCTACCCCACCCCACTCCACACCCCTCAATTCCACACTACTCCACTCCGATCTACTTCACTCTGCATCAGTCTAACCCACTCCCCTCAATCTAACCCAACCAACCCCATCCCACTCCAATCTACCACAGTCCAACACAATCTACCACACGCCACAAAAATCTATCCCACTCTGACCCATTCTATCCCAGTTTACCCTACTCCACTCCAATCTATCCCACTCCAATCTACCAAATCCACCCCACTCCAATGTACCTCAATCCAACCCACTCCACTCCGATCTACCTGACTCTACTCCAATTTACCCCATTCCACTCCACTCCACTCCAATCTACCACAGTCCAATTTACCCCACGCTATTCCAATTTACCCTACCCTACTCCACTCCAAACTCCACTGCAATCTATCCAACTCTGCTCTAATCTACCCCCCCCACTCAAATCTACCCCACCCCAATCTACCACAATCTACCCCATTCCAATCTACTACAATCTACCCACTCTACTCCAATCTACCACAATCCAATCCACCCCACTCCACATTAATCTACCACTCCACTCTACCACTCCACTCTACCACACTCCACTCCACCCAAACCTACCCCACTCCACTTCACTCCAATCTACCCCATTTCAATCTACCATACTCCACTCAAATCTACCACACTCCACTCCAATCTAACCCACTCCACCCCACTTCAATCTACTCCACCCCACTCTACCCCAGTCTATTCCATCCCACTCCTCCCCAATCTACCCCACTGCAGTCTACTACTATCTACTCCACTTCATCCCACTCCAACCCACCCAATTGCAATCTACCCACTCCAGTCTACCCCAACCCACTCCAATCATCCCTCTTCAATCTACCTCACTCCAACCTACCCCAATCCAATCCACCCACTCAATTCCAATCTACCGTACCCCAGTCCACCTCAAATTACTTTACTCCAATCTACCCCATCCAATCAGCCCCATTCCAATCCACCCCACCCTAACCGAATCTACCCCACTCCAATATACACCACTCCATCCCAATCTGCCCCACAACTCTCTACCCCACTCCACTCCAATCTGCCCCACTCCAAACTACCCCACTCCTACCTATCATACTCCAATCTACCCAACTCACCTTCAATCTACCCTACCATGATCCACTGACTCTATCCCATTCCAATCTACCCCACTCCACCCTAATCTACTCAACTCCACTCCTTTCCACTCTTATCTACCCCACTGCACTCCAATCTAACCCACTTGAATCTACCCCACTCCACTGCAATCTACCCCAATATATCCCACTCTACTCAACTGTGATCTACCCCACCCCAGTCTATCTGACTCCAATACACCCCATTCCAATCCAATCTCGTCCACTTCACCCCAAAATACCCCAATTCAATCTACCCCACTCTCTCACTAAAATCTACCCCACTCAAATCTACTCCACTCTATTCTACTCCACTCCACTCCAATCTTCCCCACTCTACCCCAATTGACCCAACTCCACCCCACTCCAATCTACACCACCCCATCTCAATCTACCCCACATTACTGTAATCTACCCCTCTCCTCCAATCTACCCACTCCACTTTATCCCATTCTGCCCAACTCCAAACAACCCCACTCTACTCTCACTCCACTCCACTCCATTCCATTCTACCCTACTATAACCCACCCACTGTACCCCACTCCACTCCAATCTACCCAACTTCACTCCAGTCTACCCACTCCACTCCAATCTACCCCAATCCACCCCTCTCCACTCTTCCTCAATCTACCACATCCCACGCAAATCTACCCCAATATATCCCACTCCGCTCCATCCCAATCTACAGGATCTTCCTTACTGCTATCTAGCCAGCTCCTATCTACCCCACTCCACCCCAACCTACTCCAATTCAATCTACCCCACTCCAATCTACCACACTAATCCACCCAACTCCCCCACTCCAATCAACCCCACTCCAATCTTTCCTAATCTACCTCAATCCATCCCACTCCATTATACTCCACTCTATCCCACTCCACTCTACACCAAACTACCCTACTCCACTGTACCCCAATCTACGCCACCCCACTTCACACCACTAATTATTATCAATGCTGAACAGCAGTCTCATCAAAGCACATAATGGCTAAAACATATTGCATTTGCCAATAGCTCTTGCATAGGTGAGACCTATTGGCTTTGCCAATGTTTGATATTTAGGTGCTACTTTTTTTGGTTGAGTTTAAGCACTCTAACAAAGTGCAGCTTTTTCAGCTGTCCCCTTGTTCACTTCTCCACCCTTCCTCATCCATGTTGCTTGCCCCACCCACTCTTCCTCGTCCATGATGCTTGCCCCCACATGCCCGTCCTCCTTCTGTTGATGTCCATATTGTTGCTTGCCGCCAGCTCCTCCCTCCAACACTCTGTTGTCCATATGGCCCTCCCTCCTTTCCTCCCTCATTCCTTATTTGATGTCCATGCTGTGGCTTGCTCCCATCCTCCTTCTGTTGATGTCCATGTTGTTGCTTGCCCCCAGCCCCTCTATTCCACCCTCCGTTGTCCATGTTACCCCAGCCCCTTCCTCTGTTGTCCATGTTGACCCCAGCCCCCCCTCTGTTGTTCATTTTGACCCCAGCCCCTCCCTCTATTATCCATGTTGACCCCAGCCCCTCCCTCTATTGTCCATGTTGACCCCAGCCCCTTCCTCTGTTGTCCATGTTGCCCCCAGCCCCTCCCCCAGTTGTCCATGTTGACCCCAGCCCCTCCCTCTATTGTCCTTGTTGGCCCCCGACTCACCCTACCTCCCTCCGTACTGCCTGCTGATCTCCCCTATAGCAGCAATGAGAGTTATTGCCGGAGTTAATTTTTGTAGCCATGCTGCACAGCACGCTATGACTGTCCCGTTGTCCTTTTCATAGCACCCTCCGTAAAGGTATTTGCTTTGTACCTTCCCTCCCAGCCCACCTGTCCTTGACCCTGTTGCCTACCCCTACCCACCATAGGAAAAAAAGGATATGACAGGGCCAGCTCTGACAATGAACTTTTAACTGTGCTGCTGTACAGCATAGCTAAAAGACATTGGCAAAGTCATTAGCTCTCGTGTAGGCAATGTCATGTAGTTTCCACCAATCAGCAGGAACTGCGCATTTGCAGATGACATAAACTTAGGGATGGTGCCAGACTGATTCCATGCACCCCCGTAGGATATGTTGTCCCTTGGACCAGCTAGCTCACAGTGCCACCGTTAACCCCTGTAAACATGAACAGGGAGTGAACAGTTCTGGCAACCACTGAACATGACAACTCTGTTCCCTCAGGAACCGTGGTGACAGACTTCAAACTTTCGCTCAGTCACTTGTGCTTTTACTCAGAGAAATATACAAAGAATACACAGATGGGCGTTTTCAATATTTATTGGACCGTAGTGCTTCTTGTATAGAATGAATGGGCTGCGATGATTAATAGACAGAAGCAGATAAAACTTATAATGAGTGTCAACACAGAGAATAAAACAAAGAGTTCCACCATCTTGTTGAGACAGGCTATATATGCATACATGTAAAAGAGTCTAACAATCAAGCGTACCCCTATGTTGCTAACCCTAACCTACGTGTCTAGGCTGTGAATGTAAGGTCTGCCAAGAAACCGCCAATCAGGATAATCTTCCCCTTTACCTGGTGGGTAAGAGTGTATGACCCCCTCTTGGTCACGAAATGGACACCCCTCACGGAGATGTTAGTCAGCTGCTAGGCGAAAACTTCAGCATACAAGGACCCCTCAAAGTCAGCAGAAGTGTCTCCTCTGATTATGTTAGGAAACAAAAGATTATTTATCGAAAATGGCATCCTTGCCTTGAACTGTGATTGTGATCGGGCAACCCTTGCTTGTGTTCTACAGATAGCTGTGTCACCATATAGATGTAATAATAAACACATTTCTAGTACGCATGTGAGAGGCCTTGCACAAATGCCAAGGCAGTGTGATAGTATTCTCATTAAGTGTTTTGTGTCAGCAAGGTCGGTGTTTCTGCGAAACCAGTCCTAGCGTCACAAATGCAAAAATGTGTTTCAAACGTTAATGTGGCAAAGAGAAGACAACTTTAGGAAAAAGGGATTCATGTACATGCATGAATGATACTAATTCCTACTGGGCCTAACTCGAGCACATGTCAGTGAGACGTGTTAGCTTTGCCAAGGCGTGTTTGTGTTCTCCTTAGTACACCTTATAAAGAGCCTGTAATGTGTATGTTGTGAACAATGACCTCCTCCTCCCCCATGAGCCGCCTCAACCTCCGCCCCTCCGGCATCATACTCCAACATGGCTACTTGCTCACGGGAGCATACTGGACACCAAGCTTGAGCTGGTGGGACACAATAGTTTCGTAATTAATTACCGACCAAACCTATCAAAAAATGCATCTAAATCCCTTAAACACAGACTACTTACATCATATCCAGAAACCCTAATTTCCGACCCATACTTTTGTTTAAAAAAAGGAACTACAATAAGCGATCTGACCGTCTACACTAAAAGAAGAGAGCAGTGGAGGAAAGCACTCTACTCGTTACTCCGGATCACTTCCCACATGGCCTAAGACTCTTGGCAGCCCCTTCACCCACATACAGAGCGCCTTCTCCCATCTCCATATATAACAACGGGACTATCCTCTTACAAGCCTCAGAATGGAATCTAGGGGTTTTTAACAACATTTTCTCCATCATCAAGAATTCTTTTACTAAGAATGACCCGGACAAATCAACTAGGTGTTCTAGCTCTTCACCCATTCCACAGGATCTCCAATCAGTCTCTTACATAGCCCCAACGACTTAAGCACTTCATCCTCCGCCATGAGTAGCACACATATTCCCCTCATGCCACCACTTCCAGGGGGTCTGATTCTCCCACCATGACCCAACAATCCAGACAGCACCACTACAATTCCTCCAAAGCAGAGGGCGGAGACATACACAGCAATGGATCTTTATCAGCCACTCTGATCCTACCCATATCCTTCGAAAGTACCGGCTTACATGCAACTAACTTGCGGGCTAGTCTTTCCCCCCCTGAAGGTATTTAAATCCAGGCTGGCACGAGCGCGCCAAAGGCGCGCCTAAGGCAAGCCCGTCTGTGCCCGTCCGCGGTTGTTCCGCGCTCAGCGCCAGCCTCCCTGCACAAAACGCATTAGGTAAGGATATGCCTTTACAATATTCTAGCAGTGTCTTTAAAGGCTTAAACATCACTAACACAGACAAGAATTGCTGTGGTATTCAACTTGATTCCAGGTCCCTGCAGGCACAAATGACTTGCCCGGGTTGCAGCACTAAACTACCAGAATTATTGTTCCATCCAGTCGCTGCTATAAACAATCAACCGCCAGGGAGAGAAAAGGACAATCCTTCTATAGTTTGGAATTGTGTTCTTCTCAATGCAAGGTCCTTAGTCAAACATTGCACTGACTGTGCCTCCCTCATCGAGGATGAGAAGATAAATATTGCATTTATCACAGAAGCCTGGACCGACGATGCGTCCGGCCCTGACGTAGTTAAAGCCACTCCTCCGGAGTATCTCTTCTATACATTGAATAGGTCACAGAGGAAAGGAGGGGGATTAGCGGTCATATATCATAATTCAATCACGTCGTCCTTCAACCCACTAGCTAGTGAGGAATGTGAAGCACTGGATTTCTGTTTTCATCTCTCACATCACTATAAATTTAGAGGCACCCTCATCTATAGAACTCCGAGCCCGAGAAGACGGTTTCTAAATCAAGCAGGTTGTATAATGGAAAACAGGATAAGTGCTAATTCCTACACAGTATTAGGAGATTTTAACTTCCATCTGGAGCTGCTTTCAGATCTAGACACCATCAGTCTTCTAGACCTGATGAATGGCGGAAGTTTAGAGCAACTAGTGACTGGTGCCACTCACCAGGCAGGTCACATATTAGACGGCATTTTCTCTAATAACCCACATTTGAAATTTACTGGCCTTCTTCTCTTAGTCTGGTCAGACCATAGGGCTGTACTATTCGAGCTCACGGTCACTGACCATGCCTCTTCCAAACCACAAACAAAATATTTAGAGAAAAGAGTTTGGAATAAGGTAGAAGCCGGAAGTATTATCCTCGACCAGCACCACACTATCCAGAGATCTGGACGAAGCAACCAGGTCTTACACAAATTGGTGGGAAGCAGCAGGAAACAAGCTAGCGCCCAAAAAAACGTCTTCGCTTCAACAGACAGCGGCCTTCATCTCCGTGGTACTCGCAGGAGCTTAGAAATCAAAAATTACGTTGTAAGCCCCTGGAAAGAAACTGGAGGAAGGAATACAATGATAAGGAATATAAGTTGAGTCTTGCTCTGTATAAACAGTTTCTTAAAAAAACCAAACTAGAGTATTTCACCAAGAAAATCAATTCCGCTAAAAATTTGCCAAAAGAACTCTTTAAAACTGTTACCACCCTGGCCCACCCAATCCCGGCTAGCCAAGAACTGTGTAACAAAGTAGCGAAGTTTTTCTTTAACAAATTCAACGCTATTTTTTTAACTTTCCCGGACTCAACTACGAAGAATACTACTGATCAGTTGATTAGCTCCAAGATAGATGAAAATAAGGTCTTTGTATTGAATAGACTTGCCCCTTTATCAGTGTCAGACACTTTCAATCTTCTCATGAAAGTGAAATCAGGCTCCCCTTACGATCCCTGCCCAGTATCCATAGTAAAATTGGCAACTGAGCCAGTCTCACGTACTCTGACCTCTATCATAAATTCAATGTATTCAGAGGGTTATTTTCCCAGAGAGTGGAAACAGGCATCCATTTTGCCCCTGCTTAAAAAACCAAGCCTGGATGCTAAAGACCCTAATAACTTCAAGCCCATATCTAGACTACCACTCCCGGCGAAAATTATAGAGAGAAACATGAACACGCAACTCAAGGTGTTTTTACAAGAATCACAGGTGCTAAACCCAACCCAGTACGGTTTCAGAGAGGGGCATAGCACGGAGACCGCGCTACTCAAATCCACGGAGGAGATTAGGACTATCCTGGGTCAGGGAGGAAAGGCTGCATTGATTATGCTGGATCTCTCAGCAGCCTTTGATACGGTCCATCATGCTTTGCTGATGGACCGATTGTACGAGATTGGAGTCCAGGGCACCGCCTGGAAACTTTTCAATTCCTTTCTATCCAACAGAACTCAAACGGTTGCCCTGGGCGAATACAAGGCTGATTCATTCTCACTACTCTGTGGAGTGCCGCAAGGGTCTTCATTGAGTCCGACACTTTTTAATATTTATGTGTCCTCATTGGTGCCCCAAATTGAATCTTTTGGCTTCAGTCTGACTTCCTACGCGGACGACACCCAAATTGTGGTGTCCATACGGCCTGAGGTGATGCTGGGAATTGCGTCCCGGCTCCAGGATTGTATGAATGCCGTAGGGGTCTGGATGGCACAAAATTGCCTAAAACTCAACTCCGGTAAAATGGAGCTTGTGCTGTTTGGCAACAACCCCAACTTTTGGACCTCTGACTGTTGGCCGGACACTTTGGGGCCCCTCCCCACTCCCAGTAGGAAAGTGAAAAATCTGGGAGTGTGGATTGATAACAACCTTAGTTTTAGGGACCAGGTGAACACAGTGGCGTCGCGGACTTCCTATATCCTGAGATCCTGTAAGAAAATAATGCCACTGCTCCCCTTAGACTCCAAAAAACAGTTATCACAGTGTTAACAATGTCCAGATTGGACTATTGTAACAGCCTATATCTTAATATCCAGGAAGGACTGATGAACAAATTACAGATCCTGCAGAATGTGGCGGCCAGACTCCTGACTGGCATACCCAAATACGCCTCCATCTCGGCCGAGTTAAAAAAAACTCCACTGGCTGCCGGTTAGGAAGCGCACCCGATTCAAAGCCTTATGCTTGGTCTTCAAAGCCCTTCATGGAACCGGGCCAGACTACCTTCAACAGCGATTACGCTGGTATGCACCGAAAAGACGCTAAGGCATGGAACTGTCTCCCAGTACACCTCAGAAGTATGACCAATCTACTGGCCTTTAGGAAAGCATTAAAAACATGGCTTTTCATTAATTAGTATCGTTGTTACTTGTTCCACTCTCTTAGTCTTCGGCAGGACTTCACACAGCGCCAGGACACCTTCGGGTAGCAGTAGCGCTCTAGAAATGTCAATAACAATAACAATATTACACTTACTCTGAATCACTCATTGACTCCCTTTACTACCTTGAAGCCTGAACCCTCAATCCCTAACAACATATGTACTCCTCTGTTCCCAGTACTTCCTAAGATTCAGATCTTGACATCTCAGCCGCCAAAGCTTAACCACTGCTCCAATTCAACCTCCCCTCCTCTGCTCCTATCAGGCCAGCAGTACCCTAACACCGTTATCATCACGACCCGTCTCCACCTTGTCCCCAGATCCATTCCACGGCTATTTATCACCACCCCTGTCCCGCTACCAGACTTGAGGAGATCACTCGGGACCTTCCAGGCTGACTTACAAAAGCCTATAAACATCACCTCAGAGTTGGCTAACAACTTGTCGTCTAACAGGTCCTCAGAGATGATCAGACTTACTCAAGCTCCTAACTACCACTCTAAGCTGCCGTCCCTTCCTTCAGTTAAGAGGGTCGACCCTAACTGGGCATCTCCCTTCTAGAGTGGGAGAACCACTCGATTCCCAAATGCTGCCTCCAGACCCCTTAGATTTAAGAATGATACAAAAGAAACTGACATTCGCCTCCTCGTCCTAGCATACAATTCCACACACAGAGGCAAGCCAGGCAAGAAGGGCTTTATACAAACTATTCCGGGGGCCCTCACGGAGCACCCAGGCACAACTCTAATGCTATAAATACTTCCAACCTTAAGCAGGTTCACATCACACAGACCACTTCCAGTGACTCCAAAACACACGTGAAACGCATGCTTCTCAACTGTAAATCAGCTGTGAAACATGCCACGGGCATCGCTGACCTCAACTGGAACTTCGCCTCCTAATCCTTTCGGAAACTTGGCTTAATAATAACTTGATTTCTGTCCTGGACATTCTAGTCCCTCCTAGCCACAACATTTTTAGACTAGACAGAGCTAAGAGATCTGATGACGGCATCACCTGTATAGCGAAAAAGTCACCCACCGCAGTTCTCTCCTCTTTTGAATATCTTTGCATGACATCATCAGCAAACACAGAGCTTTATGCAACCTGCACGTCTTTTGCCATCCGCCAGGAGACAACCTCTCTTTTGTAGAACAAATTATGGAAACCATCTCATCCTACTTGGGACAATCATGTCACCAGATCTTCCTTGGAGACTTCAATCTACACTAGATTGACCAACACGATCCGGCTGCAAATAGCCTTAAAATCTTCCTAGAGGACCTCAACCTGATTCAACTTTGTGACAGCCTCACGCACATCTTGGGATCGATCCTAGACCTAATCATTTCTAATCTCAATTCTACTCATCTGGAATCGATTGTCCATTGTGGCTGGTCGGATCACCACTACATCACATTCCACATCATAAAACTGTGGACCAAAAAAAGATCCCAACCAAAGAAACCTAGACATTGGAAAAGATCCTTGCAAAATGCAAATGATATCCCATAGCAAAAGAGACCTTGCCTCCTCCTATTGTCATGTCCGACGTCCAGGACCTCACTGAGCACCACAACGATTCCATGTTGAACATTCTGGATGCAATTGCCCCCTTACAACTGAAAAGAAAGTCCAACAAAGACTCTAAACCATGGTCCACTGGTAGTTTGAATTCAGACAGATGCAATCTGAGATTAGCTGAATGATCTTGGAGAAGCTCTGCATCCCTTGAACACCTTCAGCTTTTGAGACCGAGAAGGAGTATGTACATTAAGCACATCAGAAATGCGAAATCGATCTTCTTTAGAAGCCAACTTGACAAAGAAAGAAATCGCCCAAACAAACTTTTTGAATTAATTAAACTTCAATCCAATAATCTTCCCATTCTATCACCAATGTTTCCAGTCCAGAACCAATCTGTGAGGTCTTTGCCTTCTTCCTTGAAAAGATAAATAAGATCGAATCTGATCTATGGCCAGCTATGAACCAACTAACAGTCTTACTCTCTTTCAACTCCTCCTCCCCCTTCCCCAGCAGCCTCCTCCTACAATAGGTCACACCCCCAAAAACAGTGCTTACTGGAGCCAATTCACAATCTGTGACGAAACCTCCATACTCAACATTCTCTCAACACTGGAACCCTCAAATCACTTCAGTGATCCCCTTCCCTCTAATTTCTTTGACAAGAAGAAGAGGTCCTTAGTCCCACTCCGGACTAAGATGGCTACTGCCTCCCTACTACAAGGTGAGATCCCAGACTGCCTAAAGTTGGAGCAGGTTTAGCCTATTCTTAAAAACCCACTGCAGATCCGGAGGACCTTAATAACTTCCGGCCAATAACTAACATTACAACTCTGTCGAAGCTCCTTGAGGAATATGGATATGTCAAACTATATAACCACATAGGTGAATTCCACCTACTAGATGAATTCCAATTTGGCTTCCATCAGGGTCACAGCACCAAAACGGGCCTCACTCATATAGTCGATGATGCGTCACAATGCCAGATCCGAACAAATCCTGCCTTCTAATCCTCCTCGACCTCTCGCCAGCTTTTGATACTGTCAAACATGACAATCTCCTGGACCTACTGGAATGTAGCATGGGGCTCTCCGGCTCAGTGTTAAAATGGTTTGCCTCGTTTCTCCACAACAGAACACAATGAATTAAAGTTAATCAGTCCCTTTCCAATTCCACTCCATTCACACTAGGGTTCCCTCAGGGGTCCACTCTCTCACCCACACTCTTCAACCGATTCATGGAGCCTGTAACTGAAATCCTCAAAGCATCTAACACCCACTATCACATGTACGCTGATGACACCCAATTGTACCTGAAAATCTCCTTCCCTGATGATATCAAGACACTCAACACAACCCTACAAAAAACCCAATACTGGCTAACCTCCAACCATTTCAAACTTAGCTCCCTCCAAACAGAATTCCTCCTAATATCCCCACCCAAACAATCCCCCATTATTGAAGAATATTTGAAACATTTAACAGCTCTCAGCTGCATACCACAAATCATAGACTCTACGAGATCTCTGGGAATAATACTAGATAAAAACTTGAACATGCAGTAATACAACAGCTCTACTACCTAAGGAGCGAACTTCCAACTGAGCATCCTAAGAAAAATAAAACTCTTCCTCCTCCCTGACGACTTCAAGTCCGCTGTTCAAGCCTTAGTCATCTCAAGGTTGGAATATGGCAATGCAACTCTTTGCGGCCTACCTAGCTACAAATTGGCTCCTATTAGGGCTTCTCCGAACTTGGCCGCAAGGCTCATCAGAGAATCCAAAAAAAGCAATAACATCTCTCCGGATTTTTAATCCCTAAATTAGCTCCCATAAGAGGCCAGGATACAACTACAAATTGCCTGCATGACTCATAAAGCCCTTCACTTCAACACCCATCTGTACCTCGCTCAAAAACTGGAACCTTCTGGCGGCGCTCGATGCTCCAGGAGCTCCAGCACCCTGCTGCTGCAACCAAAGAAAATTCAAAGAATGAAAACGTATAATCGGGCCTTCTCTGGTATTGCCCGGAGAATCTGGAACTCCCTGCCTCCGGAAACCAGATTGAATCCCTCAACAGTGTCCTTCAAAAAGGAAGTGAAATCTTTACTGCTGAATACTTTCCTGAACTAGAAATTGGCCATTGTCTATTGTCTTGTCAGCCTGGCTCTGTACGGGCCTCCTCGCCCAGTTTGGCTTTGCTACATCCTGTATCGTTCCTGAACATCTTGCTGTATCCAACATCCATGTTCTTTTGCTTACCTACGCTATTGTATATTTACTCTATATAGGTCCTCCTCCATTAGTTCGGAGGTGACTGCCTTTGTCTTTTACAGCCATTTTGTTGCTTAGCCTCACTTGTCTTCTTCTCATGTGTTCATGACTCTTTGTAAAGCGCTCAGATGCTCTCTTGGGTCGTGATCACGCTATAGAAAACTTTTAAATGAATAAATAATAATAAGACATGAATAAATTTCTTTGTACAGGGCTACACCTGAGCGGATAAACTTGTCTTTCCACATTCTGCAGCTACAGACAATTAGGTACAATTTCCTGGCACTACATGAAACATCTTTCTGGGATAAAACACCTGTGAAGCCAAATGCAACATAGTGTGAAGCACTTCATCACACACGTCAAGTCAAGTCAATTATGATTTGGAACTCAAAGATGTCTACATAAAAAATGCACAAAGATCTACAAAAACAGTTCTCACAGTTTACAGTGTACAGAATAAAATACACAACAATATTGTTCAATGTACAAACAAACTCCCTTTATATGAAAAAACCCGTGGACTAATAAAGGGCAAACGTGCGATTGGATTAATAAGAAACACTTCTTAAAAAAATACAGGAAGCTATCCAAGTATAAAAAATGTTGCAAGAAAATAATGCAAAGTATTTTTCAGTGCAGCTGTAGTACAGTACTTCTATATAATACAGTGCAATCAGCTTCACAAAGCAATACGAATACTGTAAATCTAGTTAACCTGTGCAAAATCTTATTACTCTAAAATAAACATATTCATCAAATACAGGGGCAAACACAGTTAATAAAATCATATCTAAAAAATATTTAAGAATTGTTTAAAAAATGTTAACATTTTTGAACAAAATATTTCCGAAGGAGGTGCAGAAAAACATTTCCCAGCCTCCACTGCGAGGTAATATTCTGCTTTAAGAACAATGGTCTTAACAATTGACGTCGTAATGAATGACGGAGAGGACAAACAAATAACACATGATTCAGATCTTGGGCATAATTCCAGCAGAAGTTTCAAAGCCTCTCTTCCCTAGGTAATCCTTCTCATACTCCAGTAATAATACGTAGAAGAAGCAAATCAAGATACGCACACCATGGGGAAGGTTCCATAGGACATACGGTTGAGGTTTTTTACATATGCTACTCTCCACTACTATATCATTCCTAACATGCCGAGTACACAGTACAATATCTCTTTTACGACTAATATCTTAAATTGATTTTTAATCATATTTTTCAAAATAAGCTTTGGGAGGGTGCCACTTCACTTTGACCAATTACAAACATATCCAGAGCTCTCATAAAATTTGAGAAGACGGCACTTCTCTCCTTTAACAGAAACAAAATTCATGTTTTAGTGCAGCCCGTATAGATCCCGGGTCCCTATTCAGTATGGTGTTTCCCCACCTAGCTTTACTTTTGCACTGACTGATATGATCACTATTTGAGCAGTTACTAGAAAGAATTCTACCTAAATATAGGTACAGCTTCACCACTTCCAACTTGTCTTTCTCTAAAAACCAATGCAAATCTTTCCTAACTCTACATCCCGAGACCTAAAAACCATAACTTTGCTCTTAGAGATATTTTTTTTAGTAAATATTCATTAGCATAGTTTCCCAACTCAAAAAGACGCCTCTGTAGACCTATCGGGGTTAAATCTAGCAAAATAGCATCATCCGCATAGAGAAGACAACCAAGATTCATTGTTTCTAGTTTTAGTGGGTCCCCCTTACACTGTCCAACTCTGCTAGGTAAGTCACAAATATGAAGGGAAAAGAGGAGGGGCGCTAGAAAGCACCCCTGCTTCAGCCCACTGTGAGTCTCAAGCCCATTGTGAGTCTCTACTTTAATAGACAAAACCTGATTCCCTCCCATCAGGACTGAAGTCCAAGTAGACGAGTGAAAAGCTACAATTAAACTAAGTAGGTGCGCGGGAATCTCTAATGCAACCAATTTCCTCCACAGCAGCCCACGATCAACCCTGTTGAACCCTGTGGAGAAATCTATAAAGGCAGCATATAAAGCCATACCCTTGCCTACTGGATACTTTTAATCAGAGTTCGGAGCCCCGTGATATTGTCTAGGGCGCCACAATGCTTACGAAAGCCAGCCTGCTCCGCAGACACAAGATTATTACCGAAAGCCCAGTCTTGAAGGTGAACAAGAATACTCTTGGCGAACAATTTCCCAATCGCATCCAATATTGCAATCTGCCTAAAGCCGGCGGGAGAAGTTTTAGGACCATTTTTATATAAATATTTATATTTCAAAGAAACAAGAGCGACCCATACGTCCTTGTGAACTGGGTTTGCACTTATGCAAAAAAACAACGTTCACAAGGAACTCAATTATCAAAAGAATATACTATATGCAAGCTCAAATTTACTTGCTCAGAATTAATCTTCATCCAACATTTTCAATTATGACCTTTCTACTAGGGTTATAATAGGACACCTAGAATATCTGTACACACACTTTGAGTGGATACTTAAAAGCCCAACACAACCATTTACACTATTTCAGCCGAGTAAGTAGGATTTTAGTATACAACCACAATTTAATCATATATATTTCCTTATACATGAGCAATTTAAACCTTTACATTAGTGACACTTTATAAGTGAAATGTGAGCCTCAGTGAAGTGACCATAACCTATCTTGGTGAATGCTAAGTGGAAATATGTGATAAGAACAAGGAAAAGAAAAACAGGTTATTGGTAAATATCCAAAGGCGAGCTGTATGCAATGGAGACAATATTTTATTCAGCCTCTTTCCTTTGTCAATGCAGATGACGTTTGCGGCCACTCTCTGATATCTGAGGTCTCATCAAGACAGCATTTCTGGGGACAATACAGCACATGGCATCTGTATCGTAGTTTGAATAAAAGATGGAAGGTGAATTCCGGATCAGCAAGTCTGTATGACTGTTGATCGGTTCTCATTAGGGTATACAAATCCGTTCGCATATAGGGACAATTTCCAGGCTTACCGATGTAAGCGTATTCCGGTCTCTCAATGGAGTGATGGATAATCGTGATTATCCATCACTCCATTGAGAGACCGGAATCACGCAATGATGTTATTTGTTATTTGTATTAAAAGGCTTCCATCGGTAAGCCTGGAAATTGTCCCTATATGCGAACGGATTTGTATACCCTAATGAGAACCGATCAACAGTCATACAGACTTGCTGATCCGGAATTCACCTTCCATCTTTTATTCAGACTACGATACAGATGCCATATGCTGTATTGTCCCCAGAAATGCTGTCCTGATGAGACCCCGTATCTAGGAGGGTCGAAACGCTCGCCGTACATTGACAAAGGAAAGAGCCTGAATAAAAATATTGTTCCATTGCATACAGCTCTCCTTTGGATATTTACCAATAACCCGTTTTTCTTTTCCTTGTTCTTATCACATATTTCCACTTAGCATTACCAAGATAGGTTATGGTCACTTCACTGGGGCTCACATTTCACTTATAAAGTGTCACTAATGTAAAGGTTTAAATTTGCTCATGTATAAGGAAATATATATATGATTAAATTGTGGTGTATAATAAAATCCTACTTACTCGAGCTGAAGTAAGTGTAAATGGCTGTGTTGGGCTTTAAGTAGCCACTCAAAGTGTGTGTACAGATATTCCTAGGTGTCCTTATTATAACCCTTTTATATAAAGGCACCACTACATTTCTGTAGGAAGCTGGCTCTGTATATACTATACCAAAGTAAGGTACAACTTGCACAGAGTCAGGGGTCCCCAGAGGTATAGCAGAGGCTAAATTGGGCGAAAGTACCAACAGCTCTTTTGTGGTAGTGCGGGTGAGCAGTTAGGCTTATCAGGAGGGTGTGTTAAGCATTTATTGTATTCACTCAATCCAAGACTGATGCACGCACTCAGAGACTGAATCCAGACCAACTGGGTAAATATAGAAAAAGTATACTTGTATTTTATTTCTAGAGCCAAGCAAGGCTTGGTACAGATAGGTAAAATGTACTTACAATTGTAAACCGTTACACAGAAATGCAATTGAGGATGGATTTACAACTGTTACAGGTTGGTATCACTTTGAAAAGCAGTTTGAATTACACAGTAATTACTTTTAGAATACGTTTCAGTTACTTTTGGATTACTTTGAACATCGGGGGTGGTATGCCTAGATACCACACCTAAGGATCTCTACAGTACAAGGTAAGTAAGACCTTTCTTGGCATGAATTATAGTTACTGTGTTCCCATACAAAACCACAGTTCAACATTTAGCACATTTTAGGCCCGAAATCTCATAACAGGGATCCCTATGGGAAAAGTAGTTATTGCTTTTGCAGGTAAATAAACTTCTTACAAGTGGGAGTTTTGTGGGTTAGGACCAAGGTTCCCCAAGACCTACATAGGCACTCAAGTTGCACCACCAGCGGCACTGAGGCGGCCGGTTGCAGAGTGCAGGGGCCCAATGTTAGCCAAGGGTGCTAAGGCGGCCTTCGGTTAAGGGCTGCTTAAGAGCACGCCACTCGGGTGTGGGAGCAAAGCTCCTGGGGTTGAGGTCAGCATAGAAGAGGCCAACGACCAGCACAGGAGCTGCATCACCAGCGGCACTGAAGAGGCCGGGTGCAAGGAAGATGTCGGAACCCTGTGCTTTTCAATGGAGACCTTCGGTTCGGCAATGTTGATGCAGGCTCGGACAGAGAGACTTCCTGAAGGCGACCACCGGCTGGAGAGGTAAGTTTGGATCTTGGGAGATGCCTGGACACCATCAGTTCGGCCACCCAAGGCCGTGGGGCGTCGGGTGCAAGGGCTTCTTCTGGCGTCGGGTTTTCTTACCAGTATCAAGTTCAGTCAAGTCTCACGTTTCCACAGGAACGCCATGTAGTGAAGAAAAATCCTCAACCTCTCCTGGTCACTTATTGTACCCAACCAAGTCAAAGTAACAACAGTCACCCGGGGAAGAAGGGAAAAGAAACAAGGAAAAAACACAAAGGTCCCACGTCGCACCCCAGTCTGAGACAGGATCGGGCAACCAAAGAAATGTCTGTTGGTGGAAAGAACAGAAGAAGAAGTAAGTATGCATGATATTTCTGGTCCTATAAATATGTATTCTATTTGTGCTGCTTATGTCTACCTGGGTGCGTCCCTTCTTCCGTGTTTTCTGGTAACTGGGGTGCTTGAAAAGGGTGTGTGTATCTATAAAAGTAAAAGATAAGGTAACTAGATCTCATATGGGAGGAGCAAACAGAAGGAAATGTAGAGGACGTTCTGTACCAATAACCCACCTTAAACCATGTCACAACCGCATGAAGATTCTTTCTTCTACTTGTGATGCTTTTACAGTATCTAAAGTTATTCACTTTAACTTCAGGCATAAATAATCTTATTCCTTAATTTTCAGGAATCAGCAGGAAATGAAATAATAATCAGGAAGAGCAGATCTCCATAAAACGTTGAGCTCAACTTAGATAAGTATCTATAACTAATAAACTCAGCGCACAAGCGCTGTTACCGTGTTAGAATTGATGCAGCTGTCTTTTGCTTTTGTTTAGGTACAGGAAATGAGCCTCAGGAAACAGGAACCTACAGAGGACGTCACTGGGGACCTGGAATGGGCACAGAACACCAGGAGCAGGAATACCGATGAAGAAGACGCCGCCACGACGTAGGACGCCGACAAGGAGAATGATGACCCGGACGAAAAGGTGAGAGTTCCGGAAACTGACTATTCTTTCCCAAAGCAGGAACGCGAAGCATCTCTGCTCGGGATCAGTGAGCTTTTGTGCTTCCCGGCCTGTTCCCGCGCATGCGCAAAGGCAGGAGTCGGCCATAGTTGTAGTTCGCTGGTGGCGCGTCTGCAGTGCGGGACTGGCAAACCTGACAACCAGCTCCGGTCGCGGTTGGGGGGACCCTTCATGTTGAGGCTGCAAGTGTTGTCTTGAAGCTTGAGGGAGGTTGGGGATCACCAGATTCCAGGTCAGGAATTCTGGGGAGACCTCCTCCTGGTGTTGAGCCACACAAACTCAGACCGTGGCGTCCACCGCTTCCCGGAGCGACATAACTTGCTGAACTGACTTTGGGGAATGGGCTGCACTGGGTTATGGACGAAGCGATTAATCTGACATTGAGACTGTGCCCTGGGAGAGAACCAAAACTAAACTCAACTCATCTTCTTTGTTTACACCTGAAGACATCTCCGACTCCATATTTCCTGCTCCCTCTTTGAAAACAGGGATAACACAGAGGGATGGGACTTTAAGAGAGACAAATGGGACAAGTGTGACTGTGGCTTCTTTTGCTGAATAGTTTTTTTTAGTTTTTCAAAGTTTAGGAGAGCTAATGTGATTAGCAATTGGACCTAGTGGGCCTGAAGGGGCAATTAAATGACCAGAGCAGAGCCACCTGGATGACCTCCCATAAAACACCTCATAAAATCTGATAAAAACTTGTCCACAGATGTCCATTTCTCCAAAAATGCCACAAAAGCTGCTGTCTGCTTTCCCTCTTTCCTTCTCCCTGCAACTCCTCAAGTTGACATTAACCCCCTTCCTAGAGGGTGGAGCAGGGGCACACAAGAGAGCACACAAATTGTGAGTAGCTATGTGCGCGCAGTGGAGCAAACCCCGAGGCACAAGCTGCACCAGCATAATACTGGCCGCCTCCCCAACAATCGGGCCTCGACGGCCTATGCCTCTCCAACACACAGCGGGCACACAGACTCTGATACACCAATGCACCAATACTCCAATGCCAAATGGTGAGCATGAGGAAATCTTCTTGCACTTTTATGCGTCTACGTCTGGCAAAAGACCCAAGATCACACTGGGGGACGGATTCCCACCCCAACCGGGTTGCTGCGACCAAGTGGGAATGTGATGTGGGCCTCAAATATCTCTGGTTGGGCACATCTCCTGGCTCGCTTGAGGAATAAAGCTGTTCTCTGCTCCTCCTCTATCCTCCTCCTTTGTCCTCAGCTGACTGACATTGCAGATGTGCACCCTCATTGCGCACTGATGTGCAACCTCACTGCACACTGATGCGCAACCTCACTGCACATTGATGTGCAACCTCACTGCACACTGATGTGCAACTTCACTGCACACTGATGTGCAACCTCACTGCCCACTGATGTACAACCTCACTGCATACAAGCAGGCCCTTAGCCAGAAGGATGTTATGAGGGGCGTGGCCCTCAGCTATGACCAAACCTTAAAGCTCTGCACTATAGGTGCATTTGTTCCCAAATGCTTGTGTGAAAAAAGTACAGTATGGAAGGTTTTAAAGCACACAAAACCTTTTGGTTCTTTTTTTGTATTATTGTATAGGTGAGACTTATTGGATTTGCCAAGCCTTGTTTATTATTGGTCTGATTGGTTGTACTGCTAAATATCGATCCCTAGAATATCGGTAGGTCAGGAATATCGAGGAAAGAATATCGAAAGGCAAGAGCATATAGGAAAGAATCATTTTACTATTCCTAGCTCCACATCCGTGTACCTTGAAGATATATATATGGCGTAGGTACATATATGTGGAGTAAGGTATATAAAATATATACGTGCTCACCTGTTGGTATTTTGGATTAGATATTCTCTGCTCAATAGTCAGTGCCATAGATATTCTGGCTTCGATACTCAGGTTGCACACTGTGTTCTATGTGAAGGTATATGTGGATGTTGTAAGCTACATATAAAAACAACTCAATCAACTTTCTACAATCTAACGTTACATCCTATCAATTAAGAAAGTAGAGGGTTGCAAAGTTTTGAAGTCGAATGACTCTCAACTTTGTGTATTTTCTAAACTGTTCAACCTTTGTGGAAAGCAAACCTTATGAAGACCTTTTTTTAAAACAAAGAAGCTGGCCTCAGCTCAGAGCTCTCCTTCCCACCCCTCTTACCTCAGGTGGTGGATGTCTGGCCTCAGCTCAGAGCCCTCCTTCCCACCCCTCTTACCTCAGGGGGTGGATGTCTGGCCTCAGCTCAGGGCCCTCCCTCCCACCCCTCTTACCTCAGGTGGTGGATGTCTGGCCTCAGCTCAGAGCCCTCCTTCCCACCCCTCTTACCTCAGGAGGTGGATGTCTGGCCTCAGCTCAGGGCCCTCCCTCCCACCCCCTCTTACACTCAGGTGGTGGATGTCTGGCCTCAGCTCAGAGCCCTCCTTCCCACCCCTCTTACCTCAGGTGGTGGATGTCTGGCCTCAGCTCAGAGCCCTCCTTCCCACCCCTCTTACCTCAGGGGGTGGATGTCTGGCCTCAACTCAGGGCCCTCCCTCCCACCCCTCTTACCTCAGGTGGTGGATGTCTGGCCTCAGCTCAGAGCCCTCCTTCCCACCCCTCTTACCTCCAGGGGTGGATGTCTGGCCTCAGCTCAGGGCCCTCCCTCCCACCCCTCTTACCTCAGGTGGTGGATGTCTGGCCTCCAGCTCAGAGCCCTCCTTCCCACCCCTCTTACCTCAGGTGGTGGATGTCTGGCCTCAGCTCAGAGCCCTCCTTCCCACCCCTCTTACCTCAGGGGGTGGATGTCTGGCCTCAGCTCAGGGCCCTCCCTCCACCCCTCTTGCCTCAGGTGGTGGATGTCTGGCCTCAGCTCAGAGCCCTCCTTCCCACCCCTCTTACCTCAGGGGTGGATGTCTGGCCTCAGCTCAGGGCCCTCCCTCCCTCCTCTTACCTCAGGTGGTGGATGTCTGGCCTCAGCTCAGGAGCCCTCCTTCCCACCCCTCTTACCTCCAGGGGGTGGATGTCTGGCCTCAGCTCAGGGCCCTCCCTCCCACCCCTCTTACCTCCAGGGGTGGATGTCTGGCCTCAGCTCAGAGCCCTCCCTCCCACCCCTCTTACCTCAGGGGTGGATGTCTGGCCTCAGCTCAGGGCCCTCCCTCCCACCCCTCTTACCTCCAGGTGGTGGATGTCTGGCCTCAGCTCAGAGCCCTCCTTCCCACCTCTTACCTCAGGTGGTGGATGTCTGGCCTCAGCTCAGAGCCCTCCTTCACACCCCTCTTACCTCAGGGGGTGGATGTCTGGCCTCAGCTCAGGGCCCTCCCTCCCACCCATCTTACCTCAGGTGGTGGATGTCTGGCCTCAGCTCAGAGCCCTCCTTCCCACCCCCTCTTACCTCAGGGGGTGGATGTCTGGCCTCAGCTCAGGGCCCTCCTCCCACCCCTCTTACCTCAGGTGGTGGATGTCTGGCCTCAGCTCAGAGCCCTCCCTCCCACCCCTCTTACCTCAGGTGGTGGATGTCTGGCCTCAGCTCAGAGCCCTCCTTCCCACCCCCTCTTACCTCAGGGGTGGATGTCTGGCCTCAGCTCAGGGCCCTCCCTCCCACCCCTCTTACCTCAGGTGGTGGATGTCTGGCCTCAGCTCAGAGCCCTTCTTCCCACCCCTCTTACCTCAGGGGGTGGATGTCTGGCCTCAGCTCAGGGCCCTCCCTCCCACCCCTCTTACCTCAGGGGGTGGATGTCTGGCCTCAGCTCAGAGCCCTCCTTCCCACCCCTCTTACCTCAGGTGGTGGATGTCTGGCCTCAGCTCAGAGCCCTCCTTCCCACCCCTCTTACCTAAGGGGGTGGATGTCTGGCCTCAGCTCAGGGCCCTCCTTCCCACCCCTCTTACCTCAGGTGGTGGATGGCTGGCCTCAGCTCAGAGCCCTCCTTCCCACCCCTCTTACCTCAGGGGGTGGATGTCTGGCCTCAGCTCAGGGCCCTCCCTCCCACCCCTCTTACCTCAGGTGGTGGATGTCTGGCCTCAGCTCAGAGCCCTCCTTCCCACCCCTCTTACCTCAGGGTGGTGGATGTCTGGCCTCAGCTCAGAGCCCTCCTTCCCACCCCCTCTTACCTCAGGGGGTGGATGTCTGGCCTCAGCTCAGGGCCCTCCCTCCCACCCCTCTTACCTCAGGTGGTGGATGTCTGGCCTCAGCTCAGAGCCCTCCTTCCCACCCTCTTACCTCAGGGGGTGGATGTCTGGCCTCAGCTCAGGGCCCTCCCTCCCACCCCTCTTACCTCAGGTGGTGGATGTCTGGCCTCAGCTCAGAGCCCTCCTTCCCACCCCTCTTACCTCAGGTGGTGGATGTCTGGCCTCAGCTCAGGGCCCTCCCTCCCACCCTTCTTACCTCAGGTGGTGGATGTCTGGCCTCAGCTCAGAGTCCTCCTTCCCACCCCTCTTACCTCAGGGGGTGGATGTCTGGCCTCAGCTCAGGGCCCTCCCTCCCACCCCTCTTACCTCAGGTGGTGGATGTCTGGCCTCAGCTCAGGGCCCTCCCTCCCCACCCCCTCTTACCTCAGGTGGTGGATGTCTGGCCTCAGCTCAGAGCCCTCCCTCCCACCCCTCTTACCTCAGGGGTGGATGTCTGGCCTCAGCTCAGGGCCCTCCCTCCCACCCCTCTTACCTCAGGTGGTGGATGTCTGGCCTCAGCTCAGGGCCCTCCCTCCCACCCCTCTTACCTCAGGGGTGGATGTCTGGCCTCAGCTCAGGGCCCTCCCTCCCACCCCTCTTACCTCAGGTGGTGGATGTCTGGCCTCAGCTCAGAGCCCTCCGTCCCACCCCTCTTACCTCAGGTGGTGGGTGTCTGGCCTCAGCTCAGAGCCCTCCCTTCCCACCCCTCTTACCTCAGGGGTGGATGTCTGGCCTCAGCTCAGGGCCCTCCCTCCCACCCTCTTACCTCAGGTGGTGGATGTCTGGCCTCAGCTCAGAGCCCTCCTTCCCACCCCCTCTTACCTCAGGGTGTGGATGTCTGGCCTCAGCTCAGGGCCCTCCCTCCCACCCTCTTACCCTCAGGTGGTGGATGTCTGGCCTCAGCTCAGAGCCCTCCTTCCCACCCCTCTTACCTCAGGTGGTGGATGTATGGCCTCAGCTCAGAGCCCTCCTTCCCACCCCTCTTACCTCAGGGGGTGGATGTCTGGCCTCAGCTCAGAGCCCTCCTTCCCACCCCTCTTACCTCAGGGGGTGGATGTCTGGCCTCAGCTCAGGGCCCTCCCTCCCACCCCTCTTACCTCAGGTGGTGGATGTCCAGCCTCAGCTCAGGGCCCTCCCTCCCACCCCTCTTACCTCAGGTGGTGGATGTCCGGCCTCAGCTCAGAGCCCTCCTTCCCACCCCTCTTACCTCAGGGGGTGGATGTCTGGCCTCAGCTCAGGGCCCTACCTCCCACCCCTCTTACCTCAGGTGGTGGATGTCTGGCCTCAGCTCAGGGCCCTCCTTCCCACCCCTCTTACCTCAGGGGGTGGATGTCTGGCCTCAGCTCAGGGCCCTCCCTCCCACCCCTCTTACCTCAGGTGGTGGATGTCTGGCCTCAGCTCAGGGCCCTCCCTCCCACCCCTCTTACCTCAGGTGGTGGATGTCTGGCCTCAGCTCAGGGCCCTCCCTCCCACCCCCTCTTACCTCAGGTGGTGGATGTCTGGCCTCAGCTCAGGGCCCTCCCTCCCACCCCTCTTACCTCAGGTGGTGGATGTCTGGCCTCAGCTCAGGGCCCTCCCTCCCACCCCTCTTACCTCAGGTGGTGGATGTCTGGCCTCAGCTCAGGGCCCTCCCTCCCACCCCTCTTACCTCAGGTGGTGGATGTCTGGCCTCAGCTCAGGGCCCTCCCTCCCACCCCTCTTACCTCAGGTGGTGGATGTCTGGCCTCAGCTCAGGGCCCTCCCTCCCACCCCTCTTACCTCAGGTGGTGGATGTCTGGCCTCAGCTCAGGGCCCTCCTTCCCATCCCTCTTACCTCAGGTGGTGGATGTCCAGCCTCGGCTCAGGGCCCTCTCTCCCACCCCTCTTACCTCAGGTGGTGGATGTCCAGCCTCGGCTCAAGTCTCTCCCTCCCACCCCTCTTACCTCAGGTGGTGGATGTCCAGCCTCGGCTCAAGTCTCTCCCTCCCACCCCTCTTACCTCAGGTGGTGGATGTCAGGCCTCGGCTCAGGGCCTTCCCTCCCACCCCTCTTACCTCAGGTGGTGGATGTCTGGCCTCAGCTCAGGGTCCACCCTCCCACCCCTCTTACCTCAGGTGGTGGATGTCTGGCCTCAGCTCAGGGCCCTCCCTCCCACCCCTCTTACCTCAGGTGGTGGATGTCTGGCCTCAGCTCAGGGCCCTCCCTCCCACCCCTCTTACCTCAGGTGGTGGATGTCCAGCCTCAGCTCAGGGCCCTCCTTCCCATCCCTCAGTGCAGTGGGTGTTGCTGGGGGCGTTTCCAGCATCATCCATGGATTTTTGACACTGCCCCAGATTTATGAGAAATCATAACTCTTAGGCAGCGGCAAGAACTTACGCCTCCCCAGGGGAATCGTAAGGGAGGCGCAACGAGGAGAAATATCTTTATTTCTCCTTATTTTTCCTTTTTCTATGTGGGCTGAATTCTGCTTCCTGCACAAAAACAAGCATCCCCGCAACACAGGCACCATGGTGCAAAGGTGCCTGCGTTGGCGCACGGCAGCCCATTGTGCACCGGTGCAGGGGAAAAGGACAGGAATGCACCGTATCTGATAGATACAGCGCATTCCTGCCCTTTTCTTTTGCCATAGGGCAGCGTAGCAGGAAGGCCTGCTGCGCCTCCCTACAGCAAAAACATATAAATGAGAAGCTCAATTCTTTTTTACTGGAGGGTGTCCTACATGTGCCATTCTGCATCAGGAAATCATCACACCTGGAAGGCCTGAATGAATAAACCTTACCTCAAGTAAAGTTAGGAAATGTAATCTTCGCACATTGCGGAGTTTCCTAATTGTGCTGAGCTTTGTCAGTGAAGTTCTGATTTAACTCCCCACTGATTCAGAAATACTAGTAGTAATAATACCTTTACAGAGAGCGAGGGGCACATCCATCAAGGACATTTCGAGACGTTAGTGTCAGACAGTGTGTTTTGAACAGACTCAAAGTCCTGCACAGGTGAGCAATCTTTTCACACCACAAATTCTTGTTTGACAAACCACATGTGACAGGTGTGAAGGGAGTTCAGCTGATGCTCTTTGGAGTCTTGGCCTCTTAGCAGTGAACGCAAGCTAGTGTTGGTGCCACCTTTCACATCAGCTCCACATGCACAACACTGTGGCGTCCCTCTGGGGGGGCATCATATCCCCTCTATTATTCAACACCTACCTAACCCCCTTACCAAACCTGATTAAACAATTTAACCTCACCTGTTACAACTATGCAGATGACACCCAAATCATTTAAATAAGTGGACGTCCTGGAAGACCTCTGCCATTCACAAGTTTATGACTGCCTCTGTGCCATAAACATGTGGATGATTTATACCATCTAAAGATAAATATTGCAAAGACAGAGATTATGACCTGTAGACAATGGCAAAAAAAACAACCTACAGCCATATGGCCTAAGGAACATAACGCCTCACCAAAACTATCAAGAGAAGTCAGAAATGTAAGGGTAAACATGGATTCAGGCATATACTAGAAACCACATCTTAACAACGTCACATGGAGTGCCTTCTATACAATGAAACCCTACATCACATCCTCACATAGCCTGGATACCAACAGATTCTGCAATTCATCCTCGCACTCAAAACCTCCAAGCTTGACTATGCCAAGAGCCTGTACCTTGGTGCACCCACCTTCTTCATATGCAGAAAAAAACTCACCCGAGATCCTGCTACTAAGACTTCTTCTCTGCTTCACCCAAGAGAAAACAGACATTCGATCACTCTTATTGAAGAGAAGAGCAATGTTCCAGGCACTTTACAGTGTTCACAGAGTCCCCCAAGGAAACAAACCGCTATAGCTACAAGTCACAATAAAAACGGACACTGCCCTCCAGGCTTGCACCACTTATCTTCACCATAAGAAACCCGCAGGAGGCTCTGCTTTTTAAGAACAAGCTGCCAAACTCTGAAACTCACTACCGGCCGTTGTTAGAAGCACCGAGCAGCACATGCACTTTATAAGACAGTTGAAAACACAGCTATTTCCAAGACAACTACACACCCCCCCACATCCCAACAGAACCCAGAATGACAGTCACACCATGAAACTCAGTTGTTTCAGTTTCCAATCCACAGACTTTAAACAACCCAACCAGCAACTACTTTCGAAAGGGAGGTAAGTTAAGGAGGGTTGACCTACTGTTTGCAGGGGTCTTATATAGTTATGTAATATTTCTGGCCCACATTAATACTAATAACATAACCCTCAGTAGTCGGCAGCCAACTGTATCTTACACTCACATCAGACGTATCTGTGACAAGGTTTGTTGTTATCATCAATTCTGGAACAGTCAATAAACCAGTCATCAACAAATCACAGGCATGGACTAACCAAAGAGATCTGCCACACACTGCGGGTCAATCGGAGGACTTTAATCTAGTCCACCTCTGCAGGTCCTAAATATCTATACATTATGGCAGCTTCATTACATCACACAATGACACTCAGATATAGGATGAGAGTAACAATGTCCATCCCAACCCATCTCTTCACTTCTCTCTCCCTCCAATGATGCCAGCTCAGGACCACAACTATTCACAACATTTCTGATTGGACAACCAAGTGTAGTAACCAGCTAAGAAGACTATAATCATAAGACAGACCATAAAGGGGCCTGGCAGAGCTGTTTAACGCTGCGAGCATACTGAAAAACCATATACTGCGCATGTGTGTCTTTCACACCTCATCATCCACCACACTGGTACGCGCTGCGTCCCATAACACAATAACTGCACCTCAGTGGACATCACGCACGACATGGAAACACTTTCCACAAAGGATCACAAAACAAAGACAACACCCTTCAACTGCGCCACCCTATATGATGTAGCTTTGCTGCCTATGTAGGAGAGGGCTTCAGTGCCACACATAGGGATGGTAAGCGCTATTCAAATGCTGCAATACAAGTGAATACTATACATTACAATATTTATCATTTACATGCACCATGATTTGTTTTGATCCCGTTATAATCTCTGTTCCCACCACACTTCAGATACACAATGTGCTTCATTTGTGCTTTCATAACTGCTGTGTTTTGAAATATTTGCACAGTTCATTTCCAGGAACTTAAATGTTGTTGTGGATTAGAAAACAATTGCATCCACCGGTCTTTGTTTCTCACTCTTTGTAATCAAGGGAGATTGCCACATAGTTCACTTTACAAACTCCTCTCAATTTTCAGTCAGAGAAAGAAAGGTAAACCCCAATCCCCATGATAAAAGAATAAGCTGCAATTTGTCTGAAGACAAAGCCTGACATTTGACCTCTGTCTTTAGAACCATTGCAAACGTGACAAGATTAAAACAAAACTTAAAGGCATTTTTATTGCTCATGCACCTTCTGAAGTCCAGCATGTTTCTTCTGGGAGTGATGCAGCACCTCCTCCCCCGCACCTTTTATTCCACCGCCTCTGCTTTTTTTTCCGATTACAATGTATGCGAATAGAATGCAGTTTATTTAGCTAAGCAAGTTTTCAATAAATGCTGTGGCAACTGCCTTTGTCATTTGGAGGAGGGACACAGGTTAATATGGGCTGGCATGGCCTGGAAATGCCCTTCCCCAGTCCCGTGGCTACAGCCCTGTACACAAGCGCACGTAAACACTTTAAAATTGGCCCTGACGTAGGACCTTGGTGCATTGTGGGAAATGAAGTCACTGGCAGCCTGGCTCTCGCGCCACCGCTCCTTGAGGTCAGTGGGTTACTGAAGGAATGCATTAGATGGACATGTTCTGCTAGACACCGAGTACAAGATACTTGGGGGCATATTTACGAGGGCCTTGCATCATACTTGCACGACGCAACGTGGTACATGCATGACACAAAGCTCCAAGACTTATGCAGTCATACAAAGCCAGTTCGCGTGGCTTTGAATGACTTCACAAATATGGAGTAATGCAATGCAGCGCAAATCACTGCGTTGCCGTACTCTGCGCAAGGGAGGTTTTCTGTGGGCATAGCGGTGGGTGTTCCTACGCAACTCCCATGTTTGTGGTGCATTCCCAGATTTACAAGGACTTGTAGACCTAGGAAGGCATCAACATCTTACACCTCCCCAGAGGAAGCTATCCGAGGAGAAATATCTTTTATCTTTATTTCTCCTTGTTTTTTTCCTCTTTCGATGTGTGCTGCATTCTGCAGCACACATCGAAAGAGGAAACGCCTCTATGGATTGCTTTTGTACGGGAAGGTGCCCCTGAAGACTGATGAATCAGATGCCGAAAGTGAGAAGAGTCTTCAGGGGCACCTTCCCGTACAAAAGCAGTGGCTGTTCTAGTGTCAATACCCACGGGAGCACTGGAGTACTCGAGTTACCTCACCCAGGGGAGCCGGGTGCATAGGTGTCTTTCGGGGTCGGGTTTCGTCGTCGTTTTCAAGGGCGATCTGCTGCAAAGTGCTGCTGGCGGCCGAGTCGAAAGTGTTCGGGTGGATCCAAAGGTGGATCGGAGATCTGAAGAACCTGAAAGCAGAGGGGACAGAATCTGGGTCACTAGCCAGTGACCAGGAAGGCGATGAGCCGATGCCCACCGATGTCGAGTGCTTCAGGTAGGTTGACGGTCGTCTTGACTCTTCAGCCACGAGGTCCAGGAGGCGTCGACGACAACCAGGAGCTGGATTCGAGCTGTCCCACGACGTCTGTCGATTGCAGGGGTGTCGGCGACCGGATTGGACCCAACAAGCCTTGGCAACGGCAAGTCTCGTGGAAATAGAAGAAGGACGGTGGTGCAGACCAGCAAGGTCTGAGGGACTCACCCAGTGAGGGTAAGTCAGGGCACACCTGGAGCAACTAGGGAAGCCTAAGAAAAAGAAAAGTTGCCTTCGGGAGGGCCCACTAGCCAACGGACTAGCGACCGCGAAGGAGCCTTGAGTGGACGCACTTGGAGCTGGCTCACAGGACACTCGTGGAGTGGAGGCCAGTGATCTTCGGTGCAGTCGGTGCTGGAGGCTGGGGCTACTCGGAGCCCAAGCACAACTTCGTGGGAGACCCAGAAGAGGATGCACTTGCAAAAGTACTCGGTGTCCAGGGTCACGGTTCCACGTTACCCACGACAGCTACGGGCCTCAGCTTCGCTGGGGACTCAGGGCAGCCTCGGGGAAGTCTGGAAATCTACCTCTGGTGATGCAAAGACTTCGGTGTCCGGCGGGAGCTTCAGCGATGCAGACCGGACAATTGCTTCTTAGGTGCCTGCCAAGCAGGGGAGTCACTCCTTGACCCCAAGGGAGATTCTTCAGTCCTCTAATCTTGAAGTAGAGCGTCGAAGGTCCAGGATTCTGTATCAGAGTTTCGTCCAGGTAAATCTAAAGTCCTAAGGACTGGGGTCCCTTACTTATACCAAGTTAGGGGGTTGGACATACTCTGGGGACCCACCTATGGGAGGGTCAGGGCAGAGGGGTGGTTACACCCCTTTCCCTTTGTCCAGTTTTGCGCCAGAGCAGGGGCTGGAAGCCCCTGAGCCGGTTTGAACTGGGGTATGCACAGGGACACCAAATGTGCCCCCAGTGCAGGACTTCAAAGCACCAGAGAGTGCTCCCGCCCAGCCCCAATACACACTATCCTGTCTGGGGAGGTGGTTACACCTCCCTGGGACAGGAAACCTATTGTCCAGGCCTCCCCTGCCGGAGTTTCGGTCAGCAGCAGGAGGCCAGACTCGTGTCTGTGGCAGCGGCATCCATTTTTGTGATGCCAGGGCTCTGGAAGAGAAGTTACCGGGTATGCCGGTGGGTACATGTCTCTCCCTCTAGAAGGGTGGAATGCTACCCCCGCCGCCAGAACTGGCGGGGGTAGTATTCCAAGATGTTTGACACCAAACTCGACATGTTTTGGTGCAGCCAGTCCAAAGTTAGCATTCTACCGCGAGGATATAATGCACTTAAGAGTATATGGTCAGGCTGCACTGCAAACAGCATCAGAGGAGGTACTCCGAATGCTGCAGAGGGGCTCTGCTCATGCAGGGGCACCCTCTCACGTAAAACCAAGCACTCTGCCTTCAGGATTGTCAAGGCCTGCCATAGGAGTGACTTATAGGTTTATATGTGTGTGCAATGGTAGTGATATAGGTAGCCTATACCACTGTAAGGGGTGCATGCACCACCTTACTCAGGCTGCAGTAACAGGCCTGTGGTGTCATTTTGGCTGGCCTTCCAGGGGTGGCATAATACATGCTTCAGCCCCTGGCAGGCCTCTGAGGTACCTATGCCCTGGGTACATAGTATACCATATACTAGGGACTTATAAGGGCACTCAGATTCCAATCAGAGATGTGCCTAAGGCACATGGAAACCATTTTAGAGAGGAAGCAGCTAGGCTGGGGTTCTGATTAGCAGGGCCCCAGCCAGACTAAAGTCGAAAAACAGTGAAGCATCAGCAAAAAGTGGGGGTACCCATGTGAAGCAGATCCTACTCTCCTACAACTACCACAGCTCCTGTTGTGGCTAGAACCCTCCTGGGAATATTTTCCAGAGTGGGTTTTCCTAAGGAGGTAGTATGAGACAGAGATGCAAACTTTATGTCTGGGTACTTGACTGCTATGTGGAAGGAGTGTGGAGTAAATTACAAATTTGCCACCCTTTATAACCCACAATGCAATGGGTTAGTTGAGAGATTCAACAAAACCCTCAAGGGCGTGATTAAAGGTCTCCCTGAAAAGCTCAGAAGTAGATGGGACATCCTTTTGCCCTGCCTTCTCTTTGCCTACAGAGAGGTTGGTTACAGCCCTTTTGAACTTCTGTTTGGACATCCAGTTAGGGGTCCTTTATGTCTTGTGAAGGAGGGATGGGAGTTACCTCTCAAACCCCCTAAACAGGATATTGTGGACTATGTACTTGGTCTCCGCTCCAGGATGGCTGAGTACATGAAGAAGGCATCCAAAAACCTTGAGGCTAGCCAGGAATTGCAAAAGGCCTGGCATGACCAAAAGGCTGTTGTGACTGTTTATCAGCCAGGACAGAAAGTATGGGTGTTGGAGCCTGTGGCCCCAGCAGCCCTCCAAGACAAGTGGAGTGGCCCTCATACAATCATGGAGCAAAAGGGAGAGGTTACCTACCTTGTGGACCTTGGAACTCCCAGGAGCCCCCACAGTGTGCTCCATGTGAACAGGCTCCAACCATATGTTGACAGGGCAGACATGGGCTTGCTCATGGCTATTGATGAGGGACAGGAGGAAGAGAGTGATCCACTCCCTGACCTGCTCTCACAGAACCTAGATGATGGTTCAGTTGATGGTGTAGCCTTGGCAGGCAGCCTCACTGACCAGCAGCAAACTGATTGTAGGCAAGTCCTGAATCAGTTCAGACATATGTTTTCACTGACTCCAAGTAAGACTACCTGGTGCACTCATGAAGAGGACACAGGTGACAGTCTGCCTGTTAAAAATAAGATTTACAGGCAACCTGACTATGTCAGGGACTGTATCAGGACTGAAGTCCAGAAGATGTTGGAACGGGGAGTAATGGAGCCCTCAGATAGCCCTTGGGCTAGTCCAGTAGTCTTGGTACCAAAACCTCACACCCAGGGTGGTAAGAGAGAGATGAGGTTCTGTGCTGACTACAGGGGTCTCAATGCAGTCACTAGGACTGATGCCCATCCAATACCCAGGGCAGATGAACGTATAGATACTTTGGCCTCTGCCAAGTTTCTGAGTACATTTGACCGGACAGCTGGCTACTGTCAAATCAGATTAGCTGAGGATGCAAAGCCAAAAACAGCATTCTCAACCCCTAGTGGGCACTATCAATTTGTGGTGATGCCCTTTGGCTTGAAGAATGCACCTGCCACTTTTCAAAGGTTGGTGAACAAAGTCCTTACAGACCTGGAACCCTATAGTGCAGCTTATCTAGATGATATTGCTATCTTTAGCTCCACCTGGGAGGATCACCTGGTCCACCTGAGAAATGTTTTAGATGCTCTGCAAAAAGCAGGCCTCACTATCGAGGCCACTAAGTGCCAGATAGGGCAGAGTTAGGTTGTATACCTAAGCCACCTTATGGGTGGAGGTCAGGTTCAACCATTGCAGAGCAAAATCCAGACCATCATGGACTGGGTTGCTCCAACTACCCAGACTCAGTTCAGAGTTTTCTTGGGCCTGACTGGGTATTACGGGAGGTTTGTCAAAGGATAAGGATCTATAGTGACCCATTTGAATGATTTAACTTCCAAAAGAATGCCTAAGAAAGTTCAGTGGACAGTTAGCTGTCAAAAGGCATTTGATGACCTGAAGCAGGCCATGTGCACTGCTCCCATTCTGCAAAGTCCTGACTATTCCAAACAATTCATTGTTCATACTGATGCATCTGAGTTGGGGGTAGGGGCTGTTTTATCACAACTGAATGAAGAGGGTCAGGATCAGCCAGTAGCTTTTATTAGCAGAAGGCTGAACCCCAGAGAGAAACGTTGGTCAGCTATTGAGCGGGAAGCCTTTGCTGTGGTTTGGGCCTTGAAGAAGCTGAGGCCATACTTGTTTGGCACTCACTTCATTGTTCAGACAGACCACAAGCCCCTCTTATGGCTAAAACAGATGAAGGGTGAAAACCCCAAACTTTTGAGGTGGTCCATTTCCCTACAGTGGATGGACTATACAGTGGAACATAGACCTGGGAGTAACCATGCCAATGCAGATGGACTCTCAAGATATTTCCACTTAGAACATGAAGACTCAACTGGTCAAGGTTAGTTTAATGTCCCTGCGTTTGGGGGGGGGGGTTGTGTAGGAGAGTAGGATCTGCTTCTTACAGTTACCCCCACTTTTTGCTGATGTATCACTGTTTTCGACTTAGACTGACTGGGATCCTGCTATTCAGAACCCCAGTCTATCTGCTTTCTCCTCTAAATTGATTGCATGTACTTTAGGTACACTCCAGATTGGATACTGGGGTACCCTTATCAGTCCCTAGTATATGGTACACCATGTACGCATGGCATAGGTACCCCAGAGGCCTTCCAGGGGCTGAAGCAGGTATTGTGCCACCCCTGAGAGGCCATTCAAAATGACACCACAGGTCTGCTACTGCAGCCTGTGAAAGGTGGTGCATGCACCCCTTACTTAGATATAGGTTACTTATATCTATTTTAAATCACTGCACATATAAACCTATCAGTCACCCCTATGGCAGGCCATATCAATTCTGAAGGCAGGGTGCTGGGCTTTATTTGAGGGTGTGCCCCTGCATGAGCAGAGCCCCTCTGCAGCCTTCGGAACCTATTTTCCGGGGTTGTCTGTGATGCAGCCAACTATATATATTTAAGTGCATTATAACCTCGCGGTAAATGCTAACTTTAAAACGGCTGCTTAGAAACATGTCGTGTTTGGTGTCAAACACCTTGGAATCATACCTCCCCCGGAGGTATGATTCCACCCTTCTAGAGGGACTTATGTGAAACACTGGTACACCCGGTAACAGCTTTCTCGACCTGGGCATCACAAAATGGATGCTGCTAGCCACAGACACGAGTCTGCCCTCCTGCTGCTGAGCCAAGCTCGAGCAGAGGAAGGCCTGACAATATGTTTCCTGTCACAGGGAGGTGTGACCACCTCCCAGACAGGCTTTAGTGTATTGGGGCTGGGTGGGTGCACTCTCAGAGTGCCAGAAAGTCTGCACTGGGGGCACATTTGGTGTCCCCATGCATAGTCCAGCTCAAACCGGTTGCAGGAGCCATTTGCATAGTCCAGCTCAAACCGGTTGCAGGAGCCATTTGCTCCTGCTCTGGCACGAAACTGGACAAAGGACATGGGTGTAGCCACCCCTCTGTCCTACGCCTCCCCTAGGAGGGTCCCCAGAGTTAGTCCAACCCCTTCCTTGGGTATAAAGTAGGAAACCTGACTACAGGACTTTGGATTTTACCTGGACTAAACTCTGCAAGCAGAAACCAAGTACTTCGACGGTCTACACTTCGCTGGACGACAGAAGAATCTCCCTTGGAGTAAAGGAGTTACTCCCCTGCAGCAGCAGGCACCTAAACGCATCTGACCGGTTTGCATCTCCTGAGCTCCTGAGGACTCCGAAGATTTCTGCAACACAGGAGGTGGGTTCCTGAGCGTCTCTGAGGTGGATCTGCTCTCTCAGCAATCCTGAGACCAGTATCCCTCGTGGGGACCGTGCAACCCGAACCCCTGTGCACCGTGTACTTTTGCAGCAGCATATGCTTTTTGGCGATCCCTGAGGCTGTGCTTTGGACTATGTGTAGTCCCAACCACGAGCAGCATTTCCACTGAAGATCTCCGGCCTGCACTCCACGAGTGCTCTGTGGGCTGGTGCTTTGTGATTCAGCTCAAGTCCCTTCGCGATCCCTGGTCCGTTGGCCTGTGGGTCCTGGCGAGGGTCACTTAGATTTTCCTTGGGCTTCCCTGGCTCCTCCAGACGTGCCCTGACTCCCCATAGCTGGGAGAGTCTCCTGGACCTTGCTGGTCTTTCATGGGACAGCTCACCTCCGGACTTTGGCCGTCGTCGACGTCTCCTGGTCCCCGTGGCTGCAGAGTCAAGCATCCTATCTTCACCCCTGAAGCACCCGACATCGGTGGACATTCGTCTATCGAGCCCCTGGTCACCCTGAAGTGAACCAGACTTTGTCCCCTCTGCTTTCAGGTTCTTCTCACCTCGGATCCAGGCTTGGATTCCACCGGACACTTTTCATCTTCCCGGCAGCAGCACTTCTTCGCATCACGCCATTGAAAACAAAGAGGGTTTCCGACACCACTTGACCCCTATGCACCCGGCTCCTCTGGGATAGGTAACACGGGTTCCTCGGTACTCACAAGGGTGCTGGCCTTAGAACCTTCTATGTTCCTAAGGGTTTGTTTGAAGTCCTCTCCGAAGTGTCCTTAAACTAATTTTCCAACCGCGACTTTCCCATAGAGTTGCACGGAGCACGCGTCTGTGTTCCCACACTGCACCCGTCCTCCGTGGGCTCCCTGCGTCTCTCCTTTGGGTGGTTCCTTGGGGTCCCAGCGATTCTACGTGCTCTAGGCACTGTGTCTAGAGAAGTCGTTGTTGTTATACCATTTTTTTTGTATATGGTTCGGTCTCCTCCTGGGGCCCGCTGTGTATTGTGCTATTTACTGTCGTTCTATTGATTAAGTATTGTGTGCTTTGTGCTCTAATCTCGTATAGAGATTAGTAGAAGTATTTAGTAATAAATACATATATTTTATATAACACTTGTGTGGTTCTCCTTTCATTTGGTCACTTAGGAGGTTCTGTTCTGGTAAAACAAGCTGCTTTACATTCCTTCAAGATTAAGCCTGAAGGCTGCTCTCCATAGCTACCACTAGGATAGCTTTCATAAAGGTTATCTTTGACCTAATCACCATAAGGGTCGTTTGGACTGGTGCAAGGTGCCCACTTTAACAAGTGGACAGCATATACCAGGCCAGCTTCTCACAGAAAGGAGTACATGGTAAATAAAGGGAGCGTTCTAGCACACGCCTTCAGCCGTCGCACAGAAGACAATGGCCCTTCCTTCCAGCCATTACTGGCAGTAATATTCCCTAAACTGCTATGACCGTGGCTCTCGCTACCGTTGCCATACCAGGCCTGGACGCAGCCCTTCTGGACCGACTGCAGGTTGCTGCCTACAGGCGGGGTCCTCCCTTCCTCAAAATTCTTCCACGCCACAAATTAGATTGGAGCTTGGGCTCATAAAGCAAGAAGTAGGAAGAATGTCTGTCTCAATAAAGTGCTAGTGTAAAATAGAGATGGCTCAGGAGAGTTCACTAAGTGGGTCATCATGCCGCCTCAGAAAAAGACCCACAAGGGCGTGGTGTACAAGGCTGTCAAGAGATACTCACATCTGGAAGATAAAAATACCTTCAGTTGTCGATCTAACGCTTGGATGGTGATCAAACATTATGACAGCTTGAACCATCTCCACATTTAAGTATCACCCCCCACCACACACCAAGCGAAACCTGATGGACTTACGGTCTGGCCACTTACCAGCGCTGGCCAGCCAACCTCTGACCTGGAAACACAGTGGACTAAACCCAGGCGGACTCTGTGGAGCCAAAAAGAGGACTTTATACACCTGATTTGTATATGTCATCATCTGTACAAACCTCTCATCACTCTTCTAAAACACAGTTTAAAGGCCAGAGGCGGTCGCACATGCAGAGAAGCCATGATAGCGAGTCTCAGTCCAGCTGGCCCTCAGGTGAACTGCAAGTTAGTAGAAATGTTATCATCACATGAAAGTGCCCTTTTGTTAAAGGGACCTGAGTGCTAGCAGAGTGCGCCTCAGCTCGGGTCCGCACCTGAGGTGGCCCACAGGCCGATAGCGCAGTACAGGAAGTTCTAGCCACAGAAACCTGTAGTAATTAAAAATGGGCAGGTAGCCAGAGTGGTAAAGGACGTAGTGGTGCCCAGAAAGATCTTAAATGATTTACGCTTCTCCTGCCCATCAAATAAACAACAAATTAAAAAATTCTACTATTCCACAAATGTGCCTGTGGTTAAAAGCACCAAGAATGCCAACAAATACAGTGGAGCACCATCATGTGCTTATGAATGACCTGGTATTGATGCACTGCTGGCTGGAACAACACCCTTATCAAGCCCAGAGAGCTGGCCACGTTTAGTCAACAACACATTAGTTTTACACAACAGAGGCCAGTCGGACTTGACAGGCTGTTAGCGGAGAAGGCTCCGCTATCCTGTCAATGGAATGGAATTCATTGTTTTTAAATGGAATATCATGTAAGGATATACTAATATCATGCACTGTTGCATTTTAATCAGGTGCTCTTCCTAGTAGAGATGCCTCCATGCCGTCGACGATGCTTGGTCCTGCCCGTGGAAATGTATTTTCCTGGAGCTGATTTTTATTATGCGACACTGCACCAGGATAGGTGGTGTTTTATGTACTTCCTAGCCCTGATGCTTTTTACTTAGCCCCCCCCCCACCCCCAGCAGATTTGCGTTGTTTTAAATGTAACATTGTTATGGTAGTAATTAACTGGGACAAACCTCTACTCATTTGGAATACACAGCACTCTATGCACTCCACACTACAACACTCAACTCTACTCTTCGCCATTCCACTCTACAACACTTCACACCGCTCTCCTCTACGCCACTATCTTTTAACCATGCTGAACAGCTGCCACTCTGGTGTACAACATGGCTAACACACATGGGCAAAACCAATTGCTCTTGCATAGGCGAGACCTTTTGGCTTTGCCAATGCTTGTCTTTCTCTGACTTCAAAGTGAGAGAACTTATGTGATAATCCTGATGAGTATCCATGTAAGAGGAAAGGGTGTACTTTTTTTTCTAGAACACAAAAAATATGAACTGTGCTGATGTTTCAGAATATATCAGAATTAGTGCAAATGAAGCACCTTTTTATGTAATTCTAAAATGTGGTGGAAACAAATATTTGAATATGATCAAAACACATGAATACACTAGTTGATGACATTATCAATTGTCTGCAGTAAAACCGTATTTCAGTGCAAATGTAATGGTCATTTCAATAAAAAATGTGTAGTCTGTACAAACAGTGCACTACCACACCATGCATACTACACACTGCGCCACTCTACTCCACTCTATGCCCTTCCACTTTATACCACACCACTGCAATCTACACCACTCACTCCACAGCACAACATGCCACTCCACTCTACACCCCTCCACTTCACCCCAATTACCCCACTTAACTCTACCCCACTCCACTCCAATCTATCCCACTCCACTCTATATCAGTTTACCCCACCGAACTCCACTTTGCTACAATGTACCCAATCTATTCCACTCCAATCTACCCCACTCCATCCAACCTACCCACTCCACTCCAATCTACCCAACTTCAATCTACTCCACTTCAATAAATCCCACTGTAGCCAAATCCACCCCACTCCACTTAAATGTACTGCAATCCACTCCACTGCAATCCAATCTATCCCACTCCACTACAATCTATCCCACTCCAATCTACCCCACTCCACTCTACCCCAATCTACCCCACTCTAATCTACTACACTTTACCCCAGTCTACCCCATTCCCCTCAATCTAATCCAATCAACCCCACCCCACTCCAACACAATCTACTGCACTCTGCTCAAATCTACCCCACTTTGCTCCAATCAACCCCAGTCTACTCCACTCCATTCTCTACCACTCTTATCTGCTCCAATCTACCCCACCCCACCCCACTCCACTCCACACCCTTCCGTTGCACACTACTCCACTCTAATCTACTCCACTCTACATCAGTCAAACCCACTCCCCTCAATCGAACCCAACCAACCCCATCCCACTACAATCTACCACACTCCAACACAATCTACCGCACACCACAAAAATCCATCCCACTCTGACCCAATCTACCCCAATCTACCCTACTCCACTCCAATCTACCCCACTCCAATGTACCTCAATCCAACCCACTCCACTCCAATCTACCTGACTCTACTCCAAGTTACCCCACTCCACTCCAATTTACCACAGTCCAATTTACCTTACTCTACTCCAATTTACCCTACTCCACTCCAAACTCCACTGCAATCTATCCAACTCCACTCTAATCTACCCCTCCACTCAAATCTACCCCACCCCAATTTACCACAATCTACCCCATTCCAATCTACTACAATCTACCCACTCCACTCCAATCTACCACAATCCAATCCACCCCACTCCACTCTAATCTACCACTCCACTCTACCACTCACCACTCCACTCTACCAAAATCTACCCCACTCCACTTCACTCCAATCTACCCATTTCAATCTACCACACTCCACTCCAATCTAACCCACTCTACCCCAATCCACCCCACTTCAATCTACCCCACACCACTCTACCCCAGTCTATTCCACCCCACTCCTCCCCAATCTACCCCACTGCAGTCTACTACTATCTACCCCACTTCATCCCACTCCACCCGACACTATTGCAATCTATCCACTGCAAACTACCCCAATCCACTCCAATCTACCCCATCCAATCAGCCCCATTCCAATCCACCCCACCCTAAACGAATCTACCCCACCCCAATCTATACCTCCCCATCCCAATCTGCCCCACACCTCTCTACCCCACTCCACTCCAATCTGCCCCACTCCAAACTACCCCACTCCTACCTATCACACTCCAATCTACCTAACTCACCTTCAATCCACCGACTCTATCCCATTCCAATCTATCCCACTCCACCCTAATCTACTTGACTTCACTCCTTTCCACTCTTATCTACCCCACTACACTCCAATCTAACCCACTTGAATCTACCCCACTCCACTGCAATCTACCCCAATATAGCCCACTCTGCTCTACTGTGATCTACCCCACCCCAGTCTATCTGACTCCAATCCACCCCATTCCAACCCAATCTCCTCCACTTCACCTCAACATACCCCAATTCAATATACCCCACTCCCTCACTACAATCTACCACACTCAAATCTACTCCACTCTATTTTAATCCACTGCACTCAAATCTTCCCCACTCTACCCCAATCAACCCCACTCCACCCCATTCCAATCTACCCCACTTCATCTCAATCTGCCCCACACTACTCTAATCTACCCACTCCTCCAATCTACCCACTCCACTTTACCCCAATCTGCCCCACTCCAAACAACCCCAATGTACTGTTGTATTCCTCTTAGGGTGTCCATAACGGGCTTTCCAGTATCATGTCCTTATATAGGCACAATTCGCCCTGCCCTTATATAGGCATAAAATCCCAGCCCTTATTTAGGCATTAAACCATGCACTCCAAATACAGGCATGGTCTCCGACATCCGTCCACCCTAACGTCACACCGAGTTCATGAAGAACAGAACCTTAGGCTGCGGGAATTTCCCTAGCCCAGGACTATTGATTTCTTCAAGGCCTCATATATTATGCATGAACCATTATTCCTTAGGGGTTCATCCATGACGTCTTTCGCTGTCCAATTCACGTCAATGCTAACATTCCTAAGGTACTCTCAGGTATAAATATACCTTCCCCAGCCCCTGTAAACCAGAGGAGACCTCGACTTCAGAGGAGCCCGTATCCCGGCCTGACGCACTGAGAAGACGCTGTCATCCCTGCACGCAGAGAGTCCCGCTTCCAGTGATCTGACTTCCCTTGTGGGGTGTTGGAGTTCGAGTCTGGCAAAGAGATTCCTACCTCTCTCATTCTTCAGGTATGGAGATGACTAGAACCTAGAGGGACTCTTGGCATACTAAGCATACTAGGCTTAACATACTCTTAGTATACCATAGTAAGGAATACTTCACCTACTTCATACCTCGTCCTACACCTAGGTTAGGTTAGGTACATTGGGGTAGAACTAGATTAGAAACGCATCGTAGGAGTACTCGCATTTTTAGTCTGTGTTATTTATGTAACAGCATATGTACTAAAAGATAATGCTAACGCAGTATTATTTATTTCTACTGCTCACACTGTACATTATTTATCTCGCATACTGTCTTGTGATCGTAACAGCACATTTTACTTACACCAGAAACAAGACTGTTCAATAAACCTTTTATTGAAACGCCCGTCTATTTATTTCTGTGTAACTTGGAGAAAACTAAGCATGCACGACTGAGCTGAGTGAAATAGTTATCTATTGTTTCCACGACTCTGGGACACGTTCTGATTCTAAAAGGGAAACATAGTGGTCATGCTTTACGGCTGCCAGAAACTACTCCCTTCTTGTTGTCAAGGAGTTTCTAGTGGCCTCTGAGCTAGCTGGCACAAGTAATTAAGTTTAATATACTCGATAGGGACATACTTACCTCAGTCCTATGTCAAACCTATAGGATATATTATTCCAATGCGCAGAGCCTATTAGGGAAATAGGAGCTACACTACAGTACTTCCACTCCACTCCACTCCATTCCATTCTACCCTACTATAATCCACCCACTCTACCCCACTCCACTCCAATCTACCCAACTGCACTCCAGTCTACCCACTCCACTCCAATCTACCCCAATCCACCCCTCTCCACTCTTCCTCAGTCTACCCCACTCCATTCAAATCTACCCCAATATTTCCCATTCCGCTCTATCCCAATCTACACGATATTCCTTACTCCTATCTATCCAGCTCCAATCTACCCCAATCTACTACACTCCCATCTACCGCACTCCACCACAATCTACCCAAATTCAATCTAACCCACTCCAATCTACCACGCTAATCCACCCAACACTCCCACTCCAATCAACCCCACTCCACTCCACCCCATCCAATCTTTCCTAATCTACCTCAATCCATCCAACTCCATTATACCCCACTCTATCCCACTCCACTCTACACCAATCTACCCTACTCCACTCTACCCCAATCTACGCCACTCCAATCTACTTCACCCCACTTCACTCCACTAACTTTTATCAATGCTGAAGAGCAGTCAAATCAATGTACATAATGGCTAAAACACATTGCCATAGCCAATAGCTCTTACATAGGCGAGACCTATTGGCTTTGAAGCAAAAGACACACAGCTGATGGACGGAATGCAGAACAAATCAAAACATTCACCCCCAGTTAAGAGATCTCGGTTAAATCCATCATTCTTTTGCTCACCATGCCACCCCATTTTAGACCTGGCCATATGCAAATCAGTCTTGACACTGTGCCTCATGGGAACAGTCCCGCCCGAACTGCTAAGCCAGGTCCTCCCTGGACCGGAAACAAGCATCCTAGGACCAGTTGGACTGTTCCCATTGGGCGCAGGGTCAAGACTAATTTGCATATGGCTGAGTCCAAACTGGAATGGCATGGTGAGCAAAAAAACAATGGATTTAGGCCCAGATCTCTGTACTGGGGTGAATGTATGACATTGTTCTGCATTCTGTCCATCAATTGTTCTTTTTGCATTTGAGACCTATTGGCTTTGCCAATGTTTCTTATTTAGGTGCTACTTTTTTGGTGGAGTTTAAGCACTCTATCAGAGTGCAGATTTTTCAGCTGACCCCCTTGTGCACTTCTCCACCCTCCCTCATCCATGTTGCTTCCCCCACCCACTCTCCCTCATCCATGTTGCTTGCCCCACCCACTCTCCCTCGTCCATGATGCTTGCCCCCACATGCCCATCCTCTTTCTGTTGATGTCCATCTTTTTGCTTGCCGCCAGCTCCTCCCTCCCACCCTCTGTTGTCCATATGGCCCTCCTCTCCTTTCCTCCCTCACTCCTTCTTTGATGTCTATGCTGTTGCTTGCTCCCATCCTCCTTCTGTTGATGTCCATGTTGTTGCTTGCCCCCAGCCCCTCTATTCCACCATCCGTTGTCCATGTTGCCCCAGGCCCCTCCCTCTGTTGTCCATGTTGACCCAGCCCCTCCCTCTGTTGTCCTTGTTGGCCCCCGACTCACCCCACCTCCCTCCGTACTGCCTGCTGATCTCCCCTATAGCAGCAATGAGAGTTATTGCCGGAGTTAATTTTTGCAGCCATGCTGCACAGCACGCTATGACTGTCCCGTTGTCCTTTTCATAGCACCCTCCCTAAAGGTATCTGTTCTGTACCTTCCCTCCCAACCCACCTGTCCTTGACCCTATTGCCTATCCCTACCCACCATAGGAAAAAAAGGATATGACCGGGCCAGCTCTGACAATGTCAGAGTGCTTTTTTAAAGCTTTTTTGAACTTTTAACATAGCTAAAAGACATTGGCAAAGCCAATAGCTCTAGTGTAGGCAATGTCATGTAGTTTCCACCAATCAGTAGGAACTGCACATTTGCAGACGACATAAACTTAGGGATGGTGCCAGACTGATTCCATGCACCCCCTTGTAGGATTTGTTGTCCCTTGAACTAGCTAGCTCACAGTGCCACCGTTAGCCACCTTAAACCTGAACAGGGAGTGAACAGCTCTGGCAACCACTGAACATGACAACTCTGTTCCCTCAGGAACTGTGGTGACAGAGTTCAAACTTTCGCTCAGTCACTTGTGCTTTTACTCAGAGAAATATACAAAGAATACACAGAGGGGCGTTTCCAATATTTATTGAACCGTAGTGCTTCTTGTATAGAATGAATGGGCTGCGATGATTAATAGACAGAAGCAGATAAAACTTATAATGAGTGTCAACACAGAGAATAAAACAAAGAGTTCCACCATCTTGTTGAGACAGGCTATATATGCATACATGTAAAAGAGTCTAACAATCAAGCGTACCACTATGTTGCTAATCCTAACCTACGTGTCTAGGGTGTGAATGTAAGGTCTGCCAAGAAACCGCCAATCAGGATAATCTTCCCCTTTACCTGGTGGGTAAGAGTGTATGACCCCGTCTTGGTCACGAAATGGACACCCCCTCACGGAGATGTCAGTCAGCTGCTAGGCGAAAGCTTCAGCATGCAAGTACCCCTCAAAGTCAGCAGAAGTGTCTCCTCTGATTATGTTAGGAAGCAAAACATTATTTATCGAAAATGGCATCCTTGCCTTTCACTGTGATTGTGATCGGGCAACCATTGCTTGTGTTCTACAGATAGCTGTGTCACCATATAGATGTAATAATAAACACATTTCTAGTACGCATGTGAGAGGCCATACACAAATGCCAAGGCAGTGTGATAGTATTCTCATGAAGTATTTTTTGTCAGCAAGGTCGGTGTTTTTGCAAAACCAGTCCTAGAGTCACAAATGCAAAAATGTGTTTCAAACGTTAATATGGCAAAGAGAAGACAACTTTAGGAAAAGGATTCATGTACATGCATGAATGAAACTAATTCATAATGGGCCTAACTCGAGCACATGACAGCGAGACGTAGTGGCTTTGCCAAGGGATGTTTGTGTTCTCCTTAGTACACCTTATAAAGAGCCTGTAATGTGTGTGGGACAGCATTACATTGTTATGAACAATGACCTCCTCTTCCCCCATGAGCCGTCTCAACCTCTGCCCCTCCGGCATCATACTCAAACATGGCTACTTGCTCACAGAGCATACAGGACACCAAGCTTGAGCTGGTGGGCCACAATAGTTTCATAATTAATTACCGGCCAAACCTATCAAAAAATGCATCTAAATACCCTAAATACAGACTACTTAAATCATATCCAGAAACCCTAATCTCCGACCCATACTTCTGTTTGAAAAAAGGAACTACAATAAGCGATCTGACCGTCTACACTAAAAGAAGAGAGCAGTGGAGGACAGCACTCTACTCATTACTCCGCATCACTTCCTCTAAGAAATTCCCACATGGCCTAAGACTCTTGGCAGCCCCTTCACCCACATACAGAGCGGCTTCTACCATCTCCATATATAACAACGGGACTATCCTCTTACAAGCCTCAGAATGGAATCTAGGGGTTTTTAACGAAATTTTCTCCATCATCAAGAATTCCTTTACTAACAATGACCCTGACAAATCAACTAGGCGTTCTAGCTCTTAACCCATTCCTCAGGATCTCCAAATAGTCTCTTACATAGCCCCAACCACTTAAGCACTAAACCCTCCGCCATGAGTAGCATACATATTCCCCTCATGCCACCACTTCCAGGGGGTCTGATTCTCCCACCATGCCCCAAAAATCCAGACAGCACCACTACAATTCCTCCAAAGCAGAGGGCAGAGACATACACAGCAATAGATCTTTATCAGCCACTCTGATATCCTTCGAAAGTACTGGCTTACACGCAACTAACTTGTGTATTACACTTCCTCTGAATCACTCATTGACTACCTTGACTACCGTGAAGCCTGAACCCTCAATCCCAAACAGCATATGTACTTCTCTGTCCCCCGTACTTCCTCAGATTCAGATCTTGACATCCCAGCCGCTAAAGCTTAACCACCCCCTCCAACGCAACCTCCCCTCCTCTGGTCCTATCAGGCCAGAAGTACCCTAACACCGCTATCATGGCCGGCCCATCTCCACCTTGTCCCCAAATCCATTCCACGGCTTCTTATCACCACCCCTGTCCCGTTACCAGACTTGAGGAGATCCCTCGGGACCTTCAAAAACTTAAGGCTGACTTACAAAAGCTCATAAACATCACCTCAGAGTTGGCTCACAACTTGTCGTCTAACAGGTCATCAGAGATGATCAGACTTACTGAAGCTCCTAGCTACCACTCTAAGCCATCCTTTCCTTCAGCTAAAACGATTGACCCTAATTGGGTATCTCCCTTCTGGATACCCGAACGCAGCCTCCAGATCCCTTAGATTTAAGAATGATATAAAAGAAACTGACATTCACCTCCTCATCCAATTCCACACACATAGGCAAGCCAGGCAAGAAGGGCTTTATACAAACTATTCTGCTGAATCCTCATAGAGCACCAGGCACAACTCTAATGTTATAAATACTTCCAACCTTAAGTGAGTTCACACCACAGAGACCACTTCCACTGACTCCAAAGCACATGTGAAATGCATGCTTCTCAACTGTAGATCAGCTGTGAAACATGCCGCGGGCATTGCTGACCTCAACCTAGTTCTGGAACTTCACCTCCTAATTCTTACGGAAACTTGGCTTAATAATAACTTGATTTCTGTCCTGGACATCCTAGTCCCTCCTAGCCACAACATTTTTAGACTAGACAGAGCTAAGAGATCTGGTGGAGGCATCGCCTATATATACCACAATAGTCTTACAGCGAAAAAGTCACCCACCACAGTTCTCTCCTCTTTTGAATATCTTTGCATAGACATCATCAGCAAACACAGACCTTTATGCAACCTGCACGTCTTTTTCCATCCGCCAGGAGACAACCTCTCTTTTGTAGAACAAATTATGGAAACCATCTCATCCAACTTGGGACAATATTGTCACCAGATCTTCCTTGGAGACTTCAATCTACACTGGAATGACCCAAACGATCCGGCTGCAAATAGCCTTAAAACCATCCTAGAGGACCTCAACCTGATTCAACTTTGTGACAGCCTCACGCACATTTTGGGTGTGATCCTGGACCTAATAATTTCTAATCTCAATTCCACTCATCTGAAATCAATTGTCCATTGTGACTGGTCGGACCACCACTACATCACATTCCACATCATAGAACTGTGGACCAAAAAAAGATCCCAACCAAAGAAACCAAGACATTGGAAAAGATCCTTGCAAAATGCATACTTGAATGAAATGATATCCCATAGCAATAAGACCTTGCCTCCTCCTATTGTCATGTCTGACGTCGATGACCTCACTTAGCACCACAACGATTCCATGTTGAACATTCTGGATGCAATTGCCCCCTTACAACTGAAAAGAAAGTCCAACAAAGACTCTAAACCATGGTTCACTGGTAGTTTAAATTCAGACAGATGCAATCTGAGAATAGCTGAATGATCTTGGAGAAGCTCTGCATCCCTTGAACACCTTCAGCTTTTGAGACCGAGAAGGAGTAGGTACATTAAGCACATCAGAAATGCGAAATCGATCTTCTTTAGAAGCCAACTTGACAAAGAAAAAATCGCCCAAACTGCAATCCAATAACCTTCCCATTCTATCACCAATGTTTCCAGTCCACAACCAATCTGTGAGGTCTTTGCCTTCTTCCTTGAAAAGATGAATAAGATCGAATCTGATCTATGGACAGCTATGAACCAACTAACAGTCTTACTCTCTTTCAACTCCTCCTCCCCCCCTTCCCCAGCAGCCTCCTCCTGCAATAGGTCACACCCCCAAAAACAGTGCTTACTGGAGCCAATTCACAACCTGTGACGAAACCTCCATACTCAACATTCTCTCAACACTGGAACCCTCAAATCACTTCAGTGATCCTCTTCCCTCTAATTTCTTTGACAAGAAGAAGAGGTCCTTAGTCCCACTCCGGACTAAGATAGTTACTGCCTCCCTACTACAAGGTGAGATCCCAGACTGCCTAAAGTTGGAGCAGGTTTAGCCTATTCTTAAAAAACCCACTGCAGATCCGGAGGACCTTAATAACTTCCGGCCAATAACTAACATTACAACTCTGTCGAAGCTCCTTGAGGAATATGGATATGTCAAACTATATAACCACATAGATGAATTCCACCTACTAGATCAATTCCAATTTGGCTTCCGTCAGGGTCACAGCACCAAAACGGGCCTCACTCATATAGTCGATGATGCGTCAAAATGCCAGATCCGAACAAATCCTGCCTTCTAATCCTCCTCGACCTCTCGCCAGCTTTTGATACTGTCAAACATGACAATCTCCTGGACCTACTGGAATGTAGCATGGGGCTCTCCGGCTCAGTGTTAAAATGGTTTGCCTCGTTTCTCCACAACAGAACACAATGAATTAAAGTTAATCAGTCCCTTTCCAATTCCACTCCATTCACACTAGGGTTCCCTCAGGGGTTCTGCTCTCTAACCCACACTCTTCAACCGATTCATGGAGCCTCTAACTGAAATCCTCAAAGCATCTAACACCCACTATCACATGTACGCTGATGACACCCAATTGTACCTGAAAATCTCCTTCCCTGATGATATCAAGACACTCAACACAACCCTACAAAAAACCCAATACTGGCTGACCTCCAACCATTTCAAACTTAGCTCCCTCCAAACAGAATTCCTCCTAATATCCCCACCCAAACAATCCCCCATTATTGAAGAATATTTGAAACTTTTAACGGCTCTCAGCTGCATACCACAAATCATAGACTCTACGAGATCTCTGGGATCAACAGCTCTACTACCAAAGGAGCGAACTTCCAACTGAGCATCCTAAGAAAATTAAAACTCTTCCTCCTCCCTGACGACTTCAAGTCCGCTGTTCAAGCCTTAGTCATCTCAAGGTTGGAATATGGCAATGCAACTCTTTGCGGCCTACCTAGCTACAAATTGGCTCCTATTAGGGCTTCTCCGAACTTGGCCGCAAGGCTCATCAGAGAATCCAAAAAAAGCAATAACATCTCTCCGGATTTTTAATCCCTAAATTAGCTCCCATAAGAGGCCAGGATACAACTACAAATTGCCTGCATGACTCATAAAGCCCTTCACTTCAACACCCATCTGTACCTCGCTCAAAAACTGGAACCTTCTGGCGGCGCTCGTTGCTCCAGGAGCTCCAGCACCCTGCTGCTGAAACCCCAAAAAATTCAAAGAATGAAAACATATAATCGGGCCTTCTCTGGTATTGCCCAGAGAATCTGGAACTCCCTGCCTCCGGAAACCAGATTGAATCCCTCAACAGTGTCCTTCAAAAAGGAAGTGAAATCTTTACTGCTGAATACTTTCCTGAACTAGAAATTGGCCATTGTCTATTGTCTTGTCAGCCTGGCTCTGTACGGGCCTCCTCGCCCAGTTTGGCTTTGCTACATCCTGTATCGTTCCTGAACATCTTGCTGTATCCAACATCCATGTTCTTTTGCTTACCTACGCTATTGTATATTTACGTTATACTGGTCCTCCTCCATTAGTTCGGAGGTGACTGCCTGTATCTGTTACAGCCATTTTGTTGCTTAGCCTCACTTGTCTTCTTCTCATGTGTTCATGACTCTTTGTAAAGCGCTCAGATGCTCTCTTGGGTCGTGATCACGCTATAGAAAACTTTTAAATGAATAAATAATAATAAGACATGAATACATTTCTTTGTACAGGGCTACACCTGAGCGGATAAACTTGTCTTTCCACATTCTGCAGCTACAGACAATTAGGTACAATTTCCTGGCACTACATGAAACATCTTTCTGGGATAAAACACCTGTGAAGCCAAATGCAACATAGTGTGAAGCACTTCATCACACACGTCAAGTCAAGTCAATTATGTTTTGGAACTCAAAGATGTCTACATAAAAAATGCACAAAGATCTACAAAAACAGTTCTCACAGTTTACAGTGTACAGAATAAAATACACAACAATATTGTTCAATGTACAAACAAACTCCCTTTATATGAAAAAACCAGTGGACTAATAAAGGGCAAACGTGCGATTGGATTAATAAGAAACACTTCTTAAAAAATACAGGAAACTATCCAAGTATAAAAAATGTTGCAAGAAAATAATGCAAAGTATTTTTCAGTGCAGCTGTAGTACAGTACTTCTATATAATACAGTGCAATCAGCTTCACAAAGCAATACGAATACTGTAAATCTAGTTAACCTTTGCAAAATCTTATTACTCTAAAATAAACATATTCATCAAATACAGGGGGCAAACACAGTTAATAAAATCATATCTAAAAAATATTTAAGAATTGTTTAAAAAATGTAAACATTTTTGAACAAACTATTTCCGAAGGAGGTGCAGAAAAACATTTCCCAGCCTCCACTGCAAGGTAATATTCTGCTTTAAGAACAATGGTCTTAACAATTGACGTCGTAATGAATGACGGAGAGGACAAACAAATAACACATGATTCAGATCTTGGGCATAATTCCAGCAGAAGTTTCAAAGCCTCTCTTCCCTAGGTAATCCTTCTCATACTCCAGTAATAATACGTAGAAGAAGCAAATCAAGATACGCACACCACGGGGAAGGTTCCATAGGACATACGGTTGAGGTTTTTACATATGCTACTCTCCACTACTATATCATTCCTAACATGCCGAGTACACAGTACAATATCTCTTTTACAACTAATATCTTAAATTGATTTTTTAATCATATTTTTCAAAATAAGCTTTGGGAGGGGTGCCACTTCACTTTGACCAATTACAAACATATCCAGAGCTCTCATAATATTTGAGAAGACGGCACTTCTCTCCTTTAACAGAAACAAAATTCATGTTTTAGTGCAGCCCGTATAGATCCCGGGTCAGTAGTAGGTGCGCAGGAATCTCTAATGCAACCAATTTCCTCCACAGCTTCCCACGATCAACCCTGTTGAACCCTGTGGAGAAATCTATAAAGGCAGCATAGAAAGCCATACCCTTGCCTACTGGATACTTTTAATCAGAGTTTGGAGCCCCGTGATATTGTCTAGGGCGCCCAAATACTTACGAAAGCCAGCCTGCTCCGCAGACACAAGATTATTACTGAAAGCCCAGTCTTGAAGGTGAACAAGAATACTCTTGGCGAACAATTTCCCAATCGCATCCAATATTGCAATCTGCCTAAAGCCGGCGGGAGAAGTTTTAGGACCCTTTTTATATAAAGGCACCACTACATTTCTGTAGGAAGCTGGCTCTGTATATACTATACCAAAGTAAGGTACAACTTGCACAGAGTCCAGGGAGTCCCCAGAGGTATAGCAGAGGCTAAATTGCGTAAGTACCAACAGCTCTTTTTGTGGTAGTGCGGGTGAGCAGATAGGCTTATCAGGAGGGTGTGTTAAGCATCTATTGTATTCACTCAATCAAGACTGATGCACGCACTCAGAGACTGAATCCAGACCAACTGGGTAAATATAGAAAAAGTATACTTGTATTTTATTTCTAGAGCCAAGCAAGGCTTGGTACAGATAGGTAAAATGTACTTACAATTGTAAACCGTTACACAGAAATGCAATTGAGGATGGATTTACAACTGTTACAGGTTGGTATCACTTTGAAAAGCAGTTTGAATTACACAGTAATTACTTTTAGAGTACGTTTCAGTTACTTTTGGATTACTTTGAACATCGGGGGTGGTATGCCTAGATACCACACCTAAGCATCTCACAGTACAAGGTAAGTAAGACCTTTCTTGGCATGAATTATAGTTACTGTGTTCCCATACAAAACCACAGTTCAACATTTAGCACATTTTAGGCCCAAAATCTCATAACAGGGATCCCTATGGGAAAAGTAGTTATTGCTTTTGCACGTAAATAAACGTCTTACAAGCGGGAGTTTTGTGGGTTAGGACCAAGGTTCCCCAAGGCCTACATAGGCACTCAAGCTGCACCACCAGCGGCACTGGGGCGGCCGGTTGCAGAGTGTAGGGGCCCAATGTTAGCCAAGGGTGCTAAGGCGGCCTTCGGTTAAGGGCTGCTTAAGAGCATGCTACTAGGGTGTGGGAGCAAAGCTCCTGGGGTTAAGGTCAGCATAGAAGTGGCCAATGACCAGCACAGGAGCTGCATCACCAGCGGCACTGAAGAGGCCGGGTGCAGGGTGCAAGGAAGATGTCGGAACCCTGTGCTTTTCAATGGAGACCTTCGGTTCGGCAATGTTGATGCAGGCTCGGACAGAGAGACTTCCTGAAGGCGACCACCGGCTGGAGAGGTAAGTTTGGATCTTGGGAGATGCCTGGACACCATCAGTTCGGCCACCCAAGGCCGTGGGGCGTCGGGTGCAAGGGCTTCTTCTGGCGTCGGGTTTTCTTACCAGTATCAAGTTCAGTCAAGTCTCACGTTTCCACAGGAACGCCATGTAGTGAAGAAAAATCCTCAACCTCTCCTGGTCACTTATTGTACCCAACCAAGTCAAAGTAACAACAGTCACCCGGGGAAGAAGGGAAAAGAAACAAGGAAAAAACACAAAGGTCCCACGTCGCACCCCAGTCTGAGACAGGATCGGGCAACCAAAGAAATGTCTGTTAGTGGAAAGAACAGAAGAAGAAGTAAGTATAAATATGTATTCTATTTGTGCTTATGTCTACCTGGGTGCGTCCCTTCTTCCGTGTTTTCTGGTAACTGGGGTGCTTGAAAAGGGTGTGTGTATCTATAAAAGTAAAAGATAAGGTAACTAGAGTATTATATGGGGAGGAGCAAACAGTAGGGAAATGTAGAGGACGTTCTGTACCAATAACCCACCTTAAACCATGTCACAACCGCATGAAGATTCTTTCTTCTACTTGTGATGCTTTTTACAGCATCTAAAGTTATTCACCTTAACTTCAGGCATAAATAACCTTATTCCTTAATTTTCAGGAATCAGCAGGAAATTAAATAATAATCAGGAAGAGCAGATCTACATAAAACGTTGAGCTCAACTTAGATAAGTATCTATAACTAATAAACAAGCGCTGTTACCGTGTTAGAATTGATGCAGCTGTCTTTTGCTTTTGTTTAGGTACAGGAAATGAGCCTCAGGAAACAGAAACCTACAGAGGACGCCACTGGGGACCTGGAATGGGCACAGAACACCAGGAGCAGGAATACCGATGAAGAAGACGCCGCCACGACGTAGGACGCCAACAAGGAGAATGATGACCCGGACGAAAAGGTGAGAGTTCCGGAAACTGACTATTCTTTCCCAAAGCAGGAACGCGAAGCATCTCTACTCAGGATCAGCAAGCTTTTGTGCTTCCCGGCCGGTTCCCATGCATGTGCAAAGGCGGGAGTCGGCCATAGTTGTAGTTCGCTGGTGGCGCGTCTGCAGTGCGGGACTGGCAAACCTGACAACCAGCTCCGGTCGCGGTTGGGGGGACCCTTCATGTTGAGGCTGCAAGTGTTGTCTTGAAGCTTGAGGGAGGTTGGGGATCACCAGATTCCAGGTCAGGAATTCTGGGGAGACCTCCTCCTGGTGTTGGGCCACACAAACTTAGACCGTGGGCGTCCACTGCTTCCCCGGAGCGACATAACTTGCTGAACTGACTTTGGGGAATGGGCTGCACTGGGTTATGGACGAAGCGATTAATCTGACATGAGACTGTGCCCTGGGAGAGAACCAAAACTAAACTCAACTCATCTTCTTTGTTTACACCTGAAGACATCTCCGACTCCATGATTCCTGCCCCTCTTTGAAAACAGGGATAACACAGAGGGATGGGACTTTAAGAGAGACAAATGGGACAAGTGTGACTGTGGCTTCTTTTGCTGAATAGTTTTTTTAGTTTTTCAAAGTTTAGGAGAGCTAATGTGATTAGCAATTGGACCTAGTGGGCCTGAAGGGGCAATTAAATGACCAGAGCAGAGCCACCTAGATGACCTCCACTAAAACACCTCATAAAATCTGATAACAACTTGTCCACAGATGTCCATTTCTCCACAAATACCACAAAAGCTGCTGCCTGCTTTCCCTCTTTCCTTCTCCCTGCAACTCCTCAAGTTGACATTAACCCCCTTCCTAGAGGGTGGAGCAGGGGCACACAAGAGAGCACACAAATTGTGAGTAATATGTGTGCGCGCAGTGAGCAAACCCCTGAGGCACTAGCTGCACCAGCATAATACTGGCTGCCTCCGCACCAATCGGGCCTGCGGCCTAGGCCTCTCCAACACACAGCGGGCACACAGACTCTGATACACCAATGCACCAATACTCCAATGCCAATGGTGAGCATGAGGGAAATCTTTTTGCACTTTTATGCGTCTACGTCTGGCAAAAGACCCAAGATCACACTGGGGGACGGATTCCCACCCCAACCGGGTTGCTGCGACCAAGTGGGAATGTGATGTGGGCCTCAAATATCTCTGGTTGGGCACATCTCCTGGCTCGCTTGAGGAATAAAGCTGTTCTCTGCTCCTCCTCTATCCTCCTCCTTTGTCCTCAGCTGACTGACATTGCAGATGTGCACCCTCATTGCGCACTGATGTGCAACCTCACTGCACAGTGATGCGCAACCTCACTGCACATTGATGTGCAACCTCACTGCACACTGATGTGCAACTTCACTGCACACTGATGTGCAACCTCACTGCACACTGATGTACAACCTCACTGCATACAAGCAGGCCCTTAGACAGAAGGATGCTATGAGGGGCGTGGCCCTCAGCTATGACCAAACCTTAAAGCTCTGCACTATAGGTGTATTTGTTCCCAAATGCTTGTGTGAAAAAAGTACAGTATGGAAGGTTTTAAAGCACACAAAACCTTTTGGTTCTTTTTTGTATTATTGTATAGGTGAGACTTATTGGATTTGCCAAGCCTTGTTTATTATTGGTCTGATTGGTTGTACTGCTAAATATCGATCCCTAGAATATCGTGGGTCAGAATATCGAGGAAAGAATATCGAAAGGCAAGAGCATATAGGAAAGAATCGTTTTACTATTCCTAGCTCCACATCTGTGTACCTTGAAGATATATATGGCATAGGTACATATATGTGGAGTAAGGTATATAAAATATATACGTGCTCACCTGTTGGTATTTTGGATTAGATATTCTCTGCTCAATAGTCAGTGCCATAGATATTCTGGCTTCGATCTCCAGGTTGCACACCGTGTTCTATGTGAAGGTATATGTGGATGTTGTAAGCTACATATAAAAACAACTCAATCAACTTTCTACAATCTAACGTTACATCCTATCAATTAAGAAAGTAGAGGGTTGCAAAGTTTTGAAGTCGGATAACTCGCAACTTTGTGTATTTTCTAAACTGTTCAACCTTTGTGGAAAGCAACCTTATGAAGACCTTTTTTAAAACAAAGAAGCTGGCCTCAGCTCAGAGCCCTCCTTCCCACCCCTCTTACCTCAGGTGGTGGATGTGCAGCCTCAGCTCAGGGCCCTCCCTCCCACCCCTCTTACCTCAGGTGGTGGATGTCCGGCCTCAGCTCAGAGCCCTCCTTCCCACCCCTCTTACCTCAGGTGGTGGATGTCCGGCCTCAGCTCAGAGCCCTCCTTCCCACCCCTCTTACCTCAGGTGGTGGATGTCCGGCTTCAGCCCAGGGCCCTCCTTCCCACCCCTCTTACCTCAGGTGGTGGATGTCCGGCTTCAGCCCAGGGCCCTCCTTCCCACCCCTCTTACCTCAGGTGGTGGATGTCTGGCCTCGGCTCAGGGCCGTCCCTCCCACCCCTCTTACCTCCGGTGATGGATGTCTGGCCTCAGCTCAGTGCCCTCCCTCCCACCCCTCTTACCTCAGGTGGTGGATGTCCGGCCTCGGCTCAGGGCCGTCCCTCCCACCCCTCTTACTTCAGGTGGTGGATGTCCGGCCTCAGCTCAGGGCCCTCCCTCCCACCCCTCTTACCTCAGGTGGTGGATGCGCCACTTCAGCCCAGGGCCCTCCCTCTAACCCCTCTTACCTCAGGTGGTAGATGTCCGGCCTCAGCCCAGGGCCCTCCCTCCCACCCCTCTTACCTCAAGTGGTAGATGTCCGGCCTCAGCTCAGGGCCCTCCCTCCCACCCCTCTTACTTCAGGTAGTGGATGTCCAGCCTCGGCTCAGGGCCCTCTCTCCCACCCCTCTTAACTCAGGCGGTGGATGTCCAGCCTCGGCTCAGGGCCCTCCCTCCCACCCCTCTTACCTCAGGTGGTAGATGTCCAGCCTCGGCTCAGGGCCCTCCCTCCCACCCTCTTACCTCAGGTGGTGGATGTCCAGCCTCGGCTCAAGTCTCTCCTTCCCACCCCTCTTACCTCAGGTGGTGGATGTCCGGCCTCGGCTCAGGGCCTTCCCTCCCACCCCTCTTACCTCAAGTGGTGGATGTCCGGCCTCAGCTCAGGGCCCTCCCTCCCACCCCTCTTACCTCAGGTGGTGGATGTCCGGCCTCAGCTCAGGGCCCTCCCTCCCACCCCTCTTACCTCAGGTGGTGGATGTCTGGCCTCAGCTCAGGGCCCTCCCTCCCACCCCTCTTACATCAGGTGGTGGATGCACCACTTCAGCTCAGGGCCCTCCCTCCCACCCCTCTTACCTCAGGGGGTGGATATCCGCCCTCGGCTCAGGGCCTTCCCTCCCACCCCTCTTACCTCAGGTGGTGGATGTCTGGCCTCAGCTCAGGGCCCTCCCTCCCACCCCTCTTACATCAGGTGGTGGATGTCTGGCCTCGCTCAGGGCCCTCCCTCCCACCCCTCTTACCTCAGGTGGTGGATGTCCGGCTTCAGCCCAGGGCCCTCCCACCCACTCCTCTTACCTCAGGTGGTAGATGTGTGGCCTCAGCTCAGGGCCCTCCCTCTAACCCCTCTTACCTCAGGTGGTGGATGCGCCACTTCAGCTCAGGGCCCTCCCTCTAACCCCTCTTACCTCAGGTGGTAGATGTCTGGCCTCAGCTCAGGGCCCTCCCTCCCACCCCTCTTACCTCAGGTGGTGGATGTCCGGGTTCAGCCCAGGGCCCTCCCTCCCACCCCTCTTACCTCAGGTGGTAGATGTCCGGCCTCAGCTCAGGGCCCTCCCTCCCATCCCTCTTACCTGAGGTGGTGGATGTGCGGCCTCAGCTCAGGGCCCTCCCTCCCACCCCTCTTACCTCAGGTGGTAGATGTCCGGCCTCAGCTCAGGGCCCTCCCTCCCATCCCTCTTACCTGAGGTGGTGGATGTGCCACTTCAGCTCAGGGTCCTCCCTCCAACCCCTCTTACTTCAGGTGGTGGATGTCCAGCCTCGGCTCAGGGCCCTCTCTCCCACCCCTCTTAACTCAGGTGGTGGATGTCCAGCCTCGGCTCAGGGCCCTCCCTCCCACCCCTCTTACCTCAGGTGGTAGATGTCCAGCCTCGGCTCAGGGCCCTCCCTCCCACCCTCTTACCTCAGGTGGTGGATGTCCAGCCTCGGCTCAAGTCTCTCCTTCCCACCCCTCTTACCTCAGCTGGTGGATGTCCGGCCTCGGCTCAGGGCCCTCCCTCTAACCCCTCTTACCTCAGGTGGTGGATGCGCCACTTCAGCTCAGGGCCCTCCCTCTAACCCCTCTTACCTCAGGTGGTAGATGTCTGGCCTCAGCTCAGGGCCCTCCCTCCCACCCCTCTTACCTCAGGTGGTGGATGTCCGGCTTCAGCCCAGGGCCCTCCCTCCCACCCCTCTTACCTCAGGTGGTAGATGTCCGGCCTCAGCTCAGGGCCCTCCCTCCCATCCCTCTTACCTGAGGTGGTGGATGTGCGGCCTCAGCTCAGGGCCCTCCCTCCCACCCCTCTTACCTCAGGTGGTGGATGTGCCACTTCAGCTCAGGGTCCTCCCTCCAACCCCTCTTACTTCAGGTGGTGGATGTCCAGCCTCGGCTCAGGGCCCTCTCTCCCACCCCTCTTAACTCAGGTGGTGGATGTCCAGCCTCGGCTCAGGGCCCTCCCTCCCACCCCTCTTACCTCAGGTGGTAGATGTCCAGCCTCGGCTCAGGGCCCTCCCTCCCACCCTCTTACCTCAGGTGGTGGATGTCCAGCCTCGGCTCAAGTCTCTCCTTCCCACCCCTCTTACCTCAGCTGGTGGATGTCCGGCCTCGGCTCAGGGCCCTCCCTCCCACCCCTCTTACCTCAGGTGGTGGATGTCCGGCCTCGGCTCAGGGTCTTCCCTCCCACCCCTCTTACCTCAGGTGGTGGATGTCTGGCCTCGGCTCAGGGCCGTCCCTCCCACCCCTCTTACCTCCGGTGATGAATGTCCGGCCTCAGCTCAGGGCCCTCCCTCCCACCCCTCTTACCTCAGGTGGTGGATGTCTGGCCTCAGCTCAGGGCCCTCCCTCCCACCCCTCTTACCTCAGGTGGTGGATGCACCACTTCAGCTCAGGGCCCTCCCTCCCACCCCTCTTACCTCAGGTGGTGGATGTCCGGCCTCGGCTCAGGGCCCTCCCTCCAACCCCTCTTACCTCAGGTGGTGGATGTCTGGCCTCAGCTCAGGGCCCTCCCTCCTACCCCTCTTACCTCAGGTGGTGGATGTCTGGCCTCAGCTCAGGGCCCTCCCTCCCACCCCTCTTACCTCAGGTGGTGAATGTCTGGCCTCGGCTCAGGGCCCTCCCTCCCACCCCTCTTACCTCAGGTGGTGGATGTCCAGCTTCCAACGCTCACTATTTGTCGCGCTCCAGTGGCACAGGAACCCGCTCATATTTACCAGGCAGAACTAAGCCACTTTTTTGGGCGTATTGCTGCTTTGTAAATATTGTTCCCTTTAACACAGTTTTCTGCATTAACGGAGTGTGCAGTGGGTGTTGCTGGGGGCGTTTCCAGCAACATCCATGGATTTTTGACACTGCCCCAGATTTATGAGAAATCATAACTCTTAGGCAGCGGCAAGAACTTACGCCTCCCCAGGGGAGGCGTAAGGGAGGCACAACGAGGAGAAATATCTTTATTTCTCCTTATTTTTCCTTTTTCTATGTGTGCTGCATTCTGCTTCCTGCACAAAAACAAGCATCCCCGCAACACAGGCACCCTTGCACCATGGTGCAAAGGTGCCTGCGTTGGCGCACGGCAGCCCATTGTGCACCGGTGCAGGGGAAAAGGACAGGAATGCACCGTATCTGATAGACACAGCGCATTCCTGCCCTTTTCTTTTGCCATACAGCAAAAACATATAAATGAGAAGCTCAATTCTTTTTTACTGGAGGGTGTCCTACATGTGCCATTCTGCATCAGGAAATCATCACACCTGGAAGGCCTGAATGAATAAACCTTACCTCAAGTAAAGTTAGGAAATGTAATCTTCGCACATTGCGGAGTTTCCTAATTGTGCTGAGCTTTGTCAGTGAAGCTCTGATTTAACTCCCCACTGTTTCAGAAATACTAGTAGTAATAATACCTTTACAGTGAGCGAGGGCACATCCATCAAGGACATTTCGAGACGTTAGTGTCAGACAGTGTGTTTTGAACAGACTCAAAGTCCTGCACAGGTGAGCAATCTTTTCACACCACAAATTCTTGTTTGACAAACCACATGTGACAGGTGAGAAGGGAGTTCAACTGATGCTCTTTGGAGTCTTGGCCTCTTAGCAGTGAACGCAAACTAGTGTTGGTGCCACCTTTCACATCAGCTCCACATGCACAACACTGTGGCGTCCCTCTGGGGGGGCATCATATCCCCTCTATTATTCAACACCTACCTATCCCCCTTACCAAACCAGATTAAACAATTTAACCTCACCTGTTACAACTATGCAGATGACACCCAAATCATTTAAATAAGTGGACGTCCTGGAAGACCTCTGCCATTCACAAGTTTATGACTGCCTCTGTGCCATAAACATGTGGATGATTTATACCATCTAAAGATAAATATTGCAAAGACAGAGATTATGACCTGTAGACAATGGCAAAAAAAACAACCTACAGCCATATGGCCTAAGGAACATAACGCCTCACCAAAACTATCAAGAGAAGTCAGAAATGTAAGGGTAAACATGGATTCAGGCATATACTAGAAACCACATCTTAACAACGTCACATGGAGTGCCTTCTATACAATGAAACCCTACATCACATCCTCACATAGCCTGGATACCAACAGATTCTGCAATTCATCCTCGCACTCAAAACCTCCAAGCTTGACTATGTACCTTGGTGCACCCACCTTCTTCATATGCAGAAAAAAACTCACCCGAGATCCTGCTACTAAGACTTCTTCTCTGCTTCACCCAAGAGAAAACAGACATTCGATCACTCTTATTGAAGAGAAGAGCAATGTTCCAGGCACTTTACAGTGTTCACAGAGTCCCCCAAGGAAACAAACCGCTATAGCTACAAGTCACAATAAAAACGGACACTGCCCTCCAGGCTTGCACCACTTATCTTCACCATAAGAAACCCGCAGGAGGCTCTGCTTTTTAAGAACAAGCTGCCAAACTCTGAAACTCACTACCGGCCGTTGTTAGAAGCACCGAGCAGCACATGCACTTTATAAGACAGTTGAAAACACAGCTATTTCCAAGACAACTACACTCCCCCACATCCCAACAGAACCCAGAATGACAGTCACACCATGAAACTCAGTTGTTTCAGTTTCCATTCCACAGACTTTAAACAACCCAACCAGCAACTACTTTCGAAAGGGAGGTAAGTTAAGGAGGGTTGACCTACTGTTTGCAGGGGTCTTATATAGTTATGTAATATTTCTGGCCCACATTAATACTAATAACATAACCCTCAGTAGTCGGCAGCCAACTGTATCTTACACTCACATCAGACGTATCTGTGACAAGGTTTGTTGTTATCATCAATTCTGGAACAGTCAATAAACCAGTCATCAACAAATCACAGGCATGGACTAACCAAAGAGATCTGCCACACACTGCGGGTCAATCGGAGGACTTTAATCTAGTCCACCTCTGCAGGTCCTAAATATCTATACATTATGGCAGCTTCATTACATCACACAATGACACTCAGATATAGGATGAGAGAAACAATGCCCATCCCAACCCATCTCTTCACTTCTCTCTCCCTCCAACGATGCCAGCTCAGGACCACAACTATTCACAACATTTCTGATTGGACAACCAAGTGTAGTAACCAGCTAAGAAGTCTATAATCATAAGACAGACCATAAAGGGGCAAGGCAGAGCTGTTTAACGCTGCGAGCATACTGAAAAACCATATACTGCGCATGTGTGTCTTTCACACCTCATCATCCACCACACTGGTACGCGCTGCGTCCCATAACACAATAACTGAACCTCAGTGGACATCACGCACGACATGGAAACACATTCCACTAAGGATCACAAAACAAAGACAACACCCTTCAACTGCGCCACCCTATATGATGTAGCTTTGCTGCCTATGTAGGAGAGGGCTTCAGTGCCACACATAGGGATGGTAAGCGCTATTCAAATGCTGCAATACAAGTGAATACTATACATTACAATATTTATCATTTACATGCACCATGATTTGTTTTGATCCCGTTATAATCTCTGTTCCCACCACACTTCAGATACACAATGTGCTTCATTTGTGCTTTCATAACTGCTGTGTTTTGAAATATTTGCACAGTTCATTTCCAGGAACTTAAATGTTGTTGTGGATTAGAAAACAATTGCATCCACCGGTCTTTGTTTCTCACTCTTTGTAATCAAGGGAGATTGCCACATAGTTCACTTTACAAACTCCTCTCAATTTTCAGTCAGAGAAAGAAAGGTAAACCCCAATCCCCATGATAAAAGAATAAGCTGCAATTTGTCTGAAGACAAAGCCTGACATTTGACCTCTGTCTTTAGAACCATTGCAAACGTGACAAGATTAAAACAAAACGTAAAGGCATTTTTATTGCTCATGCACCTTCTGAAGTCCAGCATGTTTCTTCTGGGAGTGATGCAGCACCTCCTCCCCCGCACCTTTAATTCCACCGCCTATGCTTTTTTTTCCGATTACAATGTATGCGAACAGAATGCAGTTTATTTAGCTAAGCAAGTTTTCAATAAATGCTGTGGCAACTGCCTTTGTCATTTGGAGGAGGGACACAGGTTAATATGGGCTGGCATGGCCTGGAAATGCCCTTCCCCAGTCCCGTGGCTACAGCCCTGTACACAAGCGCACGTAAACACTTTAAAATAGGCCCTGACGTAGGACCTTGGTGCATTGTGGGAAATGAAGTCACTGGCAGCCTGGCTCTTGCGCCACCGCTCCTTGAGGTCAGTGGGTTACTGAAGGAATGCATTAGATGGACATGTTCTGCTAGACACCGAGTGCAAGATACTTGGGGGCATATTTACGAGGGCCTTGCATCATACTTGCACGACGCAACGTGGTACATGCATGACACAAAGCTCCAAGACTTATGCAGTCATACAAAGCCAGTTCGCGTGGCTTTGAATGACTTCACAAATATGGAGTAATGCAATGCAGCGCAAATCACTGCGTTGCCGTACTCTGCGCAAGGGAGGTGTTCTGTGGGCATAGCGGTGGGTGTTCCTACGCAACTCCCATGTTTTTGGTGCTTTCCCAGATTTACAAGGACTTGTAGACCTAGGAATGCATCAACATCTTACACCTCCCCAGAGGAAGCTATCCGAGGAGAAATATCTTTTATCTTCATTCTGCAGCACACATCGAAAGAGGAAACTCCTCTATGGATTGCTTTTGTACAGGAAGGTGCCCCTGAAGACTGATGAATCAAATGCCGAAAGTGAGAAGAGTCTCTGGTCACAGACTTCCCAGGACGCTGGGTGGTCACCATATGTCCTTTGGTGGACACAAGGTGGAAAGGTGGGCATCAGATTTTCTCCTTCGCATGTGCTGGGCGATCACTACATCTCCTGACTTAAACTCAATGTTCTTCGCATGTCGCCTCTTGTCGGCATCGGCTTTCATCTTTTCCTTATTAACCAAGCCCTTCCCCCGAGTTTGTTTTCTTACTTCTTTCTCTTTGTTGGTCCATTGAGGTAACTTGGTTGTTGTCGCTCTCCTGAACATCAAAGTCGCAGGACTCTTGCCTGAGGTCGAGTGAGGTGTTGAACAATAGGCTCATATGGTGGAATTCAAAAGAGTTGCTCGCTGTACTGCTTTCTTTAGCGTACTCATAAAACGCTCAACGCATCTGTTAGCCTGCGGCCACAAAGGTGTACTCTTATGATGCTCTATGCGCAAATGCTCTATAAAATCCTTCAATTCTAGACTGTTGAACGTCAGGCTCATGGAGGTCAATTCATCAAAATGATATGGGTAGCGGATGTGACATCACATGCCTTTTGTCTACCCAGAAGGGATGTCATGTAACCTTTGACCCTGGTGTCATCACAGGAAGTCGCATCATGTGATCTTTGAACTGGTTAGCATTACAAGAAGTGACATCACTGAAGTTAAAAACCTACAATGAGTGATAATGAGAAAGGAAACTAAAACAGCTGAAAGTACATTTTAGGTCCTATCAAAATACTGACTAGACCACTGTTGTGATACCTCAGTGGTGTACTCAGGGAAAGCCAGGAGCACAGCCATCATAGGCAGCAGGAAGGGGGATAAGATGTCAGCTTCAATCATCTTATTCCTAAAGATAACTTCAGATACCCAGGCACAGCCTTGAGTGCTCAGGCACAGCCATCGTTTGGTAACCTCAACCATCATGTTCCTAGCCACAGCTAGAATAGACTTAGAAAAATACTTGACTGCTCAGATCCAGCCTCAAAAGCCCTGACAGAATGTCTACATGCAAAAGTAAATCCAATAAATGTTGAGGCATAACCTCATATGCCCAGTGATGTCTCGTCAGAAAAGAATCATGAAACAGAGGGTGGCCCGGGTGGAACACAAGTGCAGCCGCGTCCCTATCACAGCAACACATACTCAGACTCCACAGATGCACTCCCAGGTAAACATGGCTCACCACAAATGCACACGTTCATCTCACATGCAATTTCCAGTTCTTTGCCCTTCGTCCTGCCTGCACAGGAACCCTGGATGCCTGTTCTGGGAGGAACGTGCTTAGTTATTAAAGGACTGTTGTGACCATCCTAGGTACAGGAGTGTCTCATCTCTGCCAGATTTTCATAATACCAAGTGACTCTCTAGATAGATTGCATTTAGAATAATTCCATGTAAATGTGTTTTATGTGTTTATCTTAAAATTGTTATATGGATCTGCTATGGGTCTACATTGCATGGATCTTTCATGGACACTGTGCTCTAATTATGTTAGCCACATGTGCTGCACCCAGCCATGTCTCACGTGTTATAACCTGCACACCCAACTCTTTGGTTCTCTTACTGTCTGCACCTACACACCCCTCGCTTTTGTGCTCCTACACACCCCTCGCTTTTGTGCTCCTAGACACCCCTCGCTTGTGTGCACCTACACACCCCTCGCTTGTGTGCACCTACACACCCCTCGCTTGTGTGCACCTACACACCCCTCGTTGTGTGCACCTACACACCCCTCGCTTGTGTGCACCTACACACCCCTCGCTTTGTGCTCCTAGACACCCCTCGCTTGTGTGCACCTACACACCCCTCACTTTTGTGCTCCTACACACCCCTCGCTTGTGTGCACCTACACACCCCTCGCTTGTGTGCACCTACACACCCCTTGCTTGTGTGCACCTACACACCCCTTGCTTGTGTGCACCTACACACCCCTCGCTTGTGTGCACCTACACACCCCTCGCTTGTGTGCACCTACACACCCCTCGCTTTTGTGCCCCTAGACACCCCTCGCTTGTGTGCACCTACACACCCCTCGCTTGTGTGCACCTACACACCCCTCGCTTTTGTGCTCCTAGACACCCCTTGCTTGTGTGCACCTACACACCCCTCGCTTGTGTGCACCTACACACCCCTCGCTTGTGTGCACCTACACACCCCTCGCTTGTTTGCACCTACACACCCCTCGCTTGTGTGCACCTACACACCCCTCGCTTTTGTGCTCCTAGACACCCCTCGCTTGTGTGCACCTTCCTTACTGGCACCTGTGTTCACTCAGCCACATTTCCCTTGTGTACATGGGCTAGCCTTATAAGTGTGCCCGTAGGTCATTCTCTACATCTCTCCTGTGTGCACCTAGCTACCTCTCAGTTGTGTATCCCTTTCCTCTATTAGTTGTGTGCAACTTCTCATACCCCTACATCCACTAACACCACTCACCTGTATGCATAAAGAAGTCTCTCACATATATGCACCTTACTCTCACCTGTGCATCGTGCTTTTAAAGCTTCAATAAAAAGCATTAGAGAATAAAACTAAACACGACAATCCATGTACATGCTTCACTAGGCCAAACAAATGCATTTATTTTACTGAATCAGCCCATAAAAATAGCCCAAATAAGTGACAGGCAAGGAGAAATGAATTATTTTTGTCAAGTAATCTGAACGGTAACAGAGGATCAAGATATTAGATGAGGGAGAGGGAAACACTAAAGGAGGAGTGGGGACAGGAAAAAGGAGGGAATGACTGGGAGGAAGGGACAATGATGGAGATAGAATGGAAAGAGATGAGCAAGATGGGAAAAGTAAGAGAGACAAAGGGAAAAGACAGATTTTAGGAAAAGAGGAAAAACAAGGGATACAGAGAAACAAAAGGAGAACAGTAGGCTGACTTAGAAGTTTAAAGAGAAATATGGAGGAGAGAACGAAAAATTCAAAGTACCTGATTTAGAATTTGACAGACGGTGAAGGACATTACCTCTGCCATCCTGATAAACAACCCTTAAATGTAGAAGTGACCATCACTCATCAATCGTCTCAGTACATTGTAAGGAACCGCTATCACAGCTGTTCATTTCAATGTACAAAACATTTTTAAAAATTTGTTTTTCAGGAGCAGGAGTTTATATCTGAAAAACTAAAATAAACTGTTGATGTTGTGACGGACAAGAAAAAAAACATTACACCCTAAATAGGGCGGGCAGTGTAATGTCTTTCCTCTGACGACCCCTACACAGTTGGCTCAGTGGACAGAAAATGTGAGGTCCACCCGTCTCAGCCTAAATGAGGTGGGCAAGCTGAGGTTTAGGGGACAGGGTACTCTGTTGTGTTTGTGATGGGGTAGTCTATCCACCAGACTAAAATGTGGACGAGGGGAGGAGAAAGAAATATAAAGGCAGAAGTTAGGGGATGAATTGGAAGTGAGAGAAGAAAAGAAAGGCGAGCTGGAAAAGGGCAGAAGAAAGACACATGGCAAGGGGTGAAAGGCAGAAGATATAGAAGGGAGAGAAGAGAGTGGAGCCAGAGGAGGGAGGAAAGAGAGCTAGGGAAAGAGGTGCCAAGAGGAGGGAAGAGAAAAGTGGTTGAGTGAGGATAAACTGAAAGAGAAGATGTGGCAAGAGGAAAGATGGAATGAGTGAGGTGAGGGAGAGAATGAAAGAGAAAGTGAGTGAACTGAGGAAGGTGGGAAGTGAGATTTGGAGAGAGAAAGAGAACATAGGAAGCGAGGGAAGAGAGTATGGTAAAGTGAAGGATGTAAAGGGGAAAGGTGGGACAGAAAGCGTTAGATGTTTTCTGGCTTTAAGTACAATGGACATATCACTAGGGCAAGACAAGCACAATTGTGTTATTGAACTTTTTCAGAGTGTTTTACTGTGCTGAGAGATCCCCTTGGCCGCCTCCATGAGGGTTCTCCTGGGGTCCACCAGCCTGAATCCAGTTTGAGGTGAAGAATGCTCAGGCTCCTGGTGAAGGTACTGGTGTGGGGTCCATGGATCTACTAGTGACAATATTCATTCACATTAGGGATAGTATGGGGGGCAAGGGTGCCATTAGGCATATTTGATTCTTCTCTTTTTTTGCCACTTCCTCCAGGGGAGGGAGTTTTTACAGGATGGTTCAACTCTAAATCCGGCCTTAAGCCTGCCCGCTGCCGGAAGCAAGACAAGCCTGTCCACTCTCCCGGCTCTCCTTGGAAGGGGTGCGGTGTTTAAGGAGCTCACAACACAAGGGCAGTGGGGCTCTGCACGTCTATGGGGAATGGTGCACATCTGCAATTGTCTCCAGGTGTGCGTGTTCATTTGGACAGGTGTGGCTGCACGCGGTTCTGGTCCATAATTTTCCACCAACAGAGGCTCCAGAGGTGCATGGCGGGAAGAACATTGAGCTGCCAGGTGCCCAGTGTCTTGTTTTGAAAGTGATGGAGTTAGTAACCTTGCATAAGTAGTTCAATCAATCAATCAGGTGACTTGTGAAGCGCACTACTCACCCGTAAGTGTCTCAAGGCGTGGGGGCCATGAAGGGTCTCAAGGCGTGGGGGCCGTGAAGGGTCTCAAGGCGTGGGGGCAGTGAAAGGTCTCAAGGCGTGGGGGCCGTGAAGGGTCTCAAGGCGTGGGGGCCTCAAGGGTCTCAAGGCGTGGGGGCCGTGAAGGGTCTCAAGGCGTGGGGGCCGTGAAGGGTCTCAAGGAGTGGGGGCCGTGAAGGGTCTCAAGGAGTGGGGGCCGTGAAGGGTCTCAAGGCGTGGGGGCCGTGAAGGGTCTCAAGGCGTGGGGGCCGTGAAGGGTCTCAAGGCGTGGGGGCCTGAAGGGTCTCAAGGCGTGGGGGCCGTGAAGGGTCTCAAGGCGTGGGGGCCTGAAGGGTCTCAAGGCGTGGGGGCCGTGAAGAGTCACAAGGCGTGGGGGCCTGAAGGGTCTCAAGGCGTGGGGGCCGTGAAGGGTCTCAAGGCGTGGGGGCCATGAAGGGTCTCAAGGCGTGGGGGCCGTGAAGGGTCTCAAGGCGTGGGGGCCGTGAAGGGTCTCAAGGCGTGGGGGCCGTGAAGGGTCTCAAGGCGTGGGGGCCGTGAAGGGTCTCAAGGCGTGGGGGCACAATTTTCCTGAATTCCAACTGATCTAGAATATTTCATGTCAGACAGGAGGGAATTTCATAATGGTGCCAGTTGTACAGAGCGAAGGTGTTCTGCCTTTAGGTTTGTGCTTGTAGGGTGGCATGATCAGCCGAGGTGCCAGTCTGTAAGCGCTCACTGGAAGTCTTAGCTGTGGGACAACTGTGCATGGTGCAAGTCAGGATAGAAAAGCATTGCTAGAGCCCTGCGGACATCTTACTGGGATAGCAATACCCTGAGGGCACTGTGGGCACTGTGGGTACTGCACACAATACCTATTACAATAGATCTCGGTGGCTGAGGGCAGAGTAGAGATGTGTTGAATGAGCTCCTAGAAAGTTGCATTGGTGTAACAGTACAGGATACAAACGAGGGTAGAAATGCATTGCAGGAGCGTTGTTGATGTCTAAGAGGGAAAGTTGTTTGTAGTGCAGGCCAGAGTAGAGCTGCATCTCAAGAGCTCTGTGGATTTCCAAGAGGGACAAAGCAACTGAGGGTGAAGATGTACTGCAAGAGCTCTGAGTCGGACTTAGTCCTGGGATAGCACTGCACGGAACAAGAGAGGACAGAGATACATTATGAAGGCTCCATGCAAATATTTATAGTGTGATCGTATTGTAAGGTGTGAGGTTAGGTAAAGATGCATTGTGAGAGAGCCATGGAAGTATTAATCATAGGACAGCAGTGCATGGTGCAAGTGAGGGTAGAGATGCATGTGAGAGAGCCATGGAAGTATTAATCATGGGACAGCAGTGCATGGCTCAAGTGAGGGCAGAGATGCATGTGAGAGAGTCATGAAAGTATTAATCATAGGACAGCAGTGCATGGCTCAAGCGAGGGTAGAGATGGATCATGAGAGAGCCATGAAAGTATTAATCATAGGACAGCAGTGCATCGTTCAAGCGAGGGTAGAGATGCATGTGAGAGAGTCATGGGAGTGTTAATCATGGGACAGCAGTGCATGGCTCAAGTGAGGCACAGATGTATTGTGAGAGAGCTATGGAAGCGATAATCATGGAACAGCAGTGCAAGGTGCAAGTGAGGGCAGAGATGCATTGTGAGAGAGCCATGGAAGTATTAAACATAGGACAGCAGTGCATGGCTTAAGCGAGGGCAGAGATGCATCATGAGAGTCCATGCAAGTATTAATCATGGGACAGCAGTGCATGGCTCAAGCGAGGGTAGAGATGCATGTGAGAGAGCCATGGAAGTATTAAACATAGGACAGCAGTGCATGGCTCAAGCGAGGGCAGAGATGCATGTGAGAGAGCCATGGAAGTATTAAACATAGGACAGCAGTGCATGGCTTAAGCAAGGGCAGAGATGCATCATGAGAGAGCCATGGGAGTATTAATCATATGACAGCAGTGCATGGCTCAAGCGAGGGCAGAGATGCATGTGAGAGAGCCATGGAAGTATTAAACATAGGACAGCAGTGCATGGCTTAAGCAAGGGCAGAGATGCATCATGAGAGTCCATGCAAGTATTAATCATGGGACAGCAGTGCATGGCTCAAGCGAGGGTAGAGATGCATGTGAGAGAGCCATGGAAGTATTAAACATAGGACAGCAGTGCATGTTACAAGTGAGGGCAGAGATGCATGTGAGAGAGCCAAGGAAGTATTAATCATAGGACAGCAGTGCATGGTTCAAGTTAGGGCAGAGATGCATGTGAGAGAGCCTTGGAAGTATTAATCATAGGACAGCAGTGCATGGCTCAAGCGAGGGCAGAGATGCATGTGAGAGAGCCAATGCAAGTATTAATCATAGGAAAGCAGTGCATGGTTCAAGCGAGGGCAGAGATGCGTTGTGAGAGAGCCATGGAAGCGTTAATCATGGAACAGCAATGCATGGTGCACGTGAGGGCAGAAATGCATGTGAGGGAGCCATGGAAGTGTTAATAATAGGACAGCAGTGCATGGTGCATGTGAGGGCAGAGATGCATGTGAGAGAGCCATGGAAGTGTTAATCATATTACAGCAGTGCATGGTTCAAGTGAGGGTAGAGCTGCATTGTGAGAGAGACACAGAAGTATTAATCATGGGACTAAAGTGCATGGTGCAAGTCAGAGCAGAGATGCATTGAGAGAGCCATGGAAGCGTTAATAATGGGACAGCAGTGCATGGCTCAAGCGAGGGTAAAGTTGCATGTGAGAGAGCTATGGAAGTATTAATCATAGGGCAGCAGTGCATGGCTCAAGCGTGGGTAGAGATGCATGTCAGAGAGCCATGGAAGTATTAATCATAGGGCAGCAGTGCATGGCTCAATCGAGGGTAGAGATGCATGCGAGAGAGTCATGGAAGTATTATTCATAGAACAGCAGTGCATGGTTCAAGCAAGGGCAGAGATGCATTGTGAGAGAGCCATGGAAGTGTTACTCATAAAATAGCAGTGTGTGGTGCGAGTGAGAACAGAGATACATTGTGAGAGAGGCATGGAAGCGTTAATCATGGGACAGCCACCTGAAAAACCTGCACTGGCTCCCCGTCGACAAGAGAATCTCCTTCAAACTCCTGATCCACGCACACAAGGCACTCCACAAAATCGGCCCAGTCTACCTCAACAGTCGACTCTCCTTCTACGTTCCCAACCGTCAGCTCCGCTCCGCCGACCTCTCCCTGGCCACCGTCCCGCGCATCCGGAGAACCACCACCGGAGGCAGATCTTTCTCTCACCGCGCCGCCAAGATCTGGAACACCCTTCCCCTCAACCTACAACAGACCCAAGACCTGCTGACCTTCAGGAGACGACTCAAGACCTGGCTATTCGACCAGTAGCGGCAACACCCCCCTCCTCTCCCTCAGCGCCTTGAGACCCTCGCGGGTAAGTAGTGCACTTTACAAATCTTGTGATTGATTGATTGATTGATTGACAGCAATGCATGGTGCAAGTGAGGGTAGATGCATGTGTGAGAAGCATGGAAGTGTTAATAATGGTACAGCAATGCATGGTGCAAGTGAGGGCAGAGATGCATTCAGAGAGAGCCATGAAAGTATTAATCATAGGACAGCAGTGCATGGCTCAAGCGAGGGTAGAGATGCATTGTGAGAGAGTCATGGAAGTGTTAATCATTAGACAGAAGTGCATGGGTCAAGTGAGGGCAGAGATGCATTGTGAGAGAACCATGGAAGTATTAATCATAGGACAGCAGTGCATGGCTCAAGCGAGGGCAGAGATGCATGTGAGAGAGCCATGGAAGTGTTAATCATAGGACAGCAGTGCATGGTTCAAGTGAGGGTAGAGATGCATCATGAGAGAGCCATGGGAGTATTAATCATAGGACAGCAGTGCATGGCTCAAGCGAGGGCAGAGATGCATCATGAGAGAGCCATGGAAGTTATAATCATGGGACAGCAGTGCATGGTTCAAGTGAGGGCAGAGATGCGTTGTAAGAGAGCCATGGAAGTGTTACTCATCAGATAGCAGTGCACGGTGCGAGTGAGGGTAGAGATGCATTGTGAGAGAGCCATCGAAGTATTAATCATGGGACAGCAGTGCATTATGCAAGTGAGGGCAGAGATGCATGCAAGAGACCCATTGAAGTATTAAACATGGGACAGCAGTGCATGGTGCAAGTGAGGGCAGAGATACATTGTGAGAGCCGCGGAAGAATTAATCATGGGACAGTAGTGCATGGCTCAAGCGAGGGCAGAGATGCATGTGAGAGAGACACAGAAGTATTAATCATGGGACAGCAGTGCATGGCTCAAGTGAGGGAAGAGATGCATATTAAGAGAGACAGGGAAGTGTTGATCATGGGACAGCAGTGCATGGCTCAAGCGAGGGCAGAGATGCGTTGTGAGAGAGCCATGGAAGTGTTACTCATGAGATAGCAGTGCATGGTGTGAGTGAGGATCGAGCTGCATTGTTATAGAGCCATACAAGTATTAATCATGGGACAGCGGTGCATGGGTCAAGCAAGGGTAGAGATGCATGTGAGAGAGCCATGGGAGTATTAATCATAGGACAGCAGTGCATGGTGCAAGTGAGGGCAGAGATACATGTGAGAGAGCCATGGACATATTAATCATGGGACAGCAGTGCATGGCTCAAGCGAGGGTAGAGATGCATTATGAGAGAGCCATGGAAGTGTTAATCATGGGACAGCAGTGCATGGTGCAAGTGAGGGTAGAGAGGTATTGTCAGAGCACTCTGTACCTTTTAGTTCTGGAAGAGGAATCGATTGCACAATTCAGGACAGAGAAGTATTGCGAGAGCTGCTCTGTGGAAATATTTGTCATTTGACAGCAATGTAGGATACACGTGATAGCAAAGATGCATCGCGAGAGCTCAACAGTAATATTAATCCTGGAATAGCAATGCTTGGAACAAGTGAGGGTGTGCTGTAAGTGAAGAAACTTCCTTTGTGAAAGAGTCTTGTCAGAATTGTGTTAGCATGAGAATCAGCAACCAATACATTTCTAGTTTACATACTTCCATATGTTCACAAGTAAAACGAAACAAGGAACTCCTGACATTTCCAAAGAGGTACTGAGAATGCATTGGGCAGATGACGTTTTAGAAGATACAATTAAGTCAGAGCTTGCGTGCTCCCAGTGACTGACATTAGTGCCAATATCAGCAACACTCCCCATCCCACATACAGCAATATTATTAGGAAATAAACCACACGACACCTTGTTTGTGGAGAAAAATTGCTGCAGGTTTATTTGCATACCAAATATGCCAACATGGTGGGTTATCTTACGGGCGATCCAAGGGCAGGCAACCCCTCTGCCGCCTGCCCGCCTGATGAGCCAGATTACACCGTGGCCGTCGCCAATCGGTGCTTACCAATTTTGGGGGAGGGGCTAACCCCTCCCACCGGTGGACCGCCAGTCCACCCCCTTACTCACGCCCTTGAAGGGGTGGAGCGTTCCAGGCAACCCCCGGTTGCTCAGGTCCACAACCGCCCGTAGGACTAAGGGGATGCCGTCGCTCCTCCAGGGTCCAACACGAGGACCTCCCTGGGGATATTTGGCCTTTGAACCCTTGTTGTGCTCCTGTAGAGGGTACCCCTCTGTACCTTACAGCCTCTGGATCGCCCTGTAACTCCGCCTGCAACACAAAATAACAAGTTAGAACACCTCTCCCACCCCACCCTTGCACTTACGCCGGGTAAGCGGTAGGGAGGGAAATGGCATCAAGGCCAGCGGCAAAGAGGCCGCCAGGTGGGCGGGGAGAGGCACTTATACCTCACCCCCTGCCCACCCCCTACTGGAAGTGACGCTGCGTGCGGACCCATAGGGGGTCCCACAACGCTGGACTGTCTCGTGTGCCCTCATGTGGCACCAAGGCGGCCGCCCTCTTATGAGGGTCCCCTTCATGGACCACGGGCAGCCTACATAGTGCCAATATCAGCAACACTCCCCATCCCACATACAGCAATATTATCAGGAAATAAACCACACGGCACCTTGTTTGTGGAGAAAAATTGCTGCAGGTTTATTTGCATACCAAATATGCCAACATGGTGGGTTATCTTACGGACGATCCAAGGGCAGGCAACCCCTCCGCCACCTGCCTGCCTGATGAGCCAGATTACACCGTGGCAGTCGCCAATCGGTGCTTACCAATTTTGGGGGAGGGGCTAACCCCTCCCACCGGTGGACTGCCAGTCCACCCCCTTACTCACGCCCTCGAAGGGGCGGAGTGTTCCAGGCAACCCTCGGTAGCTCAGGTCATCAACCGCCCATAGGACTAACGGGCGCCGTCGCTCCTCCAGGGTCCAACGCGAGGACCTCCCTAGGGATATTTGGCCTTTGCACCCTTGTTGTGCTCCTGCAGAGGGTACCCTTCTGTACCTTACAGCCTCTGGATCGCCCTGTAACTCCACCACAGCTCTGGGTGTGGCCACTGTCACAACCAGGGCCCCCCACCCAGGTAGGCATCTTTACCTACATCCTGCTGCTTCCAGGGCCTCTCCCAGGTCCAGCAAAACAAGTCCATGCCCACTCTGGACAGGTGCAGCCCATCCTCTTCCAAACTACCTGTGGACTTGGCATGCAGCAGGCCATGCCTGATAAACCAAACCCCCTCTGTTCAGTGAATCTGTGCATGACACTGTTAAATCTCCTGTGTGAGGTTTCCCCGGCAACCCCTGACCGGGCCCCTCATCATACTAACAGTGGGGTTATCTCTGCCCATTATAACACCCCTGTCCACAATTGGTTGCTTAACTTACACCAGGAGGATTTCATTTCTGGCCGCAGTGCCCTCCTACCCAGGAAAGTCAAATCATGGCACTGTTAACTCTCCTGCGCGAGTATTCCATGGCCTCCCCTGACCGTGCTCCTCACCACCTAAGAAATGCTATGTTGCTAACACCCTTTTTTGAGCACTGCACACCATTCTATACAACTAATCCCACTTGCACCTAATTACACCATAACAGCTTGTGCCTGGCTTCATTTCCCCATAGTAGCCAAGTTTGATGGCCTCCACTTAAAATGGGGACTAATCTTGGATCTGTATGTGCGGGGGAGTGGGATGGGGAAAGACAAGTCCACAAAATCAATACATCATTGCCAAGTCACACACAAATAGAGAATGAAGCAAGATTAGCAAATAAAGGAAATTGCTATTTTTTCTTTGGTTAGTCTGTAGAGTACACGAGGTGAGTATAAATCTGCAACTTTATCCAAGTTTGCCTAATCAGTGAGCACAACGAAAGTTTTGTATAAGGAATACAGCAGCAGAAAAAATACAGTGAAGTTAATACGTAGTGACAAAGCCATTAGGACTCGCCTAAGCTAGAGCTATTGCCTTTGTCTATGTCTTTCAGCCATGTTGTACAGCAGCACAGCTAGTTAGACAAGCATTGGAGATGCAATAGGTCTTGCATTTGTTTGAGTTAGAGCTATTGGCATTGTAAATGACAATGTATTTTATTTGTGTGTTATGGACTGTATGTATGTGGTGTGTAGTGGAGTTATTGTTAAGAAAATACAATCTGCTTTTGAAAGAAAGTAATAGAGCATAAAACTAGACAGAAGGATCAATAGAGCAAACGAAAAAAATAATAATTTGTTTTTGGGAGATAAACATGGCTGAAACACAAATGACGCGACTCTAAACGGTGTCATCATCCTGGTCACTGGGTACAATCGGGAGACAAGGGATACTGCCAAGTGTTCAGCACAATTAGAAATAAAACAAACATGTGGATAAGTTAAATTTTTTCTACCATGCCATGCTCTAAGGCTCTTCAGAAGGTAGCACAGCTTCACAATAAAAAGTATGATTTTCCTATGACCTAGATGTGATTTCTATGAAGATGCCATTATGCTGTGCAACTAGTGTCACTCTTCTGAAACAAACAATATGGAAAAACTGCCTTATGATTTTCACATTTTGCAACATCAGATTTTACCTTACAGCTAATGTATCAGACTGCTGGGAATACAAATAACAAGGAATACGTTGTATATGGAGACTTATGTTGGGTGCATTTAAAAAAAAAAAAAAAAAAAAAAACAATAGCTGATTTAGTAACAAAAATATGTGTTTTTTATCTGCTCTAATACACCCTGAGCTGCACTATTAAAATGTGCAGTGGTATTTACAGCATGGCAGCCAGTATGCCATTGGGCTCAGATGTCACTCTGATAAGTGGCCAAAGAAGAACAAAGTTCGATTCGCTACTGATTGCAGATGTCTGAGTCAGAACACAAATGTGCTCGGACACAGTGTTGCTGTTTTGTCCCATGAAATGTTCTGCTGCCTATTTCCTTTCCGTACAGGAAGCCATGTCCTGAAAGATTTTTATAAGCTGTTTTTCCCCAGTTCTTATATCATCTATGTTTTTGCTGTGCAACGACGTAGGGAGAGGGGGAGGAGGAGGAAGGATTTCCAAACAGGAAAGAAAAAGCAATTACTAAATCAGCATAACTGCAAACAGATACAGGAAGTCGTCAATTCAACTTTCTTCTGCAAGGCAAAATCCAGATCCAATGTTTGTGCATCACATGGCTCACTCAGTGTGAATTATTTTTCCCTCACTTGATAGAGTGAGCAGGCGGTACTGATTGACATAGTGTTGGTGTGGTGCTTTGAGTGCTTTGTGTGTGGCTTACATGCTATGTATCACCCACCCCCAATACCACTTGGGCCATCGTTACAAGTTGCAGGTGTAGCCCTAAGGTAAAATACAGAGAGCAAAGGGAAGAAAAACTAGGGGAATCAGGAATTGGAATTAGAGATTCCCCTAGTAATTCCCAATTTCTAAGGGGACCCTCGGGTTCCCACATGTATTATCCTTTAACTCCATTCCCTCAGAGGTACTGATCACAGGGACAGCCATACGTCCTTGATATTTGATGCCACCGGTGGGGAGGGAGGGGGCGACAAAGTTACCAGTCCAAACTCTGGGGACTTTGGAAGGAGGCTACGAGTGGGAGAGTTACTGGAGTATTGAAAAAGATTTTTGGAAAGAGCATTCCACAGCTTGGGGCCATGCCTGAGAAAGAGTTGTTCCTGACTTAACCTGTTTTTAATTTTGGTGATTAGATATGAAAAGAGGCCCTGCTTCTTAAATCTTCCAGAGAGAGCGCAAATGTTCCATTGGTGTGGATATTAATCCAGGTGAATGGCTTTGAACGCGAGGCACCATAGTTAAAATTTGAACCTTGGATCTTATGTTAGCCAATGAAGGTATTTTACTACAGGTGTTGTGCGGTCATATTTGTTCTTTGAGGAGTCCAACCCAGCCAGAGAGTGAAATATTGCATCAATGGATGTGTGGGCTAAACCTCGGAGTAGGGCATTGCCTTACTCCAGTTCCGAGATCACTCATGTGTGAGCTGCTGATTTCGGTTATTGTGTGAGGTAGTGCTTTGTTTCTTTGAGGGAGGGGGATAAGTCATTTTCTGATTTGATGATTGTGTTTACATCAGAGGGTAGGGACGATTAGTTGTCCACGATGAAATTTAATGAGTTCATTTCAGGAAATAGGATTGGAGATAAACCTTACAGTGAATAACATTGTTGTTTTAGAGATGGGGGAATTTGGTCTTCAGGACTTAACATCATTAAATTGTTCAGCATCTATTGTTGGATAATCATGAGATAAGGCCATAGTAATTAGACAACTTCCACAAATTATGAACTTAGATATAGTTAGTATCATCAGCTCTATTGCTGTATCTTTACTTTTGGTTTGTCAGTGATGAGGTAAGCAGTTTCACAAAATAGTGTAAATAACTTGGTGCTAGAATAAAGTCTTGTTGTGGGATACAACATACCGTTTGAGATGCTTCAGATGTGTAATGGCCCAGCATTACTATCTGCTTTCGATCAGAGATGAATGACGTGAACCTGATTTATAAAACCTATTCTGCATTCAAGGACATTCATAAGCTTCTTGTGGTCATGGTGTCAAAGGTTGCTGAGATGTTTAAAACAACCAGTAGAAAAGTGTTTCCTTAATCAAATATGCCCTAGGTGTCATTAATGAGTTTTAGTGATTGTTGATTCTTTGTTGAAATCAAGTTTTCATTGATAGTAATTGCTTTGTTGTAGGTATGTAGATGAACAGAGACACAGCCATAATTCGCTTTCATATACTTGGTCTGTAGTCATCCAGATCACTTGGGTCAAGGGAGGATTTCTTCAGAAGAGGAGTTATGTGTTTGATTTGTAAATAGTTTAGGAAGAAACTCTGTTATAGTGATGCATTTATCATTTGGCAGCAGGATTTTTGAATAACTGAACATTCTGTTTGAATATATTTGCTGGGAAGCATCTTGAAAGCAGTTTGTTTGTCTTAGGAGTTTGATCACTTCTGCCAAACCCTCTGTGGAGCAAGGATTTCACTTTGTGAGAGGCAACACACAAGTCAGACTAAAATGTAAGAGTGACAGTGAATGCTGGTGCTCAGGAGTCGCAGAGCTGTGCCTGGGTGTCTCATCATGCCCAAGCAAAAAACAGTCTGAGTAGTGCATCTAGGAGAACAGAGTCTCTCAGGGCTGTGAACAATGCTTGATTACCTCTCCATCAGCAACATGCAGAATACTGACCCCAGGCAAAGGTGTGATCCTGACTATGCCATGCAGGTGGTGGTCTTCCCCTATGCATACCAATAACATTGTGATTTATTAAAAAAATTAATAACACTCAAGAGACCCATTTGGAACGTAGCTCATGCTAATGTATTTATGCTGGAACCTTCAATCATCCATGCTCAATCAATCAGGGGTTGGTAAAGCGCAACTACTCGCCCCGAGGGTCTGGGGGCAGGGGGAGGGGGGGACTCCGTTGAGTGCTGGGGTCATCTGAAGAGCCAGGTCTTGAGTCCTTACTGAACTGGAGCAGTGTGGGAACTCACCAGAGGTGGAGGTCGTTCCAGGCCTTGGCTGCGAGGTAGGAGAAGGACGTTCCTCCCCTTCTGGTCTTGTAGATGCGTGGGATGGTGGCTAGAGAGAGGTCAGCTGATCGGAGGTGTCTTTTGGGTGCATGGAAGGAGAGGCAGTTGTTCAGGTATGTTGGTCCGGTGTTGTGGAGGGCCTTGTATGTGTGAGTGAGGAGTTTGAAGGTTATTCTTCTTTCGATTGGGAGCCAGAGGAGATTGCAGAGGTGTTGGGTGATGTGGCTGCAACGTGGGATACCTAGGATCAGTCTGGTTGCGGCGTTCTGGACGGTCTGGAGTTTGCGAAGTAGTTTCTTGTTGATTCCGGCATAGAGAGCATTGCCGTAGTCCAGTCTGCTACTGATGGGAGCTTCCATGACAGTTTTTCTGGATTCAGATGGGATGCATCTGGATTTCTTTCGGAGCATGCAGAGGGTGCTGAAGATACGGCGTTGACCTGGCAGTTCATTGGGAACGATAAGTCTAGTATGATGCCAAGGTTTTGTGTGTGGTCTGTTGGGGTGGGGTGGGGTGGGGGGCTTCTGAGGGCGGGGGGCCACCAGGAGTCGTCCCATGCGGAGGGGGTGGAGCCAAGGATGAGGACTTCTGTTTTCTTGGGGTTGAGTTTCAGCAGCAGTTCTTCATCCAGGTGTCGACCGCTTTCATCGCTTCTTGGAAGTTGTGTTTGGTGATATTGTGTTCATTGGTGAGGGAGAGGATAAGCTGGGTGTCATCGGGGTAGGAGACGATGTTGAGCCCGTGGTTTCTAATATGGTCGCGAGGGGGCCATGTAGATGTTGAAGAGGGTGAGGCTGAGGGAGGATCCCTGGGGCACTCCGCAGTTGGTCTCTGTTGGTTTCGAGAGTTAGGGCAGTAGTCAGACTCGCTGAGTTCTACCAGAGAGAAATGAGCATATCAAGTTTAGGGCACTTCAGCGGATGGGCGAGCCACTGATGCGACAGTGTCTGCCCACCCTCCCAAAAGTGCATTTACTATGTGCGAAACATGGCGCCCCACATGGATCGTGTCTAACCCCAGTCCTCTACAGGCCGCAACCGTAAATGCTGCGCCCAGCACGCGCCCGACCGTGAGGCAGACAGTTATTCCCTGCGCACTGCCTAACCGGCCCACTGGCTGGCAGCACCCCCATCCTGTTACTCTGGGGGCAATATTTCCCCGGAACCAGTTCCAATGGGGGCGGGGTGAAAGCTGACGACGGACCCAGCCGCGCCCAACCACGAGGAGGAGAGCGTCCACTCCCTCTTGTAACCAGCGTTCCCTGGGCGGAAGGTCGTCCGTTGAACCACAACACCGGAAGGCCGGAAAATTGTTGCCAACCGCAAGGAGCAAAGGGAAAACGCAACGGGAAGCAACTGAACCGGACAGACCCGCACCGAGCTGCCGCCGCAACTTTCCTAGTCTCTCGCAAGGCGAAATGACTTGCTAGGTGTTGGGGGCAATAGTAAGGCACCAGCAGCCGCTCCACTTGGAGCAAAGGGGGAACTCTCGCCCCACAAGGATGATAGATGACTCATGTCCAGCACGTGAATACACAAGGAGTATAAGAAATGCTGACTGGCACAGGCCCCAATACACACCCCTCAGAAGGCAACATGTGACCCCGTGATTAGCCCATAATACGGGATGGGGAGCTAACTCAGAACCTGCTCGGGGACCCGGCAGGCCACCAGGCTGCGCCCCATGGCGACCCAGGAGATTACACAATATATCAGCATGCCCTGGGCCACGCAGGCAATACCAGATAAATCACACCTCCTTCCTTAGCCCAAGAGACATTGACGACAGACACAACCAAAACGGACCCATCACCCTGTGTAATTGTCCGGCTCGGGCCCAAGACGTAGTCTGCAATGGCGGTGGACACCTATCCCACTCCAGTGCCACAGACCCGGACCCCACCAGGCGTCGTAACAAGAGAGGCCCATGTAGGCCCGGCGTGTGCACCCACATTGAAAACATGGAAAGGCAATGTGTGTTGGGAACTGTAGTGCTCTCCGAAGTGCACTTGTTTAATTACCAGTTGAGAACCTATGCCACCTGTGCATTTAAAAGCGGGACCATTATCGCTTCAATCACGTACCCTCAACCTGTGTTTCCTCGAGGAAAACCACCCCTTCCCAACCTACCAATCGAAGTTACCTCCATATCGCTGTGGAAACTGAACCAATATGGGTAACTTAACAGCACCACGAGGCCCTGATATGAGGAGACGATACGGTGTTCATCAAGATAAACTTCTGTTTCACGAGTTCTCTATACCGACGTATCTCTCATAGTGTCTAGTGATGAGGTTCCGTCAAGCGCATTACACTGTGACGGCCAATTCAGAGTACTTCCACACGCACAACAGGAGCACAAACGTTTGATACCCCTAGGGGAAAACCGCCCTCGGCCGCATGACACTGTCTACAATGGGGTACAACTGTGTTGGTATGATGCGGTCAATCACTGCGTAAGATCCGGTCAAGGGCACGAACGTGCGAAGCTCGGTCACTGGATCTTTGCATGCCTTCCGGGCTGTAACTATGAATATGAGTTTACAACTGCATGCATGAAAGCCTTTCCATCTGCGCTGCTGCCAGCGAAAAGCTTCCGCGCCCCATGTCTAGCGACCTAGACGCCTGGCCTCATGGACCCATTAACAAGATTGGCCAAGCTTACGTCTCGGGAAAATTGAGCAAAACAATCAATTCTCAGCCCTGTGCCCCAAAAGCATGGGTATCACTTACCTCTCGGCAAACTTGGACAAACAGATTAATTCACAACTCTGTGAACCAAACAGCGTGTGTATCACGGTCCATTGTGCAGGGAAAACACGGGGCCTCTCCGAGAAACAAAGCGCACATCCCATCATTTCCGAAACCGTGTGGACATCCCGGGGTGCAGGGCAGGGGCATATCGCACCATGGCCCTGATCCCTACGGTCACCTCAAATCATGGTTGTACAAATCAATGCCGGCCCGTACCCCCATGACCGGCTAGCAGAGCAGGACAGCTGCGAGGTGGCCAACCGCCAGTTGAAAAGGCAGAAATGGTAAGGGAGCGTGGGGGCGGAGGGACAAGCCATGCCTCTGCATTCACTGCCAAAAAGGCCGGACTCACGCCTCAAAAGACCCAGAGGCAGAAGCCTTCGATCTCAAACCAAAAAAGGGGAGGGGAGGCACAAGGTTACGAAACAAATTGCCCCAACGGGCCCCAGACTCCCCCTCACACACTGGCAAAGTGGGCAACGGCTCCCGAAACGGCCCACCCCCGTAGAAACACATGAGCAGAGGCAGGAGCGCCCCAGTCAGGTACCAAACTGTCTCAGGACTCGCGGACCAAAACCAACTACGCACTCGCTCACCTATTCAACAGAAACCCTCGCCTGCCTCTGCTCATTTTCTGCTGAGACGGCGGCCAAACTGCGTGAATGGAAACCCGCACAACGCCAGACCAAACGGCGTCAAGGGCAGCGGCAAAGAGGCCGCCAGGTGGGCGGGGAGAGGCACTTATACCTCATCCCCCGCCCACCCCCTACCGGAAGTGACGCTGCGTGCGGACCCTAGGGGTCCCACAACGCTGGACTGTCTCGTGTGCCCTCATGTGGCACTAAGGTGGCCGCCCTCTTATGAGGGTCCCCTTCGTGGACCACGGGCAGCCAACAGAGTAGGGCGTCCAGAACAGAATTTACCATGATAGTCTTACTTGTAGTTTGTTTCCTTCGTTACACTGCTGGCCTGCAAGTAGCAGAATGCAACGTTAAAGTTGGACTCCATGAGGTTCCCATGCCTGACCTGGGATACCATGTGAGCTCAGGAAACAACATAACGAAGGAAGTGTCATCTTTCATTCTCTTTCACCGTCACCTGACGCTTACCGGTGTTATGGGGACTATAGTCTTGCATTGTTGATGAGAGGTCTCGGGATGAGTCAACTTCTGTGCTGGTGGACAGTGGCGCAACAAAAGCCCCCTCAGCCCCCGCGGAGCGGGGGGCCACCCGAGCTCCAGGCCCCCTCCCCCCACCCTCCAGCACTGGCAGGTCCCTGGCATGAGAGCTCCAGACTGGGTTCGGAGCGTCAGGGGCCCCCTGCATGTACTTTGCAGGGGGCCCCCCCTCAAGTTTCAATACGCCGCTGCAGGTGAAAGTAATTGCGCTCTAGATAAAAAGCAAGGGTACCAGGATTAAGCAGGTGAGTGAGCTGTTGGGTATACACTCAAAATATCGAGTTTTAAATATCGAGTGGCCACAATATCGAATGCAGAATATCGAGTGGACAGAATATCGAGTGGACAGAATATAGAGGTTAAGAATATCGACATGAAGGTAAGTAATATCGATTGTCAGAATATCGAAGTAAGTAATATCGTTAGTCATAATATAGTTGTTGAAAATATCGATTTTTTTTTGTGTTTTAAGTGTTAGTATATGTGTTAAAAGTATATATTATTAATGTAATGTATGTTGGAATTTTTTAAAGTAATGATTTTTATGTTACATTATTTTTGCGTATTTTAGTTCCGTAGCGGGTTGTGGGTTTATAGGGGAATAGGGTGGGAAGTAATTTAATTATAATATATTAATTATGAATTTACTTGAAATAATTAATTATATGTAAATTAATTTTGTGTAAATATATTCCATAGCGGGTTGTGGGTTTATAGGGGAATAGGGTGGGATGTAATTTAAATACAATTAATCAATTAATAAATATATTAATTAGTATTGATAATTAATTTATTGTTAATTATTAATTGGTAATTAATTTTTTATTAATTGATTAATTGATAATTATATTAATTGTATTATTTATAATTGGAGCGCGTTGTGGTTTTATTGGGGAATAGGGTAGGAAGTAATTTAATTGTAATTAACTAATTATTAATCCTTATTTATTGGTATTGATAATTAATTTATTGTTAATTAATTTTTAATTGGTAATTAATTTTTATTAATTAATTAATTGATATTTATATTAATTGTATTAATAATTATAGTAGTGTGTTGTGGGTTTCTAGAAGAATAGGGGGAAGTAATTTAAATGTAATGGAGTAATTAATAATTTAAATTTTTGGGTATTGATAATTAATTTATTGTTCAATAATTAATAGTTGTTAATTTATTTATATTAATTATTAATTGGTATTGATAATGTATTTATTGTTGATTAATTAATAATTGGTATTTAATTTATATTAATTGGTTAATTGCTAATTATATTAATAATGTGAATTTTATGTGTAGTGGGTTGTGTGTTTATTTGGTGATAGGGTGGGAAGTAATTTAATGTTATTAAAGTAATTATTAGATTTTTAATTATTGGTATTTTCAAATAATTTATTGTTAATTTATTAATATTTTTTATTTATTTTTTTAAATGATTTAATTTATAAGTATGTTAATTTTTAAACTTTACGCTATCAAAAGCTTTCCCTACTGTTGCATTTTTTGGAGTGGGAATAGTAATTTTTACCCCTCCACTATCCAACACTTTCCCTACTGTTGCACTCTCTGGAGTTGGAATAGTAAATTCTACCCTTACGCTATCCAGCACTTTCCCTACTGTTCCACTCTCTGGAGTGGGAATAGTAATTTTTATGCCTACGCTACCCAACACTTTCTCTACTGTTGCAGTCTTTGGAGTGGGAATAGTAATTTTTTCCCCTATGCTATCCAACACTTTCCCTACTGTTGCAATCACTGGAGTGGAAATAGTAATTTTTACTCACCCGCTATCCAACACTTTCCCTACTGTTTCACTCTTTGGAGTGGGAATAGTAATTGTTTCCCCTACGCTATCTAACACTTTCCCTACTGTTGCACTCACTGGAGTGGGAATAGTAATTTTTAATCACCCGCTATCCAACAATTCCCTACTGTTGCACTCACTGGAGTGGAAATAGTAATTTTTACCCCTACGCTATCCAACACTTTCCCTACTGTTGCACTCTTTGGAGTGGGAATAGTAATTGTTTCCCCTACGCTATCCAACACTTTCCCTACTGTTGCACTGACTTGAGTGGGAATAGTAATTTTTAATAACCCGCTATCCAACACTTTCCCTACTGTTGCACTCACTGGAGTGGGAATAGTAATTTTTAATAACCCGCTATCCATCACTTTCCCTACTGTTGCACTCACTGGAGTGGGAATGGTAATTTTTACCCACCCGCTATCCAACACTTTCCCTACTGTTGCACTCACTTGAGTGGGAATGGTAATTTTTAATCACCCGCTATCCAACTTTTTCCCTACTGTTGCACTCACTGGAGTGGGAATAGTAATTTTTACCCACCCGCTATCCATCACTTTCCCTACTGTTGCACTCACTGGAGTGGGAATAGTAATTTTTACCCACCCGCTATCCAACACTTTCCCTACTGTTGCACTCAGTGGAGTGGAAATAGTAATTTTTATCCACCCGCTAACCAACAGTTTCTCTACTGTACTACTTGCTGGAGTGGGAATAGTAATTTTATGTTGTACGTTATGTGATGTTTTTAGTTTTTTATATTTAATGTAGTGTAAAATATTAAATTTAAATAAAATATGTATTTTAATGTTTTAAGTTATTATATATAATTTATTTTTATATTTATATTAATGGTTTTTTATATATATATATGTAATTATATTTTTAGTTATGTTTTTCATATTTTCTAAATAGAAATATTAATTATATTTTAATATTATTAAGTGAATATATATAAAGAAAGTTAAAAATGCAAGTTTTTTTTTATTTGGCATTACATTTAATATTTATTAATTTGAACCTTTTTATTAATTTTTAAGTATGTTTTACTTAATTATATTTATTATTTAATTAATTTTATATTACTTTTAGTACATTTTAAAAAGTCGATATTTTGGCAGACTATATTTTTTACTACGATATTTTGTACTCGATATTTTTGTACTTACCTGTTTGTAGATAGGAAGTCGATATTCTGGTAGTCGATATTTTGACATCGATATTCTTGTAGGTCGATATTGTGGTATTCGATATTCTGTCAGTGATCCAGCTGTTGAGCTTGTAGCCCCCTGATTTGCTAAAGTTGAAATGCGAGCTGCATGAGCGAAGGCCCACACACCAGAAAGTGCAGGCACTGCTCGTTCTGCATAATTCTTGCCGGTCCATGAGTGAGGGTTTGGGGACGGAGGGAGCCTTCACTCTTTTCATGGGCTTTGTGTCTTGATTGTAACATTTATCCCAGGAAGTGGCTGTTCTTCCACAGATTTTCCACTCAAAATTGAAGTCTCGTAAAACATATGTTTTTAGCCCTTTGGAAGGAGACTTCCCCCTGGTCCTGAAAAGAAGGCCCCAGCCTAATACATTGTTTCATCATTCAGTTTCAAAATACCAGCCACGTTACAGCCTTTCTGTGAGTGGAGAAAAAGCAACTTTTCATGTGTCCCCTGATCCTGCTTGTGTTACTTGGAGGCTAGGGGTAGCGAGCACAGTGTCAGGGGTCACAATAGGCAATCTGGGGGTCGCAATTGCAACCTCTGGCGACCCCAAAAGGACACCCATGGGCGGGCCATTCTCAGACTCCAAAATGGCTGGAAAGCCCCATGTTGCAAAAATGCCGTTGAGTCTCACAATGACTCGCTCATGAGTTGTGGATGAGAGATCCTCTATTAACGGAAAACGGGAGTACTCATCCACGATTACCATCAGTTGATGTCCATTATCGAGTGGACCAAAGAAATTGATGTCTATTCTCTCCCATGCTTGCCTAGAGAGGTCGGACATGGTAAGAGTATGCTGAGTAGGGTTTGTAGAAAGGCAGCTACATAGATGACAGGACCAGGACGGGGATAGAACCGCCAATCTTGCAGGTGTATCAAGGCCTGCCCCTACCTCTAACTACGATAACTGGTGAATTACGAACCGACTCGGTATTACAGGTCTGATATTACCTGTACCCATATGTTCAATTTTTGAAACTCTCCGACTTGGAGCTACGATTTGGCTTAGATAGAAGAGAAGGAAAATTCTCATTATTAGCCTTGAGAAAGTCCTTTGGGACGAAACACGTGTCGGCTGCCTGTTGCGAATGAGTGGATTATGACAAGAGAATAAAGGATACAGAATAAAGAACATCTTTTGGACGTCTTCTTTCTTATGAGGATGGTTACTGCCTTATATACAGACTGGGACTGATTTGAGAAGTGCCTCGGCATATGTGTAATACATAGATGACAGGTCTTGAGTTCCTTTTCAATCCTCTCATCTAAATATGGAAACCAAACTCAATCTCAGAGAGCTCTCCTGGTAGCAACAATACCACGATGTCCTTTGTGAGCCACTTCAAATATTTTCTGTCTCAAACTCTCGGGAATTAGGATTCTCGACCCTCGCAGTATAACTCCTTCCTGAGTTATTGACAGATCATGTTTAATGTTTTTCGACATCTGGTATTCACCATCACTGCTAAGAGGTCGTGCATGTTGGTTCCACAACTGATATATAATGATCTTTCAACTTCAGCATGTCACCATCATGGCTCATGGCGGTGATGATCTGGGCTAACGATATGGCAGCTGGCTTATTTGACTTTACAATTATATGAATGTAGACTTCAGCCGTCTTTGATGGATTACTCTGACCTTGTAAAGGCACTCTGGAAAAGTAGTCAGCAGGGTTCTGATCCTTCCCTGGACGATGCACAATGGTATAATTGTATTCTTGTAATCGTAGCTCTCCCATGGTTCAATGTGAGGAGGCAGCTTGGCTTTTGGATTGCCAAATATACTCAGCAAAGCTTGAAGATCAATTACCAGCATAAAAGGCTTTTCATACAGGAATACATGAAAATGTTCACAAGCCGACACCACAGCAAAACCTTCTTTCTCAGGTTGTGAGTAAGCACATTCTGTCTGGAACAAACTTCTACTGGCGTATGCTTCAATATACCTTCGAGCATGGGGGTGTCTGCTGTGCTGTGCCAGGATCCCCCCTAACGAGACTGGGCTAGTGTCAACAACAACCTCTGTATGAATTGAAATAGGCCATCTCATTAGCAATTTCAAAGGCTTGCTTGATTTTCTTGAAACTTCTTTTGCATTCTTGTGTCCACTCGAATGAAAGATTTTTCTTCATTAACTCTTGCAAGGGACCACTTATGATAACAAAGTCTTGTATGTATCTTGAACAGTAACTGGCCGTGCCGAGAAATTAACGCATCATAGAAGCATCTTGCCAAAGATAGTCAATAAAGCTTGATGATCAGTTATCAGCGTAAAAGGCTTTCCATACAGGAATACATGGAAACGTTCACAAGTCCACACCACAGCCAAACTTTCTTTCTCTGGTTGAGAGTAAGCACATTCTTTTTGGGACAAACTCGTACTGACATATGCCTCAATATGCCTTTGAGCACGGGGTGTCTGTTGTGCTATCCTAGGATCACGCATAACGAGACTGGGCTACTGTCAACAACAGCCTCTGTGTGAAGCTTTGGATTGAAGTAGACCATTTCATTAGCAGTTTCAAAGGCTTGTTTGATTTTCTTGAAACTTCTCTCACATTCTTGTGACCACTTGAATGAAGAATTTCTCTTCTTTAACTCTCGTAAGGGCGCATTTATGGTAGCAAAGTCTTGTATGTATCTTGAACAGTAACTGGTCATGCCAAGAAATTAACGTATCATAGAAACATCTTGTGGGGGATTCGCATTTGACAAGGCTTGTACTTTGGCAGGATCCGGTGTCGTACCCTCATCTAAAAACATATGGCCTAAGAATGTTAACTTTGTCTTGTGGAACTCACACTGTTTGCATTCAAAGTCAGGCCTGCTTCAGTCAGTAAGTGACATACGTGTGTGAGAGCTTTATCATGCTCCTTCTGTGTAGCTCCAAAACCAATATGTCATCGCTATAATTGAATGCATTCACAACCGGCTGTATGACAAATCAAATGACGTCTGGGAAATGTTCTGCAGCCAATGACACACCAAAACTGAGTCTCTTATATTGAAACAGACAGACATGTGTTCATAAATGTTGTGATATGCCTGCAGTCTTTTTCAAATTCCAACTGATGATAACCTTTATTTATTTCAAGGCGAGAGAAGACCTTTGCACCATTTAATTGCATTATCATGTCAGCAATACGTGGACCTGGATGTCGTTCATTGTGTGAGGTAGTGCTTTGTTTCTTTGAGGGAGGGGGATAAGTCATTTTCTGATTTGATGATTGTGTTTACATCAGAGGGTAGGGACGATTAGTTGTCCACGATGAAATTTAATGAGTTCATTTCAGGAAATAGGATTGGAGATAAACCTTACAGTGAATAACATTGTTGTTTTAGAGATGGGGGGAATTTGGTCTTCAGGACTTAACATCATTAAATTGTTCAGCATCTATTGTTGGATAATCATGAGATAAGGCCATAGTAATTAGACAACTTCCACAAATTATGAACTTAGATATAGTTAGTATCATCAGCTCTATTGCTGTATCTTTACTTTTGGTTTGTCAGTGATGAGGTAAGCAGTTTCACAAAATAGTTTAAATAATTTGGTACTAGAATAAAGTCTTGTTGTGGGATACAACATACAGTTTGAGATGCTTCAGATGTGTAATGGCCCAGCATTACTATCTGCTTTCGATCAGAGATGAATGACGTGAACCTGATTTATAAAACCTATTCTGCATTCAAGGACATTCATAAGCTTCTTGTGGTCATGGTGTCAAAGGTTGCTGAGATGTTTAAAACAACCAGTAGAAAAGTGTTTCCTTAATCAAATATGCCCTAGGTGTCATTAATGAGTTTTAGTGATTGTTGATTCTTTGTTGAAATCAAGTTTTCATTGATAGTAATTGCTTTGTTGTAGGTATGTAGATGAACAGAGACACAGCCATAATTCGCTTTCATATACTTGGTCTGTAGTCATCCAGATCACTTGGGTCAAGGGAGGATTTCTTCAGAAGAGGAGTTATGTGTTTGATTTGTAAATAGTTTAGGAAGAAACTGTGATAGTGATGCATTTATCATTTGGCAGCAGGATTTTTGAATAACTGAACATTCTGTTTGAATATATTTGCTGGGAAGCATCTTGAAAGCAGTTTGTTTGTCTTAGGAGTTTGATCACTTCTGCCAAACCCTCTGTGGAGCAAGGATTTCACTTTGTGAGAGGCAACACACAAGTCAGACTAAAATGTAAGAGTGACAGTGAATGCTGGTGCTCAGGAGTCGCAGAGCTGTGCCTGGGTGTCTCATCATGCCCAAGCAAAAAACAGTCTGAGTAGTGCATCTAGGAGAACGGAGTCTCTCAGGGCTGTGAACAATGCTTGATTACCTCTCCATCAGCAACATGCAGAATACTGACCCCAGGCAAAGGTGTGATCCTGACTATGCCATGCAGGTGGTGGTCTTCCCCTATGCATACCAATAACATTGTGATTTATTAAAAAAATTAATAACACTCAAGAGACCCATTTGGAACGTAGCTCATGCTAATGTATTTATGCTGGAACCTTCAATCATCCATGCTCAATCAATCAGGGGTTGGTAAAGCGCAACTACTCGCCCCGAGGGTCTGGGGGCAGGGGGAGGGGGGGACTCCGTTGAGTGCTGGGGTCATCTGAAGAGCCAGGTCTTGAGTCCTTACTGAACTGGAGCAGTGTGGGAACTCACCAGAGGGGGAGGTCGTTCCAGGCCTTGGCTGCGAGGTAGGAGAAGGACTTTCCTCCCCTTCTGGTCTTGTAGATGCGTGGGATGGTGGCTAGAGAGAGGTCAGCTGATCGGAGGTGTCTTTTGGGTGCATGGAAGGAGAGGCAGTTGTTCAGGTATGTTGGTCCGGTGTTGTGGAGGGCTTTGTATGTGTGAGTGAGGAGTTTGAAGGTTATTCTTCTTTCGATTGGGAGCCAGAGGAGATTGCAGAGGTGTTGGGTGATGTGGCTGCAACGTGGGATATCTAGGATCAGTCTGGTTGTGGCGTTCTGGACGGTCTGGAGTTTGCGAAGTAGTTTCTTGTTGATTCCGGCATAGAGAGCATTGCCGTAGTCCAGTCTGCTACTGATTTGAGCTTCCATGACAGTTTTTCTGGATTCAGATGGGATGCATCTGGATTTCTTTCGGAGTATGCAGAGGGTGTTGATCTGGCAGTTCATTGGGAGCGATAAGTCTAGTATGATGCCAAGGTTTTGTGTGTGGTCGAGTGGGGTGGGGTGGGGGGCTTCTGAGGGCGGGGGGCCACCAGGAGTCGTCCCATGCGGAGGGGGTGGAGCCAAGGATGAGGACTTCTGTTTTCTTGGGGTTGAGTTTCAGCAGCAGTTCTTCATCCAGGTGTCGACCGCTTTCATCGCTTCTTGGAAGTTGTGTTTGGTGATATTGTGTTCATTGGTGAGGGAGAGGATAAGCTGGGTGTCATCGGGGTAGGAGACGATGTTGAGCCCGTGGTTTCTAATATGGTCGCGAGGGGCCATGTAGATGTTGAAGAGGGTGAGGCTGAGGGAGGATCCCTGGGGCACTCCGCAGTTGGTCTCTGTTGGTTTCGAGAGTTAGGGCAGTAGTCAGACTCGCTGAGTTCTACCAGAGAGAAATGAGCATATCAAGTTTAGGGCACTTCAGCGGATGGGCGAGCCACTGATGCGACAGTGTCTGCCCACCCTCCCAAAAGTGCATTTACTATGTGCGAAACATGGCGCCCCACATGGATCGTGTCTAACCCCAGTCCTCTACAGGCCGCAACCGTAAATGCTGCGCCCAGCACGCGCCCGACCGTGAGGCAGACAGTTATCCCCTGCGCACTGCCTAACCGGCCCACTGGCTGGCAGCACCCCCATCCTGTTACTCTGGGGGCAATATTTCCCCGGAACCAGTTCCAATGGGGGCGGGGTGAAAGCTGACGACGGACCCAGCCGCGCCCAACCACGAGGAGGAGAGCGTCCACTCCCTCTTGTAACCAGCGTTCCCTGGGCGGAAGGTCGTCCGTTGAACCACAACACCGGAAGGCCGGAAAATTGTTGCCAACCGCAAGGAGCAAAGGGAAAACGCAACGGGGAAGCAACTGAACCGGACAGACCCGCACCGAGCTGCCGCCGCAACTTTCCTAGTCTCTCGCAAGGCGAAATGACTTGCTAGGTGTTGGGGGCAATAGTAAGGCACCAGCAGCCGCTCCACTTGGAGCAAAGGGGGGAACTCTCGCCCCACAAGGATGATAGATGACTCATGTCCAGCACGTGAATACACAAGGAGTATAAGAAATGCTGACTGGCACAGGCCCCAATACACACCCCTCAGAAGGCAACATGTGACCCCGTGATTAGCCCATAATACGGGATGGGGAGCTAACTCAGAACCTGCTCGGGGACCCGGCAGGCCACCAGGCTGCGCCCCATGGCGACCCAGGGAGATTACACAATATATCAGCATGCCCTGGGCCACGCAGGCAATACCAGATAAATCACACCTCCTTCCTTAGCCCAAGAGACATTGACGACAGACACAACCAAAACGGACCCATCACCCTGTGTAATTGTCCGGCTCGGGCCCAAGACGTAGTCTGCAATGGCGGTGGACACCTATCCCACTCCAGTGCCACAGACCCGGACCCCACCAGGCGTCGTAACAAGAGAGGCCCATGTAGGCCCGGCGTGTGCACCCACATTGAAAACATGGAAAGGCAATGTGTGTTGGGAACTGTAGTGCTCTCCGAAGTGCACTTGTTTAATTACCAGTTGAGAACCTATGCCACCTGTGCATTTAAAAGCGGGACCATTATCGCTTCAATCACGTACCCTCAACCTGTGTTTCCTCGAGGAAAACCACCCCTTCCCAACCTACCAATCGAAGTTACCTCCATATCGCTGTGGAAACTGAACCAATATGGGTAACTTAACAGCACCACGAGGCCCTGATATGAGGAGACGATACGGTGTTCATCAAGATAAACTTCTGTTTCACGAGTTCTCTATACCGACGTATCTCTCATAGTGTCTAGTGATGAGGTTCCGTCAAGCGCATTACACTGTGACGGCCAATTCAGAGTACTTCCACACGCACAACAGGAGCACAAACGTTTGATACCCCTAGGGGAAAACCGCCCTCGGCCGCATGACACTGTCTACAATGGGGTACAACTGTGTTGGTATGATGCGGTCAATCACTGCGTAAGATCCGGTCAAGGGCACGAACGTGCGAAGCTCGGTCACTGGATCTTTGCATGCCTTCCGGGCTGTAACTATGAATATGAGTTTACAACTGCATGCATGAAAGCCTTTCCATCTGCGCTGCTGCCAGCGAAAAAGCTTCCGCGCCCCATGTCTAGCGACCTAGACGCCTGGCCTCATGGACCCATTAACAAGATTGGCCAAGCTTACGTCTCGGGAAAATTGAGCAAAACAATCAATTCTCAGCCCTGTGCCCCAAAAGCATGGGTATCACTTACCTCTCGGCAAACTTGGACAAACAGATTAATTCACAACTCTGTGAACCAAACAGCGTGTGTATCACGGTCCATTGTGCAGGAAAACACGGGGCCTCTCCGAGAAACAAAGCGCACATCCCATCATTTCCGAAACCGTGTGGACATCCCGGGGTGCAGGGCAGGGGCATATCGCACCATGGCCCTGATCCCTACGGTCACCTCAAATCATGGTTGTACAAATCAATGCCGGCCCGTACCCCCATGACCGGCTAGCAGAGCAGGACAGCTGCGAGGTGGCCAACCGCCAGTTGAAAAGGCAGAAATGGTAAGGGAGCGTGGGGGCGGAGGGACAAGCCATGCCTCTGCATTCACTGCCAAAAAGGCCGGACTCACGCCTCAAAAGACCCAGAGGCAGAAGCCTTCGATCTCAAACCAAAAAAGGGGGAGGGGAGGCACAAGGTTACGAAACAAATTGCCCCAACGGGCCCCAGACTCCCCCCCTCACACACTGGCAAAGTGGGCAACGGCTCCCGAAACGGCCCACCCCCGTAGAAACACATGAGCAGAGGCAGGAGCGCCCCAGTCAGGTACCAAACTGTCTCAGGACTCGCGGACCAAAACCAACTACGCACTCGCTCACCTATTCAACAGAAACCCTCGCCTGCCTCTGCTCATTTTCTGCTGAGACGGCGGCCAAACTGCGTGAATGGAAACCCGCACAACGCCAGACCAAACGGCGTCAAGGGCAGCGGCAAAGAGGCCGCCAGGTGGGCGGGGAGAGGCACTTATACCTCATCCCCCGCCCACCCCCTACCGGAAGTGACGCTGCGTGCGGACCCTAGGGGTCCCACAACGCTGGACTGTCTCGTGTGCCCTCATGTGGCACTAAGGTGGCCGCCCTCTTATGAGGGTCCCCTTCGTGGACCACGGGCAGCCAACAGAGTAGGGCGTCCAGAACAGAATTTACCATGATAGTCTTACTTGTAGTTTGTTTCCTTCGTTACACTGCTGGCCTGCAAGTAGCAGAATGCAACGTTAAAGTTGGACTCCATGAGGTTCCCATGCCTGACCTGGGATACCATGTGAGCTCAGGAAACAACATAACGAAGGAAGTGTCATCTTTCATTCTCTTTCACCGTCACCTGACGCTTACCGGTGTTATGGGGACTATAGTCTTGCATTGTTGATGAGAGGTCTCGGGATGAGTCAACTTCTGTGCTGGTGGACAGTGGCGCAACAAAAGCCCCCTCAGCCCCTGCAGTGCAGGGGCCACCCGAGCTCCAGGCCCCCTCCGCCCCCACCCTCCGGCACTGGCTGGTCCCTGGCATGAGAGTTCCAGACTGGGTTTGGAGCGTCAGGGGCCCCTGCATGTACTTTGCAGGGGGCCCCCTCAAGTTTTGTTACGCCGCTGCAGGTGGAAGTAATTGCGCTCTAGATAAAAAGTACATTATTTTTGCGTATTTTAGTTCCGTAGCGGGTTGTGGGTTTATAGGGGAATAGGGTGGGAAGTAATTTAATTATAATATATTAATTATGAATTTACTTGAAATAATTAATTATATGTAAATTAATTTTGTGTAAATATATTCCGTAGTGGGTTGTGGGTTTATAGGGGAATAGGGTGGGAAGTAATTTAAATACAATTAATCAATTAATAAATATATTAATTGGTATTGATAATTAATTTATTGTTAATTATTAATTGGTAATTAATTTTTTATTAATTGATTAATTGATAATTATATTAATTGTATTATTTATAATTGGAGCGCGTTGTGGTTTTATTGGGGAATAGGGTAGGAAGTAATTTAATTGTAATTAACTAATTATTAATCCTTATTTATTGGTATTGATAATTAATGTATTGTTAATTAATTTTTTATTAATTAATTAATTGATATTTATATTAATTGTATTAATAATTATAGTAGTGTGTTGTGGGTTTCTAGAAGAATAGGGGGAAGTAATTTAAATGTAATGGAGTAATTAATAATTTACATTTTTGGGTATTGATAATTAATTTATTGTTCAATAATTAATATTTGTTAATTTATTTATATTAATTATTATTAATTGGTATTGATAATTTATTTATTGTTGATTAATTAATAATTGGTATTTAATTTATATTAATTGGTTAATTGCTAATTATATTAATAATGTGAATTTTATGTGTAGTGGGTTGTGTGTTTATTTGGTAATAGGGTGGGAAGTAATTTAATGTTATTAAAGTAATTATTAGATTTTTAATTATTGGTATTTTCAAATAATTTATTGTTAATTTATTAATAATTTTTTTACTTTTTTAAATGATTTAATTTATAAGTATGTTAATTTTTAAACTTTACGCTATCAAAAGCTTTCCCTACTGTTGCACTCTCTGGAGTTGGAATAGTAAATTTTACCCCTCCACTATCCAACACTTTCTCTACTGTTGCACTCACTGGAGTGGGAATAGTAATTTTTTCCCCTACTCTATCCAACACTTTCTCTACTGTTGCACTCACTGGAGTGGGAATAGTAATTTTTACTCACCGCTATCCAACACTTTCCCTACTGTTGCACTCACTGGAGTGGAAATAGTAATTTTTACCCCTACGCTATCCAGCACTTTCCCTACTGTTGCACTCTTTGGAGTGGGAATAGTAATTGTTTCCCCTACGCCATCCAACACTTTCCCTACTGTTGCACTCACTTGAGTGGGAATAGTAATTTTTAATAACCCGCTATCCAACACTTTCCCTACTGTTGCACTCACTGGAGTGGGAATAGTAATTGTTTCCCCTACGCTATCCAACACTTTCCCTACTGTTGCACTCACTGGAGTGGGAATAGTAATTGTTTCCCCTACGCCATCCAACACTTTCCCTACTGTTGCACTCACTTGAGTGGGAATAGTAATTTTTAATAACCCGCTATCCAACACTTTCCCTACTGTTGCACTCACTGGAGTGGGAATAGTAATTGTTTCCCCTACGCTATCCAACACTTTCCCTACTGTTGCACTCACTGGAGTGGGAATAGTAATTGTTTCCCCTACGCCATCCAACACTTTCCCTACTGTTGCACTCACTTGAGTGGGAATAGTAATTTTTAATAACCCTCTATCCAACACTTTCCCTACTTTTGCACTCACTGGAGTGGGAATAGTAATTGTTTCCCCTACGCCATCCAACACTTTCCCTACTGTTGCACTCACTTGAGTGGGAATAGTAATTTTTAATAACCCGCTATCCAACACTTTCCCTACTGTTGCACTCACTGGAGTGGGAATAGTAATTGTTTCCCCTACGCTATCCAACACTTTCCCTACTGTTGCACTCACTGGAGTGGGAATAGTAATTTTTACCCACCCGCTATCCATCACTTTCCCTACTGTTGCACTCACTTGAGTGGGAATGGTAATTTTTACCCACCCGCTATCCATCACTTTCCCTACTGTTGCACTCACTTGAGTGGGAATGGTAATTTTTACCCACCCGCTATCCAACACTTTCCCTACTGTTGCACTCAGTGGAGTGGGAATAGTAATTTTTATCCACCCGCTAACCAACAGTTTCTCTACTGTACTACTTGCTGGAGTGGGAATAGTAATTTTATGTTGTACGTTATGTGATGTTTTTAGTTTTTTTATATTTAATGTAGTGTAAAATATTAAATTTAAATAAAATATGTATTTTAATGTTTTAAGTTATTATATATAATTTATTTTTATATTTATATTAATGTTTTTTTTTATATATATATGTAATTATATTTTTAGTTGTTTTTCATATTTTCTAAATAGAAATATTAATTATATTTTAATATTATTAAGTGAATATATATAAAGAAAGTTAAAAATGCAAGTTTTTATTTTATTTGGCATTACACTTAATATTTATTAATTTTAACCTTTTTTATTAATTTTTAAGTATGTTTTACTTAATTATATTTATTATTTAATTAATTTTATATTACTTTTAGTACATTTAAAAAAGTCGATATTTTGGCAGACTATATTTTTTACTACGATATTTTGTACTCGATATTTTTGTACTTACCTGTTTGTAGATAGGAAGTCGATATTCTGGTAGTCGATATTTTGACATCGATATTCTTGTAGGTCGATATTGTGGTATTCGATATTCTGTCAGTGATCCAGCTGTTGAGCTTGTAGCCCCCTGATTTGCTAAAGTTGAAATGCGAGCTGCATGAGCGAAGGCCCACACACCAGAAAGTGCAGGCACTGCTCGTTCTGCATAATTCTTGCCGGTCCATGAGTGAGGGTTTGGGGACGGAGGGAGCCTTCACTCTTTTCATGGGCTTTGTGTCTTGATTGTAACATTTATCCCAGGAAGTGGCTGTTCTTCCACAGATTTTCCACTCAAAATTGCAGTCTTGTAAAACATATGTTTTTAGCCCTTTGGAAGGAGACTTCCCCCTGGTCCTGAAAAGAAGGCCCCAGCCTAATACATTGTTTCATCATTCAGTTTCAAAATACCAGCCACGTTACAGCCTTTCTGTGAGTGGAGAAAAAGCAACTTTTCATGTGTCCCCTGTTCCTGCTTGTGTTACTTGGAGGCTAGGGGTAGCGAGCACAGTGTCAGGGGTCACAATAGGCAATCTGGGGGTCGCAATTGCAACCTCTGGCGACCCCAAAAGGACACCCATGGGCGGGCCATTCTCAGACTCCAAAATGGCTGGAAAGCCCCATGTTGCAAAAATGCCGTTGAGTCTCACAATGACTCGCTCATGAGTTGTGGATGAGAGATCCTCTATTAACGGAAAACGGGAGTACTCATCCACGATTACCATCAGTTGATGTCCATTATCAAGTGGACCAAAGAAATTGATGTCTATTCTCTCCCATGCTTGCCTAGAGAGGTCGGACATGGTAAGAGTATGCTGAGTAGGGTTTGTAGAAAGGCAGCTACATAGATGACAGGACCAGGACGGGGATAGAACCGCCAATCTTGCAGGTGTATCAAGGCCTGCCCCTACCTCTAACTACGATAACTGGTGAATTACGAACCGACTCGGTATTACAGGTCTGATATTACCTGTACCCATATGTTCAATTTTTGAAACTCTCCGACTTGGAGCTACGATTTGGCTTAGATAGAAGAGAAGGAAAATTCTCATTATTAGCCTTGAGAAAGTCCTTTGGGACGAAACACGTGTCGGCTGCCTGTTGCGTATGAGTGGATTATGACAAGAGAATAAAGGATACAGAATAAAGAATATCTTTTGGACTTCTTCTTTCTTATGAGGATGGTTACTGCCTTATATACAGACTGGGACTGATTTGAGAAGGGCCTCGGCATATGTGTAATACATAGATGACAGGTCTTGAGTTCCTTTTCAATCCTCTCATCTAAATATGGAAACCAAACTCAATCTCAGAGAGCTCTCCTGGTAGCAACAATACCACGATGTCCTTTGTGAGCCACTTCAAATATTTTCTGTCTCAAACTCTCGGGAATTAGGATTCTCGACCCTCGCAGTATAACTCCTTCCTGAGTTATTGACAGATCATGTTTAATGTTTTTCGACATCTGGTATTCACCATCACTGCTAAGAGGTCGAGCGTGTTGGTTCCACAACTGATATATAATGATCTTTCAACTTCAGCATGTCACCATCATGGCTCGTGGCGGTGATGATCTGGGCTAACGATATGGCAGCTGGCTTATTTGACTTTACAATTATATGAATGTAGGCTTCAGCCGTCTTTGATGGATTACTCTGACCTTGTAAAGGCACTCTGGAAAAGTAGTCAGCACGGTTCTGATCCTTCCCTGGACGATGCACAATGGTATAATTGTATTCTTGTAATCGTAGATCTCCCATGGTTCAATGTGAGGAGGCAGCTTGGCTTTTGGATTGCCAAATATACTCAGCAAAGCTTGAAGATCAATTACCAGCATAAAAGGCTTTTCATACAGGAATACATGAAAATGTTCACAAGCCGACACCACAGCAAAACCTTCTTTCTCAGGTTGTGAGTAAGCACATTCTGTCTGGAACAAACTTCTACTGGTGTATGCTTCAATATGCCTTCAAGCATGGGGGTGTCTGCTGTGCTGTGCCAGGATCCCCCTAACGAGACTGGGCTAGTGTCAACAACAACCTCTGTATGAATTGAAATAGGCCATCTCATTAGCAATTTCAAAGGCTTGCTTGATTTTCTTGAAACTTCTTTTGCATTCTTGTGTCCACTCGAATGAAAGATTTTTCTTCATTAACTCTTGCAAGGGACCACTTATGATAACAAAGTCTTGTATGTATCTTGAACAGTAACTGGCCGTGCCGAGAAATTAACGCATCATAGAAGCATCTTGCCAAAGATAGTCAATAAAGCTTGATGATCAGTTATCAGTGTAAAAGGCTTTCCATACAGGAATACATGGAAACGTTCACAAGTCCACACCACAGCCAAACTTTCTTTCTCTGGTTGAGAGTAAGCACATTCTTTTTGGGACAAACTCCTACTGACATATGCCTCAATATGCCTTTGAGCACGGGGTGTCTGTTGTGCTATCCTAGGATCACGCATAACGAGACTGGGCTACTGTCAACACCAGCCTCTGTGTGAAGCTTTGGATTGAAGTAGACCATTTCATTAGCAGTTTCAAAGGCTTGTTTGATTTTCTTGAAACTTCTCTCACATTCTTGTGACCACTAGAATGAAGAATTTCTCTTCTTTAACTCTCGTAAGGGTGCATTTATGGTAGCAAAGTCTTGTATGTATCTTGAACAGTAACTGGTCATGCCAAGAAATTAACGTATCATAGAAACATCTTGTGGGGGATTCGCATTTGACAAGGCTTGTACTTTGGCAGGATCCGGTGTCGTACCCTCATCTAAAAACATATGGCCTAAGAATGTTAACTTTGTCTTGTGGAACTCACACTGTTTGCATTCAAAGTCAGGCCTGCTTCAGTCAGTAAGTGACATACGTGTGTGAGAGCTTTATCATGCTCCTTCTGTGTAGCTCCAAAAACCAATATGTCATCGCTATAATTGAATGCATTCACAACCGGCTGTATGACAAATCAAATGACGTCTGGGAAATGTTCTGCAGCCAATGACACACCAAAACTGAGTCTCTTATATTGAAACAGACAGACATGTGTTCATAAATGTTGTAATATGCCTGCAGTCTTTTTCAAATTCCAACTGATGATAACCTTTATTTATTTCAAGGCGAGAGAAGACCTTTGCACCATTTAATTGCATTATCATGTCAGCAATACGTGGACCTGGATGTCGTTCTCGTTCAATTGCTTTGTTTGCTTGGCGCATATCTACGCTTATGCGTACAGCTCTTTCAGTGTCCTTTTTGGGCACCACCACAATGGGAGAAACCCATGGCATTGGACCAGTTAAACTCTCAATAATGTTGTCATGCAGTTTCCACTAATCAGTAGGAACTGCACATTTGTAATTAACAAAATATGTGGGATGGTGCCAGACTGATTTTGAGCACCCCTGCAGGATATGTTGTCACAGTGACCAGCTAGCTCACAGTGCCACCATACGCCCTCCTAACCAAGACAGAGAGCGAACAGTTCTGGCAACCACTGAGCATGACAACCCTGATCCCTCAGGAACCATGGTGACAGATCTAGAACCTTTCGCTCAGACACTCGTGCTCAGAAAAATATACAAAGAATACACAGAGGGACGTTTTCAATGTTTATTGAACCACCATGATTCTTGTATAGAATGTATCTGCTGCAATGATCAATAGACAGAAGCAGATGAAAGTTATAATAAGTGTCAGGACAGTGAACAGAACAAAAGGTTCCACCATCGTGTTGAAACAACGTATACGTGCAAGCATATAAAATAATATAACAATCTGGCATACTCCTACTATGCAGACCCTAACCTACGTGCCTAGGGTGCATGTCTATGTCCTGCCAAGAATCCACACACTGGATGATCAAACCCCATTACCTGGTGGGTAAGAGTGAAGGACTCCGTCTTGGTCACGAGATGGACACCCCTCACGGAGATGTCAATCAGCAGCTGGGTGACATCTTCAGCATGTATAGACCTCTCGAAGTCAGCAAAAGTGCCTCCTCAGCCTATACATGGAAACAGATGTTTATTGATGGGAAAAGGCATCCTTGCCTTGGGCTGAGATTGTGATCAGGCTGCCATTGTTTGTATGCTACAGATAGCTGTGTCACCATATGGACGAAAATAACAAACACATTTGCACAACATACGTGTAGGCCTTGCACATAATGCCAATTCAATATGACAGTGTTCTTGGGAAGTTGATTTGTGTAAACAAGATCAGTGTTTCTAGAAAACTAACCCAAAGTAATACGAATACAAATGTGTGTCAAAAGTTGATGTGAAAAGTGAATGCAACATTAGGAAATATCCATGTACATGTAAAAAGGGCAATGTTTCCTACCGGGCCTAACTGGGACACATGACACCCACTCCTAGGACATAATTAGACTAAGAAGCTATCTAAAGCTAAAAATCCTACCACTAAAAATGCAAAAGCATATGTAAAGGAAATTGCTAAAAAAAATCCAATGGTAAAATAATGATAAAAGCTCTTAAATATAGGCCCCATGCTATTCAGAGACCCAAAGCATAAAGAAAGCCAATATGTCTTAAAAATATAAAAGCTATAAAAAAGGGCAATTTAAAATACATTTAGAAGTTAAAAACCAGGCCGAATAAAAAGTTCCCACCACACGGAAGAGCCAGATGTTTATGTGCTCTGAGTGGTAGACAAAATATTTCTGTTGCCAGCGTCCACAAACGATGATCCCAGAGGCACACCTCGGAGCAAGTTGATAGAGCCAGTATGTTCCCATCCAGCCCCCACAGCAGCCGCTGCAGGAACGAAAACAGCCAATAGGTGTTCCGTCGAGACAGAGCCAAGATCCAAACCACCAGGTGCAGAAGCAACCCAGGGAGGCTTGTAGAAAGCACTCAGAAACAATGGAATCCTCAAGGGACAGCTATACAAATGGGCCTTCAGTGGGCCATCAGAATGTGTATGTCAGAAGGTTCAACCAATTGTGACCCAAAGCACAAGTCCAGGGCACACGTGTAAGTGCACAAGTGTCAGAGGAACATGGGCTGCACACAATAAAGCCATACAGGGAAGAATAACAGGAATCAATGCTCATCCAATACTAGGGACCCACTGAAAGTATTCTCGCAGTCAGAACCGCTGAGAAAAACCTCAGTATCCTTTTTCCGACACCGGAATTTGAAAGGAAGCTAACAATGTTTACCTAAAGCTCCATATCTGCCCACTTGTTGGTGTTGTAGACTGTACTGAAAGTGGAAAGTCGAGATTGGTAGTGTAATGTACCCATGGATTATGCAATCCGATGATGCTTTTTCAGCAATGGTAAGAGTTAATTTCTCAAGTCTTTCAATATGTAACATAGTGTATTTTGAATCCTTCCGTGCCATAGCTATCTGTGTTTCTGATGGGTGGCATGGTGAAAACAGATTTGTGATGTGAATTTGTCGCCATGACACGTGGCCAGAACTTAGTGTCTGTAAGGTCCAGCTCAACAATAGAATAGAGTTGACCTAGCTGGAACTGCCCATGCTGAAATGCAGACATGTCTTGCTGTATGTGGTCCGTCGTCAATGATACAATATTACCCAGAAAGGGTATATTCTGGATGATAAGGTAGTCATACCATTGTCTACTACTGCAAGAGCCTGATCTAAGTTGGCCCTGTCAATCTTGTGCAATCTTTGAGCAGCCTTTTCCATACCTCATTATAACGGCATAAAGAAAGCATTTTTGATGTGGTTTTCGAGAACCTAATAAAAAGGCCTGTAGTTCCAGGTCATCAGATAAAAGGGACAAGAGCTGTTGTATCTGAGAGATTGTTGAGGTCTCTAGCCAATAAAGGCACAATTTCCCAACACTATAAGTTGTCACCACCCCAAATGTTCAGTCTTCACATATCGCATGTTGTGCATATTTGCTGTAAATCCCTTGCTGTTACTCAGGAATCGAGCCTGAAATTTGTTTGTGTCTAATGGCCAGACTAGCCATCCATTCCAATAGAGGTCTGATGAGTTATGCTTAATCTTATGCAGCATGCTGCCTATGGTATGTTAGCTGCTGCCAGTCCTCAAAACCTGTAAAAGTGGTAACCCGTGATGTGGTCAAATTTTGTATCTTGGTGAGGCCAAGATACATTGTCTGTTGCACAGTCTTATTCAGGAAAATCATTTGTTGTGGTATTAAACAGACTCTAAATAAAGCCTCAGTCCTATGGACCTGCCAATCTTTAGCCCCCAGATAGATTTCACATCTATTGTGCCTCTCCAAAAGTTGAAACCTTGTACAGAGAGCTGGGAACGGAAAGAAGCAGACTATATCAGCTTAGTATCCGTTAACATATTTTTCTGTGCAGGTGACGGTGCAAGCCTGTAATAGAATGAGGTCGGGTCAGAAATGTCATACTCAGAAAAATAATCAAACTTCTGTGCAAATTCCTTTGAACTACCCCATGGTGGTGTAGGGCAATGTTCCCATTGCGTAAAGTTGAAAACCTCACGAGGAATACTAGCTTTGTGTGGAAAATGATGTCCGGAATGTTGAAAACAAAACATCTCATCAAAGTTAGGTGTACCATCATATACCTCATCAGAAGAAAACACAGTTGAATGCTCTAAAACCTCTAGCATTTCATGCACTGCATCAATGTCCCAACCATCAGAAACAGTACTAGGCTTGATGATGTCATTTAAAGACATTTTAAATAAATGTGGAATTTGTAAACGTTCAGTGGGACGATACACATCAAATGATACCTTATCCCATACAATCCCATCCGAAACTTGAACGGCTGAAATGTTCACAAAAGATGAGTCTCTGCTCACAGTGTGATGATGCATGAGTTTTCAGAACCAAGTTTACCATTTGTACTTCAGAGCATTCTGGGAGAAAATGTCAGTTTAAAAATAAAAAGAACACAGTCACAAAACCAATACAAAGTACCAGGAAAAGTAATGCAATTGTAATCCAAAGGTGTAACCATGGAGAAACAAAGAATGTTCTTTTCAGCCAAAGATGGAAGACACACACGTTCAGTTGCAAAAGGCAGGGGTGGGGGGGGCAAAGGTTGCTCTGATGTGTCAGAGGAGAAGTCATCTGTGTCAATGAAGTAACCAGAAGCCGTCTGTCTATACTTAGCAGCTTAGCAGGTTGTGTTGAACTTGGTGAAGACTCGATCTGTGGCACATTGATGTAGACCTTGTTCTATTCAGAATTTGCTAATTGAAATTTGAGTTTCTGTACTTGCTGACTGTACAGTGGTTTCTGTTAGAAGTTTAGTTTGTTGTTTAGTGTTGTCTCTTATTGAAGAGAGCAGGCTTCATTTGTAATTAAAGCTTCCATCTGAACCTCCTGCATTGTAGCGAGAGGAGACTGATAGCCACCCAGGAGCCCACGCGGCTTACCGTTGAGAATCGGCCTCATAGTGTGACTTGATCAGATCAATGGACACAAACCTTTTGTCTCGACAGCCAGCAAGGGGCGGAAGAAGTACAGTTTGTGTACCTTCAACAGCCAGGACAGGTACAGGCACTCTGTAGGATAGCCCAAACTTTTTCTTCTCCACAATTGTTTCTCTGACCAGATCCCCACCTTTCAGGATCCAGCCAGGCCTTGCTGGAACTACCTTCACTTCCCAAATGGTGGTGCATTTTGCTTGTACGTTGCTTTGTTCGTCTCAGAAGTAATTCAGTTCCTGCAAAACAGCCAAACATTCATTGATATCAAATGGTGTTTCTGCCGCCTCTGTGCTAGCATTGTTAAGGTCTGGGACCCATATCTTAACCCCAAACAGGATCTCATAAGGAGTCACCCAGGGATTTTCTTGGCATGTTATTTAAAGCCCTCTGGACACCATATAGGTGATGGACCCAACTGTGACCTGAGCCTAGGGCCCTTGCTATCAAAGACTGCTTTAAGTCACAGCTTTTCCTCTCCACGACTGCGATGCCCTCGGGATGGTATGGAGGCGAGAAATGCAGGGCCACACCCAACGTGCCATGGCCTCTTTGTAAGCCCGAGACTTAAACGCCAGACCCTGGTCAGAATGTAATATGCCAACTCTGTATATACTGATAAAGACTTGCAGATCCTTTATAACAGTTCGGGCTTCAGCCGATTGCTGTGGCCATACCCACAGGAATCAAGAGCAGGAATCCACAGCTACCAAGATATACTTGTAAGCCCCGTCTGATGATAGGGGACTGCAATGTCCAAATATACACAAGTCAATGGCTTGTTTGAACTCAGTAGGGATGTTTGTATTGGACATGCCACGGTGAAACCTGTCATCTACTGGCAGATTTCACATCTATGGACAAAGTCCTTGGCCTGTTTGTAAAGACCTGGCCACCAATAGCGTTGCTGCAATAATGAAATTGTAGCAGCCACCCCTGCATGTGCAGAAGTCAGACCCTCATGTGCAGCTAGAATTAACCCCTGTCTGAGATTACTGTTTGGGATTACTCTGACCCCCACTCCTGGAATCTGAGCATAAGGTGTGTTTTGTGCATCTAACTTGTAGAGGTACTTGAGTGGAAAGCCTTTCGGCAGGTGTGTGTCATTGTAGGCAGCATTGACGCCCACCATTATGTCTATGTCTATCCTCATACTGGAACGAGTGATTGCAGCACGTGCAGCAATGCAAACAGCAGCAGTGCTTCATCAGCCATTGAATTCCCTGCAGTGTGAACGCCAGCACGTTGATGGCTCAGTGTGTGAATGACATGAGCCCATGACAAACATTCTTTAAGCTTCGCTACCTGTTCTCAAAGCAGCTTGTGCTTTACTGTGCAGCCTTTTGAGTCTCTGAATCCATTCTGGCTCTAATAATGTAGTTACTCATTATATGACTGCACACAATAATACGAATCGCACTCAATAAGTGTGGGGAATCCAGCATCCGTATTCTGTAGTGCCAGTACTGGAGCCTTTAGTTCTGCCAGCTGTGCTGTGCAATCACTTAGTGACTGCCTGTAGATTCTCTCAGGATGGGATTCTCCATCATGCATTCACCCTTTTACGATTGCACACACAGCTGAGTATTGATGCTTTGTCCCAACGACACGCTAAGCAGAACCATCAGTGAAAATGATGTCGTCATAGCGATCTAGAGGCATAATTTCATTAGGCAGAGGATATTCTGGTTCGCACTGCAAAAAAGCTTGTGTTTGTAGTGTAGAATCAAATCTGTAGTCTACATCTGTTGCAGTGAGTAAGTTAGCCCATTGTATCCATCGTGGATGTAGAGCTTTAGCGTTAGGAACGCTTGCTTAGGTTACCGCCTCTAAGGTCGGAACCGGGGTCACGATAATAATGCAGTTCCCTTGATCCAGGGCTCGCTCCTTCACTGCAGCAGTCTGTACTGCTGTTAGTATTTTCTCAGTAGGTGCAAAATGCATTTCAGCATTGGTATATAAATGTAATCTATATGCTATTGGTACTGTGTCACCTTCATTGAACGTGACATGTGTGTACCCTGATGTACCTGCAATTACATGGATCACCAGTTTGCACATGTGTGTAAGTGTTTGAAAGCTATCATGTCAGCTTGAACGGAACATAGAATTTCTCTATGTTCCTATGTCCAGTGTGTGCTTGAAAAGTCTGGATGTATCAAATTGTAATGGTATTAAACATTCTGGGTAATCTGGAATGTGTGTTCTGACTACATTTAGGACTCCCAATATGGATTGCAATCTTTTTAGGGTAGTTGGAGGCTTAAGCAACACACATGTTTCTGAAAAATGGCTCGCCAGGCTTTTGCCTTCACTTGACAACTCACATCCCAGAAATAGGACACTGAGGTGGGCGATTTTTGATTTTCTGAAATTTTATTTACAGCCCATGTGAGCAAACCCCAGAATTATACAGTCCCACTCTGGTCAAGAGTTCAATAAGGTCATTATCTGTGAAATATATGTCATCAACATAGGACAATGCCTGATCATCAAAATTTTCAAGTAGTTCTTTAACCCTGGCTGAGAACAGCCTAGGGCTATTCTTATACCCTTGGGGCAAACAGCAGAATTGTTTCTGAGAAACTAGCTAAATGCTGTATTTCTTCAGCATGATGTTATTCATTAGTGCGGCACTGTAAGCATTTTGTACTGCAAATGTGCGAGTAGCTGTGTTTAAATGCCTGTAATCTAATACTAGACGGTATGATTGAGCCGGTTTCATTACTGGAACTGAGGATTATTCATTGAAGAGGTGCAACTTTCTATCAACCCTTGATATTCAAGTTGTTTTAGGATTTCCCAAACTTATTGTATTGCTTCATTTTTTATGGGCTATTGCCTTTGAGTTTGTGGGGTTGTCCTCAATGAAATGTCATGATAAGGTGAACCGTCATCCCACCCCACATGGGTGTGGTACGACGCAGGAGCTAGCGCTGGAGCCCTTTCCCTGGTGTATGAATGTTCAACTGATTCTGGAACGAGGTTGGAAAAGGCTGGTAAAATCACTATTTCCCCTTTTGGGCAATCCATTATGAAATCAGGTGGCCAATCCTTTTCAGCCAAAAGAATAGTAGTTGGACTTCGTATAAATGATGTGGAAAGCTTACCCTGGTATCTGGTGTTTCCACTGTGATGTACTCACTCAGCGCTGCTCCCACAATACAATCCATCAGGTTCTGGTGAACTATTGTGACTTCTAGCACATTGCCCAGCATTGTCAATGCCCATGCTCCATTCAGAAGCAGAGTCCTCAATATCTGGGACATGTCTGACCTTAAGTCCGGCTACCTTCTTCTTTTTGATTTGAAGTTTAGATGTTTTGGGCTTCTTTTCTTGCTTAATGATGTAGTCAGATGAGCGTTGTGAGTCCTTCCTTCATTTAACGTGCTCCTAGGATCTGTGCTCTGCCCGTCCTCCTCTCTCTGAATGTTTATCGGATGAATCCTGGAAGGAACGAGACGAATGTGTATCAGTATCCTGATACCTGACAGGCAGTTTAACATTATCATGTTTCCGTAGGTTATAACGTTTCTCAGTGGTTTCCTGTGCAGGAGACCCACCCCGTGATTTTGTTTTATATTTATTTCTCTTATTGTCCCACTTCTTCTTTGTTGAAGAGTCAGATGCTTGCTTAGAGTTTTCCTTTTTAGATTTACTCTTCAACTGTCGTTTCCCAGGTCTGGTTCCCAAATTATCTCTAGTAAGTAAGTAAGTCCGTTTTTATATAGCGCAGCTACTCACCCTTACGGGTCTCAAGGCGCTGGGGGCCGTAGTGGAAATTAAGTGAGCTATTGCCCAGAGTCACATGGTGCTGAGCTGAGCTGCCGCCGGAGCCGGGGATCGAACCGTCAACCCTGTGCTCCGAAGTCAGCTGCCCTGGCCGCTGCACCACACCTCTCTACCAAGCGTTGCATAGATTTCTTCGATAATTTTAGATAATTCGTGTTCCTGTTGTGCAGGAGCCAAATCCCTCAGGCACTTGTGTATAGCTAAGACTGCTGCTTCCCCTTTAATGTTGCTCAACATTATGGCAGATACTGCGGCAAAGTTGCCCATCAGTTTCATCCCTAGGTCCAGGGAAGGTGCTGCCCTGTGCTCAGTTTCAGCACTTCAGGCAGAACAGCCAAAAAGGGGTACCATGCGTTCTGGTATATACTGCAGCAAAGTGCATGTAGGAGTAAGTGTTAATGTTCACATCACTAACTGTGTAAGGCATCTGTATATTGTTACTAGGTTTTTGTATAATCTCCGCAGCTGAGCTGCGGTCAAATTATTGATGTCGAGATGCGGGGTGTCTCAGGCTAGGACTGGCCATGTTGCCCCCCATTGCTGAGTGGGCCTAGTCTCACATTTTCAATAGTGTGTGGGAGGGCATCTTTAAACCAATTAAAATGTTCTTGGTAAGTGAGTGGAACTTCTATTGCCTGATATGGTGTGTGTGCATCTGGTATTTCATCCTCAGTGTATGTGTATAACACTCATGTTACAGCATCTGCAGCTGAGAATGTAACCTGTTGCTCGGATATGAATTTACCTTAAATAAATGAAAAGACAGGAGGTGTGTGGCAAAACAGGAACAAGTTCAACCCTGTGGCCAGGAGAGCCTGGACAGAATGCATCTGTTTAAAATCTCTTGATGTACAAAGTTTTGGCCGTCAGTTCATACACTTCATGAGGTACATTAAAATATTCTCTACATTATTAAAGAGCATCTTAGTCATCAATCAAATGTGTGCATCTGATAAGGACACAAATGGCTCTTGACCACCGGCAGAGCTAGTGTAGGCCAGTGTGTATGTGTCCAGATGTCCAGCATGAGGAGTGCATGATTACTACCTGTGGTGTGCCTGTCGTGTCCTGATTGTTTAAGTGTGCCTATCTACATTTTGTATCTAGCTTTGTGGTATTTCTGGGGAACGCGAGCCTTTGGCAAAAATGTGTTTTATTGGGGCCAATTATCTCGGACTTGTTTGTGGTGCAACTATCTATCTGTAGAATCGATCAGGGTTTTCCCTGAGTGTGTCTTTGCCTGAAATTAATGGAGAGACCGCACCTGTGACCTGCTACTCGATAGGCATGGGCATGGGTCGCAGGACCTGCGCGACCATGTATCTCTGACTCTGAGTTGATGAAGAGGTCACCATGGGTGAATCCGACTGCAATGTTGTGAGTTCATTGGAACTCGTAAGAATAATATGGCAGCCACTGGTATCATTTTATCAACACTATCAACATTGATCAAACAGTTGTCATCCTGTACATTGATATAGTTCATACTAATATTGACAAGGTCATGTTTGCTCTGGTCTGAACGTATACTGACATTGTTCTTATTAGCAACAATAATATTATCTTATGAGCATGGATTATGACATGCATTGGTACAATTATTGGTGATGTCGGTGCTGCTGTGCGGGCACAAGTTACGGTATACATTGACATTGCACTAACGGGCATTGTGCAGGCTCAAGCTCTGGCATACGTTCACACTGCATTTACTGATATTGCCATTGTCAGGCCTGCACATATCATGAAATTCCTTGACATCGTATTCACGCAATCTGACATTCATCCCTCTAGTTAATTCATCAACTACTCTATCCTCCTCGTATGTCATGACAGTTATGTTATTTAAAAGTGTGTGTGTGTCTAGTGATGGTTGCTTTTTCCCTAGCTAAGTGCATACTAACTAATTTGAGGACCGCGTTTTTACAGCAAGAAACCACAAAATAGAAGTACAGCAATGAGAATTGGGGAAAACAACATAAATATTTTGGATACCCATAAAGGGATACATGGTAAAATACTATGCAATCAGTCCGTTGGCCAGGTCATTCCCGGGGAAAAAGCACAACAGGAAGCACCAATCTTGGCACACACCCCACCCACCTTAGCGGTCATCAAGTCCAACATCTACTGATGTTGCATCACCATTAGACGGATGGCTCTCAATTCCTCCTTGATAGTGTTTAGGCCAAGCTCAGTACTGCTTATTAGTTTCATAATCTCCCATCTGGTTATTGGTAACCAGCGGGCGTTCTCTTTTGTTTGCATGGTGAAAAAGGGTATTGGTCCTCTGGTGTTTACTTGAGCTTCTGTGAACAGTCTGAGGGGCATATTTACAAGGAAAGCGGCGAAGCGTGTTGTTAAGCCAAGAAGGCTACCGACACGCTCAGTCACTTTAGAAACGCAGGGCTGCACCATATTTACAAGAAAATGGTGCAGCCCTGCGTTTCCCCCTGCGCTGGCGCTAAATTTAGTTGCCTAGTGCCAATGCAGGCACCCTTGCACCATAGTGCCTGCGTTGAGGGGAGTGATTGTTTATGTGCAGGAAGGTGTCTCTTCCTGCACATAAACAATTTGAAATGGTGATTTGAAAATTCTATGTGTGCTGCTGAATGCAACGCACATAAAAGTTGCAAAACGTCATTTTTTTTGCAGGACACCTTCCTGCACATAAACAATTATTCATGGCATTTTGCTGTTTCCATGAGTGCTGCATTGTGCAGCACACATGGAAACAGCAAAAACAAGAAGAAATTAATAATTTCTCCTCGTTTCACCAGGGTAAGACCAAGTTTTCCCTGGTCTTAATTTTGGCACTGCCCCATATTTACGCCAGCCTTGTAAATATGGGGCAGCATCAAAATCAATGGGTGTTGCGGTGGAACGCCCACAGCAACACCCATGGCCCTCCCCTTTCAGGCTATGTATAACGTGAAAAGGGGCATTATTTACAAGGCGGCGTTAAGCCACCTTAAGTGGCTTAATGCTGCCTTGTAAATAAGGCGAAGCCCCTATCGCCACCACGTCCTGAAAAGTGATGTTGTGGTGGCATTAGGGGTTTGTAAATATGCCCCTGAATTCTTCTGGAATGTCTTGTACTGAGCCCAGACAAACTACTCAGCAGTTCTTCTCCTTCGAGCCTGATGCAACAGGGTTGTTTTCTTCTGTAACAGATGTTGAGACATCGCAGACAGATCTTCTCCAGGGATAACCAGGGTTGGAGTGTGTATGGTCATGTGCAGAGGCCGCACCATCCGGGATCAACCTGGATGTAGGCAAGGTCCCCACATTGCCAATACAGATCCATCAACGTGGAGGTTCCCCATTGCAGGTCCGAGATGTATAGTACAATGTCGCAGTTCTCATCACTGTCCAATGGTATGGCACCTTTGCCTCTGAAACATAAAGAGTACAGTGTAAGTTTCCATACAATTAGGGGTTGTGCCTTCCCCTCCAACCATGTGTATCTATCAATCTTGCTATCCCAGACTTCCTGGCATGGGGTTTCTATGTTGGCATTTAACCCCCTTCCATGGGACTTATTCCCCCACCTCCGCATTATTGAGATGAGTGGCCCTGCACCGGAATTTAATTCCCGGGGTCCAATTGTCATTAACGAAGGTGGCCCCAATGATGTTAAGGGCTGCCCTGGGAATGCAGACAGAGGTGGGAGTGGACGTGCTTGTGCACTGGTGAGGTGGTCTTGCTACCTCTAGGAAACTCTTTTCTACAAAGTCCCAGGGCCAAACAGTGTCCTTCCCTATGGTGCCCTTTCTGCGCATCCTGTCTACTTGAGATTGAATATCACTTGGCTTGGTGAAGAGATACAGTGCAGTGGGTTTGGTCTCATACTGGGTGATGATTACTAGTGTCCTATGGGGTTCTACTCTATTGGTTTGGATTTTTACCCTGATTTTGCATAGGTACAAATGGACAAGGCATTTTGCTTTTTCAGGGGCTATCTCCTGTAATAAGTAAAGCCTGTCTGCGCCTACAATGTAAGGTATCAGTGAACAGACGTAACATGACCTATTCGTAGTTTGTGTACCTATGCTGGTCAAGTGCTGATACCAGGTCTTGTGTAGGAGTGCGCTATGTAGGGCAGGAGGAATACTAGCGTTTGGTTCAGTGTAGGTGTAGGCGAGGTGAGAGAGGTCTCTGCGCATGCGCTGCAAGAATCTAAAAGTAGAGCTTACAAAGTCATGTACATTTTTGATTCCGGAGGGTCTCAAAGCACCCCGGCTAAGGAGAGCGTGTACAAAAATATAAGGGTACATAACTTGGAAAGCATTTGTAGAATGTAGGATCATCTTCCAACCTCGCACTGGCCGAAACCCCGCGCATCCACAGAGCCAGAGCAGGCGGAAGATCCTTCTCTCACATTGCAGCCAATACCTGGAACGAGCTACCGGCAGACATCAGATGCGCCCCCTCCCTGAACACCTTCAGGAAGACCCTCAAGACCTGGCTCTTCGGCTACACAGATCTGCGGACCCCCCCCTCAGCGCCTTGAGACCCTCACAGGTGAGTAGCGCGCTTACAATTCCCTGATTGATTGGTCTTTGGGAGGTATGCCTGTCGTCTGGGCCAGTCTTTTGTTGTTCGTTGGCTGTGGCCTGATGTTGGCTGGCTGTTGTCTGTGCTTCGGTGTCTGATGTTTGTTGTCTGGGCTCCTAGGGGTGTTTTCGTCTTAGTGCGGTGCAGAAAGAATGTCTTCTAAAAATGAAGTCACAAAGACAATTGGATTCTGTAGTACTTGAGCAACTGGTCTTTTAAAAGTCTTTTGAGATTCTGGATTAAGGGAAGGGCGGGTTACGGCAACGTTGGTGCACTTACAGTTCTATCGAGGACCTGTAGGGTAAGAGTTGTGGGCTGTAGGTTAACTTGGAAAAAGACATTTGTTAGGCAATTCATTGGAACATTCCTGTTTCATCTATAAAACAATCCTGCTATATGGTTTGGGCTATATGGTTTTACCGGGGAGCGAACTTTCCTATTGGGACTAGACGGAGGTGATAGACTTTTCAATGATATTGGTGAGGGTTTTAAGGGTTTTAAACTATTTTCAGTGAGTGTTAGATTTTTGGCGAATACAGGATTTTTAAACTATTGTTAATGCGGTTTGTATTACGGCTATTCTGTTCAGAGTGCGATGTTTTAACTGGTGCTGAGGAGTCCTTTTGACCTATCTGGGCTGCATGCAGTTGTGAGGAGAGGCGGATGTTTAATTTTTTGTGTTAAGTTTCCATTGAAACCTGCATGCCCCTTGGGTCTTGCACGTGTCGTGGAACGAGGTTTCTGTAATTAGGCTGAATTTCCAGGTCCCACCGTTCTTCTGGAAGGGTCGAGAACCTTTGGGCTCTTTTGTGTGGGTCCCAGTGGGCTGTTCCCAGTTCTTGGGCAATGCCACTTCCAACAAAGGATACTGGAGGTGGTTTGAAGTTCGTGTGTGGACCACTTGTTAGACACCTGCAGTGGCAAAAATGGCTGGGACTATGTTTGCTTGTAGTCAAGAGTCCAGCTGGGACTTTAGGTGTCTGGCCTGATGGAGGTGGCGTAAACGAACTTGGTGGGACTTTCCAAGGCATTGGGCCCTGAGCTGAGTTCTTTCTTAAAGCTCCCTCCCCAAACGTACGGGGAAGGCTGGCTTCCACCAAAACAAGCAGTTGCCTTGTTTTGGAACTATAGGAGGGCCTCCATGTGGAGGACGCCCGAAAAATGTGGGAGAATGGGGTCCTTTCGATCTGGGGTGCACCCTAGTGCCTTTGGATGAAGGGACATGGGTTCCTGTTTTTATGCACTGGTGGGGGCCTACGCTGGTCCCTCGTCAGTCTGTCCTTCCCCCGGGGGTGTGATCAGCCAAACCCTTTCCAGGGGACCATCAGTGGAGGGGGCTCTAGGCCCCCTGCGGGCACCAAGATGGAGGACTTAGCATTACAGGTAAGGGATTGTTACTGGGAGTGATATGAGGGGGGTGGATTGTCTCAGGGAATGATTTTGGACTATAGAGCATTTGTGTTCTGGGATTGTATTAGGGCATTGCCACCCCATTCAGTCACCCCACCTTGCTGTGACTGCCGGTCAGGCCCCTGCTGGAATAAATTCCCTGGTTGTTGCAGCAATTGCTGTGTGTTCGGCGACCCACACAGTGGGGCGGCTACTGCCTGACTTCCTTGGAGCTGATAGCGTGTGTTAGAAATGGGGGCCTCTAGCAGAGGTAGGTACCTTTGTCCAAATAGTGACCCTTGCTTCTAGTCAGGGTAAGGGGGATACACACTTTAGATAACCCCTGCTCACCCCCTGGGTAGCTTGGCATGAGCAGACAGACTTATCCCAAAGGCAATGTGTAAAGTATTTGTACTCAAAACACACAGTAATAGAGATAACACCACAAATGGACACCACACCAGTTTAGAAATCTAAAGTATCTTTATCTAAACTCAACAAGACCAAAACAACAAAAACCCAACATACAAGTATTAAGAATATGACTTTAAAAAGGTTTTAAGCAACTAGGTCCATAGAAAACTATGAAAGCGTGATTTCTCTCAAAGTACCTGTAGTTGCAACAAAATTTACAAGGCCAAACAGCTGCGGAGATGGGAAGCGTTGAGAACACAAAGAGATGCACCAGTTCCTGAGACCATGGGGAGGCAATGCAACAGTTCTGCTGCACGCAGGAGAAGTGATGCATTGTGTACGGTCTGTAGGGGGAAGTGATGCGTCGACTCCAAGACGATTCTGGTCCATGAGTGATGCGTCGGGAAAACTTGCCGCACAGGTACGATGCGTGGAATTCTGGGATGTGTCAGCCATCGATGTGGCGAGCGGCGCTGCATCGGTTTCTCCAGCCGTGATCCCTTGATGCTTTGGTTCTTGCAGCGGCGACATGTGCTGCATCGGTTTCGGTAGCTGGGCAGCGATGAGGCGTGGAGATTCTTTTCGCACAGTGGTGCTGCATCAGGAAAACAGCCGCAAGAAGAGCGATGCGTCAATTTTCTTGTAGTTGTGTTGCTTTTCCAGCTCCCAACAGCAGGAACAACCTCCAGAGGCCCAACACAGCCACAGGCACCTCTTTGCAGGTCAGAACTCCAAGCAAGGAAGTTATGGGGAGGTGGCGGTGAAGTCTTTGGGTCCCTGAGACTTCAGAACAGGAGGCAAGCTCTACTCAAGCCCTTGGAGATCTTTCTCAAGCAGGGATACACAGCACACTGCAAAGTCTTTGTCCTTTCTTTGGTAGAAACAGCTACTGCAGGCCAACCCCAGACAGCACACAGCAAAGGGGCAGTACTTCTCCTCCAGTTTTTCCAGCTCTTCTCCTTGGCAAAGGTTCCTCTTGATTCCAGAAATAGTCTAAAGTTCTGGGGTTTTAAGTCTAATACTTATACCCCAAAATGTATTTGTTCTCTTTGTGCAAGGGTCTCTGAGCCCAGTCCAAACCAGTTCTGTCCTCACTGGTGCAGTATGACCACAGGGGGTGGAGACAGCATTGTGCAAGGGAGACAGGCCCTATTCAGGTGCAAGGAAATCTCCTCCCACTACTCTAAATTCAGCCGAGCCCCTTTGAGCTCAGCTCTGAGTCATCCAGGAAAGGCCAGGCACACCTCAACCCCCGAGTCCTGGGGTGCTCTGACTTCAGTCTTGGAAACCCTTGACCCAATGGTCCTTTCACTGGCAACTGTGTCCCCCCTCACCCATTTCTGTGGACTCATGCACCCTCCCAAATGGAGTGGTACTGCCAGACACCAGAACTGGTGGGATGCTTGTTACAGCAGCCTCCCTCAGTTCCCTTGACACTTTGGGATCCCCCTCAAGGGATGGCCTCTCAGTACAGACTAGGCCCCCCTCCTGCTGTTCACTCATGGAACCAACCAGGCCAAGGGACTGGGTTTCGGGCACCTTGGAACATCGCCCACTCCCACTCCTTCTCTTCTGAGACAGGACATGGGACCCTACACCCCTCCCACTACACTGGGACCTATCTGGGCTATCACAAACCTCCCCTACCTCACTTGGTTGGGAAAAACCTGAGCCACCTCCTTCAGGATCACTCCCATAAGCTCCTTCAGACCCTCTGGAATCCACCAAAAGGTCTGTCTCCAGTGCAAGCTCCCTGGGGTCAGCGAACTCACACTCCACCGGTTGTTGGCATAGCTCTGGAAAACAGGGACTTAAAATATGCTCTCCAACAACTGAATCACACAGTCTCAAACAAGTGCTAACCAAGCTACTCTTTGCCTTTTCAATCCAGTGCCTCACACAAGTACCTCACATTACCCTCCTGAGACTGGCAAGACAGTGTCTGACTGTTTCTGTCACTCAACCCACACTCTTCTGGGCAGTCTCCATACTCACATACCAAGGCTTCTACCACGGGGGAATCCCTCTCCCTGCACCTTTCATCTAGAGACAGTAGAGTGTCCCTCCCACCACTAGGAATATGAACCCCTGTGCCAGTTCCCCAATCCACCTCAAAGACATTGCGCACCATTGGAGCTACCTCATAAACCTGAAGCCCTTGGTGTATGTCAACCCCTTCCTTCAAGTCAGGCGATATATCTATGGGTGTGTGTACTTCTCTCTCAGCAATAGACACTAAATATTTGCTGCCACTATCTGAGCTGGACTTCACTTCCAACCCAGCCAAGCTAACTTCCTTAGCAACATATATTTCCACTTTCTTCGCTAAGACACTCGTGGCCTCAAGCCTCTCATGCTCCACATCAAGCTCTCTCATTCTCAGCTCATGTGCCCAGATCAATTTCTTCTCTTCCAATGCATAAGCATTCTTGCTCTCCTCTGCCTTATTCTGGATTTCCATTTCCATCCGCTTCATCTTGAGCCTCAATAGTTCTAACTCATGCTCTCTGGCCCTTTGGTTCTCCTCCATTTCCTCTGGAGACAAATTCCTGGAAGAATGCTTGCTGCCAGCCCTAGAGGCTGCTCTCCCAACAGGCAAATCCTGGGATCTGAAACCGCCTTCTGGCATACCCCCATCCACATCTGCATCATCTGTCTCCCCAGCTTGTCTGGCCTCCCACCAGGCCCCTAAGGCCTTCTGCAGCTCTTCTTTCCTAGAGTGGCTCTTCATGGGACATCCAAAGCTCAATTGCTTGAGTTGCTCTACTTTGTAATTACTGAACATTTCAACACCAAACTCCAATTCTGCAGCCTCTCTTGCTGCTTTACCATTTAGAGACGTGATGCGTGGATAACTTAAGGGTCCGATCAAAAATAGAACCAAGAATAAAATACAGTATGTGGTTGCGTATTGGTCTGCACGGAACTAGTGATGTACACCAATCACTGAGGGTTAAGTACAAATACAGGTTCAAATCCTCACCGCTGACCACCAATGTTAGAAATGGGGGTCTCTAGTTGGCAGAGGTACGCACTTTGGCACTGATCAGCAGTGGTAAAGTGCCCTGAGTCCTAAAGCCAACAGCAACAGGTCAGGAAAAAATAGGAGGAAGAATCAAAAAGTTTGAGGATAACCCTGCAAAAAGGGCCAAGTCCAACAGCGTGATGTGTGCGTGCTTTTCTGTGCTTGGTTTTGGAGGTGGATGCTCTGGGGGCTGTACCTGTACTATTCCATTCTGATCATGGTATAGTTTTAGGTGCCATTGGTTGGCTATGTGGCCCATTCTGTGACTGCAATGGTATTTTATTGGACCGGTTTGGAGCCAGCCTCCTTTGTCTCGGCCACTAGGACTGGGAAGATACCATCTGGGGTCCATGAGCCGAGCTCCACTTGAGACAGGGACCATCTGGACACTTGTGGCTAGTGCGGCCCCCTCAAGGGTGGCCCTTTTCAACCTATGTTGGACCAGTTTAGTGTTAGAATGACTAATTCTCGCACTCAAGCATGCATCATATGCACATCAGGCCAGCACACCACAAATCATATTGCCATTCCCTTGTCCCATTCATCACGTGCTGTTCCCTAAAAATCTGTAATGTAAATATTGTAAATGCTAGGATAGGCCTGCCCCTTGATTTTCTGTGTTTGATAATTCTGTAATATGTTTTGTAAAAAAAACACCATTGGTCTCATATTCACAAATGTGCACTAACAGTTGTTTAAATCACGAGACATCCCTGTCAATAGCCTCGAGTCTGTAACAGCTGCATGATTACAAGGCAAGCACAAACCGTTGCTGTTGTAATTACCCTTGTGTGAGTAATTCGGCACGTGCCTGTAATTATCCTGGGAACACGAGCCTTAGGCAAAACAGGTTTTATTGGCGCCAATTATCTCAGACTTGTTTGTGGTGCAACTATCTATCTGTAGAATCAATTACGTATTTCCCTGGATGCGTGTTTGTCTTTGGTTTATGGTGGGCACCACCTGTGACCTGTTACTCGATAGGTGTGGGCATGGACGCAGGACCTGTCTGACCATGTATCTCTGACTCGGGGTTGATGGAGAGGTCATCTTGGGTGAATCCGACAGCAATGATACAAGTTCATTGGAACTCCTAAAAATAATATGGCTGCCACTGGTATTTTTTATCAACATTGCACATACAATTGTCATCTTGAACATTGATATCGGTCGTACTGGTATAGAAAAGGGTATGTTTGCTCTGTTCTGAACGTACATTGACATTGTTTTTATTAGTATTAATAATATTATCGTACGAGCATGGATTATAACATGGATTGGTATCCTTACTGCTGATGTCGGCGCTGCTGTGCGGGTGCAAGTTACGGTATACATTGACATTGCATTGACGGGCATTGTGCGGACACAAGCTATGGCATACGTTTACATTGCATTTACTGATGTTGCCGTTGTTGGGCCTGCAGATATCATGACTTTCATTGATATCGTATTCACCTAATCCTACAAACCCAAGAATAAAACACCTCTGTTCTTTATGCTTCGTGCGCCTCAACCACAAGTTTAATGTCCCCACCATTTAGTGTGAGAGCATTTTGTAGTAGCTTCAAATTGACTGCATAGTTGCAGTTCTCAGAGATGTTTTGCGCCATGTATGCAAAAATGAATTATAGAGTCGGTATACACAGTGGGAACTAGATCCTTTCAAGCTTGAACTACCAACAGCCAATACACAGGATGTACCTACTCAGCTGAGGGGGATATTTCCCACAACCACGAACGTCTCTGGTTAAAAGGAGTGTAGGGCTTTCTGAGAAAGCACAATTGAACTACTCAGCTGATCCGTACCAAATAAGAACCCAAGCAACATTGGCGGAGCCATGTCATGTATAGGGCTGGGCGGTAAACTCTGCTCCACCTGCAGAGTTTGCAGAGTTCTGCAACTCCGCGCTCCGCTTTGGAGTGCGAAGTTTGGCAGAAACTTCACCCACCATCGTGTGGTGGAGTTTCCCGGCACCCACACTTATAGTTTCTGTTAGGCCAAAGTAAAGGCTTGTCTCACCCTCGTCTCTATTGCAGTAAGCAGCTTCACTGCACCAGGGCACAAACTCAAGGCCAACTGCCTGTGAAGACATGCCTGAAAGAAGCCACCCCCACATAAACGTGTATTCATTGTCACACCAATGAGGCTGAAAGTTAGCACTGAGCATGTTCAGCTGGCAGAATTCCACTGTTCTCCCTCGCATACGGGTCGCCCAAATTGAAATGCTTAACTTTTCACCTAGTGATATAATGTATGACCCAGTTAAGTTCCTTAAGTTAGGTTTCTGTCCATCAATCTGCTACGCGATGCAAGTACAACCTGAGGAACAACACAGAAGTCTCTAGAGCGCGGGCTAACAAGACAAGATAAGAGAGGCTTTTTCATCTTAAAAAATGATTCTCAAACAAATGCATTTCACAAACTGCAGTACAACTTTTTCAAGGGATTCTGGTAATGATGAAACAACAAGAGACCCTGTCTGCTGCTTATTCAGTTTTGTGTGTTTTGCTTCCAGGGGCAGAATGGCTGTAGGGAACGTGCCTGAAAACAAGCAGGGCAAACAAAATATCTTCAAGTTCAAAGCCCCCATTCTTGCAAAGCAGCAGAGCTTTTAAAGCCGAAGCTACTGTGCTGGAGGAGGGTTTTCGTAGGTAGAGCGCTGATTTTGTACATTATCCTAAGGTGGTGCTTTAAGGTCAATTACTGTTGTGCCGTGTTTTTTCACTGCTTTATTGCTTGAGATTCTCTGGGGGATATTCTCAACAATTGTTGAAAACTATCGCTAACCTCAGTTAGCGTGCGTTTTCTTATCACCGTGTACCACGTGAAATTATCACCGTGTTAACGGCGTATTCACAACACGCCGCTAACAGGCGATAGTTTCAGGGAACGGCGGTGAAAACTGCCACTAACATCAGCGCGAAGGCGATAGGAAATCCAGCGTTAGCGGGCGTAAACTACCGATAGGCCCGTTAGCCAGCCCAACGTGAGTTTTTTTTGTCTCTAATGCAAAAAATAGCCTATCAGTCAACATCCAATAGAAAATAGGTATAAAAATAAAAAAATGCAGAATGGAGCAGCCTGGGCCAAGTGCAGCACACATCAACAACCCCTGCAAGCCACCCAACATCCAGGATGACCAGGATGAGAGCCAGGATGCCTCGCTGGACCTGCGTCTGCAGCCTGGATGCCTCGCTGGACCTGTGTCTGGATGCCTCGCTGGACCTGCGTCTGGAGCCTGGATGCCTCACTGGCCCTGCGCCTGGAGCCTGGATGCCTCACTGGACCTGCGTCTGGAGCCTGGATGCCTCGCTGGCCCTGCGTCTGGAGCCTGGATGCCTCGCTGGCCCTGCGTCTGGAGCCTGGATGCCTCGCTGGACCTGTGTCTGGAGCCTGGATGCCTCGCTGGACCTGCATCTGGAGCCTGGATGCCTCGCTGGACCTGCGTCTGGAGCCTGGAGTGGGATGCGGAGGAGCTGAGGAGTCGATGAGCCGTGGCGGTAGACATTGAGGCGCAACGATCGCCCATACATGGTGGTGAAGTCTGGCAGGTCACATGAAGACACGTTGCTGACCTGTGTGAGAAGACCGCCTTGCGCTCCTTGGAGCTGTCAATAGTAGAGGCGCTCCTGCGCCCCAACATAGGGAGGTCTGCATCGCATACTACGATCCAACACTACACCACAGTGCACGGAGGGGATTACCAGCGGTGGGTGCCGCCTCTCTGCATCACAGGCCGGATGATGTTGGGCTGGCCGGATGCTGTGGAGGGTGACGCCCCTGAGCTGTGCAGAACTTGTGTGGCGTAATCGCTTCAACTTCACGCCTAAGGGGGCCCTGCTGCATCAACTGCATCGGGAGGTCCACCAGCGGACTTGGCGGCGACTGCTGTACCCAGGCTTGTGAAATCCCTCCTGGCTGAGGCTCCTGCTGGCTGAGTCACAGATTTGGAGAGAGTACAGCGGATTGCGCCACAGTGTTAATGTCCAGGTAAGGAGAAGGTGGGACGCGTAGCGCAGGACGCCTGGGGGTCGATTCCCCCAGGCCTAGCACACGTAGATGACACACCCCCAGTGTCGGCTCATCCGCTATGGCGGAAGATCGTTGCCCCACTGCTTTCAAGCAGTGCAGAGGAGGAACAATCATCACATGATGATAACTTACTGATGTAACCGTGCTATGTTTCCCTTGCGGGTGGGAGGGTGGGTAGGACTGCTCCAAGCACGGGGCAAGGCATGGGCGGATTGGCATACCCACTCAAGTGTGCAATGACTGTTTGGTCGGCCCACTCAGGCCGCCCAAAGCAGTCATGCGCACTTCCCTGTTCGTAATGCAGGCTGCATTACAGCCTGCATGGAGAACATGCACACCCCTCCAGCCCCTGGCTGCATGCCTTGTCCCGTTGTCAATTACCAATCCCACCACCGCCTCGCGGCGTTGTGATTGGCTATGGGGAGGGAGCCTGGCTGCCTACGTCCTGTTCCTGGAAGCAGACGCAGGAGAGCAGGAGCAACGAAGACACGTGACCCGGCTTCGAGGTAAGACTTCCCTTATCAAAATTATTACAACACCCGCTCACGAACACATCCACTCGTCCACGCACCATCCAGTGTTCTTTCCAGCGTTTACCACCTCACAGCTGTCCAGGCCCCCCCCTAGCACTTCTCAACGGCAGCCGCTGTGTGCCCATGCACAGCGGGCGTATCACCCGTGTGCCAAAGGCACATACGTGGTTGAGACGCATGCCATAACATCGCATTCCATTCCCATGCATACTAATACTAGGCACATTGCAACAGTAGAGTAGGTGTTGCATAGCGGAGACATCAATATCACTATTCCCACATCAGTGAGTGCAACCCAAAACTTACCTATGCACCCCAAACCCAACAGTGAACCCTGGCATTTCTTTTTGAGCCCCCATAACACACCCAAAATTCAAAATTGACCCAAATGCACACCCCAAATTCCATATTTTACCCAAAACACACAGCAAATTCCATATTTTACCCCAAAACACCCCCCAAATTCCATATTTTACTTCCAAAACCCATACCCACCCGAAAAACTTTAAATTACCCCATTACTGACCTCACAATGCGTTGTAATCAAATGCGATGTAAAGGCACCTGCGTTGTGGGAGTTGCGTTGTTGATGATGTACTGCCTGCATTGGAATGGTCACCTCCCGTGCCAAAGGCAGCCCATGGGCTACGCCGTTTGCGTCCGCCTGCCCCTGGACCGCGCTCTGCACCAACGAGCCTTCCTCTTGGACACTCCACCGCTTCGACGCCAGCAGTCTCCTTGCCATCAACCCTGGACGCCACCTCGCCTGCCAGTACCAACCTCTGCTCTGGACCGGACATCGCCATCGCCATCACTGACGGCTGCAGTTTCACCTGCAAGGAGCACCCCGACCGTCAAGGAGGAGGCCTTGCCATCACCTACAGAAGCACACTCCGACTGACCACGCACTCTAATGACCCAAGGGTGACCATGGACCACCTCAAATCCCAGATCCGAACCAAGCCCAAGCACATCCTCTGCGGCACCCTCATGTGCAGGCCCCCCAGGCCATGGCCCCCATTCTCCAATACCATTGTAGACCTCATTGCACCCCAGGGTCTACCATCCACCTACGACATCCTACTTGGTGAACTCAAGTTCCACCTGGACAACCCCAGTGACCAGGACACCACCCCCTCCTGGGAGAGGTCCCTTACATCAGACACAAGCAGCAAGTCACAGCAACAAGCCATATAGCAGGACACACGGACGAGCACGTCACCTCCGCCAGCTGCAACTTCTACTGCAGCCAAGACCCGGACTCTCCTGGACCGACCATCATTGGTAACGTCACGTCTTCACCTTGCCCACCCAACGCCACCGCCATCATCGCTCCCCCTTGCAGCTGGATCAAGGCCACCGAAGAACATCTCGTCAACTCCCTCCGCACCAACACTCCACCAATGCTTCCAAACGATGACACCGCAGCGCGCAACCGCCACCGATGGATCTCCAACAACGCCGACATGCGGGCACCCCCGCATGAACGGCACTGCGTCAGTACCTTCCGCCTGCCTGATGGCAGGCATGAGGGTGACGCAGTGCCACAGGTTTAGGCTTACCCCATGGATTGATGGAGTTGCGTCATGGTTGTGACACAACTGCAGCAATGCGTGACTTTAGCGCAGACAGATACGTCAGGATTCCTGACGTATCTGTCATTACTTGCGTCATGGAGCGCTGTCCAGTGAATACAGCACATCCATGCTGTTGCAAGAAGGGCGTTGTGAGAAGTGTTGCAACACTGTCTTATCGCAGCACTGCAACACTTTTCATGACTGGGGCCCAGGAATGCGCACTATCTTATTGATGGTGCGCATTCCTGCACTGTAGTTTTGTCGCAGGGCAGCGCTGCTACATTGCTTGCAGCGCTGTCCAGCACCAAAGCCTGCTGACATGTGGCCTCAAGTGTTATCCCCATTTTTAAGACCAGCTATTTTCTGGTCTTAAGTTCCAGCAGCTAACGGGCCTTAGCGGCTGTTGTTTGATCGCATCGCCGGTCCGGGCGATCGTTGAGAATATCGCGAAGTGGGGTTAGCGTGCATTTTAACATGGGAACGCCTACATTGCATATGATGAGCGTTAGTTGTCGCTAACATCGTTGGCGATGTTAATAGTGCCCGCTAACGCCAGAAAGCTGTCGCTAACGGCTGTTAGCGACAGCTTGAGAATAGGGCGATAAAATTATTGCAGCATTAGAGGCAGAAAAGTGCCGCTAACGCGGCGATAACTGCTTGAGAATATGCCCCTCTGTGCCCTCAAGTGGAGGGCTGAGGACGTGCAACATTGCTGAGTACAGCTGCAGTTGATTTCTGCTTGTGCATCGAAGAAACCAGTAGTGGCAGGGGCACACAGGGCATCCCCATGACAGCGGGAGTGGCAGCTGCGCAGTGCAGGTGTCTGCCTGGAATATTTTGCATATACCTCTAAAGGGAGGTGCTATGATGCAAGTGCAGTGTTGTTCTGCAGAAGGCGGAAGAGATCTTATTTATTACCATGCATGACACCATCAGGGTAGAAAGTATTACAGCAAGTCAGGTAACAAGACTGACACCAGTTACTAACAGAGGTATTGTGGAGCTACAAATACGTACTTGTAGCAAGAGGGACACTGTGACGATGCTACACATTAATAACAGGGACAATGAGGGTGGAATACAGACTTCACTTACTACTCTGCCCACTCACGAAACTCCGCCGAGTTTTTCGGTAACTCTGTGGGATTTCATGGAGTGGCACTCCGCGAGCTCCGCCCAATCCTAGTCATGTTGTTTCCACTAATCAGTAGGAACTGCGTATTTGTGGATGACATAAACATTGGGATGGTGCCAGACTGATTCAGTGCGCCCCTGCTGGATATGTTGTCCCATAGGCCAGCCAGCTCAGAGTGCCACCGTTAGCCCCCCTCAACCTAGACAGGGTGCGAACAGTTCTGGTAACCAATAAACATGGCAATCCTGTTCTCTCAGGAACCGTGGTGACAGATCTAGAACCTTTTGCTCAATCAATCAATCAGTCGTTTGTTGAGCGCGACTACTCACCCGTAAGGGTCTCAAGGCGCTGGGGGTGGAGGGGTGCAGGTTCCAGTCCATCAAGGAGGGGGTCTGTCAAAGAGCCAGGTTTTGAGGTTTCTTGCGAAGATGGGGAGCGATGTTGTCTGTCTGAGGTGGAGCGGAAGGGCGTTCCAGGCTCTGGCTGCGAGGAAGGAGAAGGAGCGGCCACCTGATCTGGTCTTTCTGGTGTGGGGGGCCACGGTGTATGAGAGCTGGGCTGATCGTAGGGTCCTTTGGGGTGCTTGGAATTTGAGTAGGCTGTTCAAGTATGCTGGTCCGGTGTCGTGGAGGGCCTTGTGTGCGTGGGTGAGCATCATGAAGGTGACTAGACTCGATGGGGAGCCAGTGGAGTGTGCGCAGGTGCTGGGAGATGTGGCAGTGTCTTGGCAGATTGAGGACCAGTCTTGCAGCGGCGTTCTGGATGTTCTGTAGCTTGCGGGTGAGGTTTTTGTTTATTCCGGCGTAGAGTGCGTTGCCGTAGTCGAGTCTGCTGGTGACCAGGGCATGAGTGACGGTCTTTCTGTGTTCGAGGGGTATCCATTTGAGGGTCTTACGTAGGAGCCGGAGGGTGTGGAAGCAGGAGGATGAGACGGAGTTGATCTGGCGGTCCATTTTGAGCTCGGAGTCCAGGATGATTCCCAGGTTGCGTGCATGGTCCGTGGGGTTGGGCGGGCTTCCGAGGGCGGGGGGCCAGCAGGTGTCGTTCCAGGCGTCGGGGTTTGGGCCCTTGATGAGTACTTCTGTTTTGTTGGTGTTTAGCTGTAGGCAGCTGTTTTTCATCCATTTGGCGACGGCTTCCATGCCTTCTCGAAAGTTGTGTCTGGCGGTGTTGCGTTCGTTGGATATGGAGAGGATGAGTTGGGTGTTGTCTGCGTATGACACAATGTTGAGTCCGTCGGTTCTGACGATGGGGGTGAGCGGAGCCATGTAGACGTTGATGAGCGTAGGGCTGAGGGAGGACCCCTGGGGGACTCCGCAGGTAGTTGGTGTAGGGTCCGAGAGGAAAGGGGGGAGTCTGACCCGCAGCGTTCTGCCGGAGAGAAAGGAGCCTTGTCCTGGATCCCTATGTCGTGGAGTTGGACGTATCAAGGCTGCTGGAGAGACTTTCAAGTAGCAAAACAGGATTACCACAGAGGGATTACAAGCTTCATGCAACGAAACGTCCTTGCACTCCAGAGTCCCACTTAAAGTATTCTTGCAGTCAGAACCGCTGAGAAAAACATCAGTATCCTTATTCCGACACCAGAATTTGAAAGGAAGCTCCCATTGTTCATGTGTGTACCCTTCACCGTATCTGCCCACTTGTTGGTGTTGTAGACTGTACTGAAAGTGGAAAGTCGAGATTGGTAGTGTAATGTACCCATGGATTATCCAATCCGATGATGCTTTTTCAGCAACTGTAAAAGTTAATTTCTCTAGTCTTTCAATATGTAACATAGTGTATTTTGCATCCTTCCAAAAATAAATAAATAATATCAGCATTTGTAAAGCGCACAGCTACCTCCCGAGAGGCTGGTGGCCGTTGGGAGGTTTAAGCGAGCTATTGCCCAGAGTCACATGGTGCTGGGCTAACCTGCCGCCGGCGATCAAACCGTGAACCCCGTGGTCCGGAGTCAGGCACCCTGGCCGCTGCGCCACACCTCTTCCTCTTCCATGCCTTTGCTATCAGTTGTTCTGATGGATGGTATTGTAAAAAGAGATTTGTAATGTCAATGTGTCGCAACAGCACGTGGCCAGAATGTAGTGTCTGTAAGGTCCAGCTCAACAATAGAATATACCTAAATTAGGACTGTCCGTGTTGTAATGCAGGCATGTCTTGCTGTATGAGGTCCGTCGTCAATGACACAATGTTACCCAAAGAGTATATTCTGGATGATAAGGTAGTCATACCGTTGTCCACTACTGCAAGAGCCTGATCTAAGTTGGCCCTGTCATTCTCGCGCAATCTCTCAGCAGACTCTTCTTGAGATATTTTCAATATCTCATTAGAGACGGCATAAAGAAAGAGTTTTTGATGTGGTTTTTGAAGACCTAATAACAAGACCTGTAGTTCCAGGTCATCAGATAAAAGTGACAGGCGCTGTTGTACCTGAGATAGTTTAATGGTCTTTAGCCAATAAATGCACAACTTCCCATCACTATAAGGTGGCACCACCCCCAAATGTTTAGCCTGCAAATATTGCATGGTGGGCATATTTGCTGTAAATCCCTTGCTGTTGAGTTGTGGATAAGAGATCGTCTATTAACGGGAGTACTCATCAAAGATTACCATCAGATGATGTCCTTTATCAGGTGGACCAAGGCTATTCTGTACCATGCATGCCTAGGGAGGTCGGACATGGTCGGAGTATGCTGAGTAGGTTTTTGTAGAAAGGCAGCTACATAGATGACAAGCCTTGAGTTCCTTTTTAACCCTCTCATCTAAATATGGAAACCAAACTCCATCTCAGAGAGCTCTCCTAGTGGCAAAAATACCACAATGTCCTTCGTGATGCACTTCAGTTATTTTCGGTCTCAATCTGTCTTGAATTAGGGTTCTCAACCCTCACAGTACAACTCCTTCCTGAGTTATTGACAGTTCACCTTTAACTTTTTTGGACATCTGGTATTCCCCATCACTGGTGAGAGGTTGAGCGTGTTGGTTCTTTAGGAAAGTAGTATCTGCTTCTTATGGTTACCCCCACTTTTTGCTGATGTTACACTGTTTTTAACTAGTCTGACTGGGATCCTGCTATCCAGGACCCCAGTCTATCTGCTTTCTCCCTTAAATTGCTATGTATGTACTTTAGGTACACTACAGATTGGATACTGGGGTACCCTTATCAGACCCTAGTATATGGTACACCATGTACCAAGGGCATAGGTACCCCAGAGACCTCCCATGGGTTGAAGCATGTATTATGCCACCTCTGAGAGGCCATTCAAATTGACACAACCAGCCTGCTACCGCAGACTGTGTAAGCTGGTGCTTGCACCACTTACTTAAGATATAGGTTCACTATATCTATCTAAATCACTACACTTAAAAACCTATCAGTCACCCCTGTGGCAGGCCTTATCAAATACTGAAGGCAGGGTGCTGGGTTTTACATGAGAGGGTGCACCTGCATGAGCAGAGCCCCTCTGCAGCCTTCGGAGACCATTCTCCGGGGTTGTCTGTAATGCAGCCAGACGAATATGTTTAAGTGCATTATAACCTCGCGGTAAATGCTAACTTTATAACGGCTGCTTAGAAACATGTTGTGTTTGGTGTCAAACACCTTGGAATCATAATGTATGATGCCACTCTCCTAGAACCACTACTGTGGGTTACCGGTCTACCCGGTACCAGCTTTCACGACCTGGGCAGCACAAAATGGATGCTGCCAGCCACAGACACGCTTCTGCCCTCCTGCTGCTGAGCCAAGCTCGCGCAGAGGAAGGCATGACAATAGGTATCCTGTCACAGGGAGGTGTGACCACCTCCCAGACAGGGTTTACTGTATTAGGGCTGGGTGGGTGCACTCTGAGAGTGCCAAAAAGTCTGCACTGCGGGCACATTTGGTGTCCCCGTACATAGTCCAGCTCAAACCAGTTCTGGGAGCCATTGGCTCCTGCTCTGGCGCGAAACTGGACAAAGGACATGGGTGTAGCCACCCCTCTGTCCTGCCCCTCCCCTAGGAGGGTCCACAGAATCTTTCCAACCCCTTCCCTTGTTTATAAAGTGGGCAACCTGACTACAGGACTTTAGATTTTACCTGTACAAGATTCTGCTAAGAAGAAACCAAGTACTTCGGCTGCCTGCGCGATGCTGAACGACTGAAGAATCTCCCTTGGAGTAAAGGAGTTACTCCCCTGCAAGCGCAGGCACCTAAATGCATCTGACTGGTTTGCTTCTCCCAAGCTCCTGAGGACTCCGAAGATTTCAGCAACACAGAAGGTGGGTTCCTGAAGTCCTAGAGGTGGATCTGCCCTCTCAGCAATTCTGAGACCAGTATCCCTCGTGGGAACCGTGCAACCCGAACCCCTGTGCACTGCGTACATTTGCAGTTGTATATGCTTAGTGATGATTCCCGAGCTTGTGCATTGGACTCCGTGTAGTCCCGACCCCGCGCAGTAATTGCACTGAAGATTTCCGGCCTCCACTCCACGAGTGTCCTGTGGGCTGGTGCTTTGCAAACTTGCTTGAGGTCTCCTTGCGATCCCTGGTCCGTTGCCCTGTGGGTCCTGGCGAGGGTCATCTTGTTAATTCTTGGGCTTACCTGGATGCTCCAGACATGCCCTGACTCTCCATTGCTTGGAGAGTCCCCTGGACCTTGCTGGTCCTCACTGTAACCTGTTTCCTCTGACCGCATGGGTTGCAGTTGCCAAGGCTTGTTGGTGCTCCAGCCGGACATTGACCCCTCAGCTCTCGACATCCTTTGTGGCAGAGCTCACCTCCGGACTTTGGTCATCCTCGACATCTCCTGGTCCCCGTGGCTGCAGAGTCAAACAGCCCTTCTTCACTCCTGAATCACTCGACATCGGTGGGTATTTGACTACCGAGCCCCTGGTCACCTGAAGTGACCCAGACTCTGTCACCTCTACTTTCAGGTTCCTCTGACCTCGAATCCAGGCTTGGATTCCACCGGACATTCTTCGCCCTCCTGGCAGCAGGACTTCTTTGCACTCCTCCATTGAAAACGACGAAGGTTTCCGACACCACTTGACCCCTATGCACCCGGCTCCTCTGGGATAGGTAAAATGGGTACTTCGGTACTCACTGGTGGGTTGGCCTTATAACCTCCTATGTTCCAAAGGGTTTGCTTGAAGTCCTCTTAGAAGTGTCCTTAACTTATAAATTTGCAACCGCGACTTTCCCATAGAGTTGCACGTAACACGTGGTCGTGTTCCCACACTGCACCCGTCCTCCGTGGGCTCCCTGTGTCACTCCTCTGGGTGGTTCCTTACGAATGTTCTATTGTTACAGTATTGTGTACTTTATGTTCTAATCTCGTGTAGAGATTAGTAGAGAGTGTTATATTAATAAATACATATTTTTATATTACTACTGTGTGGTCCTCCTTTCATTTGGTCATTTAGTAAGTGATATTCTGGTAAAACAAGCTGCTTTACATTCCTTCAAGGTTAAGCCTGAAGGCTGCTCTCCGCATCTACCACTAGGATAGCTTTCTAAAGGTTATCTTTGACCTCATACATCATAAGGGTTGTGTGGCCTGGTACAAGGTGCCCACTTTAACTAGTGGACAGCATATACCAACCCACCTTCTCACATTGGTGTGCAGCGGTTGGGATTCAAGCTTGCTCTTGTTTTACCAGATAAATCTGTTTGAATGATTAACTGAAAACCACTAAGTATTAGGTACATATAATACTTCAGGATTAGAATAAGTAAGTTCTACTGAACTTGGAGTTGGGTAAGCCAAGGGTCTAGCACACCCTTTCTCCAACTCAAGAGAGTTTAGTCTCCACTACGTTAGGTAGGTGCCTACACCACACAACACTAGTATGTCTTCTAGAGAAGAAGCCAGTGGATCTCTGCCAACTAGATACAATGGCATCTCATTCCCAGAATTGAGAGCCATGTGTGCATCTAGGAAGCTGAAGACAGGGAGAACAGCAAACTCCCAACGTCTCATTGGATTTTGCTCTTAGATGACCGTAGGAAGTCCTCAGGGTCTGATGAGGTAGATAGAGTGGGTGGGGCAGGGAATGAGGAAAGGGCAGGAAGTGACACCTTCTTTGACCTGGACTCAAACCCTGACCAGGAGAATCAAGATGATTCTAACCTGGACAACCAAGATCTTCCTTCAGGTGGGGGAGAAGGTCCCAGTGGCCCTCTCTTTACTCCACCAGGAAGAGTACAATGTTTACCTAGAAGATCCAGAACTCCCTCTGTGGAGTCTAATCATTCAGGTACTTCTGTAGGGACTTCCATATCAAATAAGAGGGAATCCTCTTATGAAAGACAGTGCCAATTTCTGGAGCTTCAGAGAGTCAGGCTCAAGAAAGAGCAATTGGCCCTAGACAGGGAATCCCTAGAGCTCCAAAGAGCAACAAGAAGATTGGGACTAGAGTCCCATGGTGGCAGCAACAGTGTCCCTAGAACAAGAGAGTATTCTCATGATCATAGGAACCTGAACAAGATAGTCCCTCCCTATCAGAGTGGGGATGACATCAACAAATGGATAACTGCACTAGAGAGGGCCTGTAAAGTACAGAGGGTCCCTCAGGAGCAGTGGGCAGCTATTTTGTGGCTCTCCTTTGCTGACAAAGGTAGAGATAAGCTCCTCACTGTTAGAGAAGAGGATGCTGACAATTATTCAGTCCTGAAGAGTGCTCTCATTGATGGGTTTGTCTTAACCACTGAACAGTAAAGGATTAAGTTCAGAGACACCCAGAAGGCACAGACTCAGGACTGGGTTGACTTTGTAGATTGTGCTACTAAGGCTCTGGAAGGCTGGTTACTTGGCAGTAAGGTGTGTGATTTTAAAGGATTGAACAATTTAATTATGAGGGAGCAGATCCTTAATAATTGCCAAAATCAGTTGTTGCATCAGTACCTGGTTGATTCTGATCTGACCTCTCCCCAAGAATTGGGAAAGAAGGCCGACAAATGGGTCAGAACCAGGGTGAAGCAGAAAACCCAGAATCAAGGTGGTGACCAAAAGAAGCAGGATGCTAAGACCTCAGATAAGGGTGGGGAGAAGGGTAAAGACCAGAAGTCTTCACAAGGGCCCCAAAAACCTGCATCTAGGGGGGGAGTCACAATCTAACAAGGGAAAAGGCAAAAATAAACCTTGGTGTCATCTCTGTAGAGAGAAGACACATTGGACAAAATATGCCAATTGTCCAAAGGCCAAAGAATCTACTCCAGCCACCACTGCCCCTAAGGCAACTGTTCCCCCTAGCTCAGTTCCAAGTGGTGGTGTACAGAACAAGGGTATAGTAGGGTTAACCCTGGGATCTGAGATGGATTCTGGCCTAGTCAGAATTCCAACTCAGGCTGTTCTAGTCTGTGATGGAGGCATGGATATTGCCTCCTTATTTGTCAGTCCCAGTAATCTGGGCAAGTACAGACAGCAGCCTTTGATCAATGGTAAGGAGGCCATGGCATACAGGGACACAGGTGCAAGTGTCACAATGGTGACAAAAGATCTTGTGGCCCCTGAACAGATCATACTTGGTGAGATGTACCAAGTGACCAATGCAAGCAATGTCAGGACAGACCATTCGTTGGTAGTTGTGAATTTCACCTGGGGAGGGGTAACTGGCCCTAAGAAAGTTGTGGTTAGCTCAGACCTCCCTGTAGAATGCTTGTTGGGCAATGATTTGGAAACTTCAGCTTGGGCTGAAGAGGAACTCAGGACAAATGCAGAAATGCTGGGCATCCCTGCAGATGTGTTTGCCATGACTAGGTCACAGGCAAAAATGTCTTCCACTGAACAGGCCCTGGATCCTGGAATAATGGACCAGGTGCCTTCTAAGAGAAGGAGCAGTAGGGGTAAGGCAGTGTCTTCTCCCCTGCCTCAGAGTGAGGATCAGTCTCTTGAGGGAGATGATCTCAGTCCCTGTGAAGGAACTGTCTCAGAGGAACTTGAACCTGACCAGGTTGAGTTCTTGGGGACAGGGGGCCCTTCCAGGGCAGATCTGAGCCAGGAGCAGTTGATCTGCCCTTCTCTTGAACCCCTCAGACAGAAAGCTGCTGCTGAGGCTGCTGGGAGTGCCAGTGGGTCCCATAGGATCTACTGGGATGATGGACTTTTATACTCAGAGGGTAAATGTAAATGTAAATGTAAATCCAGTACTTGTATAGCGCACGAATCACCCCCAAAGGGGTATCTCGGCGCTGGGGGCCGTTGGGAAGATTAAGCGAGCTATTGCCCAGAGTCGCATGGTGCTGGGCAGACCCTGCCGCCGGAGCCAGGGATCGAACCATGATCCCCAGCGTCCAGCGTCAGTCGCCCTGGCCGCGGCGCCACACCTCTCCCATAGAGACCCCAAGCCTGGTGCTACCAGGAGGTTGGTTATACCTCTGAAGTTTAGAGGCTTCCTATTGACACTGGCACATGATATCCCATTAGCAGGACACGTAGGCCAAAACAAGACCTGAGACAGGATTGTCCCTCACTTTCATTGGCCTCACATGTCAGAGGACACAAAGGAGTTTTGTCGCTCCTGTATCACCTGCCAAGCCAGTGGTAAGGCAGGTGGTACTACAAAGGCCCCCCTGATACCACTACCTGTGGTGGGGGTTCCCTTTGAGAGGGTTGGGATTGACATTGTTGGTCCCATGGATCCTCAAACTGCATCTGGGTACAGATTCATACTAGTGGTGGTGGACCATGCCACTAGGTATCCAGAGGCAATTCCCCTTAGGACTACCACAGCTCCTGCTGTGGCTAGAACTCTCCTGGGAATCTTTTCCAGAGTGGGTTTCCCTAAGGAGGTAGTATCAGAAAGAGGTGAAAACTTTATGTCTGGTTATCTCACTGCTATGTGGAAGGAGTGTGGAGTGAATTACAAATTCACCACACCCTATCACCCAGGGTCTCCCTGAAAAGCTTAGGCGCAGATGGGACATCCTTTTGCCCTGCCTTCTCTTTGCCTACAGAGAGGTTCCTCAGAAGGGGGTTGGCTACAGCCCTTTTGAACTTCTGTTTGGATATCCAGTTAGGGGTCCCTTATGTTTGGTTAAGGAGGGATGGGAGTTACCTCTCAAACCACCTAAACAGGACATAGTGGACTATGTACTTGGTCTCCGCTCCAGGATGGCTGAGTATATGAAGAAGGCATCCAAAAATCTTGAGGCTAGCCAGGAATTGCAAAAGGCCTGGCATGACCAAAAGGCTGTTTTGACTGTATACCAGCCAGGACAGAAGGTCTGGGTGTTGGAGCCTGTGGCCCCAGCAGCTCTCCAAGACAAGTGGAGTGGACCCCATACCATTCTTGAGCAAAAGGGAGAGGGTACCTACCTGGTGTACCTTGGAACTCCCAGGAGCCCCCATAGGGTGCTCCATGTGAACAGGCTCAAGCCATATGTGGACAGGGCAGACATGGGCTTGCTCATGGCTACTGATGAGGGACAGGAGGAAGAGAGTGACCCACTCCCTGACCTCCTCTCACAGAACCCTGATGATGGTTCAGTTGATGGAGTAGCCTTGGCAGGCAGCCTCACTTTACAGCAACAGACTGACTGCAAGAAGGTCCTCAATCAGTACAGGCATATGTTTTCACTGACTTCAAGTCAGACTACCTGGTGCACTCATGAGGTGGACACAGGTGACAGTCTGCCTGTTAAAAATAAGACTTACAGGTAACCTGATCATGTCAGGGACTGTATCAGGACTGAAGTCCAGAAGATGCTGGAACTGGGAGTAATTGAGCCCTCAGATTGCCCTTGGGCTAGTCCAGTAGTCTTAGTACCAAAACCTCACACCCAGGGTGGTAAGAGAGAGATGAGGTTCTGAGTTGACTACAGGGGACTGAATGCAGTCACTAGAACTGATGCTCATCCAATTCCCAGGGCAGATGAACTAATTGATACTTTGGCCTCAGCCAAGTTCTTAAGTACATTTGACCTCACAGCTGGTTACTGGCAAATCAGATTAGCTGAGGATGCTAAACCAAAAACAGCATTTTCAACCCCTAGTGGGCACTACCAATTTGTGGTGATGCTTTTTGTCTTGAAGAATGCACCTGCCACATTTCAAAGGTTGGTGAATAAAGTTCTCACAGGTCTGGAAGCCTATAGTGTAGCTTATCTAGATGATATTGCTGTCTTTAGCTCCACCAGGGAGGATCACCTGGTCCACCTAAGAAATGTTCTAGAGGCCCTGCAAAAGGCAGGCCTCACTATCAAGGCCACCAAGTGCCAGATAGGGCAGAGTAAGGTTGTATACCTAGGCCACCTTGTGGGTGGAGGACAGGTTCAACCATTGCAGAGCAAAATCCAAACCATCATGGATTAGGTTGCTCCAACTACCCAGACTCATGTCAGAGCTTTCTTGGGCCTGACTGGGTACTACAGGAGGTTTGTCAAAGAATATGGCTCCATAGTGACCCCTTTGAATGACTTAACGTCCAAAAGAATGCCTAAGAAATTTCAGTGGACAGTTAGCTGGCAAAAGGCATTTGATTACCTGAAGCAGGCCATGTGCACTGCTCCCATTCTGCAAAGTCCTGACTATTCCAAACAATTCATTGTTCAAACTGATGCATCTGAGTTGGGGGTAGGGGCTGTGTTATCACAACTGAATGAAGAGGGTCAGGATCAGCCAGTAGCTTTTATATGCAGAAGGCTGACCCCCAGAGAGAAATGTTGGTCAGCTATTAAGAGGGAAGCCTTTGCTGTGGTTTGGGCTCTGAAGAAGTTGAGGCCATACCTGTTTGGCACTCACTTCATTGTTCAGACAGACCATAAGCCCCTCTTATGGCTAAAACAGATGAAGGGTGAAAACCCCAAACCTTTGAGGTGGTCCATTTCCCTACAGGGGATGGACTATACAGTGGAACATAGAGCTTGGAGTAACCATGCCAATGCAGATGGACTCTCCAGATATTTCCACTTAGAGCATGAAGACTCAACTGGTCATAGTTTACTGTCCTTGCGTTTGGTGGGGGGGGGGGGTTGTGTAGGAAAGTAGTATCTGCTTCTTATGGTTACCCCCACTTTTTGCTGATGTCACACTGTTTGTGACTAGTCTGACTGGGATCCTGCTATCCAGGTCCCCAGTCTATCTGCTTTCTCCCTTAAATTGCTATGTATGTACTGTAGGTACATTCCAGATTGGATACTGGGGTACCCTTATCAGTCCCTAGTATATGGTACACCATGTACCCAGGGCATAGGTACCCCAGAGGCCTCCCATGGGCTGAAGCATGTATTATGCCACCCCTGAGAGGCCATTCAAATTGACACGACCAGCCTGCTACCGTAGACTGTGTAAGCTGGTGCTTGCACCACTTACTTAAGATATAGGTTCAATATATCTATCTAAATCACTACACTTAAAAACCTATCAGTCACCCAATGGCAGGCCTTATCAATCCTGAAGGCAGGGTGCTGGGTTTTACATGAGAGGGTGCACCTGGATGAGCAGAGCCCCTCTGCAGCCTTCGGAGACCATTCTCCGGGGTTGTCTGTAATGCAGCCAGACATATATGTTTAAGTGCATTATAACCTCGCGGTAAATGCTAACTTTAAAACGGCTGCTTAGAAACATGTCGTGTTTGGTGTCAGACACCTTGGAATCATACCTCCACACGAGTAACTGGTGAGGGAGGTATGATTCCACCATTCTAGAGACCACTACTGTGGGTCACCAGTCTACCCGGTACCAGCTTTCACGACCTGGGCAGCACAAAATGGATGCTGCCAGCCACAGACACACTTCTGCCATCCTGCTGCTGAGCCAAGCTCGCGCAGAGGAAGACATGACAATAGGTATCCTGTCACAGGGAGGTGTGACCACGCCCCAAACAGGGTTTAGTGTATTGGGACTGGGTGGGTGCACCCTGAGAGTGCCAGAAAGTCTGCACTGGGGGCACATTTGGTGTCCCTGTGCATAGTCCAGCTCAAACCAGTTCTGAGAGCCATTGGCTCCTGCTCTGGTGTGAAACTGGACAAAGGACATGGGTGTAGCCACCCCTCTGTCCTGCCCCTCTCCTAGGAGGGTCCCCAGAATCTTTCCAACCCTTTCCCATGGGTATAAAGTGGGCAACCTGGCTACAGGACTTTAGATTTTACCTGGACAAGATTCTGCTAAGAAGAAACCAAGTACTTCGACTACCTGCACGATGCTGGACGACTGAAGAATCTCCCTTGGAGTAAAGGAGTTACTCTCCTGCAGGCGCAGGCACCTAAATGCATCTGACCGGTTTGCTTCTCCCAAGCTCCTGAGGACTCTGAAGATTTCAGCAACACAGGAGGTGGGTTCCCAAGGTCCTAGAGGTTGATCTGCCCTCTCAGCAATTCTGAGACCAGTATCCCTCGTGGGGACTGTGCAACCTGAACCCCTGTGCACCATGTACATTTGCAGTTGCATATGCTTAGTGATGATTCCCGAGCTTGTGCATTGGACTCCGTGTAGTCCCGAGCAGTAATTGCACTGAAGATTTCTGGCTTCCACTCCACGAGTGTCCTGTGGGCTGGTGCTTTGCAAACTTGCTTGAGGTCTCCTCGCGATCCCTGGTCTATTGGCATGTGGGTCCTGGTGAGGGTCACCTTGTTAATACTTCGGCTTACCTGGTTTTGCCAGACGTGCCCTGACTCTCCATTGCTTGGCGACTCCCCTGGACCTTGCTGGTCCTCACCGTAACCTGTTTCCTCCGACCACGTGGGTTGCAGTTGCCGAGGCTTGATGGTGCTCCAGCCGGACATCGACCCCTCAGCTCTCGACATCCTTCGTGGGACAGCTCACCTCCGGACTCTGGTCATCCTCGGCATCTCCTGGTCCCCGTGGCTGCAGAGTCAAACAACCCTTCTTCACTCCTGAAGCACTCGACATCGGTGGGCATTCGACTACTGAGCCCCTGGTCACCTTAAGTGACCCAGACTCTGTCCCCTCTGCCTTCACGTTCCTCTCACCTCGAATCCAGGCTTGAATTCCACCGGACATTCTTCGCCTTCCTGGCAGCAGGACTTCTTTGCACTCCTCCATTGAAAATGACGAAGGTTTCCGATACCACTTGACCCCTATGTACCCGGCTCCTCTGGGATAGGTAACACAGGTACTTCGGTACTCACTGGTGGGTTGGCCTTAGATCCTCCTATGTTCCAAAGGGTTTACTTGAAGTCCTCTTAGAAGTGTCCTTAACTTATAAATTTGCAACCGCGACTTTCCCATAGAGTTGCACGGAACACGCGGTCGTGTTCTCACACTGCACCCGCCCTCCGTGGGCTTCCTGTGTCACTCCTCTGGGTGGTTCCTTGGGGTCCCAGCGATTCTACGTGCTCTAGGCACTGTGTCTAGTCAAGTCGTGATTGTTATACCATTTTATTAGTATATGGTTCGGTCTCCCCCTGGAGCCCGCTGTGTATTTTGCTACTTACGAATGTTCTATCATTACAGTATTGTGTGCTTTATGTTATAATCTCGTGTAGAGATTAGTAGAGAGTGTTATATTAATAAATACATATTTTTATATAACTACTGTGTGGTTCTCCTTTCATTTGGTCATTTAGGAGGTGATATTCTGGTAAAACAAGCTGCTTTACATTCCTTCAAGATTAAGCCTGAAGGCTGCTCTCCACAGCTACCACTAGGCTAACTTTCTAAAGGTTATCTTTGACCTCATACATCATAAGGGTCGTGTGGCCTGGTACAAGGTGCTCACTTTAACTAGTGGACAGCATATACCAACCCACCTTCTCACAGGTTCCACGACTGATGTGTAATTATAGCTTTCAACTTCAACATCTCTCTATCATGGCTTGTGACAGTGATGATCTGGGCTAACGATATGGCAGCTGGCGTATTGGACTTTTTTTTAACAACAAATTTTATTGAGTTTACAACACCCAGTGGGCGAACCCCTGTAGTCAGTATATAGACACATGTCAATATGCATATACAACAGATACCGACGAGGGTTTCACCAAAGGATCTGCGAAACATGCAATCCAACATCCCACCCCTCCCCCACCCCTGCACCACTCTTCCCACCTGAAATGAGAAAGACGTACATGATCATAACACTGTGTCCAATGCCCCAGCCAATGAGCACATTAGATTGGGGAATCATTGATGATGAGCCTTGCAATAGGGTCAGGATTCGCTGACTGTGTATGGATAGATAAGTCAATGCCCCGGTATTTAGCCCACTTGGACCAGATCTTCCCATGTTTCTGCGGTCAACCCCGTGCCTGAAACACCGCCACTTCCGCCGACATACATGTATCTAGGGCTGTTTTCCAGGCCGCCACCCCGGGGGGAGAGGGAGACTTCCAATGCTGCGCTATGTCACGCTTGGCTAAGGTGAGACCGAGGAATAGAAGGTGCCTCTTATATCTTATTGATATCTTATATAATCGTCAACAAACAACTGACCCGCTACCTCGAGGAGAACAACATCCTGGACCCTTCCCAGTCCGGCTTCCGCAGCAACCACAGCACCGAAACCGCCCTCATCGCCGCCACCGATGACATCAGGACCCTGCTAGACAACGGAGAAACAGCAGCCCTCATCCTCCTGGACCTATCAGCCGCCTTCGACACGGTCTGCCACCACACACTACGAACACGCCTTCACGACGCCGGGATCCAAGAGAAGGCCCTGGACTGGACCACATCCTTCCTCTCCGGCAGAACACAAAGCGTCCGCCTCGCCCCTTCCGATCCAAAGCCACCAAGATCATCTGCGGCGCACCCCAAGGCTCCTCCCTCAGCCCAACGCTGTTCAACATCTACATGGCACCCTCGCCCACGTCGCCCGACAGCACAACCTCAACATCATCTCCTACGCCGACGACACCCAGCTGATCCTCTCCCTCACCAAAGACCCTCACACCGCCAAAGCCCACCTCCACGAAGGAATGAAGGCCGTCGCCGAATGGATGAGTACCAGCCGCCTGAAGCTGAACTCGGACAAGACGGAGGTCCTCATCCTTGGTTCCAACCCTTCAGCATGGGACGACTCCTGGTGGCCAACATCACTGGGAACAGCCCCGACACCCACCGACCACGCACGCAACCTAGGGGTCATCCTCGACCCCACCCTCTCCATGACTAAGCAGGTCAACGCCGTTTCCTCATCCTGCTTCAACACCCTCCGAATGCTCCGCAGGATCTTCAAGTGGATCCCCACCGAAACAAGAAAAACAGTCACCCAGGCCCTCATCACCAGCAGGCTGGACTACGGAAACGCCCTCTACGCAGGAACGACGGCTAAGCTCCTGAGACGGCTGCAACGCATCCAGTACGCCTCTGCACGTCTTATCCTCGACATCCCCCGACGCAGCCACATCACACCCCACCTGAGAGACCTGCACTGGCTCCCTGTCAACAAGAGGATAACCTTCAAGCTCCTCACCCACGCACACAAAGCACTCCACAACTCCGGACCAGCCTACCTCAACAGACGACTCAGCTTCTACACCCCCACCCGCCAGCTCCGCTCCACCAGCCTCGCCCTCGCCACAGTCCCCCGCATCCGGAAAACGACCGCCGGCGGCAGATCCTTCTCCCACCTCGCCGCCAAGACCTGGAACACCCTCCCCACCAACCTTCGGCAGACCCAAGACCTACTGGCCTTCAGAAGACTCCTCAAGACCTGGCTCTTCGATCAGTAGCAGCACCACCCCCTCTTCCCCCAGCGCCTTGAGACCCTCGCGGGTATGTAGTGCGCTTTATAAGTGACATGATTGATTGATTGATTGGTTTCCCCCGATGTCCTCCGTGCCATGAAGAAGTATCAATCGAGGATCCTCCGGGAGGTCCCAGCATAACACCCGCCCCAGACAGGACAGCACCCCCGACCAAAAGTGTTGTAGTGCCGTGCAACTCCAGACCGTGTGGAGGAAGGACCCGTCGTCAGAATGACAACGGAGGCAGGTTGGGGACTGAATAGCCCCCATCTTCCAAAGGAGAAGGCGGGTATAATATACCCTGTGAAGGTACTTAAACTGTATCAACCTGTACCTAGAGGAGACGGCGGCATACCTGGGGCTGGCAAGGGCCTCAGTCCAATCATCGTCCGTGAGGGCCGGTAAATCCGCCTCCCATGCTGCCCTAGTCCGGTGTATGCGTGTCTTGGAGTGCGTTGTCAGGGTCTGATATATTTGACGGATTTTGTGCCCTCCCAGATCCCCCATCAACAGTCTGCCCTCTAGTGGGTGGAATTCGGGTAAGGACGTTAGGTGCTTTATCAGGGGGGACAGGGCATGGCGAAGCTGAAGATACCTGTGGAACTGGGACTTGTGTAGATCAAACTCCTCCTGCAGCCTCTGAAAGGATTTAAGCGTGGTCCCTCGCATCACATCACCCAATGTAGAGATTCCAATAGTATCCCATCCCCGGAACCCGGTTAGAGTGGAGACGGGCCGAAGGCGCGTGCCTCGCCAAAGGGGAGTCGCGCCTGTCAGCGTATCCCACCAACCCATGGACCGGGATACTCGTCTCCAGATCTGGACTATGGTACTGCAGGCGGGGGAAGAGCCTCCAAGGACGAATTGCTGTATAAGAGATCTAATAGTGGATGTTCCGCCAGGAAGAGCCGGTCCACCGCATAGGCCGGATCAGTCTGAGGATTGTACCACCATTCATTGATGACTAAGAGCTGGGACGCCCAATAATACGCCCGTACGTCTGCCGCTGCAATGCCACCGCAATAGGTGGATTGGATACAGGTCGCAAGAGCCACCCGGACCGCCCTCCCCCCAGAGGAATCTATTTAGAGCGCATTGATTTGAAGAAACCACGACGGAGGGATCGGGAACGGGAAATTCTGCAACCTATAAAGCAAGCGTGGCAGTGATACCATTTTGAATATTGCAGACCGGCCGTATAAGGATAAGGGAAGGTGGGACCATACAGTCGTCTCCTCACGTACCGCCGGAAGCAGGGGGCTATGTTGCGCGACCACGCCATGGCGGGGCATCTAGTGATATGGACGCCGAGGTATCTAAACCCCTCGTCCGCAATGACCAGCTGTGAGGCCCAGGTTTGACTTCCCTGTGCGCCGCATATGGGGAAGAGGATCGACTTGGACGGGTTGGCATGTAGTCCTGTCGTCTCACCGAACACCCGCAAGATCTGAAGCACCCTCGGTCCGGTGACCCAAGGGTCAGAAAAGAAAAATAGCGCGTCATCAGCATAGAGTGCTATCCTGTCCGAACACTCGGGTGAAAAGACCAGTCCCCGATAAACCGCATCCCTGCGTACCCACTCAGCCAGTGGCTCTATCGCTAAAGCGAACAGAAGCGGAGAGAGGGGGCAACCCTGTCTGGTCCCTCTGCGGATGGGGAAGGAGGGAGAACGGTGGCCGGCCACACGGATCGAGGCCGTAAGATCTGTGTACAGCAATTTAACATATGCGCGGAACCGGGGCCCCAGGTTGACAGCTTCCAAAAGTTTAAAAAGGTAGGTCCAGCTCAAGGAGTCGAACGCCTTGTCGATGTCAGCTAGCAGGACAGCCGCAGGGTGTCCCAGACGGTGGGCCTCGGCAACAGCGTTGTGCGCTCGCCGTATGTTATGCCTAGTGGAGCGTTGGGGCATAAAGCCTGACTGGTCCGGGTGGACGAGGTCCAGAATGCAGGTGCGGAGGCGTTCAGCCAACACCATCCCCAGTAGTTTCGGCTCGAAGTTTAATAGGGATATGGGGCGAGAGTGAGCCGGGGCCTCCGGAGGGCGGCCCTGTTTGAGAAAACCACAATTTCGGCATGGCGCCAGTCCAGGGGCAAGATCTTCTGCTCCAACGCCTGGTGCAGCGCGCCAAGAAGGTGGGGACCAACGGTCCCCATATGGGGGCGCAAAAAGTCACAGGGGAACCCGTTGGGGCCCGGTGCACGGCCTGGGTGGGTATTGGTGAGGGCCGCCTGCAGCTCCTCCACCGAGATAGGCTTGTCGAGAACAGCTCGCTGCACATCAGAGAGGCGTTTTGGAGGGATATCTACAAGAAAGGCATCAATAAGCGGTGCAGCGAGTTCCTCACGATCACAGTACAGGGCAGTATAAAAATCGGCAAAGGCCTGCACCACTGCCCCCGGGGAGACGCACATGTCACCGGCAGGGGACCTCAATAGAGGGACTTGCGTCGGGGAGGCCCTTGCCTGACATAGTCGGTGGAGCATCTGGCTAGACTTATCGCCCCATAGATATATCCGGTGCTGGGTTGCCAGCCAGGCATCCCTGGCATTGTCCGTGAGCAGCTGGTGCAGCTGCTGTTGGACATGGAGCAGGTTACGGCGGGCACCGGCGTCGGAGCTTGCCACTAACGAGGCCTGGAGAACGAGCTGTCTATCTTCTAGATCTTGGATCTGTGCCAGGGCGGCGCCGCTTTTCCCCAGTGCGATAGCTAATATCAGCCCCCGAATCGTAGGCTTAAAGGCCTCCCACAATATTATCTGGGATTGAGTGGACCCGGTGTTGAAAGCAAAATAATCTGCTGTGGCTCGATGGAGCATCTCCTGATATCCGGGATCTCTAAGCAACCAAGGAGACATGCGCCAGTGATAGGAGGGACGACTGGTCTGCAGACGGAGTTTGAGCTGAATGGGTGAGTGATCAGACAGGCCACGTGGGAGGATAGAGGTATGTGACACCCGATGCAGGTAGCTGCCTGGGAGGAACATGTAATCCAGACGTGAGAGGGTGGGGTGTACGGATGATGCATATGTAAATCCAGTTTCAGAAGGATGATAAGCCCGCCATGTGTCCGCCCAACCCAATTTATGGGCCAAGATGTTGAGTTTAGACCTAGGAGGGGTGGTCGGCGGTCGTGCCCGCCACCTATCCGGGGGAGCCATTACGTCGTTCCAGTCCCCACCCAGGATAGTCAAGCTGTCAGGGAATTCCCCCCAGAGTTGTGTCAGTCTGTCAATGAACGTCCGACCGAGAGGAGGTGGGGCGTATATGCTCCCAATTGAAATCTGTTCCCCAGCCAGGGTGCCGGAAACGGCCGTAAAACGGCCACCCGGGTCGAACCAATGCTGAGTAACTTGAAATGGGACCCTGTGGTGAATAAGGATGGCTGTACCCCGTGCCCCCCTTGAGAAGCCAGAATGGTACACCGTGGCATATCCATAGCGAGAAAGACACGGGGCCTTGTTGCCTAGCATGTGAGTTTCTTGCAGCAGCAAGACATCTGCTGAGTAGCGTTTTGCCAGGTGTAGTACAGCCCCTCTTTTAATCTTATTCAACAGGCCCCGTACATTCCAAGACACGATATTGAGATCTCCTAGGGGAGTGCCATTAGCTGTGTGTGTCATCAGCTATCGGTAGGGTGTAGAGCAGCGGACATTGTGGACATATGGGACATCGTGGTGCGTGTATCGTAAAAAACAACTGTATAACAAACAACAAATCGCCCTCCCAACCCCTCCCACCGCCCCCCAACCCCTATACATCCTAGAACACGGAGTACCTGTCGCGGCGGAATCTCGTCCTGGCCCCCAAACGTGGAGGCCCCGGCGGACCCTCCAAAGGATCCCCCCACCCAACATTACCCATGAAAACTCAAAACAGGGAAGGCGTGTAGAACCCACTCCCTCCAGGGAAAGAGCAAAAGTCCCTGGCTCTTAGTGGCAGGATATCCCGGCCAGTAGCAGCAGCCAACGGGCTCCGCAGTCGCATGAGACCGGGAAGAGTCAATACACCAACGCATGTCCCAGCCTCGGGCTGCCTCAGTCTGCAGAGTCCTTCTTGTTCTGGGAGCGCCAGTTAGAGCGGGATCGATGTCGTCGATGAGTAGCGTCGCCTCCCTGCCGTCCACCCCGATGCGAGCTTTGAGAAGAGTCCGAGTCTAAAGGGGGTGGGGAATGCGGCTTCAGGTGGCGTCGCTCATCTGTCCACGCAAATACTTCCTCTGGAGTATCAAAGAAATACGTTTTTGAATTATAAATGACCTTCAGACGGGCCGGGAACATGAGCGCATAGGATAGGTTCAGATCCCGCAGCCGCCGCTTGGCCGCAAAAAGGATTGGCGTTGCTGCTGAACCGTCCGGGTGTAGTCCGGGAAGGCCATGATGGGATGGGACTCAAAGATCATTTCATCCTTATGTGTCCTGGCAAAGCGAAGAATGGCATCGCGGTCAGCATAATTTAGAAGGCGAGCAATAACCGTGCGTGGGCGCTCCCCCGGCGGCGGCTTCTTGGTCAGGGCGCGATGGGCCCTCTCGATCATGAAGCAGGAAGAGATGTCGTCTGCGGGTAGCCGCGCCTTGAGCCATTCTGAGAGGAAGCCACCCATCGAGGATCCCTCGCAACCCTCTGGAAAACCCACCAGGCGGATGTTGTTGCGGCGGGCCCGCCCTCCGCGTCTTCGGCCCTAGCCTCCAGCTCTTTAGATACCATGGCCAGCTTGTCGACCTTCTTCTGGAGGGTGGAGACAGTATCCTCAACCGCGGAGACCCTCGTCTCAGCCTCGGTGATTCGATCGACTGCCTTCCGGAGGTCCTGGCGGAGGAACGACACTCGGACCCCACCGCACCGATCTGGGCCTCAAGGGCGGTTCGTGATTGATTGATGGCCTCCAGGAGTGTCGCCGTATCTGATGAGACGCCCTCTGCGGCACCTTTATTCGCTGGGGTGGCTGTGGTGTATTGGTCAATGGTAGGTTGTTTGGGTGCCGCCGCACCGGGTTGCTCCTTACCCATGATGGCGTGGAGGGTCCGCTCCAGAGCAGTCAGTGCCACAGCCAGAGATAGTGATAGAAGGGGGAGCGGTAGAGTACACCACCCACCTCAGGGCGGGGCGGATCACTACGACCGCGTCCCCAGCGCAGGCGCCCGATCCCAGGCGGCGCCGACAGGTATCCCCGTCAAGAGCCCCCGGGGTCTCCAATATACGGGGCAGTCAGGACTGTCTGTGTGGCCGCCCCGGGCAGGCCGGGGGAGGACCGGCGGAGCCCCTCCGTCAGGGGGTCAGGCGCGTGGGCAGCAGCAGAGTCCAACCCGACAGGTCCCCCGCCCAGCTCACCGCAATTCCGTATGGCACAGGAGTCTTCAGGCAGGGCGGCAGTCTACGGCTGTCCAGGGCCCGCCGGGCCCCACCGGCAAAATCCAGGCCCAGGGTAGGCCTCACAGATCCAAGGCCCCTCCAGCAGGGGACCGGAGGTAGGCGCAGCCGGCAGAGGGGCACCGTGATTGTAGTGCACTCCTGCTGCCCCTCAGGACTGGGGCCCGATCAGCAGCTTCCAGGGGGGGCCACCGGGCAGGATAATAACAGCCCCAGCCGTGCCACCAGTGAAACGCGGCCGCCGCAACTCAGCCGCAGCCGCCCGCCGATGCGTGCGTGGTCTCCGCCGGTCCGGCAAGCCATGGCCGCGGCGGCCGAATCGGGCTCCCTGCCGCCTCCAAAGTACCTCAGCGCGATTGCCGCAGGCCCGTGAGCAGTCGGCTCGCACAAGCCAAGTGTCTGGGACCAGGATAATGGCGGAGGATGTCCCTGGAAGGAGCGAACTGCGGAGCTCTACGGAGACGCGTCCTCCATGTTCGGCTCCTAGGCCACGCCCCCCTGGCGTATTGGACTTTATAATTAAATTAATGTAGGCTTCAGCCGTCCTGGGTGGAGTACCTTGACCTTGTAAAGGCACTCTGGAAAAGTGGTCAGCAGGGTTGTCATTCTTCCTTGGACGATGCACAATGGTATCGTTGTACTCTTGCAATTGTAGTCCCCATCGTCCAATGCGAGGAGGCAGCTTGGCCTTTGGACTGCCAAAGATAGTCAATAAAGCTTGATGATCAGTTACCAGCGTTAAAGACTTTCCATACAGCAATACATGGAAATGTTCACAAGCCCACACCACAGCCAAACCTTCTTTCTAAGATTGTGAGTAAGCACGTTCTGTTTGGGACAAACCTTTACTCGCGTATGCTTCAATATGCCTTCGAGCACGGGTGTCTGTTGTGCTGTGCCAGGATCATGCCTAACGATACTGGGCTAGTGTCAACAACAACCTCTGTATGTAGTTTTGGACTGAAGTAGGCCATTTCATAAGCAGTTTCAAAGGCTTGTTTGATTTACTTGAAACTTCTCTCACATTCTTGTGACCACTTTAATGAAACATTTCTCTTCGTTAACTCTCATAAGGGAGCACTTATGGTAGCAAAGTCTTGGATGTATCTTGAACAGTAACTGGCTGTGCCAAGAAATGAACGTATCATAGTAGCATCTTGTGGGGTATTCGCATTTGACAGCGTTCGTACTTGAGCAGGATCGGGTGTCATACCTCAATCCGAAAAGATACGGCCTAAGAATTTTAACTATGTCTTGTGGAACTCACACTTGTCTGCATTCATAGTCAGGCCTGCATCAGTCTGTAAACTACATACTTGGGTGAGAGCTGTATCATGGTCCTTCTGTGTAGCTCCAAAAACCAATATGTCATCGCTATATTTGAATGTATTCACAACCGGCTGCATGCCACGTCGAATGACGTCTTGGAAAAATTCTGCAGCCAATGACACACCAAAACGGAGTCTCTTATAATGAAACAGACCGACATGTGTGGAGAAGGTTGTGATATGCCGCCTGCAATCTTCTTCGAGTTCCAACTGATGATATCCTTTATTTAATTCAAGGCGAGAGAAGACCTTTGCACCATGTAATTGTGTTATCATTTCAGCAATGTGCGGACCTGGAAGTCGCTCTTGTTCCATTGCCTTTTTTCTTGTAAATGAAAAGCAGCTCATCTGTGTCTCTGAGCAACAAGTTGGTCATCGCCATTAATATGTAACTTCACTTTCACAGTCTTAAGCTTTTCCAAGCCATAAAACAATGAAGGGAATTGACTTACTATTTCCTGGTGAGCATTCATTTTGTAATTCACAGAAATCAGCCCCATATCAGCCGCTGTACTGAAACTGAGCGGACAGGCGCTTGCTGCCGTACCTTGAAGCACATGGATGGATGCTTGCACCTTTGTTTTCTTGTGCTTTAGTGTCCGTACAAATGAAACTAGACTTTTTATGGGCATCGAGGCAGCAGCAGGTATACACTTTGGTTTTTGATGGCATAAGTCGAGGCAATGGAGATAATTCATTTTTATTTCTCCTCAGGTATTATGTTTATCGATGCACCACTGTCGATGTTGAAAGGTATGAAGCAATATTTTTTTTCAATTTATTTTTCCGACAATGTTTGTATGACTTTGGTGTTTTGGGAAGCCGAAATTTTCTTTGACTGGCATATTTCTTCACATACAGCCAGTCCGACATGCACATGTTGCTCTGAGGTAAACATCGACATGGCGCAATCTTCTTCCTCACTTTCACTTAATATTGAGGTGGACGAACTGTTTGATGACAATCAACTTCATTCAGTGTCGATTTGCCTAAATTGATGTCGCTGCTTGACCTTGTGGGGGTGCATCGAAAGTTGCCTCTGGTATGTTCTGGCGGCCATTTTGTCTTCGCACCGTGACGCACTTACTTTTTCCTTCACTTTATAAACTATCACGAAATGGTTCTCTTTGCCACAGCCTTTACATATCTGTCCAATGGCGGACATTTACCTTCGTGTGGAAATGATAATCCACATCTAAAACATAACTTCTTACGTGTAGACATCACTTTGTGTCCTTCACTCTTCTGCTTTTGCTTATTTTATATACTCATGACTGATTCACTCTGGGCACGGCCGGCCTCCATGTCAATAGCTCTGGCAACAATCAACACTCGATCCAGACTTAGAGTTTCTCTCAGCTATCACCATCTGAATGAATCTCACAAGCACTCATTAATAAGTCGCATAGATGCCTTCTCTTTAAATTAATTGCACTTACCGTGTTTGATGAGTATATCGAGTCTCTCCACAAATTCAACGATGGTTTCACCAACATCTTTTTCATTCTTGACTGAAATTGTATCTTTCATAATCAATGTTTGGTACTGGATTGAATTTGAGATTCAGCATTTCTTTAATCTGAAAATATGTAATGTCTTCATCAGTTCGTACCATTTTCTTTATGACGTCTTTCACACCATCACCAGCAAGATTTGTGAGGTATTTGATAATCCTTTTGTTGTCAGTCTCTTCAAGTGCATCAATGAGATTGTAAAAAGTCTCTACCCTTGTACTCCATCTATTGCCAAGATTTTGCTTTTTGGCAGTATCAAAAGGTGCTGGTGGTCGGCTTCAGGGACACAGCAGCGTTGTGGACCAGAGTGGAACCAAATGAAAGAGCGGGTGGATCCCTGCGACTTGGTGAATGCAACTCATCTGGGAGACCTTGCGACGTGCTGTCCTTTGACTCATCTTTAATGATACCTGGTAAAGGGACTGTCTTTGTGGCCATTTCACTATTCTGTGAGTCGTTCTTGGCTCCTTATTTTGTGAAGACCTGTGAAGTTGTTCTAAGCCCCACTCAGCAACTTTGTGATTGAACTGCTTCAGGTATGTACGGCTCTGCAAGCACAAACCCGAACACGTCTCCTTGAGCCAACTTCATCGAGTGCTGTAGTATGATAACTCTCTTTAGTGCATTCACTAAGCCATTTATTGCTCTTCTTCTAAATGTCTATTTGTATTTTCTGACACCTGGTTGATCTCCACCTTGCAGGGTTTGTGTTTGCAGTGTTATCTTGCAAGTTATGATTATCAGCGGCTGCACTTCATAGACCAGGTTGAATCTACTTTCAATATTAACACTCCATACAATATGCAAGTTTATCTTGCGCGGCAGCGCAGTACCTTTATGTATGAATTGGCCAGCAGGATCTCGACCATCAACATGTGGATTCTTTGCAATGCTTCCATTGTCTTCACTTGCTTTACAGTGCCTGGAGTTGCGCTTAGACTCCACGTGCTTGAAGCCTTGATTCTATTCTTCGACAGCGACAAATGTGGCACGCATGAGCAGTTTACTTGAATTACGGCAAGCACGGTAGTTCTTCGGATTACTTACCCCTATTTGTACGGTCTTCTCATCCTAGGTACCCGCAGATGACTACAGCACACACAGAGCCTAGTATTACATGCCTTTATTCAGCTGTGTGTAGCTGCAAACTCAACATTCGAAACAAGCTGTCATAGGATTTCGCTCTGACACTTGCATCACAGCCCTACGGAGTCCATTAGGAAGCAAAGGCTTCCGTCATAAAATATCACAAGACACTACACTGGGAAGCTGTATCTTTTTGTCACATTCCCAGGTTTACTAGTTCTGGCAAATCTGGGAATGCGTCAAAAACCATGGGCGTTGCGTAGGAACACCCTCGCAACGCCCATGGAACACCCTCGCAACGCCCATGGGATGCCTCCTTAGCGCAGAATAAAGCCATGAAGCGATTTGTGAGGCGCTGCTTTACTCCAGACTTATGGAACCCCTCAGGGCCACGCAGTGGCCTTCCGTGACTTTATAAATCACATTTGAAGTTTGCATCACGCATGTACTACGTTGCATTGTGTGAACGTGACGCAAATGGGCTCATAACTATGCCCCTAGGTCTGGGCAGCTTTATCAATAAAATAATGACACAGTTTTACTGCTGTGACCCTCTGGAGAATCCCTACACTCCAGGTATAATATCAGAGAAGATGGTTGTTACAACCTGGGAGCTCTGCAGCAGGAAGTGATGTACGTGAGGCGGAGGAGGGAGAGGAGCGGCAGCCAGGGTGAGAGGGACTTCGCTAGTGTAGGGTGGGAGCTGGCCCAGTGCTGTAACATCAGAGAGAGACTCATGATTACAACACAGGTCTGCAGCAGGAAGTGACATGTGTGAGGAGGGAGAGGGTGCGGGTGGGAGAGAAGGTGACATGGACTTCACTAGTGCAGCTCTGCTGGGTGGGTGCTGGCCCAGTGCTGTAACATCAGAGAGAGACTCATGATTACAACACAAGTCTGCAGCAGGAAGTGATGTGTGTGAGGAGGGAGAGGGTGCGGGTGGGAGAGAAGGTGACATGGACTTCACTAGTGCAGCTCTGGTGGGTGGGTGCTGGCCCAGTGATGTAACATCAGAGAGCGACTCATGATTACAACACAGGAGGTGTGCAACAGGAAGTGACATGTGTGAGGAGGGAGAAGGTGCGGGTGGGAGAGAAGGTGACATGAACTTCACTAGTGCAGCACTGGTGGGTGGGTGCTGGCCCAGTGCTGTAACATCAGAGAGCGACTCATGATTACAACACAGGTCTGCAGCAGGAAGTGACGTGTGTAAGGAGGGAGAGGGTGCGGGTGGGAGAGAAGGTGACATGGACTTCACTAGTGCAGCTCTGGTAGGTGGGTGCTGGCCCAGTGTTGTAACATCAGAAAGAGACTCATGATTACAACACAGGAGGTGTGCAACAGGAAGTGACATGTGTGAGGAGGGAGAGGGTGCGGGTGGGAGAGAAGGTGACATGGACTTCACTAGTGCAGCTCTGGTGGGTGGGTGCTGGCCCAGGGCTGTAACATCAGAGAGCGACTCATGATTACAACACAGGAGTTCTGCAGCATGCGTGACGTGTGTGAAGGATGCTTACAGGGACTTGACCTGTACATCCCCAGTGGGTTCTAGCCCAGTGCTGTGATATCAGATGAGAGGATGGTTACAACTTGGGATGGGAGCTCTGCAGCAGGAAGTGACATGTGTGAAGGGGAGGGACGGGAAGGGTGGTGACAAGGACTTCACTAACGCAGCCTTGGTGGGTGGATGCTGGCCCAGTGCTGTAACATCAGAGAGAGACTCATGATTACAACACAGGTCTGCAGCAGGAAGTGACGTGTGTGAAGGGGAGGGACGGGAAGGGTGGTGACAGGGACTTCACTAATGCAGCCTTGGTGGGTGGGTGCTGGCCCAGTGCTGTAACATCAGAGAGAGACTCATGATTACAATACAGGAGCTCTGCAGCAGCCCTGGTGGGTGGGTTCTAGTCCAGTGCTGTGATATCGCATATCATTGGGCGAGGAGTTGGCCTAACGGCTAGGGCGTCGACCTCGAATCTGGGGAACTGGGTTTGTGTCTCGGCAATGGCGCTGAACATCCTGTGATTCTGGGCAAATCACTTAATCTCCCCGTGCCTAACAAAAATTAATGTTTCCTCATGTAATGCAACTGGTGCTATGTAAAGCACTCTAATACCCGATACCTTCAGGTCAAGTTTGCGCTATATAAAACTCAGTAAAATAGAAAATTAAAACAAATTATCAGACGAGAGGATGTTTACAACATGGGATGGGAGCTCTGCAGCAGGAAGTGACGTGTGTGAAGGGGAGGGACAGGAAGGGTGATGACAGGGACTTCACTAGTGCAGCCCTGTTGGGTGCTGGCCCTGTGCTGTGATATCAGATGAGAGGATGGTTACAACTTGGGACGTGAGCTCTGCGGCAGGAAGTGACGTGTGTGAAGGGGAGGGGCAGGAAGGGTGGTGACAGGAACTTCACTAGTGCAGCCCTGGTGGGTGCTCGCCTAGCGCTGTGGAGGTGGTTGGTCTCACTTCTGTTGAGAGAAATTTACAAAGAGCTCAATGTTCTGCACGCATCTTTCCAAGAGTAATATTGCTAATCAATCTGTGCGAGTGCAAAATATATCTTCATTTCCTAATGTGTTTTTTACTGATTTCAGCTTTTCAGTTTGGTAAAGACGCGTTTTAATTGTTCGAACACACATGCAGTGCACTCCGGCGCCCTGGTAAGGCCCCCTTAGCTATGCAGGCAGCCCTGCCGACTGCCATGCATCTCATATTAGACTAACACATTTTTTATCATTTGCCCGCATCGCCAAAATGTGTGATTTCAGATTTTTTTATTTATTGCTTGATTACTTAAAATCATTACAATGTAAAACCCTTTCATGTTAAAAACAGCTGCAGTAAAAATAGAACAATGCAGATGAATAATTCATTAGTAAAAGTGATAATAAAGCCAGTGATATGCTAAGATCAATTATTTCAAGTGAAAGTCAGTAATCGGCGTACTGTTCCCCCCAAACCTCCAAAATTCTAATTTCTTTAATTGGCTGATGGCTGCCATTTTGGCTTCACTGTTGGTTAGACCTGGTATAATCCATGAACAGATTTTTAAACTAGGGCTTGTCACTTGGTTGGGGTTTGTTGATGGCTGTTTGCTGAGAGCGCTTGGGTGCTACGCCCAGGCCGGAGATCCCTGTAGTTGCCGCAAGGTGTGAGCATGTCATGCAATGAATGTTTGGCACTGGGCAGGGTTCCTCAGGATGTACAACTTTAAATAATTCAGCTGAGAGTGTGTGTGCCTTTCGGGTCATGGCTGGCTGCAGTCTGCCCCGGTTCTCAGTGCAGCTCTAGCTCCAGTCTGCACCGGTTCTTGTTGCAGCTCTAGCTCCAGTCTGCACCGGTTCTCGTTGCAGCTCTAGCTGCAGTCTGCACCGGTTCTCGTACAGCTCTAGCTCCTGTGTCCACCGGTTCTCGTACAGCTCTAGCTCCAGTCTGCCCCGGTTCTAGTTGCAGCTCTAGCTCCAGTCTGCACCGGTTCTCGTTGCAGGTCTAGCTGCAGTCTGCACCGGTTCTTGTACAGCTGGAGCTCCTGTGTGCACCGGTTCTCGTACAGCTCTAGCTCCATTCTGACCCGGTTATCGTTGCAGCCCTAGCTCCAGTCTGCACCGGTTCTCGTTGCAGCTCTAGCTGCAGTCTGCACCGGTTCTCGTACAGCTCTAGCTCCAGTGTGCACCGGTCCTCATACAGCTCTAGCTCCAGTCTCCACCGGTTCTCGTACAGCTGTATAGCCAGTGTGCACCGGTTCTCATTGCAGCTCTAGCTCCAGTCTGCACCAGTTCTTGTTGAAGCTCTAGCTGCAGTCTGCACCGGTTCTTGTACAGCTCTAGCTCCTGTGTGCACCGGTTCTCGACCAGCTCTAGCTGCAGTCTGCCCTGGTTCTTGCTGCAGCTCTAGCTCCAGTCTGCACCGGTTCTCGTTGCAGCTCTAGCTGCAGTCTGCACCGGTTCTCGTACAGCTCTAGCTCCAGTGTGCACCGGTTCTCGTACACCTCTAGCTCCAGTGTGCACCGGTTCTCGTACAGCTCTAGATCCAGTGTGCACCGGTTCTCGTTGCAGCTCTAGCTCCAGTTTGCACCGGTTCACGTATAGCTCTAGCTCCAGTGTGCACCGGTTCTCGTTGCAGCTCTAGCTGCAGTGTGCACTGGTTCTCGTACAGCTCTAGCTCCAGTGTGCACCGGTTCTTGTACAGCTCTAGCTCTAGTCTGCACCGGTTCTCGTACAGCTGTATCTCCAGTGTGCACCGGTTCTCGTTGCAGCTCTAGCTCCAGTCTGCACCGGTTCTCGTTGCAGCTCTAGCTGCAGTCTGCACCGGTTCTTGTACAGCTCTAGCTCCAGTGTGCACCGGTTCTCGTTGCAGCTCTAGCTCCAGTCTGCACCGGTTCTCGTTGCAGCTCTAGCTGCAGTCTGCACCGGTTCTCGTACAGCTCTAGCTCCAGTGTGCACCGATTCTCGTACAGCTCTAGCTCCAGTCTGCACCGGTTCTCGTACAGCTGTATCTCCAGTGTACACCGGTTCTCATTGCAGCATTAGCTCCAGTCTGCACCGGTTCTTGTACAGCTCTAGCTCCTGTGTGCACCGGTTCTCACACAGCTCTAGCTCCAGTCTGCCCTGGTTCTCGTTGCAGCTCTAGCTCCAGTCTGCACCGGTTCTCGTTGCAGCTCTAGCTCCAGTCTGCACTGGTTCTTGTTGCAGCTCTAGCTGCAGTCTGCACAGGTTCTTGTACAGATCTAGCTTCAGTGTGCACCGGTTCTCGTACAGCTCTAGCTCCAGTGTGCACCGGTTCTCGTACAGCTCTAGCTCCAGTGTGCACCGGTTCTCATTGCAGCGATAGCTCCAGTGTGCATCGGTTCTCATACAGCTCTAGCTCCAGTGTGCACCGGTTCTTGTTGCAGCTCTAGCTGCAGTGTGCACCGGTTCTCATTCAGCTCTAGCTCCAGTCTGCACTGGTTCTCGTACAACTGTATCTCCAGTGTGCACCGGTTCTCGTTGCAGCTCTAGCTCCAGTCTGCACCAGTTATGGTTGCAGCTCTAGCTGCAGTCTGCACCGGTTCTTTTACAGCTCTAGCTCCTGTGTGCACCAGCTCTCATACAGCTCTAGCTCCAGTCTGCCCCGGTTCTTGTTGCAGCTCTAGCTCCAGTCTGCACCGGTTCTCGTTGCAGCTCTAGCTCCAGTCTGCACCGGTTCTCGTTGCAGCTCTATCTGCAGTCTGCACCGGTTCTCGTACAGCTCTAGCTCCAGTGTGCACCGGTTCTTGGGCAGCTCTATCTCCAGTGTGCACCGGTTCTCGTACAGCTCTAGCTCCAGTGTGCTCTGGTTCTCGTTGCAGCTCTAGCTGCAGTGTGCACCGGTTCTCGTACAGCTCTAGCTCCAGTGTGCACCGGTTCTCGTACAGCTCTATCTCCAGTGTGCACCGGTTCTCGTAAAGCTGTATCTCCAGTGTGCACCGGTTCTCGTTGCAGCTCTAGCTCCAGTTTGCACCGGTTCTCGTTGCAGCTCTAGCTCCAGTCTGCACCGGTTCTCGTTGCAGCTCTAGCTCCAGTCTGCACCGGTTCTCGTTGCAGCTGTAGCTCCAATCTGCACCGGTTTTTGTTGCAGCTCTTGCTGCAGTCTGCACCGGTTCTCGTTGCAGCTCTTGCTCCAGTCTGCACCGATTCTTGTTGCAGCTCTTGCTCCAGTCTACACCGGTTCTCGTACAGCTCTAGCTCCAGTGTGCACCGGTTCTCGTTGCAGCTCTAGCTCGAGTCTGCACCGGTTCTCGTTGCAGCTCCAGCTCCAGTCTGCACCAGTTCTCGTTGCAGCTGTAGCTCCATTCTGCACCGCTTTTTGTTGCAGCTCTAGCTTCAGTCTGCACCGGTTCTCATTGCAGCTCTTGCTCCAGTCTGCACCAGTTCTCGTTGCAGCTCCAGCTCCAGTCTGCACCGGTTCTCGTTGCAGCTCTAGCTCCAGTCTGCACCGGTTCTCGTTTCAGCTGTAGCTCCAGTCTGCACCGGTTCTCGTTGCAGCCCTAGCTCCAGTCTGCCCCTGTTCTGGTTGCAGCTCTGGGTGCAGTCTGCACCGGTTCTCGTTGCAGCTGTAGCTCCAGTCTGCACCGGTTCTGGTTGCAGCTCTGGGTGCAGTCTGCACTGGTTATCGTTGCAGCTGTAGCTCCAGTCTGCACCGGTTCTCGTTGCAGCTCTAGCTGCAGTCTGCACCGGTTCTCGTACAGCTCTAGCTCCAGTGTGCAACGGTTCTCGTACAGCTCTAGCTCCAGTCTGCACCGGTTCTCGTACAGCTGTATCTCCAGTGTGCACCGGTTCTCGCTGCAGCTCTAGCTCCAGTGTGCTCCGGTTCTCGTTGCAGCTCTAGCTCCAGCATGCACTGGTTCTCGTTGCATCTCTAGCTCCAGTCTGCACCGGTTCTCGTTGCAGCTCTAGCTCCAGTGTGCACCAGTTCTCATTGCAGCTCTAGCTGCAGTCTGCACCGGTTCTCATTGCAGCTCTAGCTCCAGTCTGCCCCGGTTATCTTTGCAGCTCTAGCTCCAGTCTGCACCGGTTCTCATTGCAGCTCTAGCTGCAGTCTGCACCGGTTCTCATTGCAGCTCTAGCTTCAGTCTGCACCGGTTCTCGTTGCAGCTCTGGCTGCAGTCTGCACCGGTTCTAGTTGCAGCTCTAGCTCCAGTGTGCACCGGTGCTCTTTGCAGCTCTAGCTCCAGTCTGCACCGGTTCTCGTTGCAGCTCTTGCTCCAGTCTGCACCGGTTCTCGTTGCAGCTCTAGCTCCAATCTGCACCGGTTCTCGTTGCAGCTCTAGCTGCAGTCTGCACCGGTTCTCGTTGCAGCTCTAGCTCCAGTCTGCCCCGGTTCTTGTTGCAGCTGTAGCTCCAGTCTGCACCGGTTCTCGTTGCAGCTCTAGCTCCAGTCTGCACCGGTTCTCGTACAGCTCTAGCTCCAGTGTGCTCTGGTTCTCATTGCAGCTCTAGCTGCAGTGTGCACCGGTTCTTGTACAGCTCTAGCTCCAGTGTGCACCGGTTCTCGTACAGCTCTAGCTCCAGTCTGCACCGGTTCTCGTACAGCTGTATCTCCAGTGTGCACCGGTTCTCGTTGCAGCTCTAGCTGCAGTCTGCACCGGTTCTCGTTGCAGCTCTAGCTCCAGTGTGCACCGGTTCTCGTTGCAGCTCTAGCTGCAGTCTGCACCGGTTCTCGTTGCAGCTGTAGCTCCATTCTGCACCGGTTTTTGTTGCAGCTCTAGCTGCAGTCTACACCGGTTCTCGTTGCATCTCTTGCTCCAGTCTGCACTGGTTCTCGTTGCAGCTCTAGCTCCAGTCTGCACCGGTTCTCGTTGCAGCTCTAGCTCCAGTCTGCACCGGTTCTCGTTGCAGCTGTAGCTCCAGTCTGCACTGGTTCTCGGTGCAGCTCTAGCTCCAGTCTGCACCGGTTCTCGTTGCAGCTGTAGCTCCAGTCTGCACCCGTTCTCATTGCAGCTCTAGCTCCAGTCTGCCCCTGTTCTGGTTGCAGCTCTGGGTGCAGTCTGCACCGGTTCTCGTTGCAGCTGTAGCTCCAGTCTGCACCGGTTCTGGTTGCAGCTCTGGGTGCAGTCTGCACTGGTTCTCGTTGCAGCTGTAGCTCCAGTCTGCACCGGTTCTCGTTGCAGCTCTAGCTGCAGTCTGCACCGGTTCTCGTACAGCTCTAGCTCCAGTGTGCAACGGTTCTCGTACAGCTCTAGCTCCAGTCTGCACCGGTTCTCGTACAGCTGTATCTCCAGTGTGCACTGGTTCTCGTTGCAGCTCTAGCTGCAGTCTGCACTGGTTCTCGTTGCAACTCTAGCTCCAGTGTGCTCCGGTTCTCATTGCAACTCTAGCTCCAGCCTACACTGGTTCTCGTTGCAGCTCTAGATCCAGTCTGCACCGGTTCTCGTTGCAGCTCTAGCTGCATTCTGCACCGGTTCTCTTTGCAGCTCTAGCATCAGTCTGCACTAGTTCTCGTTGCAGCTCTAGCTGCAGTCTGCCCCTTGTTCTCGTTGCAGCTCTAGCTCCAGTCTGCACCGGTTCTCTGTGCAGCTCTAGCTGCAGTCTGCACCGGTTCTCATTGCAGCTCTAGCTGCAGTCTGCACCGGTTCTCGTTGCAGCTCTAGCTCCAGTGTGCACCGGTTCTCGTTGCAGCTCTAGCTGCAGTCTGCACCGGTTCTTGTTGCAGCTCTAGCTCCAGTCTGCACTGGTTCTCGTTGCAGCTCTAGCTCCAGTCTGCCCCTTGTTCTCGTTGCAGCTCTAGCTCCAGTCCACCCCTTGTTCTCGTTGCAGCTCTAGCTCCATTCTGCACCGGTTCTCGTTGCAGCTCTAGCTGCAGTCTGCACCGGTTCTCGTTGCAGCTCTAGCTCCAGTCTGCACCGGTTGTCGTTGCAGCTCTAGCTCCAGTGTGCACCGGTTCTCGTACAGCTCTAGCTCCAGTCTGCACCGGTTCTCGTACAGCTGTATCTCCAGTGTGCACCGGTTCTCGTTGCAGCTCTAGCTGCAGTCTGCACCAGTTCTCGTTGCAGCTCTAGCTCCAGTCTGACCTGGTTCTAGTTGCAGCTCTAGATCCAGTCTGCACCGGTTCTCGTTGCAGCTCTAGCTGCAGTCTGCACCGGTTCTCGTTGCAGCTCTAGCTCCAGTCTGCACCGGTTCACGTTGCAGCTCTGGCTGCAGTCTGCACCGGTTCTCGTTGCAGCTCTAGCTGCACTCTGCACCGGTTCTCGTTGCAGCTCTAGCTCCAGTCTGCACCGTTTGTCGTTGCAGCTCTAGTTGCAGTCTGCACCGGTTCTCGTTGCATCTCTAGTTGCAGTCTGCACCGGTTCTCGTTGCAGCTCTAGCTGCAGTCTGCACCGGTTCTCGTTGCAGCTCTAACTGCAGTCTGCACCGATTCTCGTTGCAGCTCTAGCTCCAGTCTGCACCGGTTCTCGTTGCAGCTCTTGCTGCAGTCTGCACCGGTTCTCGTTGCAGCTCTAGCTCCAGTGTGCACCGGTTCTCGTTGCAGCTCTAGCTCCAGTCTGCACTGGTTCTCATTGCAGCTCTTGCTCCAGTCTGCACCCGTTCTCGTTGCAGCTCTAGCTCCCGTCTGCACCGATTCTTGTTGCAGCTCGAGCTGCAGTCTGCACCGGCTCTCGTTGCAGCTCTATCTCCAGTCTGCACCTGTTCTCGTTGCAGCTCTAGCTCCAGTCTGCCCCTTGTTCCCGTTGCAGCTCTAGCTCCAGTCTGCACCGGTTCTCGTTGCAGCTCTAGCTCCAGTCTGCACCGGTTCTCGGTGCAGCTCTAGCTTCAGTCTGCACCGGTTCTCGTTGCAGCTCTAGCTCCAGTCTGTACCGGTTCTCGGTGCAGCTCTAGCTCCAGTCTGCACCGGTTCTCGGTGCAGCTCTAGCTTCAGTCTGCACGGTTCTCGTTGCAGCTCTAGCTGCAGTCTACACCGGTTCTCGTTGCAGCTCTAGCTCCAGTCTGCCCCTTGTTCTCGTTGCAGCTCTAGCTCCAGTTTGCACCGGTTCTCGGTGCAGCTCTAGCTGCAGTCTGCACCGGTTCTCGTTGCAGCTCTAGCTGCAGTCTGCACCGGTTCTTGTTGCAGCTCTAGCTCCAGTCTGCACCGGTTCTCGTTGCAGCTCTAGCTCCAGTCTGCCCCTTGTTCTCGTTGCAGCTCTAGCTCCAGTCCGCCCCTTGTTCTCGTTGCAGCTCTAGCTCCAGTCTGCACCGGTTCTCGTTGCAGCTCTAGCTGCAGTCTGCACCGGTTCTCGTTGCAGCTCTAGCTCCAGCCTGCACTGGTTCTCGGTGCAGCTCTAGCTGCAGTCTGCACCGGTTCTCGTTGCAGCTCTAGCTGCAGTCTGCACCGGTTCTTGTTGCAGCTCTAGCTCCAGTCTGCACCGGTTCTCATTGCAGCTCTAGCTCCAGTCTGCCCCTTGTTCTCATTGCAGCTCTAGCTCCAGTCCGCCCCTTGTTCTCGTTGCAGCTCTAGCTCCAGTCTGCACCGGTTCTCGTTGCAGCTCTAGCTGCAGTCTGCACCGGTTCTCGTTGCAGCTCTAGCTCCAGTCTGCACCGGTTCTCGTTGCAACTCTAGCTCCAGTGTGCACCGGTTCTCGTACAGCTCTAGCTCCAGTCTGCACCGGTTCTCGTACAGCTGTATCTCCAGTGTGCACCGGTTCTCGTTGCAGCTCTAGCTGCAGTCTGCACCAGTTCTCGTTGCAGCTCTAGCTCCAGTCTGACCCGTTTCTCGTTGCAGCTCTAGCTCCAGTCTGCACCGGTTCTCATTGCAGCTCTAGCTGCAGTCTGCACCGGTTCTCGTTGCAGCTCTAGCTCCAGTCTGCACCGGTTCTCGTTGCAGATCTGGCTGCAGTCTGCACCGGTTCTCGTTGCAGCTCTAGCTCCAGTCTGCACCGGTTCTCGTTGCAGCTCTTGCTCCAGTCTGCACCGGTTCTCGTTGCAGCTCTAGCTCCAGTCTGCACCGGTTCTCGTTGCAGCTCTAGCTGCAGTCTGCACTGGTTCTCGTTGCAGCTCTAGCTCCAGTCTGCCCCGGTTCTTGTTGCAGCTGTAGCTCCAGTCTGCACCGGTTCTCGTTGCATCTCTATCTCCAGTCTGCACTGGTTCTCGTTGCAGCTCTAGCTGCAGTCTGCACCGGTTCTCGTTGCAGCACTTGCTCCAGTCTGCACCGGTTCTCGGTGCAGCTCTAGCTGCACTCTGCACCAGTTCTCGTTTCAGCTCTAGCTGCAGTCTGCACCGGTTCTCGTTGCAGCTCTAGCTGCACTCTGCACCGGTTCTCGTTGCAGCTCTAGCTCCAGTCTGCACCGTTTCTCGTTGCAGCTCTAGTTGCAGTCTGCACCGGTTCTCGTTGCATCTCTAGTTGCAGTCTGCACCGGTTCTCGTTGCAGCTCTAGCTGCAGTCTGCACCGGTTCTCGTTGCAGCTCTAACTGCAGTCTGCACCGGTTCTCGTTGCAGCTCTAGCTCCAGTCTGCACCGGTTCTCGTTGCAGCTCTTGCTGCAGTCTGCACCGGTTCTCGTTGCAGCTCTAGCTCCAGTGTGCACCTGTTCTCGTTGCAGCTCTAGCTCCAGTCTGCACTGGTTCTCATTGCAGCTCTTGCTCCAGTCTGCACCCGTTCTCGTTGCAGCTCTAGCTCCCGTCTGCACCGATTCTTGTTGCAGCTCGAGCTGCAGTCTGCACCGGCTCTCGTTGCAGCTCTATCTCCAGTCTGCACCGGTTCTCGTTGCAGCTCTAGCTCCAGTCTGCCCCTTGTTCCCGTTGCAGCTCTAGCTCCAGTCTGCACCGGTTCTCGTTGCAGCTCTAGCTCCAGTCTGCACCGGTTCTCGGTGCAGCTCTAGCTTCAGTCTGCACCGGTTCTCGTTGCAGCTCTAGCTCCAGTCTGCACCGGTTCTCGGTGCAGCTCTAGCTGCAGTCTGCACCAGTTCTCGTTGCAGCTCTATCTCCAGTCTTCCCCTTGTTCTCGTTGCAGCTCTAGCTCCAGTCGGCACCGGTTCTCGTTGCAGCTCTAGCTCCAGTCTGCACCGGTTCTCGTTGCAGCTCTAGCTCCAGTCTGCACTGGTTCTCGGTGCAGCTCTAGCTGCAGTCTGCACCGGTTCTCGTTGCAGCTCTAGCTGCAGTCTGCACCGGTTCTCGTTGCAGCTCTAGCTCCAGTGTGCACCGGTTCTCGTTGCAGCTCTAGCTCCAGTCTGCCCCTTGTTCTCGTTGCAGCTCTAGCTGCAGTCTGCAATGGTTCTCGTACAGCTCTAGCTCCAGTCTGCACCGGTTCTCGTACAGCTGTATCTCCAGTGTGCACTGGTTCTCGTTGCAGCTCTAGCTGCAGTCTGCACTGGTTCTCGTTGCAACTCTAGCTCCAGTGTGCTCCGGTTCTCGTTGCAACTCTAGCTCCAGCCTACACTGGTTCTCGTTGCAGCTCTAGCTCCAGTCTGCACCGGTTCTCGTTGCAGCTCTAGCTGCATTCTGCACCGGTTCTCGTTGCAGCTCTAGCTCCAGTCTGCACCGGTTCTCGTTGCAGCTCTAGCTCCAGTCTGCCCCTTGTTCTCGTTGCAGCTCTAGCTGCAGTCTGCACCGGTTCTCGTTGCAGCTCTAGCTCCACTCTGCACCGGTTCCCGGTGCAGCTCTAGCTGCAGTCTGCACCGGTTCTCGTTGCAGCTCTAGCTCCAGTCTGCCCCTTGTTCTCGTTACAGCTCTAGCTCCAGTCTGCACCGGTTCTCGGTGCAGCTCTAGCTGCAGTCTGCACCGGTTCTCGTTGCAGCTCTAGCTGCAGTCTGCACCGGTTCTCGTTGCAGCTCTAGCTCCAGTCTGCACCGGTTCTCGTTGCAGCTCTAGCTCCAGTCTGCACTGGTTCTCATTGCAGCTTTTGCTCCAGTCTGCACCCGTTCTCGTTGCAGCTCTAGCTCCCGTCTGCACCGATTCTTGTTGCAGCTCGAGCTGCAGTCTGCACCGGCTCTCGTTGCAGCTCTATCTCCAGTCTGCACCGGTTCTCGTTGCAGCTCTAGCTCCAGTCTGCCCCTTGTTCCCGTTGCAGCTCTAGCTCCAGTCTGCACCGGTTCTCGTTGCAGCTCTAGCTCCAGTCTGCACCGGTTCACGTTGCAGCTCTGGCTGCAGTCTGCACCGGTTCTCGTTGCAGCTCTAGCATGCACCGGTGCTCGTTGCAGCTCTAGCTGCAGTCTACACCGGCTCTCGTTGCATCTCTTGCTCCAGTCTGCACTGGTTCTCGTTGCAGCTCTAGCTCCAGTCTGCACCGGTTCTCGGTGCAGCTCTAGCTCCAGTCTGCACCGGTTCTCGTTGCAGCTGTAGCTCCAGTCTGCACCGGTTCTCTGTGCAGCTCTAGCTCCAGTCTGCACCGGTTCTCGTTGCAGCTGTAGCTCCAGTCTGCACCGGTTCTCATTGCAGCTCTAGCTCCAGTCTGCCCCTGTTCTCGTTGCAGCTCTGGGTGCAGTCTGCACCGGTTCTCGTTGCAGCTGTAGCTCCAGTCTGCACCGGTTCTGGTTGCAGCTCTGGGTGCAGTCTGCACTGGTTCTCGTTGCAGCTGTAGCTCCAGTCTGCACCGGTTCTCGTTGCAGCTCTAGCTTCAGTCTGCAACGGTTCTCGTACAGCTCTAGCTCCAGTCTGCACCGGTTCTCGTACAGCTGTATCTCCAGTGTGCACTGGTTCTCGTTGCAGCTCTAGCTGCAGTCTGCACTGGTTCTTGTTGCAACTCTAGCTCCAGTGTGCTCCGGTTCTCGTTGCAGCTCTAGCTCCAGCCTACACTGGTTCTCGTTGCTGCTCTAGCTCCAGTCTGCACCGGTTCTCGTTGCAGCTCTAGCTCCAGTCTGCACCGGTTCTCGTTGCAGCTCTAGCTCCAGTCTGCCCCTTGTTCTCGTTGCAGCTCTAGCTGCAGTCTGCACCGGTTCTCGTTGCAGCTCTAGCTGCAGTCTGCATCGGTTCTCGTTGCAGCTCTAGCTCCAGTCAGCCCCTTGTTCTCGTTGCAGCTCTAGCTCCAGTCTGCACCGGTTCTCGGTGCAGCTCTAGCTGCAGTCTGCACCGGTTCTCGTTGCAGCTCTAGCTGCAGTCTGCACCGGTTCTTGTTGCAGCTCTAGCTCCAGTCTGCACCGGTTCTCGTTGCAGCTCTAGCTCCAGTCTGCCCCTTGTTCTCGTTGCAGCTCTAGCTCCAGTCCGCCCCTTGTTCTCGTTGCAGCTCTAGCTCCAGTCTGCACCGGTTCTCGTTGCAGCTCTAGCTGCAGTCTGCACCGGTTCTCGTTGCAGCTCTAGCTCCAGTCTGCACTGGTTCTCGGTGCAGCTCTAGCTGCAGTCTGCACCGGTTCTCGTTGCAGCTCTAGCTGCAGTCTGCACCGGTTCTTGTTGCAGCTCTAGCTCCAGTCTGCACCGGTTCTCGTTGCAGCTCTAGCTCCAGTCTGCCCCTTGTTCTCATTGCAGCTCTAGCTCCAGTCCGCCCCTTGTTCTCGTTGCAGCTCTAGCTCCAGTCTGCACCGGTTCTCGTTGCAGCTCTAGCTGCAGTCTGCACCGGTTCTCGTTGCAGCTCTAGCTCCAGTCTGCACCAGTTCTCGTTGCAACTCTAGCTCCAGTGTGCACCGGTTCTCGTACAGCTCTAGCTCCAGTCTGCACCGGTTCTCGTACAGCTGTATCTCCAGTGTGCACCGGTTGTCATTGCAGCTCTAGCTGCAGTCTGCACCAGTTCTCGTTGCAGCTCTAGCTCCAGTCTGACCCGGTTCTCGTTGCAGCTCTAGCTCCAGTCTGCACCGGTTCTCATTGCAGCTCTAGCTACAGTCTGCACCGGTTCTCATTGCAGCTCTAGCTACAGTCTGCACCGGTTCTCGTTGCAGCTCTAGCTCCAGTCTGCACCGGTTCTCGTTGCAGCTCTAGCTCCAGTCTGCACCGGTTCTCGTTGCAGCTCTTGCTCCAGTCTGCACCGGTTCTCGTTGCAGCTCTAGCTCCAGTCTGCACGGGTTCTCGTTGCAGCTCTAGCTGCAGTCTGCACTGGTTCTCGTTGCAGCTCTAGCTCCAGTCTGCCCCGGTTCTTGTTGCAGCTGTAGCTCCAGTCTGCACCGGTTCTCGTTGCATCTCTATCTCCAGTCTGCACTGGTTCTCGTTGCAGGTCTAGCTGCAGTCTGCACCGGTTCTCGTTGCAGCACTTGCTCCAGTCTGCACCGGTTCTCGGTGCAGCTCTAGCTGCACTCTGCACCAGTTCTCGTTTCAGCTCTAGCTGCAGTCTGCACCGGTTCTCGTTGCAGCTCTAGCTGCACTCTGCACCGGTTCTCGTTGCAGCTCTAGCTCCAGTCTGCACCGTTTGTCGTTGCAGCTCTAGTTGCAGTCTGCACCGGTTCTCGTTGCATCTCTAGTTGCAGTCTGCACCGGTTCTCGTTGCTGCTCTAGCTGCAGTCTGCACCGGTTCTCGTTGCAGCTCTAACTGCAGTCTGCACCGGTTCTCGTTGCAGCTCTAGCTCCAGTCTGCACCGGTTCTCGTTGCAGCTCTTGCTGCAGTCTGCACCGGTTCTCGTTGCAGCTCTAGCTCCAGTGTGCACCGGTTCTCGTTGCAGCTCTAGCTCCAGTCTGCACTGGTTCTCATTGCAGCTCTTGCTCCAGTCTGCACCCGTTCTCGTTGCAGCTCTAGCTCCCGTCTGCACCGATTCTTGTTGCAGCTCGAGCTGCAGTCTGCACCGGCTCTCGTTGCAGCTCTATCTCCAGTCTGCACCTGTTCTCGTTGCAGCTCTATCTCCAGTCTGCCCCTTGTTCCCGTTGCAGCTCTAGCTCCAGTCTGCACCGGTTCTCGTTGCAGCTCTAGCTCCAGTCTGCACCGGTTCTCGGTGCAGCTCTAGCTTCAGTCTGCACCGGTTCTCGTTGCAGCTCTAGCTCCAGTCTGCACCGGTTCTCGGTGCAGCTCTAGCTCCAGTCTGCACCGGTTCTCGGTGCAGCTCTAGCTTCAGTCTGCACGGTTCTCGTTGCAGCTCTAGCTGCAGTCTGCACCGGTTCTCGTTGCAGCTCTAGCTCCAGTCTGCCCCTTGTTCTCGTTGCAGCTCTAGCTCCAGTCTGCACCGGTTCTCGGTGCAGCTCTAGCTGCAGTCTGCACCGGTTCTCGTTGCAGCTCTAGCTGCAGTCTGCACCGGTTCTTGTTGCAGCTCTAGCTCCAGTCTGCACCGGTTCTCGTTGCAGCTCTAGCTCCAGTCTGCCCCTTGTTCTCGTTGCAGCTCTAGCTCCAGTCCGCCCTTGTTCTCGTTGCAGCTCTAGCTCCAGTCTGCACCGGTTCTCGTTGCAGCTCTAGCTGCAGTCTGCACCGGTTCTCGTTGCAGCTCTAGCTCCAGCCTGCACTGGTTCTCGGTGCAGCTCTAGCTGCAGTCTGCACCGGTTCTCGTTGCAGCTCTAGCTGCAGTCTGCACCGGTTCTTGTTGCAGCTCTAGCTCCAGTCTGCACCGGTTCTCATTGCAGCTCTAGCTCCAGTCTGCCCCTTGTTCTCATTGCAGCTCTAGCTTCAGTCCGCCCCTTGTTCTCGTTGCAGCTCTAGCTCCAGTCTGCACCGGTTCTCGTTGCAGCTCTAGCTGCAGTCTGCACCGGTTCTCGTTGCAGCTCTAGCTCCAGTCTGCACCGGTTCTCGTTGCAACTCTAGCTCCAGTGTGCACCGGTTCTCGTACAGCTCTTGCTCCAGTCTGCACCGGTTCTCGTACAGCTGTATCTCCAGTGTGCACCGGTTCTCGTTGCAGCTCTAGCTGCAGTCTGCACCAGTTCTCGTTGCAGCTCTAGCTCCAGTCTGACCCGGTTCTCGTTGCAGCTCTAGCTCCAGTCTGCACCGGTTCTCATTGCAGCTCTAGCTGCAGTCTGCACCGGTTCTCGTTGCAGCTCTAGCTCCAGTCTGCACCGGTTCTCGTTGCAGCTCTGGCTGCAGTCTGCACCGGTTCTCGTTGCAGCTCTAGCTCCAGTCTGCACCGGTTCTCGTTGCAGCTCTTGCTCCAGTCTGCACCGGTTCTCGTTGCAGCTCTAGCTCCAGTCTGCACCGGTTCTCGTTGCAGCTCTAGCTGCAGTCTGCACTGGTTCTCGTTGCAGCTCTAGCTCCAGTCTGCCCCGGTTCTTGTTGCAGCTGTAGCTCCAGTCTGCACCGGTTCTCGTTGCATCTCTATCTCCAGTCTGCACTGGTTCTCGTTGCAGCTCTAGCTGCAGTCTGCACCGGTTCTCGTTGCAGCACTTGCTCCAGTCTGCACCGGTTCTCGGTGCAGCTCTAGCTGCACTCTGCACCAGTTCTCGTTTCAGCTCTAGCTGCAGTCTGCACCGGTTCTCGTTGCAGCTCTAGCTGCACTCTGCACCGGTTCTCGTTGCAGCTCTAGCTCCAGTCTGCACCGTTTCTCGTTGCAGCTCTAGTTGCAGTCTGCACCGGTTCTCGTTGCATCTCTAGTTGCAGTCTGCACCGGTTCTCGTTGCAGCTCTAGCTGCAGTCTGTACCGGTTCTCGTTGCAGCTCTAACTGCAGTCTGCACCGGTTCTCGTTGCAGCTCTAGCTCCAGTCTGCACCGGTTCTCGTTGCAGCTCTTGCTGCAGTCTGCACCGGTTCTCGTTGCAGCTCTAGCTCCAGTGTGCACCGGTTCTCGTTGCAGCTCTAGCTCCAGTCTGCACTGGTTCTCATTGCAGCTCTTGCTCCAGTCTGCACCCGTTCTCGTTGCAGCTCTAGCTCCCGTCTGCACCGATTCTTGTTGCAGCTCGAGCTGCAGTCTGCACCGGCTCTCGTTGCAGCTCTATCTCCAGTCTGCACCGGTTCTCGTTGCAGCTCTAGCTCCAGTCTGCCCCTTGTTCCCGTTGCAGCTCTAGCTCCAGTCTGCACCGGTTCTCGTTGCAGCTCTAGCTCCAGTCTGCACCGGTTCTCGGTGCAGCTCTAGCTTCAGTCTGCACCGGTTCTCGTTGCAGCTCTAGCTCCAGTCTGCACCGGTTCTCGGTGCAGCTCTAGCTGCAGTCTGCACCAGTTCTCGTTGCAGCTCTATCTCCAGTCTTCCCCTTGTTCTCGTTGCAGCTCTAGCTCCAGTCGGCACCGGTTCTCGTTGCAGCTCTAGCTCCAGTCTGCACCGGTTCTCGTTGCAGCTCTAGCTGCAGTCTGCACCGGTTCTCGTTGCAGCTCTAGCTCCAGTCTGCACTGGTTCTCGGTGCAGCTCTAGCTGCAGTCTGCACCGGTTCTCGTTGCAGCTCTAGCTGCAGTCTGCACCGGTTCTCGTTGCAGCTCTAGCTCCAGTGTGCACCGGTTCTCGTTGCAGCTCTAGCTCCAGTCTGCCCCTTGTTCTCGTTGCAGCTCTAGCTGCAGTCTGCAACGGTTCTCGTACAGCTCTAGCTCCAGTCTGCACCGGTTCTCGTACAGCTGTATCTCCAGTGTGCACTGGTTCTCGTTGCAGCTCTAGCTGCAGTCTGCACTGGTTCTCGTTGCAACTCTAGCTCCAGTGTGCTCCGGTTCTCGTTGCAACTCTAGCTCCAGCCTACACTGGTTCTCGTTGCAGCTCTAGCTCCAGTCTGCACCGGTTCTCGTTGCAGCTCTAGCTGCATTCTGCACCGGTTCTCGTTGCAGCTCTAGCTCCAGTCTGCACCGGTTCTCGTTGCAGCTCTAGCTCCAGTCTGCCCCTTGTTCTCGTTGCAGCTCTAGCTGCAGTCTGCACCGGTTCTCGTTGCAGCTCTAGCTCCAGTCTGCACCGGTTCCCGGTGCAGCTCTAGCTGCAGTCTGCACCGGTTCTCGTTGCAGCTCTAGCTCCAGTCTGCCCCTTGTTCTCGTTACAGCTCTAGCTCCAGTCTGCACCGGTTCTCGGTGCAGCTCTAGCTGCAGTCTGCACCGGTTCTCGTTGCCGCTCTAGCTCCAGTCTGCACCGGTTCTCGTTGCAGCTCTAGCTCCAGTCTGCACTGGTTCTCATTGCAGCTTTTGCTCCAGTCTGCACCCGTTCTCGTTGCAGCTCTAGCTCCCGTCTGCACCGATTCTTGTTGCAGCTCGAGCTGCAGTCTGCACCGGCTCTCGTTGCAGCTCTATCTCCAGTCTGCACCGGTTCTCGTTGCAGCTCTAGCTCCAGTCTGCCCCTTGTTCCCGTTGCAGCTCTAGCTCCAGTCTGCACCGGTTCTCGTTGCAGCTCTAGCTCCAGTCTGCACCGGTTCTCGGTGCAGCTCTAGCTTCAGTCTGCACCGGTTCTCGTTGCAGCTCTAGCTCCAGTCTGCACCGGTTCTCGGTGCAGCTCTAGCTGCAGTCTGCACCAGTTCTCGTTGCAGCTCTATCTCCAGTCTGCCCCTTGTTCTCGTTGCAGCTCTAGCTCCAGTCGGCACCGGTTCTCGTTGCAGCTCTAGCTCCAGTCTGCACCGGTTCTCGTTGCAGCTCTAGCTGCAGTCTGCACCGGTTCTCGTTGCAGCTCTAGCTCCAGTCTGCACTGGTTCTCGGTGCAGCTCTAGCTGCAGTCTGCACCGGTTCTCGTTGCAGCTCTAGCTGCAGTCTGCACCGGTTCTCGTTGCAGCTCTAGCTCCAGTGTGCACCGGTTCTCGTTGCAGCTCTAGCTCCAGTCTGCCCCTTGTTCTCGTTGCAGCTCTAGCTGCAGTCTGCAACGGTTCTCGTACAGCTCTAGCTCCAGTCTGCACCGGTTCTCGTACAGCTGTATCTCCAGTGTGCACTGGTTCTCGTTGCAGCTCTAGCTGCAGTCTGCACTGGTTCTCATTGCAACTCTAGCTCCAGTGTGCTCCGGTTCTCGTTGCAACTCTAGCTCCAGCCTACACTGGTTCTCGTTGCAGCTCTAGCTCCAGTCTGCACCGGTTCTCGTTGCAGCTCTAGCTCCAGTCTGCCCCTTGTTCTCGTTGCAGCTCTAGCTCCAGTCCGCCCCTTGTTCTCGTTGCAGCTCTAGCTCCAGTCTGCACCGGTTCTCGTTGCAGCTCTAGCTGCAGTCTGCACCGGTTCTCGTTGCAGCTCTAGCTGCAGTCTGCACCGGTTCTCGTTGCAGCTCTAGCTCCAGTCTGCCCCTTGTTCTCGTTGCAGCTCTAGCTCCAGTCCGCCCCTTGTTCTCGTTGCAGCTCTAGCTGCAGTCTGCACCAGTTCTCGTTGCAGCTCTAGCTCCAGTCTGACCCGGTTCTCGTTGCAGCTCTAGCTCCAGTCTGCACCGGTTCTCGTTGCAGCTCCAGCTGCAGTCTGCACCGGTTCTCGTTGCAGCTCTAGCTCCAGTCTGCACCGGTTCTCATTGCAGCTCTGGCTGCAGTCTGCACCGGTTCTCGTTGCAGCTCTAGCTCCAGTCTGCACCGGTTCTCGTTGCAGCTCTTGCTCCAGTCTGCACCGGTTCTCGTTGCAGCTCTAGCTCCAGTCTGCACCGGTTCTCGTTGCAGCTCTAGCTGTAGTCTGCACCGGTTCTCGTTGCAGCTGTAGCTCCAGTCTGCCCCGGTTCTTGTTGCAGCTGTAGCTCCAGTCTGCACCGGTTCTCGTTGTAGCTCTATCTCCAGTCTGCACTGGTTCTCGTTGCAGCTCTAGCTGCAGTCTGCACCGGTTCTCGTTGCAGCACTTGCTCCAGTCTGCACCGGTTCTCGGTGCAGCTCTAGCTGCACTCTGCACCAGTTCTCGTTTCAGCTCTAGCTGCAGTCTGCACCGGTTCTCGTTGCAGCTCTAGCTGCACTCTGCACCGGTTCTCGTTGCAGCTCTAGCTCCAGTCTGCACCGTTTCCCGTTGCAGCTCTAGTTGCAGTCTGCACCGGTTCTCGTTGCATCTCTAGTTGCAGTCTGCACCGGTTCTCGTTGCAGCTCTAGCTGCAGTCTGCACCGGTTCTCGTTGCAGCTCTAACTGCAGTCTGCACCGGTTCTCGTTGCAGCTCTAGCTCCAGTCTGCACCGGTTCTCGTTGCAGCTCTAGCTCCAGTCTGCACCGGTTCTCGGTGCAGCTCTAGCTTCAGTCTGCACCGGTTCTCGTTGCAGCTCTAGCTCCAGTCTGCACCGGTTCTCGGTGCAGCTCTAGCTGCAGTCTGCACCAGTTCTCGTTGCAGCTCTATCTCCAGTCTGCCCCTTGTTCTCGTTGCAGCTCTAGCTCGTCGGCACCGGTTCTCGTTGCAGCTCTAGCTCCAGTCTGCACCGGTTCTCGTTGCAGCTCTAGCTGCAGTCTGCACCGGTTCTCGTTGCAGCTCTAGCTCCAGTCTGCACTCGTTCTCAGTGCAGCTCTAGCTGCAGTCTGCACCGGTTCTCGGTGCAGCTCTAGCTGCAGTCTGCACCAGTTCTCGTTGCAGCTCTATCTCCAGTCTGCCCCTTGTTCTCGTTGCAGCTCTAGCTCCAGTCGGCACCGGTTCTCGTTGCAGCTCTAGCTCCAGTCTGCACCGGTTCTCGTTGCAGCTCTAGCTGCAGTCTGCACCGGTTCTCGTTGCAGCTCTAGCTCCAGTCTGCACTGGTTCTCGGTGCAGCTCTAGCTGCAGTCTGCACCGGTTCTCGTTGCAGCTCTAGCTGCAGTCTACACCGGTTCTCGTTGCAGCTCTAGCTCCAGTGTGCACCGGTTCTCGTTGCAGCTCTAGCTGCAGTCTGCACCGGTTCTCGTTGCAGCCCTAGCTCCAGAGGTCCCTGCTGAGGCTCAGGATACAGGTGAAGTGTTTGCTCTTTTTCTTAAGTCATACAGCATGGCTGGGGCACTCTCTCTTCATGAGAGATGCCTGGCCCGTCCTCCTCTCTGTCCAGTGCGGTCCGGTTATGGATGTGTGTTCCGCAGTTAGTGGGCTTCGCCTGCCCAGTTTTGTGGGGGGATGGAAGGAACACCTGAAGGGCGGAGCTTCCCTACAACAACCAAAAGCCGCTGACTGCATTGGAGGACACCTCTGGGCCCAGCCCAGGCCGCATGAGCATGAAGAAGTTAACCTCATGCTCCAGCAATTAAAGTAACACAACATGTTTTCCTAAAAGCTGCGTTTTTGTCACCCGTGTGGTTTACTGCAGTGTAAATATATGAATGAAAAGCGCGTTATTCCCCCAGTGAGTTCTAATCGCTATATTTCGTCTCTTTAAATGTAAGAAAGGATGTGGCGTGAGGGCAGAGCTGCTGACTTTAAACTTTGGAAGCTCGGTTCTTGTCTTGGCGTCGGCTCAGCATCATGTGAGTCTCCTCGTGCGTAAAACATTAATGTGTCTTTGTGTGCTGTACCTGCTGCTCGTGTAAAGAGGCCCAATGCCGTCTGGTTCAATCCCAGCTGTAAAAAACTGCGGGCCATATTATCAAGAACGGCGATAACATTATCGCCGCTTATTATTTTTAATCAGCTCAGTGATATTAAAAATAGAATAATCTAAAATGTTTTTGCAAACTTGAACAGATCAGGCACTGCTCATGTCATGGATGCTCAAAGTATCTCAGCATAACGCCCCCTGTTTGGTAAAAAAAACAAATGATAACAGTTTTGCAGCGGCCTCGTTCGCCAACCCTTCAATCCTATGTTCTTCAGGTCTCCAACAAGCCCAGTTTATTATTTTTTTTTTTTAACTCTTGATCATGTAATTTCCACAAAAGGTTGTGAGTGCCTGGAAGAACAGCTGCTGGTATTGCAATAGCAGCGATTACAAAGAGCTTGTGTTGCATGAATGCTTGTTGTGTATGGCGCTGTTTGTAGTTTTGTAGGGCTGTTTGTGGGAGGTGTCGTAGTGCACTTCCTATGATCTTAATTAGGTGCGGCCGTGTCCAAGCTACACAATGTAGGGCCACAATTGCACATGCTAACCCTTTATTACATTACAGGGACATAAGTGCTTCAGATAAAGTGTCTCCCAAAGTGTCACGCATTAAGGCTTGAAATGTCACAAATACGCATGTTCACACATACACACGCTAAAACCATGAAAATGTCAGACATACGCAAACTGGAAACTTGGCGGCTATGTTTCCTCGTCTTCGTTGCTTGATTTTGCTCGCGAGAAAGTGTCACTGATAGTCGTTGGATGTCACTCATAATAACACTGAAATTGTGAAGATGTCACACATGAGCAATCTGAAACCTCGGCAACTATGCACAGGCTGCCTCTTAGAAAGGTCTGTTGTTAATTCCGCCTCTTGGGCCACAGCCTCAAATACACATCGTTTGATAACGCTCCACAACCCAAAGCACCGGTGCCGCTAGCATACATGGCAACAGTCCCGATTAAGGTGGCTTTATTTTGGCTGTCTCCCGCCTAGAATTGCCTCTCCTTCAATAAAAGTCAATGGGAGAAATGCATTCTCCCAATTATTTCTTCTAAATCACCCACTTTCCTCTTGGCTGTTGGCTTGTGTGTGGAAGACTCCGAGGAAACGAATCTCAGGTCATTCTCAGTCTGTTGTCAAGTGTTTTCAAGCTGTTAATGGGACTGCAGGGGTCTCTTCGCCCCCTTGTCAGGGAGGAGCAGAAGACACTGCTCTTCAAAGAACACTATCACCCAAATTCATGTACCTCTCACACAACGCAGCGCAGCACCCAAAGTCACTGCACTGCGCTGCGTATCAGGGAGAGAGGGAGAAAGCACCATATCTACAGAGAAACGTCACTCTCCTCCCCTCTACCTATCACAGGCGTCACACACACACCTTTGCACCATAGTACAAGGGTGTCTGTGTGAGTCTAGAATAGGTTTTGAAGTATAAGGGTGCCCTTTTAGTACAAAATACTATGCTTAGACTAATTTTAAAATGTTTCCTACTTTTTATGTGTTCTACAGCACACATACAAAGTGGGAAACATTAGGAGAAATAAAAGCATTTTGCTTTTTTAATGCCTGCGTTCAAGTGGTGTTAATTTTTGGCTCAAAACACTGTCTACTATTGTTAGTCGATATGGCTTTGCATCAAAAACCATAGGTGGGTCACAGGAACGCCCATTTACCACCCATGGATTGCCCTCTTGACACAGCGTAACGCAAAGCAGCTCTTCACGCTGGTTTCCGTTACTTTTTGCTACAAACCAACGCTAATTCCAATTTGCATTGCTTTGTAAGTCCTGCAAGGGATTTTGCATTAAGTCTTCGTTATAAAAGTAACGCAAACCCGGTGCAAAATCTTTGTAAATCTGGCCCTGCATCTCCACGCCCTACAAGGCCCCTTGCGCTGCACTGACCATTGTACCCTAGGTCCGGATCCTGCCACGGCATCCGGGCCGCGAGACTGGTCCCTGGCTAGTCCACGTCATGTAAACACAGACCCACATCCATGGGACACAGCTTACCGAGAAGCAACATGTGGGACTAACCCTCCAGGCGGTCCCAGCTCTGTAGAGGGCCCCATTCTGCCCATGGTCGATGGATATCTATGAGACTCAAGGGCCCCTCATCACACTGTGCAGGGGAGAAGCCGGGCTAATGCAGGAACTGAGGTGGAAAGAAGAGCTCCACTCACAAGTGGGTATTTCATCGTACTCCGTCGTTACCTACAGATTCACTTCTGATCACTGCTGGATTTGGAAAACGTTTACTCCGGAACCCACAAATTGGTGTCAAGGTCCAGGAACCCATAAATTCGGTGTTGAGTTGTGGAAGAAGGAAGGGGCGGAGCTTAAAAAGCAGAGCCTATCAATGTATTCATTTATTTGAAAAATCTGCTGTAAAGATATTGGCAACAAGGACATGTGTGGCAGTAATTCTGTTCTAGATTACTAAATTAGACACGAAGAGGCTGCATTTTAAAAAGTAACAAGTTGCAATCCTTCTAATATATCACCGTGATTTACTTAGCGGAATTAGGGAGCTGCGTGCAAACTGGAAGTCATGGGTTTAGATTCTTACTGGTTTTCTCAGTCTGTTGTTATGCTAAGATTGCAAAGAAGGGCTCCTCTGGGAATTAATTAGGTCTTGTTAGTACAGACAGCCCCAATCACAGCATTATGTTTTATATCCTGACTTTGTGTTTCTCCCTACAGTTCACTGTTAACATATAATGTCTACAAGCATGTGATTCTACAACTTCTAACCATCATTTCCTGTACATTGATTTACATACCTGTATGATTTATTGTGTCTCTGTGTGTGACTTAAAGTGATCTGACACCGTACGCTGGGACGAGTAGTGCTATGAAAGAAACTAATAAAAAATAAATTAGTGGGTCCCAATTAATTCATTATTAGTGTAATTTCTCGAGCACACAGATACATTGTGCATTCATTCTTACAGAAAACACACTTCTCTTACATAGGGGGTTGAACAAAGCCAAACCCTGCCACCAAGTCATAGTTTCTCCCAAGTACTCGTGAACAGGGCCGGACTGGCCGTTGCGGGCACCGGGCGTTTCCCCGGTAGGCCGCGAGGGAGGGGGCCGGTTTTAGGCCCTGGGGGGCCGTTTTTGTTACCGGCGGCCGGCAATATCGGCCCCCTGTAACAAAAACGGCCGAAATCGGCCGTATCAAACAGCTCTACCGCACACCCCTTCTCAACCCCAGGGGGGGCCGGCCGAGCTGTTTGCCAGGGCCGGTTTCGTTTCCCAGTCCGGCCCTGCTCGTGAAGTGATAATCTGTGTGCCTTTGTTTCCTTCCATTGCATTGGCATCTAGGTGTGCGGCTCCAGATGGCTCCCAGCCAGGTCTATATTTGAACAAGTGAAAGGTTGATGTTCCTTTAACTCAAGCCTTTGTGTCCTGCTGGAAGTGAAAATAAAAAAGCCCCCTCCTGCCTACAGGTTGCTGTTCCGAACTGAACAGACGAGGTGCGGGTTTGGCTGAATTGTGTCCTGGTGTCAGAAAATGCGTATTTCCCGGGGTCGGCCGGAGCCATGATCTGGCTCAGAAATGGCTGCTGAAACCAGGTTCAGGCGCAATCCCCCTACTTTCCAGCACTGCATCTCAAGAAAAATATGGATAAATTAATTCATGCCCCCAGACGCCACCATACACTGAGCAAAGGAAAAGGTTGCTCGTCAGCGGAATTTTACGTGATTCTTCACTACTTCTTTTCAAGTTTTGGTCTCAGTAAACCGTGTTTGGTCCACACGTGCCCCACTCATAGAGGAGCTTTGTCAAAGCTAGATGATGCTGTGCAAACAAGACGTAGGTGCTGAGCACAAGAAGAATTAGTAGGAGCTGCTCTGTCTATGGCCAGAAAAGCATAGGAAGTAGAAACAAGGACACTCATTGTCTTGCAAAAACATATCTTTCTATTAGTTTAACATGATTACAGGGGCACATCAACAGCCGCCAGCCTGTTCATGGCGGGTTATCCGCCATGAAACGGCCGGCGGAAAGGGACATTGTAATCCCTACGGCGGTTCCTGAGCAGACACCGCCACCATTGTAGGGATTGCAGTCCGTCCGACTGTCCGATGGGCTCCTTGAGCCTCTCGGATGCATGGCTGACGGTCTCTCCACCCGCCCACCATCCGCCCGCCATCCTCATGCGGCGGGCGGTCCAGCTTGGGCCAATGGCGGTTGAACCGCCGATGGCCTGACGGTGGCGGTCCCCCAGCCATCGTAATCAGGCCCTAAGTTAGTGTAATCAGACTGGATCCTTGGAGCGGTGCACGTGCACCAAAGGGTTTATAGTATGGACAATGAGCGGCCTAAATTGAATTTAGAAAAGATCCGACCATTCAGTTAAAATGAACATTTTTACATTTTTTAAATATTTGTTTTGTGAATTCAATACATTTTTCATCATCTGTGCATTTGTTTGTTGAATGCTTCTTTCTGTATTTTTGGGTAATGTTTTGCAGTTCAAATCATCAAAAATGTCTACGCTGAAGTCCCCGGCTTCCAGTAATGACCCAGTGGGGTTCCTAGGGTTCCAGTAATGATTAAGTGGGGTTCCTAGGGTTCCAGTAATGACCCAGTGGGGTTCCTAGGGTTCCAGTAATGATTAAGTGGGGTTCCTAGGGTTCCAGTAATGACCCAGTGGGGTTCCTAGGGTTCCAGTAATGATTAAGTGGGGTCCGCAGAAGTCAAAAGTTGAAACGCCACTTATCTAAAATGAGAATAAAATGGGAGTAAAATTGGAATATCCATATGCAGTTAGGCCAGTCAGGAAGGACTGTACCCTCTCTGCACTTTTGCTAATAGGGAGTTGGAAGTTTCAGAGCCGATTCACAAAGGCATCTAAGAGTAGGTACAAGGATAGCCCTGTAGTGCTACTTACTGCGCTCATAAATGTGTTTGTAAATGGGCCCCACAGAGATGCTCAAACGGGAACTGAGCGAGAGCCAGCCTGGCCCTCAGAGACAAGGCAGAGCCGACAAGACTTTGGGTGTAAACCATGAAACAAAGATCATGTAGAAAAAAAAAGTTTTTTTTCCCAATTCTTGTGTTTCATTTTGATACAACAGGTGATGCCACAGCATTCTGCAACATTCATTGAAATAATAGTTTCCAAGCACAAAGTTAGAAACTTTCAAGAATAGGTCTGTAACTCTGACAATGCCGCATGGGTCATCCAAGGAAAGTATCAGTTTGCCATGCTCTGTACGTTCTTTATATGTGAAGCAGCAATGCCTGCTACATAACATAGGTGTGATGTCTGTGAGCAGCATGCACCCTGATCTGATTTACTACACTCTGATATTGGTCACTCAGGGTAAAGGAGGCACTGTCAGCTAAAAAGATTGTCCGAAGACCTCACCATTTTCTAAGTGAGGAAGCTGGGATTTGCACCCAGGTTTCCTGGTTACTCGTTGTGTAATTCAGACTCTCAATGGATATCTCTTTCAATCTCCAATTTCACAACAAATGGCGCATTACTTTCAGAAGCCACATGTGTACACTATCTATCTATCTATCTATCTATCCATCCATCCATCCATCCATCTATCTCTGTCTGTCTGTCTGTCTGTCTGCCTGTCTGTCTATCTAGTGGAACATTAATTATGTGAATGTAGCTGGCTTTCCCCACCCTGTCACTGCCTTCCATGGGCCAGACCTCTTTACCCATTGCTCCCATGAAATGTCCTGCTCTCTTTAGATCCACCCAGGACATTTCAGAGAAGTTAACATTTCACAATTTTATTTTTGTCATTGGTGATTTGCCAATAATGTTACTTGTCTCTGGCATTGCAGCTTTAACTGCATCGGAAAAGCGATTTCTGCTAAAGCCCTCCAGACTCTTCGCCTGAGACACACAGCACGGTGTACGCCTGTCACATGGTCCACGGCAACAACACAAATGTGTCTGCTGTAAACACAAAAACACAGAAACCTGCTTGGCTGGGCACTGTGCAGTATCAGTCAACAAACTCACCTAACTTGTTTTTCTGCCCTCTGTTTTGCCTGTTAATGCGTGTTTCTTCCCTGTTCCCGCCGTTTCCTTAAGACCTAGCTTTTTGATGGAGACCTCGCACCTCAGCGCCCAGATACCCCAAGGAGTGACAGTGCAGCGCTCTACAAATTCTGATTGATTGAATCACACTTTCTCCAGTACTCTGAGTTCACTCTTCTACACGTAGTTGTGCTGTTGTCCATGTTCAAGGTGTGCGTTCTGTGCCATGCCTTGGCTTAATGTTTTTTCAGTTCATGTGTCATGAGCATGGCTCAGTTTGCCAACCTGCCGAAGCAGTGTGCAAGGACCGCCGACGCTTCATTTTAACATGGCTGCCACAGTACTGTTCCTCCCTGCAGCCCCTTCTCACTGCCTGCGCTTCTCCTTGAGATGGCATCCATGCAGAGGTGGTAGGCAAGATTCGAAAACAGAGTGGAAGTGGCTGATGTTGCAGTGACAGGCCTTCTGGAGGCCACTGTGTCCGAAGGTGACACTTTCATCACAGTGTTGGCTTATAGTGGAGCCTCAAGGAGAGGGGTGGTGAGGCGTTTTTTGTTAAAATGAGATATTCTGTTGAGACATTGCTCCTTTTAAGGTCACACCACAGCTGTCTGGTATGCGAAAGACGTCTGGTGGAGTTTCAGAAAGTTGACCTGGGATTGCATTCTGCCGGTTGCTTGCCATTGGCTTTGTGGTTTGTAAATCACGTTTTCTTGCTTCGCATTTGCTGGCTTAGGCTCTGAAGGTTCACTCCCTCCCTCCTATGCCAAAACCTTATTTACCAGCATTCTTCCGTGAGCCCCCTTTCTGTAAACACAGGCCTGTAAATCTTGTTCTTATCTCGTCACATTTGCTGTGCATTCAAAGACAGAGGTAAAATGTCGAGCTGTGTCTTCAAGAGAGCTCAGCTGACTTCAAAGTCACCACTGGTGCCCCTCCTATGCTCCATTTACAAGGCTGTAAGATATCCCTTAAATAGCACATCATGTGACATGCAGATGACGATTTTCTTTTTTTAGGCACAACTAGATAAGTGACTCGCCCAGAATCACAGGATGCTGCAGCAGAGACGCTGTCCCTGCTTGCTGACTAAAGCAGGTGTGAAAAGCTCAGCTTCAGTCAAGATGCTGCTCTTCGGGCCTCACCGAGGCATTTAGTTTGACCACTTCACAGGCGATTACAGAGGGAAAGAGAGCATGATTTCTGTGCAGTTACAAGAATCCGGCTCAGTTTCATGCAGCTTGTGAATGGAGAAGGGTGAGCGAGGCATGTGCAGTGAAGCCTCATCAGGGGTAGTAAGCGCTATATAAATAAATGCCTGAACGTATGAATTCCTCTCTAAGTCCTCGCTCGTGGTTTGCATCCTGGTAAGAGTGTAGTCCTGTATTTATAAGGATGGGAAACAAAAGACACCTGAAAGCCGCCTCTGCGGCATCGAGTCATGGCCTCCTCGCCCCCTCCTCTTACATCACTCGCCCGATCCTCTTGCGTCACTCGCCCTGGGCTCTTCTGCTCCCCAGCTCGTCACCCCTCCTCTGTGGGATTGCACTTCTGTGCCAGGAGCAGCCACCGCTGTGGCATAGAGTCGTGGCCACCTCGCCCCCTCCTCTTGTGTCACTCGCCCTGTGCTCCTCACCCCTCCTCTATCTCAAGATATTGTCCCCTCATGTATGTGTCTCCCTGCTCTCTTCCTGCCCCCCACTCTTCCAGTTCCATGTTGCTCTTTGCTCGTCTTCTGTAAGGAACCCTCCAAAGATGTATCGGGTGCATTGGATGAACCCTCCCCAAGGTACCAAAGCTCTTAGTGGCAATATAGGCAACCCTCCCCACCTTTGCAGACACTAGCATGCAATTGGAATAAATAAATCACACAACACAATTTTGTTGAGAAAAGTTTGCTGCAGGTTTGTTCCATACAAAAGTATGCCAACGTGGTGAGTTAACTTACGGGCGATCCAAGGGCAGGCAGCGGTGACTGACCTAAGCTGCCCGCCTGAAGAGCCAAATTGCACCGTGGCCAATCCAATCGGTGCTACCAGTTATGAGGGGATTCCCCCCTTGAATACCGTGAACCACTGGTCCACCACTTTACTCACGCCCTTTTAAGGGCGGAGCGTTGCAAGGCAAGCCCCCGGTTGCTCAGGCTTACAACCGCCCGAAGGACTAGCAGGGCGCAGACGATTCTTTCTCCAGCGTCCTGCCGTAAAGACTCCTGGGGTTTGGCACAGGCACCCCTATTGTGCTCCTGAAGAGGTACCCTTCCGTACCCTTCCACCTCCGGATCACCCTGTATCTCTGCCAATGCCCAGGATGTGGCCACCATCATATCCGGGGTCCCCCCACCATGGCATTCTCCTAAACCACCTGCAACCTGCCGTTAGCCCTTCTAGGTAGACCATTTCCTTATCTACTTCTGACAGGTGTACCCCATCCCTATCACTACCATGTGGTGTTCCACGAAGAGGCCAAGCCCAATTAACCAGCCATTCTTATTTTAACTTGAATTTGATTTGAACCATGCCCTCCCGCTTGGTGGGCTTGTCCCTGGCTTTATTTTCCTTTCCGTAGAAATGTGATGGCCTCCCTGGAGGGAGCTCTACTCTTAACCATAGCTTTATTACCCTTCAAGCTAATGCAGGCTCCAACCTCCTGCAACCTGTAGTTACCAATCCTTCTAGCACTTTTTGTGCTTTAACACCTTGTTACCCCAACATTTTGGGACAGCAGCAAACTTGTTAGATGACAGCTTCCGCAACCAGCCTATCTGCTATGGCTATCAGGGCAGGGAATTTTTTTCTTAACTGAAGCAACTTGTAACATGCCCTCGGATACAGAGTGCACATACTTTCCTGAGTTTGACCTGACATTTGCACAGAGCTTTTTGATTGCTAAACCATGGCGAACACCTTAATGGTGTCAAATGTGGTTTGAGGGAATGGTCGTATTGTGCACACTATTGCAGTCACAGCACCCTTTTTGGAGTGACAACTTACGCCGCCCACCAGGCTTGCTTAACTAAAGCCCGATGACAGATACACACTACCTGCTAACCAGCTGTGACCCTTGGTGCTTAAACCAGGTATAGACCTAGTTCACATTGTTATCCCCGGAATTGATGGCCCTCCACAAAATCAAAGCTGAGTTTGGCTTACCTTCTAGTCACCTTGTAATTCAAGCTGGAACATTCTTACCCAGCAGAGCCAGAGAGTCTTGCGTATTATTAAACCAATGATACTGTTGGAATCTAAGATTCCCATTTCCATGTTTTGACGCAGCCCACCTTTTGTTGGTCCGCTGGGACCCCTCTGCCTCATTGCATGTAACCTCACTACCTAATACAGCTCCCATAATGCACTTGCCTGTCACTGAAAGACACCTGGCAACAACTTGACGCACTGCTGCTTGGTGAAGATGGTTTTTGAGCCAAAGGTACCCCAGTCCGTCTTCCCAGCATTTATCCATTATAGAGGGTCCAGTCCGTATGAAGTGTGTGTCAATGTCCTGGCAAGACGTGCCCAAACGCCTGTTCCATGTTGGTGACTATCCTACTATGATGTGTAAAGGCTCAACTATCCGATGAACTTAGAAATATGTGACATTAAGCAAGGGTGTCCTCATGTACTTGCCATGTATCCCTCCTTTCTTACAGGAATTTTGCCTGTTCAGTTTAACCTGTGGTGTTTGCCCCCAGACTTCCCAGGCTGCTTAACTGCTAGCAATGTGAGCAGTTGCTGACATCAATGGGGAAATCTCCCGGTTGCAACTTGATTTTATATTTTTTATTTTTTTATTATGCTCACCTTAATGTGCCACGTTGTAAGCAATTGAGTACCTAACATATCTCTCCCCTTGAAAAGATACAACAAACCGCTTTGATCAAGAGGACCTTGATAAGCGCAAAATTTACCAAGGCCATACCTTTAAACGTCTCAGAGGTGGGGCGGCCGAAGAACACAAGACACAGGTAGTGTGCCAAATGAGAATGGCTCTGCACAGCCATAAGACCAGAGATACACATACCTTAAACCCACAGATACACCTTTGGGTATGCTCGCCTGCCTATTCACTGGTTTGCCTCCCAGTACCCATCTACTTGGTGATACAATACATTTTTCTAAGCAAGCTGTCAGTCTAGCGTTGCCATCACCATCACCCATCCTCTGCCCATTGTGATCACCCTCCATCCTCATGCGCAGTGGTCCTTTGACTTAAAACCAATGGGAACCCTGAACTGCTCTTTAATCCACATCTCCACGGCACTCATGGCAAGCACCACTCACTGGAGAGGTACGTTCTGGAGAGGTATCTAACCACACATGGATGGCCAGGAGGCTATTATAGACTTCCTGCCGTTATTTTGAGTACCACAAAACCTTCCTGACAATGCTGTCCCCGCGACTCGTGGAGACGTTGGGCGAGATAAGTTTTCGTACAAAACTAATAAGTGGACAATTACACAATAACGTGTTCTACCTAGGGCTCCAGAACTTGCATTGCTATCTCAGCACAGAGTTTGTCAGATGCTACTAGCGGTGTGTGTTCCCTGTCCTTACCCAGCAGGGGGAAGGTAGCCAATCAGAGGAGCTAGGTGGCAAGCCAGCAAGAATTGAGGTTGATCCTGGCTGTGCGAGCCCTAACGTGTAATTGAGCGCCCATCACCCGAAAGGTATCTTGGCTCTGGATGACAGGTGTCTGTTACCCAACTTGGTGGTACTTATATTAGCTAGGTGGACCTACCGGGCCGGCCTGCGACCCTGGGGTCAAACACGGCCCCCTACCGGGGTGTAATAGTCCGCTAGCCACTAGACCCCTATCTGAGTGGTTTGTCCCGTCTTTTGACATAAGGGCACCTTGACATACATGTGGTCAAGATATCCTCTGTATGAATCATACCATTGTGTTTGGATATTGAGCTAATATGTTGTTCATCCTCATGGTAAAATTGGGTAAATATAATACCACTGAAGGGGGCGAACTGGTGGAGTGCTGTGGACCCACTCCCACCTCTACCCCTGCTCTGTCAGGGTTCCCTAAGTACCAGTTTCACACACCTCCTAGTACCCCCTAGGATTTAACAGAATTGACAAACCAGCAAACAGGTTCGGCTCCACTTTTACCCTCAAACTCTGCAGCCCTTTTGCCCGAACCAGAAAAGAAGGTATTAACTTCAGCTCACGTCCACAGAGCACCGCATTTCAATACACATATCGAAGCTATTGGAAGTTTCTACTTGGAAGGATGAAGCCATGTGGCTTCTAAAGGTAACCAGGCTTGGGCATCAGGTAACTGCAACGCATCCTGAGATTGTTGACCCATGTGTTGAAACTAAATTATAAAACTCAATCTCTTATTACTGAAAATGAGTCAAATTAATACCAGTGCCGTAGTTCGGACTGGTAGAGTGCTGCTGACCTACTAACACCTGAAGTTGCCCCATGCTCCATCTAGGCTTTCCTAAACACGAGGTTCACACACTGAGATGAACCCGTAGTTTAACAAACTTGCCACACCATATATTTATTCAGGCCTTATATCTCTTCTCCTTGAAAAGATACAAGCGCTTTGGTCTTGAGAACCATAACAAGCACAAAATTTACCATGGACAAACCCCCAAATGCCCCATAGGTGGGGCGGCCGAAGAACACAGTGTGCCAACTGGGTGTGGCTGTACACCGCCATAAGACCAGAGATACACATACATGAAACCCACAGATACACCGTTGAGGTATGCTAACCTGCCCCAAAATCTGCTCCCCCTGCTCCTGAACTAGGAACATATTGCATGCAGGTACAACCCCTCAGCCTCTCAAACTCTCAATGATATCAGCTCAACAGACATGTGAAATTGTATCCCAAGCCTGCTGCAAGGAATTTGGGTGAATGTGCTGTAGTCTGGTGATCCATGAAAGGTGCCCTTGTCCAGACTTCTGGGACTTGAACCCTCGCTTGGACAGGACCGAGCTAGCAACAAACATCTAGAAAGGCATGCCAACAGACTAACCATCTCCACCACCAGAGTGTCACGCAGCCACTTCTTGGCCTTGATACTAAACCAGGTTATGGATGGTATCGGAAGACCCATCTCTTGGTGCATGCCTGCCACAAATTCCACTGCATCACCCATGTCTGTTAAACCGGGTGCAGGGTAGCATGCACAGCTAAGCCCACGAAGAAATCGCATGCCCCTGCGCGCAGACCAAGCATCCCTCGCTCCCCCAGCCATCCAAACATTCATACTACATATTTGCTGTTAGGCAACTTGCCCCACCACGCCTTAAACAAGCTGGACATGACCCAATTTCCAGTCAAAGAATAATAGTCAAGGGCATGACAGCACTGGGCCAATCATCCCTACTCACTGAACACGCTAGTGATCAAAACACATGTTCATCTATTGTAGAAGTCGTCCCTATTTGACTGCCCAAGGCGGACTTTAAAGGAATAATTATCCTGCGCCACTTATCCTATGTGCCATGCGTACACTTTAAAGTACTTGGTCGAGTTACCCGGTGGCCTAATGCTTCTGGCCCGATCCCTGAGGGCATGTCTTTGGCATTGGATTAAAACATTTAAGCTGAACTCTCATGCTTGGCCCAGTGTGCTGCATAATTCCGCCTCTTTTTCCATTCTATCCATCTTTTAATCCCCGAAGCATTGGACCTATCGCCAGCCGGGACTATTTACTTTGTCAATGGTTGGTAGTTGCATGGGGCAAATAAGCAACATCTATGGTTTCCTTGTAAGAGAATTGAAAATGTTACAGTTCTGAAATGATGAGACAGTGCAAGATCTATGATAAGTTTCTTAGAAGTAACATCACAGTCACAAACTCCACCCCTAAAACTTTACCTCAGTGTTACTCAAGTGCCCGCATGCTGCACGTGGGCCACAGCCGGGTAATTTTCCTCGCAAACGCCACCCCTGCCTTGTATTCCTTTCATTAACTATATATCTATCTCGCAGTTCTATATTGCGTGGCAACGCCCAGCTGGTGTTGGGGCACACTAAATGGACAAAGGCTGCATCTCACAAATGCATTGGTCATCTCGGTTTTGGTCCTCATACAGCACAGTGCACACGCGACAGACTCGGGGGGGGGGGTTGATGCATTATGGGCGTGCTTAAAACCCTTCAGCCGAAAATTTGTGCTTAGCTTGGTGTGCCGCCGTCTGGTATTTTGCGGCTATGTCATTGCATCCCTATATTTACTACAAAAGGAACACTACACCTACAACAAGCCAATCTATTGGCTTTGTCAATGCTGATTAGTTGCATAAGATAAATAAGCCACAATTATAGCTTTGTTGCATAGCATATTGAAAATGCTTCCATTCTAAAATGGTGAGACTGTGACGCATTTGTGTTTGTAACATTGAATTAAATGTCTCAATTAAATTGAAAAGGCAAGTTCTACAGCCAATGAGACCTTTCCCACTAAGCAGCACCACAAATCAACTGAAATCAACAGTACCGCCCTGTACAGTGGATAAATGTATGTGCAACCCAGCTGTTACCCAACGAATGCAATAGAAGTGGGACAAGCCTCAGCCAACAACGCATGAGGGTGACCTTTCCGCAGCAACTGGGGCTTCAAACCCCCGGCCCGCGGGAGACTTGTGATCCCAACTGGGCCCCCTTCATCCGGAGAAACTGGACTGCAAATGGACCACGACCCTCAACTTTACCCAAAATGTAGCCCCTCAGCACCGATCCCCCCTTGGGGGTGCCCCGCTAACGCAATGCTTGCGCGCCAACACTTCAAAAGCCTCGGGCCCAGAGACTGACACCGCGGCCCAAGCCGGCCCCCCCAACAGGGAAAACATCACAGTATGTTTGCTAGCATCACTTCTGGTAACATTCAATCCCGCACTGAAGACTGGCTATGGTATTGAAAACTCCATACCTATTTTCAATATTAAAGTATTCACAGCCTCCGAGTGTAAATACTTACTCGTCTGCTGTTCTCTCTTCCACCTTCTCCACCTCCTTCCTCCTCAGCCATAGCCTTCTCCAAGCAACTCTGCCTTTGGACGCTTCGAGTCAAAGAATAGCAAAGAATAAACGGACATTTCAGCGCAGTCACAAGTAGAGGTAAGTCACGAAGTCCAGGAAGAAAGTTAGTCAGCAGCAAGGGGCGCAGAGAACAAGTAGTCACATACAAAAAAGGGGTTGCAAAGAGGCATTTGGGGGACAACACGAATAACCATAGACTGGGGGGCGTCTCGAACCACAAACTGCGCCCTAAAGAACCAGGTGAGCTCAGTCTCCCCCATTTCCGATATGGTATAATTTACCGTTACCCTCCACGTGGTTGCCAAACAGTATTAGCTATCCAACTAGCAACCATGAAATCAAACCTTGTCACTCGGCCCACACCGGGCCAGACAACTAACCAGACGGGCCATGCTCAAACTTGCCCCCGCCTTCCACCATCTTCACACACATGCACATGGCAGCCAGCTCCCATTCTGGGGCCCGGGAACAGCGAGACAGCCCCAAGCCCCCACTAAATAGCACTAAGGGCAACGGGCCCACCGCGCCCTGAACTTAGCAAACACGGACTCCTGACACAGTAGTGGGGCCACTGCCCCCAGCGGGGCTGCGGCCCACTCACCGTGTGCTGCTCAATTGTTCTCCACCAAGCAACGGGACGCAACGCGCTTACGAGAGTCATGTCATGTAGCACACCTTATCGCCCCCACCCATACTGTTCGCTTCTAATCGCTCCGACCTCACATTGGAGGCATGGCTGCCAAGGACACGGGCAGACATTCTGCCCCTACCGGTCACGCCAATAAGCACCCTGGGACCTGGTGCACCACCGCACTGCCAGGGAGCAAAGGCACACGCGCGGCCCCCTCGGCGCACACCGGGGGGCCCACGGGCCTGGAAACCGCAGCATGTGGGCAGGCGCCCCCCGGGCAGATGTGCTGCTCGCCCACCACCACCAAGGACACAGACAGACACTCTGCCCCTTCCAGTCATGCCAGGTAATGCCAGGTCCCCACCGTGGACATGACTGAGCCAACTGCCCCTGATGGGCCCGAAGACAGCGGCGGCTGGTCCATAGGGGCGCCGGGGCAGCGCCCCACTAGGCAGAATCAACAAGAAAAACTGCTCACGGGCAGCAAGAAATGTAAGCAGACGGCAGACGCAATTCGTCTGTTTACATTTCTTGCCTGTGCAGTGTGCTGGCAGCTGCCTGCTTCACAGCCTCAAGTGCGCATGAGTCATAGTCAACAATAAACGCACGCACGCACGCATGCGAGAGCAGCAGGAGTCCAGAACTGGACTCGACTGCGCATCTGCGAGAAGGGCACTTTTTATTTCAGCACCCCACTCCATTGACAATACATTAGGTATGCTGCGCATGCCTAGCGTAGTGCAGGAGTGTCAAGATAGGATCCTGCTCGGGCGGTGACGTACAGTCGCCCCATGCCCTGTCAAATGGCAGGATACAGCCGAGTAGCTGCCCCCAGTCGCATCCAGTCTTATGATTTGCCAACGTCTGTGAGAGGACTCGGAGATGTGATGCGCCGCGGGACCGGCGGAGGAGATGCCTCATCCTGGTAAGTTTATTTGTTTTTATTTTCGTCCCCCCCTCCCCGCGCGTACCCCCCCCCCGAGTCATGCCTGCCGCGACTGGTGTGGGTTGTCACTGCTACCCCAAATACGCACATACACGACGACCACCAATAACCGGGAGGTCTACAGTGAAATAGGGACATTCCTTGCGAGGCTGGGTGCATTCGAAATGGCGGAGATAGGGTCACGTCTCAGTTTTTCAAACGCTGCTTTTAAATTACAGCCTCCCTTGTGCATCCCACACACAGAGGAATCGTGTCTCAAGGTAGGTGGCCTTAAAAACCCCGCCAGTGCTTGGAAGAAACCGGTCCTTGCAGGTGGTGGGCATTACACAAATCCTTATTACAGTTACAGGGACGATCTAGTGAAGTAGAAATGTGAAACTTTCGACTATCTAGTGAAACAGAAATATGAAACCTTTTTTTTTAAGAACATAAAGAGGGTTTTTGTGAGCATATTGGCCGCGGGCGTATTTTGAAAAGATTCTCGAGTCGCCACGCGAGTGAAGACCAAAGCGCTATAAAAACAAGGGTCACTGCTACCCCGCTATATGTCACTCATTTTCATCGAGCTCTGGGAGAAGAAGGGCGCGCGCACACTCGCACTCACAAACAAAGACGCACAGACGCTCTCTCAAACACGTCAATCTCTGCAACAATAGCGTTAGGCGACCAAGCTATCTTTCTGGCGCTTTTTAACTGAGCATTCATTGCAAAAACACAGAATGAGCTGGGAAGACCGTGTAGCCATGAGTAGCCTTTGGGCGCGACTCTGAAAGATAGGTTATTTGTATTGATATATGAATTTGTGTGTCACTGATTCTGTCTTCGTGTCTTCTGGGGTTATACAATGATTTACGGGCATATCAAAACACCTCCCTTGGGGATCTCGGCAGCGCTGTAATGCAAGGGCTGTGAGTCATGAAACCGAAATGCAAAGTGTTTACAAAGGTGTGCAGTTTAAGAACAAATACCGGAGTCAGGGTGCGGTATTTTTATATGTATTGGTTATAATTTGCACACAGAGGCGGCTCGTGGGAGTGACGTTGCAGTGTTGTGGCTCACAGATGCTTTTGAGCAGGACAGTGAGCCCGGCTCAGCTCCCTGAGTGGGAAGGGTGAACAGGTGACGCTGGGTGAGGTTTGCACAGTTTCTTTCAGTCGTCACATGCCACAGATGGGCACCATGAGCCATAGGGCGTGGGGGAGCATATCTGTGCCTCTCAATGCCAGGCAGCCAGAATCAACGCCTCCCCACAGCAGAACAATGGCCTTATTGATAATGTAGCTGATATGCTAATAATCACCGGAAGTGCCGACTCTGAGATGGCTGGGGCCAGAGACTCCGGACATGATCACCTTATGTTATTTTAAAATATAGTCTTTTTAATAACCTTCTGACTTTTGCCTTGATTAGAAGAAGTTAATTGCTTGAAATTTCAAAAAGCAAAATTCTAGAATCGAGAAGGTAAAAATGAGGTTGCAGCCGCCTGATGAAAGCCCAGACATTCATGTCACAGGTTTGCATGAGAAACCTTTGAAATGGGAATTCATTGCTTGAGTAAGGTCCTTGCTTGGAGCTCAGCTGCCCGATACCTCAAGAGGAGGATCCGGGCCGCCGCTGTCCTGCCATGCCTGCCCTGGCTGCAGGTTCAAGCCTCGATCACATGTGACCCACCCCCTGCTTATCTCTCGTGCAGCCTGTCTGAGTCTTATCAGCAAAGATACGAGGAAGGACACTGATGACACTGAAACACCACTTCTTAGGGGACGAGAACATGAAAATAACTTCAGTTTATGCAAATCGTGTAATAACCAGGACAACAGTTTGAGACAACAAGCATTTGCAATGCAATGGTTTTCGCATTTGTTAAAGTTAGAGCTCTTGGCGTTGAAATTGACAGGTGTTTTTTACTTTTGTTTTTGTATTTGCAGGCTCTGTTCTGTTACTTGCAGAGAGTTAGATGGCCATGGAGGCACTGTGAGGGAAAGCAAGGGACAGAGAAGGATAGAAGGCATTCTATGCTGTGAGAACAGTGCTTTAAGAGAGGAGAAAAGCTGGGGTGGGCTCTACTGGTAAAATTGCGGCTACCCGCGGCGCACGCAGTGGGCCCCTTAAGAGGGCAGCCCCCTTAGTGCCACTTCAGGCACCTCCCCGCGCCTTGTCACTGGGACCCCCTCCTTTGGGAGTTGCCCCCTCGGGTCTGGCGCCTCTGCGGCGTCATTTCCGGTGCCCGGTGGGCTGGAGACAGGTATTTATACCTGCCCCCACCCACTGGCCACCCTCTTTGTCCCCCACTGGACACACTGTGTCCATATTGCACCATTGGTGTCGTGTTGCGCCCGCCGGGAGCCCCGATGCTTAGTGAATTTCAGTGAGTCTGGGCCTTCGCCCGTCTGTGGGGTGGTAGTGCAGTTTCTCAGATGTCAATAGGCGAAAGGAAGCGCGTCCGTTGGCATGTCAGGGGCGCACATTGACCCGCCTGTCCCACTGCTCAAGAGCGGTTGCTCTGAGGAAAAGGGATTTGCAAATGGTGTGAGCCGGCTAGGGGGCGGGTGGTCCGTCCTTAGTCTGGCTGGGACAATCCCAGATCCGCCATCTGTTGCAGGGCGAGGTTGTCTGCGGGATTTGTTGGTTTTGAGCAGCATGGTGGGGGCCTGCAGCCCGGTCGGTGCATGTGCTCCTACTTGTGACTGGATGGCACGTTGTCTAGTTTTGTTCGAAGGCGAGTGGTTGGAGTTGTGACAAGCCCCGTGAATGAGCCTGTTTGTCCAGCTGCTAGCGATCACTTGACCAAGCGCAGCATGCTCCGCGCCGGCATTGTTGAGGCGGTGTTTGCCTACAGCTTTTCCCATTCTGTTGGTTTTGGCTGAGCCTTCTGTCTGGTAGGATTGTGCCTGGGATGCCGAGTCTGCAGAGACAGAAGTGCTTTGTGTGCGCCTCCTGTCCCCATGTTTGCTGGGATGGTAGACGCTTCATTCCAGTTGGCGACCCTCCGACACAAGCAGAGACTGGTGGCGCAGACTGCATGTGGGTGGACGGGACGGGACATGTGTTCGGCGGCCACCTCGTGTGAGTTGACTCACTCCTATTGATCGGGGAACTGTTGGCTGCCCGTGGTCCACAAAGGGGACCCTCCTAAGAGGGCGGCCGCCTTAGTGCCACATGAGGGCACACGAGTCAGCCCAGTGTTGAGGGACCCCCTAGGGGTCCGCGCACCCGTGTCATATCCGGGCAGGAGTGGGCGGGGGCGAGATATAAATACCTCTCCCTCCCACCTGGCGTCCTCTTTCCCATGACCCTTGACGCCGTTTGGACGTTCGCTGGCGGAGCTGCTACGGTGGTGAGTCCGTGACCCCCCCTCCTCCCCCTAACCATGAACTCGCTGGCACCACCCGGCCATAGCCTGGGTTGGAGTCGCCAGAGGGGGGGGTATGCAGCTCCCCTGGTCCAGAGTCAGGCTCCAGCGGAGCCGACAACGGGGCTGCGGTTGGGGATGCACCTGGGGCGGGTGGTCGGGGGTTGTGGCGTCTAGGCCCCTCCCGCTCCTCCTCCATGTGTCGAGAACGGTCATGAGGGCGGGGGGCGCTGCTGCATGGGGCCTGTCGACCAGTGTGTGGGTACTAATGGATGTAGGGTTTTTAAAGAGGAAGCTTGGCGCTCTAGCTGATATGCGTTGTGTGTGTGGTGTTGCGAGTAAGGACGGTGCCACCAGGTCGGGGGAAATACCCTGTAACCCCCGTAATTGTGTGAGTCTTGAAACTCACACCAGAAATGTGAACAGAATCATGGGCACACGTTATGGGGATGTCTTACTAGTAGAAATGTCTCGTATGATCTCAAATTCTTAGTGGTCAACACCAGAGTAATCTTTCAAAAGTATTTATTTGAGCAACAACATAAAGAAAACAACCAGCCGACACGTGTTTCGTCACACGAGGGAGGTATCCCGTGACTCTTCAGGGCTGAGGTTAAGTAATTGACAAAACCGTAAATGTGACGTGGCAAATTGCGGTATGAGACACCTGCCGGGGTAGAAAAGTGGAAGGTGCGGGTGCCTCTTGGTATGAAGCCGAAGGCGAGTATTGCCTCAGTGGGATCTCTGCGTGTAGAGCCTGGAAACTGATGAAAGGATTGCTGGAAAGAGTGGACTCGACAGGGTAACGTCAAGCCCGGCTTTCAAGATGACTGATGAAACGAAGAATGAAAGTGAACGGCGGGTGTGCTGTTGAACAGGTGAGTATACCGTGTAAAAACATGTGAGAGGATGTCCAGTGTCAATAAGCGTGCGGAAGGCGGGTAAGCCGGCCAACTCAGATCCGAGCGAGGCGGGACGTCTGACACTGGGTCCGTTGGCTTTCCGGATGTGTGTGGGTGTGTGGGTGTTGGTAGCGTTATGGTCGCGGGCTCGGCCCGCGGGGCACGCGAGTCATCACTGCTCCCCCCCCCACACCAAACCCCAGCGTAGGGAGCCGGGCTCCACCAATCTATCTACGTATATTGATCGCCACTTAAATAAGCCTTTTGCGGTTCACTCTGGTACTGGGGAAACAAGTACAGGTTTATTAGGAGCCTGACCGGGCGGCCCAGTCTGGTTATACCAGAGTGGTATTGCTGCCGAGGGTGCCGTTCGATGCACGTATGGGCCAACTTTAAAGTAATCCGGCGACTCTTTGAGCAAAAGCATCCACGGCATGGGCTGGTGCTTTCATTCCGTGACGTTCCTCCCCAGGGCCGGCTCTAGGGCGGTGCGACCGGTGCCACAGCACGGGGGCGCCGTGTTTGCAAGTTTATTATTATTTTGAAGCACCTGCTGCTGCATTCGTTTCCTCCAGCAATTTACAGGCAACAAAATAATGTCAGGATAAATCCTGTGATTAATGTTCTTCCTGAAGAGAGATTGGAGTTTTGTTTAATTAGGGTTTTGACTCACTATAAAATAGCTCAGAGGGTTAATACGCCTGTTGCAGAAAACAAGAGCAGATCACAAAGTGCATAGAATGTAAATAGGTCAGTGGGTTACTCCTTTTAAAAGAGACATCATTTTGTTACTTGCAATTTATAAGTTAAAATCCTAATATAGGATTTGAATTTATAAATTTCAAATACCAAAATGATGTCTCTTTTAAAAGGAGTAACCCATTGACCTATTTAGATTTTATGCACTTTGTAATTGTACTGAACTATTAACTTTTATCAAAGAACTGCATGCACGCTGCAAAGTATAGATTTGGGCAAAGATTAATGTTGCACAAATGATTAATTTGGGCAGGAATCTATTCTCATTATTAAAGAGAACCCCCAACTATGGTGTTCCTTTTTAAATTCTGAGTTTGTGCTTTTCTAGACCAAGCACGATTAAACTATACTGCCTACCAGTATTGATGGCATGTGACTCCCACACCTTGTAGTCCTCTGTCTTATGTAACATTTCCTATATGCTGAGTTACACAGTTATGATTGATGGTCTCTGTGTAATGTGTGTGTGGTGCAAAGTGCTCTGTCACCCTACACTGGTATGAGTGGCGCTATATATGCATCTGAGAGAGAGTGGTTCTGGAGACTTGGGCACTATTAAAGGGTGGTGGTGAGGGAATCCGTGGTGGAGGAGGTCATTGGGGGGCGCCAACAAACATTGTCGCTCCGGGCGCCACCAGCTCTAAAGCAGGCCCTGTTCCTCCCCTCGCCCTAGCTTACCCTTGTTGGAGGGGAGGACAGGAGACAACTTCTTGCCCTTTCTTTTTCCTGTGTGTTTAAATCCACGCTGCGGGTCGCGGGATACATCATTACATTATAATTACGATGTCTTTGCCCGGCTCGGTTTTCTGCCTCATGCTGTGTGGCTTGCGACCGAGCTGTCCTGTGGCTGGCTGGCCCGGTGCAGCGGCTCACGGACAGAGCGTGATTTTCAGTCGCGTGGTGTCCGCGCAACAATTTTCTCCTAGAGTGCTCCTCCTTAGCGCTGTGCCTTACCCGTGGCCTCCCTGTAAACCGCGGCGTTGGCGGTTGGCTTTGGCGCAGGGATAGATGATGTCCACCACCGAGTATTCGAAACCCTGAGACAAACATGCGTAGAGTCAGTGCTGCAACCTGTGTGAAACACAGCTTGTTGACTGTCAAGAAACCCTTTAGATTTCACATATTCTTGCAAGTGTAAGAACACTATTGTCTCAAGCAATTTAGACAGGAAAAGCAGAAGGGAATCGGGGCAAAAGTCACGTAGCTTGGAGCGATCAAAAGATGGTCTCTTCAGCGAAGGTAACGCTGGTTTTACCAACATCTGAACAGTTGTAATATATTGCCCTGTGGCGTCTGCCCGATGGCGTGGGGAGGAATCATCTGTTTGGGCGATGGCGCATTGAGCGTTCCAGTTAATGAACAGAGTTCATCGTAATTTTAAATCCTGATGGGGCAGTTCTTAATTTGAGCACGTGCTTTCCGGGGCCCGGCACCGGCACTTAAATGCGGGCACCGGCACTTAGGACAGCTGCTCATTTAAAAATGAGCAGAAAATTAGTTGTTTAATAATTCAATACTTGTTCAAAACAACTAATACCTGCCAGCCAAACAATTCTGGAAGCTTGGGGGGCTCGACCAGTCTGAATTGTCACACTTGTAGCAGTGTGAGGGTTAGTAGTTGGGTAAGGTCTGACATTGGCAACGCTGGCAGTGGCAATGTGTGGCGCAAATTGCGGTGGCCTCATCACAAGGACAAAGCCCCAGTCCTGACTTGTATCGCGAGTGCTGCTTATGTATATTATGCAACTAGCGACCATTGACAAAGCTAACAGTCATGACTTGCTGTAGGCATGTTACTTGTTATATCAGATATCCGGATGCAATGAAGGAAACAGACACTTGCAAGTCGGGCGGCTCACTAGTCTAGGCACAGATTCTTAGTGTACGTGTGTTAAGCCACGCCCTTATTTACATTGGCCACGCCCCCCTTTTCTCATCCTACTTAAAACACGGGCAGGTACATCACACATACTTTGACATCGCACGCTTGCGAGCGGATACTGTTGACTGTGGCCTTGAGCGGGCCTCCTCCGGGCTTGCAGATCTCCGAGCTGCGAGTGCAGGTTCGAGCTTGGCGAGGGCTCAGCAGCCTGTGATACAAAACATGAATATGTGCTTGAGTAATTAACTGAACTGGTGCTATGTAAAGCGCACCAATATCTCCGGCCGATTTTGCGCTCACACCGCCAATAAAGTAAAATACATAAAATATTTATATAGTTTAGTTACATGCAGTTTTGCCACCCACCTCGCATCAGAAATGCAGCACCTTTGCATGGGGCAAATTAGTGGGAGCTGGGTCTCATGGAACTCCCATTGGAGCGGCGAGGCTTGTACTGCTGTGGCAGTGGGTGTTGCCTGCAATGAGAATTGCTGGGTTTTGGGTCTGTTGTGTCCCCTGTAGCGTCTCTTTCCAGCGAGGTCACTCTGTGGTCCCTAGACACGGCGCGGGCAGATGGTTGTTCACTGGGGACTTTGAATCCCTAGACAGACAGTGCGTTCTTTTGCCTCGACGTAGCGCACCAATACCTCTGGATACAGTTACATTACACTATGCTCCAGAAGGTATGGCATGGGCGAACCTCCAAGTGGAAGGAAGGAGGGTTCTCGGACCATTTGAGTAACAAGTATTCTCCTGTATATCGAGGCGGGTGTGAGTTTGGGAAACAACATCAGTTGTTACACTCCTGCAGTAGTGGGGAATGGAGAGAGAGCATGGCACAGCGCAACTGTGCTGCTTTGAACCGGGGGCACGCACAGAGGAATTGGGAATTGAATACTGCAGAGGGACACTAACATAATTCACCCTGCCACAAAAAGTTAGTGACACACACTCTACATAGCTGAACCAGGCAGTGAATTTACAGCCTCTCGTGCTTAAATCCACAATGTAGTAAGTCACCCCTGGACTTTCAAAAGTGCTGCAATGGACTACCAACGGTAAACCACAGCATCAAGACCTGTGCTAAATTTGACCGTGTGGTTTCCGGTGCTCGGCACCGTCACTTAATTATCGACGCCGGCGATGGTGACAGTTCTCCACTACTTGGCGCTGTCTCTCTATTTTAGAGATGACCACAACAATGGACAATTATTAATTCCATATACATTAAAATTACTATTGCCTGCTGCCCATGCCATTCTCATAGCACTGGGGGCCTGGATTAGTCTGAATTGTCACACATGCACAATTGCTTGGTTAGCAGTTGTGATGTTACTAGGATTTGCAGCAGGGCAGGAGCAATGTTTGGTGCAAACTGAAGTGCCCTCCTGACGTGAGGAGGGCCAACTTGTGCTGTGGGGGTGATTTTGCAGACATAGGACAAGGCATACATCCTTGGTGCCGTTTGACTAAAGGGACAATGCATGAAGAGTAGGGTTTGTATTTATTGTATTGAGCGGATACTTCGCTGCTTGGCCAACAAGGTCCTTGGGCCACCTGGAGTGATGCATGTTGCCCTCTCTCTGTCTTATTGGATGAATGCTGCTACTTCTGACAGATGTAAAAACGGGTCGGTTATGGCCGGGCTCGGCGAGTATGGGTTCATCTTTCTCACCTCTGGGTTGAGACATGTGGTCAGGACATGTGAATTAGGAGTTTGGGCCTTTATTTTAATTGCACGTAACATCATTGTCGGGGGTATCAAGAGTGCCGTTAGTTTAAGAACTCCTTGTCTCACACCTGTGCTTCCTCCTCAACCTGCCAGTGCAGATAATTCTGATTCAGTAGCCTTGGGAGTTTGCCGCCAATGTCTTTGTGCCAGCTACGGGCTTGGGAGCAAAGCTCCGGGCACAACAATCATTTTCAACTTGACCACTGACAGACTAGTATAGGCGGGCGGGAACTGGCTATCCACCGATACCACTAGGGCTAACATGACTGACTTTTGCTGGCTGTTGTTGAAGGTAAGGGATACCCAATTCCGCAATAAATGTGAGCTCACCTGGGGAATGACTTGGTTGGTCATTTAAACTCAGCTTCTAGCAAGTTTGAAGGCCACAGATTCAATGGGACGTTGCACATTCCTTTTGCCTTCTAAATAGGAAAACCTTCATTGGCAGGGCCCACTGCTGTGATCAGCATGTGAATTGAAGGCAGGTTTAGTGAAAACAAAAACACTACTTGGACCTGCAAAATACAGCCCAACCTCTAGCCTTGCTGTAGGAAAATGGCTAGGGGTGGATGATATTCATGGAGGCAATGACAGAAGAGGGTGAACTGGGCAGCACCCACTTCACGGGGTGGGCTCAGCTTTGCATGCTACCCTGCATTGGTTACTGACTTTAGGTTAGCAGGAAGCTGTATCTGGCATCTTAGTACACGCAGGCCGTATGGGGTTGCTCAGGGAAATGGGTTCTCCCCCAGTCAGCAGCCGGAAGCAACGCGGGGAGACATAGCCCGCAGGGCGACACAGAACCTACTTTCAGGTACCTTGGCTAGCCTCCTCTCCCCCTCCAACTGGCGGAGGGGCGTACAGTTCCCCATTTGTTGTCTATGCCGAGGAAAGATCTGATGGGACACCCTTTCCAGGCTCCTAATTGTAATTTTCCATGATGGGCCGACAACTACGTTGTGTCATCTAGATCTATTAGTTTGGGGAGCTACACCGCACCGAGCTTTGTCAGGCGTGATTTAAATTCATCAACCGAGGCCATCCAATGACTCCTGGGTGTGTAGATCCCCTGCGTATTCACCCCTAGGCTAGACGTAGGGATTGCACAGTGGGTACGGGATTCACATAGGGGTGCTGGCCACCAGCCGGGCCCCAGGAAGCGCGTGCAGTACGATAGTAACCAGTAATTGATAGTGGTACCGTCAACAAGTTCCAGGAACAGCGCTTTACAGGATTAGCATCTGACGGGGGAAAGGGTTTGGATGCGGTGTGAGAGGATACCTCCCCTCGGGGATTTGCTGCTACCACTAATTGATTTAGGGATGGTGCAGGGCCGGAGGTATGCCAGAAGTACCTGATAGCTCTTCAGTAGAGCGTTGGTGTGTCAGGCAGTATTTGGTACCAACCAGTAAAAGGAAAGACCACAGACCACATTCAGACGGCAGCAAAGTTATTGTCCTGTCAGATAAACGGTCCCCTATAAACTTACAGGACTTAAGGTCAAGGTTCTATCTATGGGGGCAGGCACAGTAGGGGCAATGCGGTGCTTAGCGTTAGACTCGGCCAGCAGCAGTACGTCCAGTTGGGGGCTGGTGTATTGACTCACAGGCAGGCCGCCAAGCAAGCTGGACTAAGTACCTAGGTCACGCGCATTAGGCAGAGGTGTCCAGTGGAATCTCATAATTGGGGACTGCACCAGGACATGAAACTGCTCAGGTTAGATTCCGTACTGCGACAGGCATTTCCCTAAGTCCTCTTGTTTAGACGCACCAGTAGCTGGGCAGGCGCGTACTTTGGGGAGGATGGTTACAAAGGTATATTTGCCTGTGGCGGCCAAGCTAGCAAGACATTTTCACACTCTTCTCTAACGGGAGCCCCTTTGGGGAAACATTGGGTGGTGCTTGCTATTTGGGCAGAGGACAGGAGGTTCAAAGAGCTTTGCAGGGTCCCCATGGCTTAGCCAAATGATCAATGCACAGGAGGATGGAGGGTGATTACAATGGCCTCGCTGTTGGCATCATTGAATAACTACAAGGTACTACAGATAGGGAGCATATCAGCTACCCAGCGGATGTGTATCACAAGAGGATCTGATGCACGTGATTGTAAGGTCTTATTGACGCTTGTCATAACAGTCCAGTGCACTGAACAGGGGGTGAAGAATAGGCCAAGTCCCGTGTCAATTGATGTTTCCTTTTATTCGCCCGGGTTTGGTGCTTGCAATGTCATTCAAATTTGGCAGCCAGAAACGGAAAAGGCAAAGAAATACCTGTGATTGTGTGTGGGGCACTCAGCAGCGAAGTAAGCTAAGATTCAGCATAATCCAGGTACACCTTCGGGAAAGCTCAGGGTTGTGGGCTACACACGAATAGGCACTATTCAGTCAGCTGGGGCGTGAGTGTGTCAGTCCTAAAAGGGTGCTGTTACCTCATTAGGGCTGAAATAGAGGGGGTGGATCACAAACTACAACTACCAGAGCACAGTTTGCATTCATAGTTAGGAGGGTGCAGGTACATTGCTTATAGGTTTTACTCCAGGCCCACAGATCCAAAAGCATTGCATGTTACCAGCTGCTCCAGTTAAGCAAATTATCCTTGGGAGTTGTCAGCTAACAATGGGACTCCTGTCCCAATTTCTGGCCCAGGAATTTGGGACGGTGTGGCACTCCCATCAGGGGTGTAGTGAGAAGATCAAAAACGGCCTGGCTCAGCAAGGGAGGGTATTTCTGGTTGCATCAAACTGGGAGTTAGGTGGTATGGCCCAGTGGGTCTGGTCGCCTCCTAGCTGGCCCTTCGGGAGAGTGTTACTTCCTGGTTCAGGCTGACAGCATGCCCCTTACCGATTTTGGGTTGAACAAGTAATGAAGGCATGATTAAATATGTCAGGCAATGCGGGTCCTGGCAGGCGCTTTTGTAGTCCCTCTTTTGCAGGGGCAGCAAGCTCAGCGGGCTGGGCAGCGGAGCGCACCATGCAGGTGGGACGAGGGGAATCCCAATGTTTTAAAAGGTACTTCCGTCCGAGCCACCCAGGGGAGTGGCCAGAAGACAGGCTAAGTGTATTATGTACAGGCGAATTTTGAGTATACCAAGGGCACCCCTTTGATGGGCATGGACGTGTTTTGCTGGACCTGGGAGAGGCCCTGGAATCAGCAGGATGTAGGTTAGATGCCTACCTTGGTGGGGGGCCCTGGTTGTGACAGTGGCCACACCCAGAGCTGTGGCGGAGTTACAGGAGCACAACAAGGGTGCAAAGGCCAAATATCCCCAGGGAGGTCCTCGCGTTGGACCCTGGAGGAGCGACGGCGCCCCGTTAGTCCTACGGGCGGTTGTGGACCTGAGCAACCGGGGGTTGCCTGGAACGCTCCGCCCCCTCCTGGCGGTCCACCGGTGGGAGGGGTTACCCCCTCCCCCAAAAGTGGTAAACATCGATTGGCTATGGCCATGGTGTAATTTGGCTCATCAGGTGGGCAGGCGGCGAGGGGCTGCCTGCCTTTGGATCGCCCGTAAGATAACCCACCATGTTGGCATATTTGTTATGCAAATAAACCTGCAGCAATTTTCTCCACAAAAAAAAGGTGTCTTGTCTGTTTATTTCTCCAGGAGATTGCAGTATGGGGGATGGCGAGTGTTGCTGATATTGGCACTATGTTGGCTGCCCGTGGTCCACGAAGGGGACCCTCCTAAGAGGGCGGCGGCCTTTGTGCCACATGAGGGCACACGAGTCAGCCCAGTGTTGGGGGACCCCCTAGGGGTCCGCGCGCCTGCGTCATATCCGGGCAGGAGTGGGCGGGGGCGAGGTATAAATACCTCTCCCTCCCACCTGGCGTCCTCTTTCCCATGACCCTTGACGCCGTTTCCCTCCCTACCGCTTACCCGGCGTGCTTGCAGGGTGTGGGGTGGGAGAGGTTTTCTAACTTGTTATTTTGTGTTGCAGGCAGAGTTACAGGGCGATCCAGAGGCTGTAAGGTACAGAGGGGTACCCTCTGCAGGAGCACAACAAGGGTGCAAAGGCCAAATATCCCCAGGGAGGTCCTCGCGTTGGACCCTGGAGGAGCGACGGCGCCCCATTAGTCCTATGGGCGGTTGTGGACCTAAGCAACCGGGGGTTGCCTGGAACGCTCCGCCCCCTCCAGGGGGTGTGAGTAATGGGGTGGACTGGCGGTCCACCGGTGGGAGGGGTTATCCCCTCCCCCAAAACTGGTAAACACCGATTGGCTATGGCCACAGTGTAATTTGGCTCATCAGGTGGGCAGGCGGCGAGGGGCTGCCTGCCCTTGGATCGCCCGTAAGATAACCCACCATGTTGGCATATTTGTTATGCAAATAAACCTGCAGCAATTTTCTCCACAAAAAAAGGTGTCTTGTCTGTTTATTTCTCCAGGAGATTGCTGTTTGGGGGATGGGGAGTGTTGCTGATATTGGCACTATGCCTGTGTAAAATTTCTGTTGCATGTAGTACAACTGTGTACTGATCCGTGACTTAACAGCTGTGTGGCTATGTTTGCGGAAGTGTGGGCACATTTTATTGGTTTATCTGTATCGCAGAGTGCCTTTACTCAGTAATTACTGCGGATCGGCCGAGTCTCAGGGAGCCATTACAGCTGCACATCTGCGTCCACATCTGCAGAGGGCATTTCGGATATTGATGCGCGCATATGGTAGTTGACCTTGGTTTCCTGGTCCGATTGTGTTGGGGCTGGGCCGGTGGCTGTGCTGCCGGAGTGATGCCTGTTTTTCCAGCTTGCGAGGGGGCAAGAGAGCTGCATGTTGGGGGCCCGCAGCCTGGTCGAGCCCGGGCTCTACGGTTTTGATGGATGCCTGGGCGGCCTGCCGAGAGTCAGCTGGTGCCCCGTGAAGTGGGTATCGGCGTGGTAGGCTTGCTTTGACGGGGGTAGAGGCTACACGGCCGATGGGTTATGTTTTCGGGCCGAGCGAAGACCGATTGTGTGGCTAGGGCCACCACAGATTGCACTGTTTGTTTGGTGGTGGGGTAACAAAGAGCAACGCATCCGGTTGGCCAGCGGCCTTTCGAGCCCGGGCCCCCAATCGTTGGCCAGATGCCCAATAGCTCCAGCGCAAGCACAAAAGTGTGCGCGGTCATGACGTGCTTGCCCCCTATGTGCACCATGCCAGTGTGAGTGCCGATGTGGGGACGGCTGGGGCTCGGAAGCAGGGGCCTCTCCCCTGTTGTCACGGGCGCCCCTGGGCCATAGTTAAATAGAGCTGTGTCCAGCTGTGCCCTAACCTGGTGGTAGTGAGAGCCCCTCTCACCGTTATTCCCGTTTTCATGCGGTGGCATTATTGTAGCAAATGAGGTCAAACGGGTTTATTGCTTATTGAAAACTTTACTGCCTTATTCAGAGCCATCGACGGGCTCAGAGGGAGAGGGGCACACTGAGGTGGGGGGGGCGCACTGACGTCTATCACTAGTTTCTCTCGGGAGTGGAGGAACAGTTGGGCAGCATGAGGGTGGCTCGTGGCCCCCGGTGGACGCAGCCTGTGTTGTGGAGGTGTATATTATGGCCACAGCTGTTGGTTGTGCAGCTGTGTAGCCGGGTTCGGGTGCCGGTGACCGCCTGTGCATGACTCGGCCATGGGGCGCCAGGCAGAGCTCTCGTGTGACAATTAGTGTTGAGAGAGCACGTTTGGGGACACAGAGTTCACAGGTGCCTCGCCCGCTGTGCCGAGCTGCGTTGGGCCGGGGAGCAAATTCAATGCTGGGTCAAAGTTAAGTTCAGCTGCTATTTGAAGACCTTCCTGTTTGCGTTAAAGTGCAGTTCGCTGAAGGCACCATTGTTCAATAAAAATACCTAGCTCAGTGCAAACACGAGTCTGTTTCACCTCCAACGCAAGGATTGTACACCGCCATTCCAGTTTAAAAATGGCTGTTGCTTTCCAGTTTGGGCCCATTGCATGGCAGACGCGCACATGACTGATATGGCTGTTGCGGAAGTACGGAGGGCGCGGAAGGACACCGGTGGTCACTGCAGTTTCCCAGTTATAAACCGCTTCTATTGGATTCGTCTGGTAACAGCTGGGTTTTTATATACATTTATCTGCTTCACAGGGTGGTACTGTGATTTCAGTTGATTCGTGGTGCTGCTTAGTGGTAAAGGTCCCATTTGCTGTGAACTTGCATTTCATTTGAATTGAGGCATTTAATTCAATGTTTAAAACATAAACACAACAGTCTCACCATACAGAATGGAAGCATTTTCAATATGCTATGCAACAAAGCCATAATTGTGGCTCATTTATCTTATGCAACTAACAAGCATTGACAAAGCCAATAGTACTGGCTTGTTGTAGGTTTAGTGTTGCGTTTGTAGTATATATCTGGAGGCAATGACAGAAGCCGCTAAATACCAGTCGGCGGCACACCAAGCTAAGCACAAATTTTCAGCTTACATATTTAAGTCACGCCCATAATGCATTGACCACGTCCCTTTGAGGCTGCCTCGTGTGCACTGTGCTGCATGAGGACCAAAGCAGAGGTGACCAATGCCTTTGGGTGAGGTAACCGCTGCCCATGTAGAGTGCTCCAACACCTGCTGGGCGGGCCCGCGCAATATAGAACTGCGATATAGAAAGATAATTAATTAAGATCGCAACGGAGGGGGCGGCGTTTTGCGAGGAAAATTACCCGGTGGGGGCCCACGTGCAGATTGCGGGCACGTGAATAACACTGCGATGAAGTTGCAGTTTGGTGGAGTTTCGTGACTGTGATGTAACTTCTAAGAAGCTCATTATAGACCTTGCACAGTCTCATCTTTTCAGAACTGAAGCAATTTCAATATTCTTACAAGGAAGCCATAGATATTGCTTATTCACCATATGCAACTATCAACCATTGACAATGTCAATAGTCCTGGCTGGCGATAGGTCCAATGTTACGGGTTGATTAAATAGATGGATACAATGACAGAAGAGGCAGAACTATGCGGCACATTATGCCAGGCAAAGATTCCAGCTTAAATGTTTTAATCCAATGCCAAAGAGAGCCTCATGGTTCCGGCCAGAATCATTAGGCCACCGGGTGGCTCGACTAAGTACTTTTTAAGCGTAATGATGGCACATAATGGTGCAGGATAATTATTCCTTTATGGTCCACCTTGTCTCAGTCAAATGGGGGTGACATGTACAATAGATGAACATGTGGTTTATTCACTACTTTGTTCAGTGAGAAGGGATGACTGGCCTTTTTCTGACATGCCCTGGAACTATTATTCTTTGACTTGAACTGGGTCATGTCCAGCTGGTTTAAGCTGGGTGGGGCGAGTTGCCTAACAGCCAATATGTGGCATTGACAGTCCGGATGGCTCGGGGATCAAGGGATGCTTGGTCTGCTCGCAGGGGCAGGCGATTTCTTGTGGGCTTAGCTTTGCATGCTACCCTGCGCCTGGTTTAACAGACTAGGGTGATGCAGTGGAATTTGTTGCAGGCATGCACCAAGAGATGGGTCTTTCGATACCATCCATAACCTTAACCTGGTTTAGTGTCCAGGCCAAGAAGTGGCTGCGTGACACTCTGGTGGTGGAGATGGTTAGTCTGTTGGCATGACTTTCTAGATGTTTGTTGCTAGCTCGGTCCTGTCCAAGTCAAGGGTTCAAGTTCCAGAAGTCTGGACAAGGGCACCTTTCATTGATCACCAGACTGCAGCACATTCACCCAAATTCCATGCAGCAGGCTTGGGATACAATTTCACCTGTCTGTTGAGCTACTTCTGGCTGTTCTTTTGGGGGGCTCCATAACAGGGTGTATCACGTTGGCCTAGAATGCAAAAGTCCCTATGGGCATAGTAGAGGCACATGCGTCCTCCATTTTCTACTCTTCCAGGTCCCTGTAAAGGCGCCATATGGCTGCATGCTTTAAATCTGGAGGTTTCTTAGGCTAATGCCACAAGTTTATGCTTCAATTGGCTAGAATCAGAGATCTGAAAGGCCATTTTCTGCAGCATGTGTCCCACAAAATTGGTTAAAACAATAAGTCTGGTTCTTTAAAGGCAGTTAGTAGTCCCCCCCCACCCACCTCAAGATCACCCAGACTCAAAATAAAGGTATAACATTTACAAACAGATGTAATGCATTTAGTCGCAGCTTCAGCCAGCTGATATCATTGAGCGTTTCAGAGGCTGAGGGGTTGTACCCCCATGCAATATGTTCTTAGTTCAGGAGCAGGGGGGAGCAGATTTTGGGGCAGGTTAGCATACCTCAAAGGTGTATCTGTGGGTTTAATGTATGTGTGTCTCTGGTCTTATGATGGTGTAGAGCCACACTCATTTGGCACACTGCCTGTGTCTTGTGTTCTTCGGCCGCCCCACCTATGAGACATTTAGAGGTATGTCCATGGTACATTTTGTGCTTATTAAGGTTCATAAGACCAAAGCAATTTGTTGTATCTTTTCAAGGGGAAGAGATATAAGTAGCACATTAAGGTGGGCGGTGTAAATATTTCTAGTTGCTACCGGGAGATGCCCTCATTAATGTCAGCAATTGCTCACAATGGGTGGTGAAAAACTTTAAGTTGCAAACGGGTGGTTCCCCCATTAATGTCAGCAACTGCTCACATTGAGCGGTGAAAAATTTTAAGTTGCAAACAGGAGGTTCCCCCATTAATGTCAGCAACTGCTCAAATTGCTAGCAGTTAAGCAGCCTGGGAAGTCTGGAGCAAACACCACAGGTTAAACTGAAAAGGCAAAATTCCTGTAAGAAAGGAGGGATGCATGGCAAGTACATGAGGACACCCTTGCTTAATGTCACATATTTCTAAGCCCATCGGATAGTTGAGCCTTTACACATTATAGTAGGATAGTCACCAACATGGAACAGGTTATTGGGTATGACTCGCCAGGATATTGACACTCTATAAAGAATAAATGCTTAAAACACGGACTGGGGTATGTTTGGCTCAGAAAACCTCTTCACCAAGCTGCAGTGCGTCATGTTGTTGCCAGGTGTCTTTGAGTGACAGGCAAGTGCACTAAGGGAGCGGTATTAAGTAGCGAGGTTACTTGCAGTGAGGCAGAGGGGTCCCAGAGGACCCACAATAGGTGGGCTGCGGCAAAACATGAAACTGGGAATCTTAGATTCGGACATTATCATTGGATTAATAATACGCAAGACTCTCTGGCTATGCCAGGTAAAAATGTTCCAACATGAATTACAAGGTGACTAGAAGGTAAGCCGAACCCGGCTTTGAATCTGTGGAGGGCAATCAATTCCGGGGATAACGAAGTTAACTAGGTCTATTGCTGGTTTAAGCACCAAAGGTCACAGCTGGTTAACAGGTAGTGTGTATCTGTGATCGGACTGCAGTTAAGCAAGCCTGGTGTCACTCCAAAAAGGGTGTGGTGACATTCCCTCAAACCAGATTTGACACCATTAATGTGTTGCCCATGGTTTAGCAATCAAACAGGTCTGTGCAAATGTCTGGTCAAATTCAGCAAAGTATGTGCACTCTGGAACCGAGGGCATGTTTTAGGTTGCTTCAGTTAAGCAAAAACTTCCCCGCCCTGATAGCCATAGTAGCTAGGCTGGTGGTGAAAGCTGACATCTAACAAGTGTGCTGCTGTCTCAAAAGTTGAGGAAACAAGGTGTTAAAGCACAAAAAGGCTACAATGTATTAAGAACATTTGGCATGTCCATTATTCAGAAAAAGCAGGTATCTGTACTTATTGTTCCCCTCCCTGTCCCCATCCATGTGTCTGCTCCATAGTACACATTAGCAGAATTTGGGAAGTGCAAGACTTGCGCTAGGAGGGGACATCAGCATGGCATCACTGCAGCTAAATATCGCAGTCAAAAGGTGAGGGGCTGGCATGCAATATGGTCACGTAATGAAGCAGAATACGGGGGCAGGCGCGATGCTTTAGGCATTACATTGGCCATACACGGGCAGAAGGGTACAGTGCCAGGAACCCGCAAATAGTGGCTTTTTAGAAAGGGGTTGCGTAAGTTTGCCATTCCAAGAAAGTGTGTGCTGCGACTCCAATGAGGGGGAGAAAGAAGGGTTCGGTGCACTTATGCTGACAGTTACTAGAACACAGCGTTCATTCAAATTTGGAAGGAGCAGGTAAATTTCCACTGCTGGTGCGGTACACGGTTATCAGTTTGAACCCCCAGTATTGGGAATAATCAAGTACGGGGTAAACAAGGGCTTAGTCAACCCTTAATGTAAGGCACATATTGCACGCAGTGCACAATGGATTAAATCAGACATAACCAGGGTTACGAAGAGCAGTAGTTTTGCATTCCCGTTTGGGTAAGAAGTCTGGCCGACGTGGTACTCCCATACAGGAGGAGGCCAGCTGGCAGAGATAAGGGTATGGTGTTGGCCACAAACAATAACTTGTTAACAATTACACTGTTGGCCTGGGAGGTGAACTCCAATATGTTTTCCAGCGTATTCTGAAATCAGTGATGGGTAATGCACGACCCGGCAACACCTATCAAGTAGGCCCTTATTGGCACAGTGCACCATAGGGATTTCACCCTGAACTGCGGTTAAAGTAGAGAGCAGTTGATTCAATTCCGGGCAGCCTATGGATGGGTAAATAAAACTGTGGTTAAAACAGAGAACAGTAGTCCCCAATTTAAAGGGGGGCCAGCAAACTTGCCTACGATGGGGTAAATAAGCCATGCACAAGCAGATCAAGCAGGTGGGCTTGATTCGACTTTACTGCAAAATCAAATAAAATAAGAATGGCTTGGTAAATAAGGCATGGCCTCTTGAGTGGATATGCCACTAGGTTTCCCCGATAGGAACGGGGAACACCTGCAGAGCTAGAGGGGAATTTTCCAGCTAGAAGGACTGGGAACCTTCAGAGGTAGATGGGAAGTGTCCAGCTAGAATGACCGGAGAGGCGTGCAGCGGGTGGAGTAGCGGCCACGATCCTTGCATGCTCTCTGCTATGACGACGCCATGCTGGGAGCAGTGGTGCACCAGTGAATCTCAGGAGCCGCTCGAGTACCAGGAGAACAGCCCGAGAGGTGTGGGTGGTGCGCGTGCTGGCAGGGGCAGCGTGTCAGCCCGCATTGACATTTATGCAGCGTGTCAGCCCGCATTGACATTTATAGGAGGGGAAGGGGGCATGGCCTGCTCCCATGACACGAGGCCGTTGCTCAGGCAGCTGGGGAGATTCACGCGGTGCTGATGACCAATGCAGCCCACACGGACCAGGAGAGAGGCATGATACATGAGGAGGTTGGAGAGAAGCTTGCTTGAGCACAATGGAAGTGGGAGGGGAGCGGGAAAGGGATGAGCTGACTGAGGGAAAGCAGCAGACTGGGAGGGGCAGAGGGGAGGAGACAGAGAGTCGAGGACAAAGGAGGGGTCAAAGGAAGAAGTAGAGTTGTCTAGACGGCCGAGAGTGCCTACGACCATAGAGAACTGATTTTCGCAAGTGTATATTGCAAAAAATATCCAGAGCGATGTGTATAGTTATTTAAATACATGGATGTCATGCGCAGGGCACATACCACGTATGGAGAGTATGCATGGGCACATTATGACGAGGAGTTCAGGGCACGAATAGCATGATACAGAGGCCAAGTGGGGGGAAATTGATACCGACATATCAACAGACGATAGGGTCGGTAGAGTTTGGCAATATAACATACACCGAAAGTGAGTTGCCATTGGTGTATCGGCTGTTTCAGCCCCACCCCACCCGAGGGGTGTGGGGTCTGCAGCTAAGGCGCAGGGCGGAACAATGGGGACATGTACTAGAGACTACTGTAAGTTCTGCCACATATGTTTAAAGTGCTCAGGAAGACACTCCCTCATACAGTGTTATAGAGTGGGGGAAACTCACAAGGGGATGCAGTCAGGGCAATGGATCCAGCAACATTGGGGCTTCTCGGAACAGCAGGTCAATACAACTAGCAGGGGGGGACGGGGGATGCATGGCAATATGGGAAAAGGCTTGTATCCCAATTAAGGGCTACCGCCTTGACTATTGGTTACGGCACTATCCAGACAGACGGGACGTGAAGTTATTGAGCGATGGTTTTCTGGAGAGGCTTTGTTTGAGTTACAGGGGCCCCAGAGTCACTAGATGGGCGGATAATTTGAAATTGGTCACATCACATAAACAAGTTGTGAGGAACAAATTGTCAAAAGAAGTGCAGGAGGGAAGGATGGCTGAACTGTTTGTGCAATCGCCCATGCCCAGTTTGATTGTATCACCCATTGGAGTGGTGCGAAAGACAGAACAAGACCAATTCCAGCTCATACAGCATTTCTCATGGCTGGAGGGGACATCGTTAATGATTTTATCTTGGATGAGGACACGACGGTGTCATATTCCTCGGTGGATGTGGCCATGACTTTGGTGGAACAGACTGGGAGGGGCGCACTCATGTCGAAGTGTGACTGTAAGTCAGCCTTTCAGCTGTTATCAGTTCATCCAGATGATTTTCAGGTGCTCGGAATACAGTTTGAGGGACAATGGTACGTTGATAAGGCTTTACCTATGGGCTGTGCCATATCCTGTGCCCTATTTGAGAGTTTCAGCTCCTTCCTACAAAGGGTTTTTATGTCACACACGGGGAAGACGACTGTTACGCACTATCTGGATGATTTATTTTTTGTGTGGGATTTCCTGGTTCTGTGGACTGTCAATAGCTGTTTGCAAGTTTTCAAGAGCTCATGGGTGACATAGGGGTACCACTGGCTTCGGAGAAAATGATGGGGCTAGCAACAGCGCTATCGTTCTTAGGTACTGAGCTTTATTCAGTGCCTCCCGATTGAGAAGGTAAAAATGCAATTATTGTTGAGCGCAATGCTGGACAAACCAAAGGTGACAGTCAAGGAGGTACTGGTCTTGCAGGGGCATTTGAACTTTGCATGTAGAGTAGTCCGAATGGGGAGGAGTTTTTGCAGGTGTTTAGGCATGTCCTTAGCAGGCTTGCCTCTGCTACACCATCTCATGTGGCTGTCAGACGGTAGAAGGGAAGACCTGCAAAGGTGGCACAGGTTCTTGGATGATTTCAATGGAATTCCAATGAGAAGACCCAGAGAATGCGAGTGGGATGGTCAGATATACTCTGATGCACCCGGGGGTGTAGGCTTTGGCCTTTACTGGCAAGACAGATGGTGTGCGGTACAATGGCCTATGGCCTGGATGCACGGGGTTAGGTGCAATGCCTTTCTGGAATTTGTTCCTCTAGTGGTGGCTGTGATGTTATGGGTGCAGAAGCTTGCTCGTCGGAAGGTACTATTCAGAGTAGATAATATGTCAGTGGTGCTTGTAGTGAACAGGCAGTTGGCAAGAGATGAACTGGTGCTTAAACTGCTTCTGGGTTTCGTATTATGTTGTATGAGACATGATGTGGCCTTTAAGGCTAAACACGTCCCAGGAGTGGACAATGACATTGTAGATGCTTTGTCTCATTCACAGTGGGAGAGGTTCCATGGGCTGGCCATGGAAGCAGACAAATTTAAGATGATGGTCCTAGCACGGATGTGGAGCATAGTAGACAGATGATGCTGCAGCTGGTGGTAGGCTCGCTAGCTGTATCCACCAGGAAAGCATATGCTTTGGCCTGGAGGGATTTTGAGGCAGGAGGGGCCAAGCAGAGGATAGAACAGTGGCACAGGTAAGAGGATGTAGTTCAACACATCCTCACGCTGATTGACAAGGGTCTCTCTGGGGTCACCATAGAGGGTAAACTGGCTGCCATTGCCTTTATGGGCAAGCTTTTATGGGGATACACACCCACGGCTGGGGAACTGGGTAGAAGAATGTTAGAGGGATGGTATAGGGAGAGGATTCAGTGGCCTCGGCTGCGAAAGCCTTCATGCAGGAGGTTGCTCTGGAGTGGGGAGATGTGTTGCATGTGGTCGGGGGTTGGAACCATACATCCGACAACCCAAAACATATCAAAGGGCGCTGGGAAAGACAGCACAGCTCCCAGTTTTTCTGGCCTGGGATGTGTGCCCGCTGCAGTGGTGTGCAGAATGGAGAGTAGTGAGCGGGTCAGAAAGGAGGGCAGGTTTTTTTTTGTCATGTACATGGGGCACAGGTTACTGCTCATCAGTTGCTTTGGGTCATGGGAATGACATTGACAAGTATTAGGGGAACAACCAGGGGATTTTGGGATGTTTTCTTTTCGGATTGGTGCAGCCACAGAGGCAGCATAGAGGGGCTGGGGTAGGGAGAGAATTATGCAGTTGGGTTGCTGGTCGTCAGATTGCTTCTGGCGTTATGTGCACGAGGAAGAGTCAGGGGTGTATGAATGGTGTCAGTTTGGCATCTCATGTTTGTGTTTTTTACAGGTGTGGTAGCTGGGCCAGAAGCAATTGATTTGTCCACATGGATCGTTGGATATTCATTTATAAAATGGGCTGAGAAGTATGAGTTACTGCAGGGCAGTGGCTGAAACCTTGGGCTGGATGAGAAGCTATTTACAGCAAAGTGGCATTGAAAAGGTGGGATGAAATGGCAGGAATTGTTAACATGTTTGAACAAACTTATGCGAAGGCGTAAATATTGTGACATTCTCGTGCTGCATCTAGGGGAGAACAACTTAGTGGTTTTTCAGGGCCTGCCCTATTAAAAGAGATGAAGAGGAAGATGTTGGAGATTAGGAAGCAGAGAGCAGACACATTTGTGATATGGACGGAATTTGTTCTGCGCCGACACTGGAGGGCGGCGGCTAAACCTGCCGCCATCGACAAAGCTTGTAGAAAGATCAGAAGGGATATGAGGGTTTTTTGCAGGGAGGAAGGGTTCGGCAGGGTGGAACATCCAGAGCTGAGATTTGATGCACCATATTTTTTCAGTGGCGATGGGGTTCATTTATCAGTGTATGGGATGGAGCTCCACCTGGTCCAGATCAGAGAAGCACTTCAGGCAGCACCGTGGGCGAGCGGAGCGATGTGAGTGTCCTGGGGGGGGGGGGAGGGAGGCAGGTCAGAAAATGAGCGGTAGGGGTAGGCCTTTTCTGAGTGGGGGTAGGCAGTTCAACTTGCTATGGTTATACACTAAGATGATGATGGTCGTGAACATCGGGGAAGCAGGACAATGGGGGGGAGATGTAATAAAGTTAAACCTGGAGGAAGCGAAGGTAAAGTTAAGAGTAAGGATACGTAGATAGTTACATGATAATAGATGTCGGTTAAAGTGTTTATCGATTTAAAGGTTGACAGTTCAGTGTCAGGGGATGAGTTACAGTTGCACGATAAGGATGCGGTGGGGGCAGAAAAGTTAGGGGTGTGGGTAGGGGGAGGTTAGGAGAAATAATATATAGTAAGGTCTAGTTTTGTAAGGCTAAGGCCTAGGGTGAATTTATTGTGGTGTGCACCTGTCTTCAACAAAGAGGCCTTTTTCACACTAAGAAGTGAGTATGTGGTCTGTGCTGCCCCTTTTGACCCAAGAACATGCTGTTTAGAACAATACCCCAGAAGAAAGAGAAAAGCGTTTGCAGAAAGCATATTATGGTGATATGAGCTGCACGCAAAGGGTTTCCCTGCAAGCAGGGTCATTTGTGTGTGTACCACTTAGAAAGGGCAAAAACCTAGACAAAGCGCTACAAAGCGGCATCACATTAAAATAGCTGGAGTATTATTGTGTCTGTGCCATGATAGCCCACGCCTGCAGGGTGTGATGTCTCCTCAGCCCACACCTGCAGGGTGTGATGTCTCCTCTGCCCACGCCTGCAGGGTGTGATGTCTCCTCAGCCCACGCCTGCAGGGTGTGATGTCTTCTCAGCCAACACCTGCAGGGTGTGATGTCTGCTCAGCCCACGCTTGCAGGGTGTGATGTCTCCTCAGCCCTCGCCTGCAGGGTGTGATGTCTCCTCAGCCCACGCCTGCAGGGTGCGATGTCTCCTCAGCCCACGCCTGCAGGGTGTGATGTCTCCTCAGCCCACGCCTGCAGGTTGCGATGTCTCCTCAGCCCACGCCTGCAGGGTGTGATGTCTCCTCAGCCCACGCCTGCAGGGTGTGATGTCTCCTCAGCCTACGCCAGCAGGGTGCGATGTCTCCTCAGCCCACGCCTGCAGGGTGTGTTGTTTATACTTGCATCTCAGAGCTATGGCTCTCTGACAAAAGATTTTGTTTCTTGCAAATTCATTTTTAAAGCCAAAAACACGCAAAACCAAAGTGTTTAAGAAAGTCTTTAGTTCAGATTAGTTTGAATGCGTATGGATCCAATAAAGCGTAAACACTGAATGCCAATGGTGCTGCTTTCTGAAGTTTTGCAGTCAGATCTCCGACGGCCATATTTAAATTTTTAAAGGCTGTTCTAGAATGTGCGTTCGGGATATTCCAGCCTAAGAATTTGAATACTGTGTTTTTCAAACGTGTTGTTGTTTACTTCTTACTTTCTGCCATTTCCTTGTACTGAGCTGGGAGTTTAGGGGTTTGTGTGACTTGCTAATACATAAACCCCCCTCTGACAGCAGTTTGATTGGGATGTTATGACTGCTGCGTCACTTCCTTGAACGGATGTGTGGTGGTGCTCATGGTGTGGTCACAACAGTAGAATACAAAATTTTCCAGCTATCGCGACAAGAATTTTAGATTCTATTAAGGACACGGAGGCGAGGATTATGCTTTCTCAATTTCTTTACTACTCAACAGCAGCCAATGAGAAAAAAGTAAACATTACAATAAACTACGTTTCCCATGAGGCTTTGAACCACGCCTCCTTCATTAACCAATAACAGAGGTTAGCATACAAAATAACGAGGCACCATCTTGACTACCTCTTTCTTTGCAAAAACAGTCTTTTAAGTGTCCGAAAACAAACAATAGTCCTGGCTCTCAACGGAGAGCAACGACAGCAGATCCAACTCTCAACGGAGAGCAACAACAGCAGATCCAACTCTCAACGGAGAGCAACAACAGCAGATCCAACTCTCAACGGAGAGCAATGACAGCAGATCCAACTCTCAACGGAGAGCAACAACAGCAGATCCAACTCTCAACGGAGAGCAACAACAGCAGATCCAACTCTCAACGGAGAGCAACAACAGCAGATCCAACTCTCAACGGAGAGCAACAACAGCAGATCCAACTCTCAACGGAGAGCAACAACAGCAGATCCAACTCTCAACGGAGAGGAATTATCAACAGTCCTTGAGGCGACAGCCATCCTCCAATGAGGAGGCGATCCATACCATGGATCATCGTAGAATAAATTCTGTTTGGAATCTGTTCCTGAAACAGAAACAAGTTTGAAAATAGGGAACTCATAAAGGTTTGATATCTCAGGGTGGGAAAATAACATCGCATAGTTAATCCTCTTACAACATGACAATTGACATCTTACCTGTCCCAACGGGTGGGATAATCCTCACCTCCGTGTCCTTAATAGAATCTAAAATTCTTGTCGCGATAGCTGGAAAATTTTGTATTCTATGGCAGGACCGGAGGCTCAGATTATGCTAGTTCAAAGTTGATCAACAACAACAGAAGAAACATGCGTAATAGGTTTATAGTAAAATACTTTAAACATTGAGTCCGAAGACCAATTTGCAGCTTTCAAAATGTCTTCTAAACGAGACCCCAAAATATATGCCTTAGAGGCCATAGCACCTCTGGTGGAATGAGCACCATAAACAGAAATGTCAATCCCTGCTTCAGACATAACCCACCGCGCCAAGGTGGCCGCTGAAACTGGACGGAAAGGTTTTTGGATTGCCAACAACAATTGACCGAAGGGATTTGTTCTATGAGCTAAGGTGCGTTCCTCATATACTTTCAAACATTTTAAAACACATAATTTGTCATTGTGAGGAAAAGCAGGATACTCAACCGAACATGACATAGTCTTAGTCCGCCTAGAGATGATGAAAGACACACCCTGTGGAGAGAACATCCTTCCTGCCAAATCTAAAGTGTGCACATCAGAAACTCTCTTACAGGAGATTAAACACAATAACATAGGAAGTTTAGCAGATAATTGTTTTAAGGATAAATCTATGTTATCTGGCCAAGATTCTAATAAAGACAAAACCTTAGAAACATCCCATAACTTAGTGTATCTGGGACGAGGCGGACGGGCAACTCTAATGCCCTTCAGCAACTTACACACTAGGGGATGCATCCCCACCGGCTTACCATCGATGTGATTGTGTCCAGCCGAGAGAGCTGACCTGAAATTATTAACCGACCTATAAGAAAGACCTTATTCAGCACATTCAGATAAAAAATGTAATACTTCCTTCACATCATATCCCACGGGATCCACCTGTCGTTGAAGGCACCAACCCACCCATCGCTTCCATGATGCAGAATATCGTTTGCGGGTGGATGGAGCCCAAGCTTGGTGTATAAACTCGACAGCCGCCGATGAAAGGCCCTCAATTCGTTTGTGTCTCCTGAGAGCGTCCAACCCATGAGGGATAACTGGTTCTGAAGGACCAGAGGATGAGGGGATCCCACTGAGTCCTGGAGAAGCATTGGAAACACAGGTAGTTGAAATGGTAAGTCCACTGATAACTCCAACAGTGTCGGAAACCATGATTGAGTCCTCCACAATGGTGTGACCAACACTACTGACGTCTCTTATCGACGGACCTGGGCCGCCACTCTCGGAATCAGAGCGAAGGGAGGACAAGCATATTTCCTCTGAGACCCCCAATGTTGAAGGAACGCATCCGTTCCCATCGCCATCGGATCCGGTCTCCAGCTGAAAAAACGTGGGAGGTGAGCGTTGAGGCGAGAGGCAAAGAGGTCTATCATGCAAGGACCTTGCATACTCATGATCTCTACAAAAAGCGAAGGATGGAGTCTCCAATCGCTGAAGTCCCTCAGGAACCTGGAGTTCCAATCTGCTATTTAATTGAGCTTGCAGCCAAAATTCCCTCGCAATGTTGGCCAACAGCCGGGATTTCGTTTCTCCTAGGCGATTTATGTATCGCACCGCTGAAACATTGTCCATCCTGAGAAGGATGCAACAATTGCTCTTCATAGGGGAGATCGATTTTATGGCAAAGGAGCCCGCTAACAGCTCCAGACAATTGATGTGCAACTTTAACTCGTCGGCGGACCATCGTCCACCGGTGGCAAAGTCCCCACATCTTGTACCCCAGCCCCATCGGCTGACATCTGACTCTATGATGACGTCTGGAGAGGCGCCGAAAATGGCCTTGCCATTGCACGCTTCCATGTGTTCTAACCACCAAGAAGCTCCTCCTGAGCCTCTGGAGACCGGGGAATCAGGTGATCGTACGAATATCTTTTTTGCAGATAATAAATCTTGAGTCGCTGTAAAGCCCTGTAGTGAAGGGGTCCTGGGAAGATGGCCTGAATCGATGAAGCCAGTAGGCCTACAATCCTCGCTAAGGATCTCAACGAGACCATCTGTTTCGACAGGGTGGAGCGAATCTCTCTCTTTATCGATTTGATCTTGGACATAGGAAGGAGTAACTGGGCGTTGACTGCATCTATTTGAAACCCCAGGAAGTCCATCTGTTGGCTCGGGGTGGTCATTGATTTTTTGAGGATTATCACAAACCCTAACTCTTGCAACAGCGAGGTTGTCCACCCAAAATGTGTGAGCAGAAGATTCCGGTCCTGAGCCACAAGTAACATGTCGTCGAGATAGACGATCATGCGAACTCCCAACTCCTGCAGGCGAGTGGCCACCAGCTTTAGTAGCTTGGTAAACACCCAAGGGGCTGAGGACAGGTCGAAAGAAAGGGAATTGGAGAAATTTCTGATTGGAGTGGCAAATGGGAATCGTGAGATTAGCGTCCTTTAGATCCAAATGGACCATCCAGTCCTTCTCTAAAAGAAGATCTCTCAACAGATGGATACCTTCCATCTTGAAATGTCTGTATACCACAAAGGGAGTGAACTCCCTGAGATTTAAAACTAATCTCTGACCTCCTCCCTTCTTTTGCACCAAGAAAACGTTGCTGCAAAACCCGCCGGGAATGAAGGGTCCTACGGCAATAGCCTGCTTGGCCAAAAGTTCTTGAAGCTCTGAATCAATAAAAGCTTGCTCTTGTAGGGAAAAAAGGAGGAGCCACTTGACAAGGGGAGTCTGATAATTCTATCTGATAACCCTGAACCGTGTGGAGAATCCACGCATCTGTGGTTAACTGTGTCCAATTCATAACAAAATGTAACAATCTGCCCCCGAGGGGGATCATTGGAAAGAGTGGTGGACTTACCTGATGACTGGGCATCGAAGTTCTTGTAACCCCTGTTGACGCCCCTGTTATACCAGCCACGGAAGCCTCAGGATCTGGAGGGGTAGAAGCCAGCTTGCTCCGGTTCCTGGGTATACCCTCTACGTCGTGGGGCGAAGTCCAGCTGGGGACTTGGATTGCGGTAGCGGCCGGCCGAGCGTCCCCTGCCACGACCGGCCCTGCCAGAGACTGGGTGGAAGACCCTCTTGATCGAGGATTGCAATTTATCTAAAGATGCAAAAGTATTGACGAATTTCGCAATGTCCTTGACAAAACGTTCTCCAAAAAGCTGACCCTCAGCAAGAGGGCCTGGTTCGGCCGCAGCCAATTCAACAAGTTGTGGATCGATTCGCAACAGGACTGACTTGCACCTTTCCGACGAGAGAGCGCAATTGGCGTTGCCAAGGAGGCAAATCGCCCTCTGGGTCCACCCCGCCAGGACCTCTGGGTGAATAGCAGCCCCAGTCTCTTGTGTCTGAAGGGCCAATTCTAGAATCTTTGCCAGGGGTCGTGAAACGTCTAGCAACTTATCCTGGCACGCCCTAAGCGCGCGATCTATGCCCTTTTTGGGATCTTTTTTATATTTTTTCAGAAAGATGGTCATAGAGGAATCAATATCTAGTGTGAGGGCCACTTTGTGAGCCAGGTCAGGACGGGGACATTCGGATCTGAAGCGGGCTCTGACTTCTTTATCGAAGCTCTTACGCATGTGGGTTTGCATATATTCTAGCACTGCCATGGCGGGAGCCCAATCTGAGGAACGTGGGTAAACCATATCTGAAGGGTCAAAAGAAAAGGGAGAAGGTTGGATGGGCGAGGAGGAGTGTTTGCGCTTCATGGTGCGTTTGCGAGGACGTGATTCTTGAGAGGAATCAGTGTCTGTCAGTGTCAGTAATGTGAACTGGGACAGAGGGTGAAGGGGTTGGCGAGGAAGGGGCAGGATTGTCCCCGTAGTCATGTTCTTTAGAACTGCGCAGTTCGGAATAAACTTGAACGTGTGGCCAGGGGAGCCCAGCTGGTTCGGGTGGAGGAAGGGGAGAGGGGGTAGGAGTACCAGAGGGGGCAGGATTATTACGCTGTTCCAGGCGTTGGGAAATAGGCAGTAAGGCAGAGGAGAGGACCTTATTCAGTTTAGAATCTAATCTCGTCAATGAGAGCTTCCATAGAGTCATCATAATAAAAGTCTTCATCCTTAGGAGGACCATACGCAGCCACCTCCTCCTCATAGACTTCGCAGTCCGACATTCTGTAAATATATATAAACCTATAAATATGCAGCTAACAGTCCCCAGGGAGAAGCTCAATTTTACAACTCAAGCTCTCATTAGAGATCGGGCGTCGGTCGGGAGCAAAGCTCGGGCAGTGGGGGCCACACAGGTACCAAAAATAGCCCTTGCAAATAGGACTAACGGAGGGTGTGTAAACCCTACCTGCCTGTTCAGACAAGGGTCTCCAAAAATTATTTTCCAGTACAACTGGTTAATCAGGGGTTAATTGTCTCCCAAACGGTGAAAGGAAGGAGTTGCCAAAAATAAAGAGGCCCGGTACCGGCTCCGCCGACTGCCAGCTGCGTATTCCCCAAAGAACCAGCCCAGGGTGAGGCGTCTTCCCAGCTTGTGCGAGGGAGCGGCACGCGTACACAGATGCGTGCAGGCTCCTGAGACGCACGCAGGCTTCCCAATCGGGCTCCGGCGTGCGCCTTGCTCCCAGAGGGGGGGGCAATGCCCAGGCAGCTCACGAGGGCGCAAAAACGGGCACAATACTCGCGCAGCGAGTAACGATTCAATTAGGCAATTTAAACCAACAAAAAAAACAAATAAAATGGCACATAAGAACAGCGCAACACGCGCTGATGCAAAAACGGCAGAAAGCGCGATCGCACGCGCCGAGCGCGGTGCGAGAACGCTGCAGAAAACACCGATAACCTGCAATAACCTTATTTATATACAAAGCATATAAATCACAAAATCAGTCATTTCAGACATTGTAATTCTCAATATAGCAGACAAAGCATGAACAAAATAATGAGGCACTTATCTTGACTGCGGAGCAGCAAAGAAAGAGGGAGTCAAGATGGTGCCTCGTTTTTTTGTATGCTAACCTCTGTTATTGGTTAATGAAGGAGGCGTGGTTCAAAGCCTCATGGGAAACGTAGTTTATTGTAATGTTTACTTTTTTCTCATTGGCTGCTGTTGAGTAGTAAATAAATTGAGAAAGCATAATCTGAGCCTCCGGTCCTGCCATAGAATCAAGATGTGTATACGGCTATCTGCGCTCACCAATGCTTGTTGACTTTGTGTGAGGGGGCATGGTGAGGGTTAAGTAGGGTGACCATATTTTGAAAACCGAAAACAAGGACATTTCACTGAAATAGAAGAAAGACTACAATTTTACATCAACCGAGCGTCACAGCGCTCATCACCATAGAAACACAGAAGAGGCGCTAAGAAAATAAACAGAATGCAATTTTTAAATTCAGTAATATGTCTATTAACTAGATTGCATACTTGTAATAGCTGTTAACTATCCCAGCTTTGGAACACATAAACTTGCAACTTGTATATATGTAACTCTAACCACTAGTATCTGTAGTAGACGTATGTACTTAATACCATTCTTTTGTGAATTTAGTTTTTCTGTTTGTATCTTTTATGTAACTCATGTACTCCGAAGTCCTTATGTAATGTAACTGGTCCTTATGTAAAGCGCTCTGACACCTTTGGGTAAAGTTCGCGCTATATAAAATAGCATTAAATAAATAAAATAAAAAATAAAATAAACGTGCCTCCCGCTGTTGACAGTAAACCTTTGCTGAAAACCGGGACATGAACCAAATGTGCTGAAATCTGCCGGCACAGCTGGTGAAAAACCAGGACTGTCCTGGCAAATCCTGGACATCTGGTAACCCTAGGATTGAGTCAGACCTGCCAACTCAGACGGTGCCACCATGTGTCACATGATTTCGGCTCCATTCCCACGATCACCTGGTGAAGAGCCGAAATCACATGGTGGGAGGGAAAACAAGCTGACAACCACTGTAAACATTAGATTTCCTAGTTGTTTTCGGAGGCAGTAAGCAGCCGACATCCATTAAGGGGTGTGACACTGTTGACAGCCTCGATGACCCTTTGTTTTTTTGGGGAGGGGTTGGGGAGGCTTGATGAGGGTCAGAGTGCTTCTCAGAATGCTCTTGCACCAGGCCCTGCCCCCTCCTCACATAGTTATGTTATTTTGTAAGTTGGCAGGTATGGTTGAGTCATTGTGTATGTTTCCAGCAGAAATTCAAGACGCTCTGGTTCTCAGCTGCTATTCAGCCACAAGCATAAATTCTTGGTCATCTGCCATCACCTGACAGTGAAGATTGCTGCATAACTCTTCCACCCTTCGTGCACTGCTTGACTGCCAAGATGTGCCGCGTGCAACCAACCGCTCTATGTCAAACTGCGCCCCAAGTTCCTAGTCTACAGCCATTCGTGTGCGTGACCAGGCTGGCCATTTTATCAACTGGGTAAAGCCCGGGAGGATAATTGAGGGTGTGAGGGGTGCCCTTGGGGCCTTTACAGGAGTGCTGACACCTACACACGGGTGCGCCTACGTCTGGATTTTCAGGTGGTAATGCTGTTGTAATGCTCGTAGCCTCTAGCGTTCCCACAAGTGGGTGTCATTCTGTATGCAAAGGATGTGGCTTGACATGCAACTCTCGTGATATTACCTCGTTGGTGCATACAGAAAGGTGGGACTGAAGTGTCCCCTCCAGCGCTCCGTAGAGCGTGCACCCCTGCCCTGAGTTTCCCTCACATGTCTGTGTGGGTTTATGATCTTTCACCTCAACATACACGACAGCTATGTGAGTGCACTGAGGGTCAGGAAAGTGTCATGAGACCCAGGACCCAGGTCTGCAGTCTGGAAGACTTCTCCAAGAGTACCCCTGTTTCTGCGAATAACTACTGTCACCTCACCGGGCTGAGAAGAACTGGCAGTGGTGGCTGCAGCACACTGTGGTAGAAGGAGCAGGCCTGTTAACCTGTTGCCTGCCTGTCTCTCCTGTTTAAAGGAGTCTTCCTGCCCCTCTCAGTTGGACTGGTCGCTGCACCCACACAGGACATGGATGGCGCAGGTACATTTGCTCTGTATGAGTGATGGAAAGTGGGATTGCAGTGTGTGTGTGGTGCTTTACTGCACGACAGAAGAAGGCATCTGGGACTCCTCTCTGTATGTGGCTGAAAAGATCAAGGTGGGGGTGAGCTGGTCACACAGAGACCTGTTTTTGTGGAAAACCAGGGAACATTCCCAGGATCTTTAACCTTAGCCTGGCCCGGGTGAATGGAAGATGAAGGTCAGAAGTCCCTTTTGAGGTCTAGGGATAGCATTTGACCCTTTACTGCTGCACTCTTCACAGGGGTGTGCAGCACACACATGTGTGCAGCAACCAGGGAAGGTAGATCCCACTCCCTTTGCACAATTGTTTTGCAAACCATAACTGGGTCCACCCATCTCTATGCCCCTCTGGGCCAAATCTTAAGCAGACTTTGTGAAAGAGGAGCCCCAGTAACAAGATCTAACCCAAAACAAGTCTGTGTCTACCAAACACATAAAAATACTGGGTAGAAACTCCAAGTCATTGTTCCAGGGGTGTCCCACTTACTTCTGTTCAGGCTCTCCACACCAGTGGAGGGCATAGCATCTTACTTGGCACCAGCTGTCCTGCCAGGATGGGAACAAACCTGAAGTCCTGCATCTTTCTAGAGGCGATGCTTACCAGACTCTTGTGACAATGTTCTGGTGGGCAAACAGGACCATCATTGAAGTGATTCTAGCACAAGAAGGCTCTTACGTCACACTAGGGAATCCTGGTCACTGAAGTATCTCAAGGCGGTAGGAGAGCCTCGGCCGGGAGGCAGCCAAGCCCACGACCCTTTCTTAGGTCCCTATCTAGACCAAAGAGTAGTTTTGATTCCCAAAATCTAGGAATAAACATCCAAATAAGCACTGCCCAAGGACAACCAAGCCTCTTGTTGAATCTCCGATCTGGCGTTGGCTGCCAACAGTCTTGAGGGGGCTCCAGAGGGACCCCTACATTTTCCTTATGGGATAACTGATCTGCTCTCATCGAAAGTGAGCTGGGAAAATGAATCATCTAGAGCATCTCTGGTCTGCTTCGAAACTGAAGGAGAAAGTACGGGTCTCCCACTCTAAAATATATCAATCTGCTGCTTCCAAGGGACTTGGGTGATCAATGACGTTGAACTAGAAGGTTTCTCTGCATACTCTGTACCAGCAGCCAACAAGAACAGGCGTAAACCAAAAGGAGGTCTAACAACCTGGGCTGCACTGAGCCTCCAAGCACCCGTCCAGGTGGAAAGCAAACAGGAACCGGAAATAGTGTCCAACATCTGAAACTCAGCCATGATTCAGGGTCCTGGATCGATTTGATGTTTATCAACCACCAGGAAGCCAGAGAGATCATCGATGAGTAATGAATCTACTAACCTCTTATCAACAACGCACATAGAGGGAACCGATCAGTCATCTCACCGAAGGATGAAACCCTGCGCGGTGTTACTGTAGTATGTGAGGATTGTATCACCAAACCAGATGTATCCGTGGTTGAGCAGGCGAGGGTGGAGGCAAGGAGAGGCCCCCCCATCCCTGGCTCCCGACTTAAATTCAATCCTTTTCTCGTATCGAATGACGTCTATCCCCTTAGTGGCTACACTCCTTCGGATTCCCCGGCACAGCACACCTTTACATCTGCAAGCACGAGAGTTTGATAGGTTACATATTAATCAACTTAGAGTCGTGGAACTGAATCGCTGACATGCCAATCTTAAGAAGAATAGAAAGCAATCGCGACACGCTAATCGCTACACTAAGATCCTCCCCTCCAGCCATGACCGATGGAAGATGTTCCCTTAAAATGGATCTAGGAAATCTGGGAAAACATCCCTTGGCACCCTAGCTGTCACAATACTTCCCATGGCCTGGCATCTTGCTCTTACTGGCTGCAAGCACAAAACCACATTCTAGACCGGAAGGAGGCATCTAACCTGGCTATTATTAAGAAATTTGACATATTAGTGAGATAAAGACGCCTTGCTGGGAACTGTCCAGTCAAGGCTAACTCCGGCTCCAGGATTCCCCCATAAGAGCAGGAATGGATGGTTTGATTCTGAATGTGCAAAGCCGAAACAGCCTTTAACAACTGCGCCAGGAAGCAGACACCATACAGATGAGGGTGCGGCGCGACTGAAGCCATTGAGACTGGAATACACATGCCCCATCAAATTTAAAAAGATCCATCTAGATCTTAAAGGGCAATCCTTGATAAGGCATTCAGAGGCAAGGACGATCGAAGTTTTTGATATCTGGTGAGCTGGGGCAGTGAAGGCCCAGCCAAAACCAACGGTAATTAACACAAATTGGGAAGCTCATGTGGTGACGGTGTCGTGGAAATTTCCAATCAAAAAGGGTAGATGAAATGATCCCGCCAATTACCGTCCAATTTTATTACTAAATGGTACTGGTGAGATCCGCGGAAGTCCTACTTACCCGACTGGAAGGCTGGGAGTAGGAAAAGAGGGGACTGTCACTGTCTCAGGCAGATTCAGCATAAATCAATAGCACGATCGATGAAGCAACGAGGCTGTATAGCATATGCCGAAACTTCTCTCATGTAAAGAACACAGCTTTGACAACAGCAACAAGGGAGAGTCACCCTTGCATGCCAAAAGGGAGAGGGTTGTAATATACCAAACAAAAATGATTTCCCTCTTGAGCTGCTTCTGTATCAGAGTACTTCTCTAGAGATAGAACACTCTTTCTGGGTTCAGAACGAACACCACCACCAATGCCAAACCACTCCCTCTCTCACTATAATTAAAAACAATGCCACTTATTGTTCGTATAAGAAACATCATGTCTTAATCCATATTATAAAATCATATATATACATATTTTAACCTAAATTTGATATTCATATCAATGCCTATTGCATATTCATATTATACACAAATTCTCAAGAATTCCTGTTGACGCGGTGTTTCGGTTGGTTCAGGTATGGTTCGCACCACCTTCCTCAGGATATATCATTAAAACCGTATACTATAAGAGACAGAGCAAAAGATATTTATTTTTCATTAATAATACAATTCGTAATTATTCACACAGCGGTAACTCAACCTTCTAGATACAATGGAAGATCTTACTAGAGATTTGCACTAATGATCCCATTCTTCATACATGTCACTCTTTATCAACACTTCACCAATGTATAGTCCTTGAACGTGAAGCTTGTCTACAGTGGTGCAAATAGTTATACATATCCTATTGCCGTGAAGGAGGAGGAGTTGGTTGAAAAGCCTAGGATAAACTGGAACACAGCCTAGCGTATATGCCTGGCAACAATATCTTGAGGTACATGTGGGGTACTCCAATAAACCACTATAACTATTGCCAGAGAGGGGACTATGTTGTGGCATGGGTACAAAGGACCAGCCAGTTACAGTATGGAGGTCAAAACAGGGCACAGTACATAACCCTGTGTGTAGATGCACCCTTTGTACCACTATAGATAACCTTCATGTTCACGGACAATATGTTGGTGAAGTGTTGATTAATAGTGACATGCATTCTTGTTCAGGGGGGACCTGAGCTGGCAGTTCAGGCTGGTCAGTTCCTGATAGAGCACGGTCAAGTCTGATTTGCATATAGTTGGGGCCAAGCTGAGGTGGCATGGTGGGAGAAAATGATGGATTCGTTTGTGGACCGAGCGATCACCAGTGACTGAGAATAATTCTTCATTCCGTCTATTCAGTGGCAAGATTGGAGGGAGGGGCCTCACTCAGTGCTCTCAAGGGCACTAGAGGCCTGCACTTTCTCTAACCCAGCTGTCTAAGACAGCTAGGTTAGGAAAGTTTAAAATGCAAATGTTTGGATGGCCGTCGCAAGAAGGCCGGCCAAAGGGACATGCACATTTCAAACTTAAGCCCACAGCTCCCTTCTACCACTCAGCAGCACTGGCCCCACCTCGTCCTGACACTCAGGGCCTGATTACGATGTCAGTGAGTCCAACACTGACGGCTCGTCAGTGGCGGATCCACTGACATTGGCCCCTGAAGTCCGCCCACTGCATCACGATGCAGCGGACGAAGGCATCTGGCGGAGGGACCGTCCGATGGGCTCAAGGAGCCCGTCGGTGCGTTGGAGGGTCAGTCATCCCTACAATGAGGGCACAACCGTAGGGATTACAATGTTCCTTTCCGCCTGCTCTTTCATGCTGGTTTACCTGCCATGAAAAGGCAGGTAGCAGGTCCTCCTTCTCCCTGGCCCTTCGCTATGGGGCCTGGGGGGCACCTATGTTGTCCTTTAAACATCCCTGCACAATGTGGCAGGCCACGCATGGTGCTTGCCACATAGTGCTGGGATGTTTTAATGTGTTTATTTTCTATTGCGGCGTGTGCTGCAGCCCACAGCACACATCGCAATAGAAAATATACACATTGTGACCACCGTGAAGTTGGTCGCATTGTAATCAGGGCAGCGGGACCACCGACTTCTTGTCGGACGGTCCTGCTTCTGCCACAGTGCTCGTCCAACCGGCATCGTAATCAGACCCTCAGTTTCGGACGGGTTGGTTGCTGAAAAATAGAATGACAATGAATAAACGTTAATACCATTATATTTTTCAGCTCTGGCCTGTGGGGTGACACTCCTCCGCTCAAACGGAAGAGCCGCCCCTGCATCTATCACTTTATTTTTTTGTGACCTAAGTGTAATGAGTATGCCCAAATGTGAGTCCTGTGCTCACTGTGCCACTGGAATCACACTATACCCGGCTGATGAACCCATGACAAGGACAAAACCTGTCCACTAGCTTCAGGTGCCTCACTGTTACCACATAGCACTACACTGTTGTGGGGACAGAATTCATTTTTATACTGAAATTGTGAATGGGAGATGGCACTTTGGTGCATGCATGGCACTACAGGTGTTTCCAGACTTCCTTGATCACATGTTTACAGTGGCCTTTACAAACACCGCTCTGCAGGCTGGGTATGTGCACCATCCCACATGCCCAGCCTGCAGAGCAGTGTTTGCAAAGGCCACTGAGTGTGCACTAGTAAACACAGAGGCTGCTCACGAGCCCCATGGAGGAGTGTGCACTAGTGAACACAGAGACTGGCAACGTGCCGCATGGAGGAGTGTGCACTAGTAAACACAGAGACTGGCCACGTGCCCCATGGAGGAGTGTGCACTAGTGAACACAGAGACTGGCCACGTGCCCCATGGAGGAGTGTGCACTAGTGAACACTGAGACTGGCCAAGCGCCCCATGGAGGAGTGTGCACTAGTGAACACAGAGACTGGCCACGTGCCCCATGGAGGAGTGTGCACTATTGAACACAGCGATTGGCCACGTGTCCCTTGGAGGAGTGTTCACTAGTGAACGCAGAGACTGACCATGTGCCTCATGGAGAAGTGTGCACTAGTGAACGCAGAGACTGACCATGTGCCTCATGGAGGAGTGTGCACTAGTGAACAGTAAGACTTGCCACGTTCCCCATGGAGGAGTGTGCACTAGTGAACTCTGAGACAGTGTGGGGGACAGTGTGGTCGTTATGTAGAATCAGTGAAAGGGAAGGGAGATACGCTACTCACACCCCCTCTGGGCTGCCTGAGAGCTTAGGGGGGACCCAGCACCTGTCCATGAAACAGGTGAACAGACCAGGGGAGCCGAGGTTGAAGGTGAAGTCCTGGCTGCCAGTTGTTTGTAATAGGGCTGTTTGCAGATGTTTGTGAACGGGTATCCTGGAGCAGTGGGGACCTGTAACAATAATATAATAATAATATCCCTTTACATGAAGCAGGTTTTATCCACACGTTTAGATTATGCTAGGAATGCACAGCACCGCAAGAAGTTAGGAAAACTGCCCGGAAGCATAATACAACACATTACACAAGGAATGAACCTTTTCAGCTTCTGAAGCAGTTGTGAGCAGGGTTCGTGTCTCACCCTGAGTTGTTGTGTTGACAGCCGCCCTGCCCTTGAGAGGGATGACTCTGGGACGACACACGGGTTCTGGGGGTTCAAGGTTCATGGTTCAGCCCTCTTTCTCCAGTCCCTGTTTCTCTCTCGTGCCTGTCTGACCCTTATCAGCAAAGATACGAGGAAGGACACTAATGGCACTGAAACACCACTTCTTCAGAACTGAGAAAATGCAAATAACTTACATTTATGCAAATCGTGTGATAACCAGGACAACAGTTTGAGATAAGAAGCATTTGCAATGCAATAAGTCTTGCATTTGTCAGAGATAGAGCTATTGGCGTTGTAAATGACAATGTCTTTTATGTATGTGTTTTGGTTTGGATTGTAGTGGATGTATGAACAGAGACACAGCTGCAGCACTGCCTAGAGGACTTAGAATGAGGAATACCACTGGGAACAGAGACACAGCTGCAGCACTGCCTAGAGGACTTAGAATGAGGAATACCACTGGGAACAGAGACACAGCTGCATCACTGTCTAGAGGACTTAGAATGAGGAATTACATCTGGGACCAGAGAAGCAGCTTCAGAACTGCCTAGAGGACTTAGAATGAGGAATTACAACTGGGACCAGAGAAGCAGCTTCAGAACTGCCTAGAGGACTTAGAATGAGGAATTACAACTGGGACCAGAGAAGCAGCTTCAGAACTGCCTAGAGGACTTAGAATGAGGAATTACAACTGGGACCAGAGAAGCAGCTTCAGAACTGCCTAGAGGACTTAGAATGAGGAATTACAACTGGGACCAGAGAAGCAGCTTCAGAACTGCCTAGAGGACTTAGAATGAGGAATACCACTGGGAACAGAGACACAGCTGCATCACTGTCTAGAGGACTTAGAATGAGGAATTACCAAGGGACCAGAGAAGCAGCTAGCAGCACTGTCTAGAGGGCTAAGAATGAGGAATTACCACTCAGATTCGCATCTCGGTCGCAAAACACTCCTACATACTGCTGTGATTCAGTATTAGGAAGGGACGCCCTAAACACTCCCCTTCCTAATACTGAATTTGAATGTATTCGCAATTTCAAATTTCAATTCAGTAACATGCTACTGAATCGCAAATTGGAATTCATACATATCGAAATGCATTTCGCCGGTTGCAAAAGGGCTGATTCTGTGAATCGGGCAGTTTGCGGCTGGTAAAATGCATGAATCATGTGGCACGTTATGTAAAATAGCAATCAGATGACCATATTCCCAATCTCCCAAGTTGTTGGCCTCTGGCTGCTCTTATCCTAAAATAATGTGTCTGAAACTGCTAGAATCCTCACCCAAAACTCTGTAATACCTTCAGCATCACCACAAATAATTGAAGAGATGTTAGACAACTGCCATCTGCATGAAAGAAACTGCTGGACTTAGGCCTTTCTGCAGGGTCATCCTCAAAGTTTTTGCCGTCCATCTCCAGTTTTCTGAACCCGTTTTTGTTGGCTTTTAGGTCTCTGCCCACTTTACTACTGCTAACCAGCGCTAAAATGCTTGCGATCTCTCCTTTAAACATGGTAAAAATGGCTTATACCCAATTGGCCTATTTCATTTATTTGTGAGTCCCTAGTAAAGCAGTACTAGATGTACACTAGGCCTGTAAATTAAATTATACTAGTGGGCCTGTAGCACTACTTGTATCACCAACTTAAGTAGCCCTTTTAAGCATCTCTCAGACCCACCATTGCAATCTGTGTGTGCAGTTTAAATCTACCATTTAGACATGGCAAAATAAACATTTTACTAGGCCCTAACATTCCTTTTTAATACATATAAGTCACTCCTAGGGTAGGCCCTACACAGGCCAGAAGGAAGGGTGCAGTGTATTTAAAGTTGGACATGTACTCTTAAGTTTTACATGTCCTGGTAGTGAAAAATTCTAAATTCATTTTTCACTGTTACAAATGCTACCTCTCCCATATGATAACATTGGTTTACATTATTACATTTAGTAAGTTGTAACTTCCAAATGGGAGCAGGTAGACAGGTCAAGTTTGGTGTCTAAAGAATTATAGTATAAATACCTCTTTAATGGTAAAGTCGGATCTACTGCACAAATCTTAAAATGCCACTTTTAGCAAGTTGAAAACAATAACTAGAACTCACGCTCTAGACACAGAATGCACTACCATGCTCCTCTACATGAGTGGAATCAATTTTTTGACACAACAGTAAAAATCTTTTATAACCATTCAAGCAACGAGTAAACTGTGCGTGAACATAATTGAACTACTAGATTTGTTTGCCTGACCACGGATGGAAGATGGTTTTGCCTATTAACACGTTGTTATCGTGTGAGCAGCTATAGCATTTCATCATTTGGTGCCTCCAGCCTGTTCCTGGGTCACATGACTTGGTGCAGTTGGCCGTTGGTTTTTGTGTATTTCTCCCAGACAGTGAGACAAATGGAAGATAGGTACTGGCAGGATGGGCCACTCTGACTTAACTAGGGGACTGGGATGTCATGTACAACACTTGGCAAAAGATAATATGCCAATCGCACTCCCTGTTGTATCCACTTGTTAATCATGTATACTAGTTATTGGGTGCTGATAGGTATCGTCTCCTGGGCTCAAGACGTATTTATATGTAGATGCAATGCGTTTTCCTAAGAAGGGGAAAACGTCCCCAATCTGCACTCTCTCAACTCTTGAGAGAGTGCAGATTGGGGACGTTTTCGCCTTCTTAGGAAAACGCATCTTATGCACAACACTTGCACATCACAAAGGCCCTGACTGAACACACTCACAAAGGGTTTGACAAGAGTCTTTTGTGACCCCAGATGAGCTGGGGCCAGGGCAGGGAGGCAGGAAATTCAAAACCTCTCTTGGGAGTAGAAGCCTCCTACTCCAAAGTGGCCACCAGGTATAAATAATGGACCCTCAGACCCAACTCTTCAGATCATTTCTTGACCTGTGGACTCTGCCAGGAAGAAGGACTGCCCAACTGTGAAATCTGCCCTGCTGACCTACTTTGCAGTTCAAGGACTGCTTTGCTGCCCAAGGACTCTTCGGCTGTGAGCTGCCCTGATGATACCAACCTGCCTAAGTGTCCCAGGACTCCAAGATCTCTGTCAGCTTACCTCCTGTTCTCAAAGCCACACAGACACAACACGCTTCTCTAAACAACGCGTCTTCACTGCAGGACCACACATCACCTCGGCGGCTCTGCAAGCCTGACTCAGCACGATGCATCTTGATGCCGACAACTGTCCCAGCTCGACATAGCATGATACATCTTGATGCAAGTCTTTGCAAGCCCCATTGGCTTCTTCGACGACGATGCAGTTCAAGCATGAATCACCTGTAAACTCCTTGCCACACACCCGTACTGATTTAGCTGGCAGTGGAGTTTAAAGGAAATTAATGTCTAGGTAGCTGGAAAGCTCTATGTGATAACCCTCCATCTCTGTACGAAGTACCCAGACATCTGTCACTGAAAGGTGATGGGAAAACAGTATTCGTCCTCCCACTGGAAGCCTGGTATAGTCATGCATTTGGAGGAGCTGGAGTTGAAGACGCTGAGGGCTGATACCGGGATTTGTAGGGTACCCTGGCCTCAACCCCTACCTCGAGAGGGCTGGTTGGTTGATCTCAAAGAGGTCGGATCAAAGGCACTGTGATACCTAAAGCCTCTGCCTCTCGGGAGTGGCCGAGATGGGGTCACAATTTTATATTCTCTGACAGTTTTTTCACCATGTTCTCAAGTTGATGGCCAAATATTTTAGAATCTTCAAATGGTAATTTCTTGAGAACTTTCTCCTAGGCGATATCCGCTTTCCAAGTGAGCATCCAAATATGACGATGGGCAGCTTTAGCAGCTCAGAAGTCCCAACAGAAGCGCATAAACAGTCAAATAATATATGCGATAAAAATTGGACCTAACATTCCATCATCGCCAAGAGTGCAGGCACATCTAAGCCCTCATGCATCTGCTCAGCCAGTGATTGGAAATTCTTTAAGAGGAATTGAATGGTGGACGTCAAGTAGGCATTAACCCTCACAGACACATTTGCAGTAAAGAAGGCCCTTTTGATTGCACTCTAGACTCTCTTGTCCACAGGATCTGAGGGTAATGCATCTTTCGAAGTTCAGGTCCCTCCAAGGATAACCCCCCCAGCAGGTTATGCACCTATGATGAGGGCAGAAACTCATCTGAAAATCCCTCAGGTGGGTAGCTCTTTGGTACAAAAATCTCAGAAAATATGTTTTATTAATGCCTTTCCATTCATGAACCAGAACTCTACAAACAGTGCTGAGAAGAGGCAACGATTCTGGGTCCGGAGTTGGTACTTAGAAAGAAATCCTCCTCTGTGGCCCCCAACCGTGAAAGAGAGAAATCTAAATTGTCCCTTAAGCACTGGTTAATTTCTGCTAATTTGCTGCCTTGAATAAAATGACCCAGTTTGTCCTCCTCATCGGGGCCATCAGGAACAACATCTTCATGTTGTAGTCAGCGAACCTTTGGTGGAGGGGGACAGAACTGTCTCTGGCCATAAAAGCTGCCCCCAGGGCTGCTCCAGTCATCTGCTGAGGGCTGCCTCGGAAGGAGCATCATGTGAGGTATCAGGTGCTCCTCTATCGTGACGTCATATCCTGCGGAAAAGAAAACAAGGGGGTGTCTGTCCTTAGGAACCGTGTGGGAATTACCTAGCCTTTAGTCCTTTATAAGAGCTAGTATGGAGAGGCAAAATAACTGTTAGTGGAGATTCCACATGTAAGGATGAGGACGAGGAGCTCGGTCGAGGAGGCAAGGCTCGACACAAGGCAGAAGAGGAACATACGGAGCATCTAAGACCAGGGCGTAGCTTCAGGGGGCGGTGAGTGTGTTACACCCCTAATAAATGTATTTTCTGATAAATAGTTGGGTACAAGTGCTTTCAGTTGGGTATGGTGAGGTGTCTTGTCGGATTTCACCAAGAATTTTTAGACACACTGACAAAAACGCACACACACTCTCTCACTCTCTGTTTTGAAAGTCCTCACAAATGTTGGTTATTTTTCAAAATATCATGTTTTTAGGTTTTGCCTGCATAGTGCTAGCACTGTGCTTGTGAAATCTCATGTATTTAATATATCTTAAAAGGGGGGTCTTATCTGTTCCCATACCGAATTACTGTGTTCTTCGCTTTTGTGTGGAACACCTTTTTCTGTTGACTTCCCCAGCTCCACGCATTTACGATACTTCTACAAAAGCTATTCACATTGTTTAAGCCCCATTCACTGTTATGATAAGATCTCTTCCCACGGAAAAGGCAGACAGCCTCTAACAGTATGCTGGAATGCTTGCTTTTCATTACTTAGTTGTGTAAAGCAGATGCTTTAGCCTTAGAAGGTTTGTGGCATGTCCTATTCATGCCTCAGTACTTTTCTTTGCACTTTGTAGGCATTATCGGATATATTTTTGCAACTTAATCTGTTCGGTCATTATGATCAAATTCTAAATGTTGTAATAAACATTGCACGTTAAAAGTAAAATTAATTTACAAGAGCTCTGCTACATTTGACTACTAAACAGGCAACGACAAGTGCAGTTTCCTTGCAGACAACAGGGTCATGATTTGAATGTTGCAGCAGGTGAAGTAGCACCGGGCCCAAAAGTTGTCAGAACTCCTGTAAACACCTAACATTGCTATATTTTACTACTAAAAAGGCAGACACAATTGCAGTCGTCTTGCAGTTAAAAGGGGCTTGATTTGAATGGTGCAACAGGTGCAGTGTCACCGGGCCCAAACGTTGTCAGAACTCCTATAAAGACATACTATTGCTATTACATCAATGAATTCCATTATTTCCCGCTTTCATTTCATTTTTCAAAATTTTGCTTTTAAGTACCCACACTATAGCACCAGTAGCAGCACAATTTATTGCCTTTTTGTACATAGACAAGTCATAACACTTTAAAAGACTTTCTGTAACTTATATTGTACAACTAGGCGAAACCTAATGCATTTACCAATGCTTGTTTCTCACTTTGTACTCCTACCAATCCGCATTCCTCTCCCTTTTCACTGTCCCTTAGGTCCCTCTCATGCACCCTGCTTGTCCTGTAATGTATTTTAACATTCTACACCAGTGTGATTGCAGGGAAATCTGAAGGCCCCACCCCCCCAATCTCACTGACCAAGCTGCGCCCCCGCCTAAGACAGATGAGCTCTGATTCTTGGTGCAATACATGGTGATGTAGAGAATAACATGCTGTTTAGAACAACACCCTGTATAAAGAGAAAAGCGCTTGGAAAACTGTTGGCGAGAAATTAACAGAAAGCACGTTATGGTGGTGATATGAGCTGCACGCAAAGGGGTTCCTCTGCAGGCAGGGACATCTGTGTGAGTACCACTTAGAAGGGGTAAAAACCCCTGACGAAGAGCATAACGGCATCACATGAAGTATTATTGTCTCTGTTCCATGCTTAGCCCACGACATCAGGGTGTGTTATCTCCTCAGCCCACGCCGGCAGGGTGTGTTGTCTCCTCAGCCCAAGCATGGAGGGTGTGTTGTTTCACTTGCATCTCAAAGCTATGGCTCTCTGACAAAATATTTTTTTCCTTGCAAAATTGTTTTTGAAGCCAAAAACACACAAAGCCAAAGTGTTTAAGAAAGCCTTTACCTTAGACTTGTTCTTGGAACTTCTGTCGCCTCTGGGTGTCTTTGTTAAATCGTGCTAGTGCCTTGAAGCATTCGTCGAAATGAATATAGCTTCGAAAAAACAACACATGCATATGAATCCAAAAAAGCATAAACACTGAGGGGCATATTTACAAGCCCCTATCGCCACAGGAACGTCACTTTTATTGACGTTCCTGTGGCGATAGGGTCTTCGCCTTTTTCACAAGGTGGCGTTAAATACGGCCCCATTTCACACTATACTTACTGTGAAAGGGGCGTGCAATGGGTGTTGCAGTGGGTGTTCTGCCGCAACACCTTTTGATTTTGACGCTGTCCCCTATTTACAAGGGAAAACCTGGTCTTAACAGGGCACAACAAGGAGAAATGCTTTATTTCTCCTCGTTTTTGCTGTTTCCAGGTGTGCTGAGTTGTGTAGCCCACATAAAAACAGCAAATCGCCATGAATGATTGTTTATGTGCAGGAAGGTGTCCCTTCCTGCAAATAAACAATAATTTAAAAATGACGATTTGCAACTTCTATGTGTGCTGCACAGTGCAGCACACATAGAAGTCACAATTCGCCGTTCTGGATTGTTTATGTGCAGGAAGGGACCCGTTGCAGCACATAAACAATCATTACCCCAAAAGCAGGCAACCTTGCACTATGGTGCAAGGGTGCCTGCATTGGCGTTAGGCAGCTAGATTTAGCGCCTGCGCTAGGGGAAACGCAGTGTTGCGCCGCATCCTTGTGAACACGGCGCATCCCTGCATTTTGGGAATGGCGGAGCGTGACGTTAGCAATGTTCGCTTAACGCCACACTCCGCCATTCCCTTGTTAGTATGCCCCGGAATGCCACAGATAACAGACAATCTGTTGCTGCTTTCTGAATATTGCAGTAGGATGTCTGTTGGCCATATTGACATTTTTAAAGGCTGTTCTAGAATGTGCGTTCGGGATATTCCAGTCTAAGAATTTTAATACTGTTTTTTTAAAGGTGTTGGTGTTTAGGATTAAATCGATTTTTATTGATTTTTGGAGAAGAAAAAAAGGCAAATAACAATATCTCTGGCCTACACTGGCCCACTAGCAACAATCGATTATGGATGCCTGAAGGGGGCAGATAACAGCAGAGAGATCTGAGAGGGAGAGAGAGGGGAGGGGTGGGAAGAGAGAGTGACAGAGTGGTGAAAAGCGAGGGGGAAGGCTGGATGCACTGACACAGCAGTATCCAAAGCTCACCTCTGGCCTCGGCTCCTCCTCCATGAGAGTTGGGTTGTGTTGTACCCGAGTTGTTTATCGTGAGGCGGAGGACTCGTAATTACAATGGGTAGGAAAGTTCCCAAAAGGTGGTGGACAAAAATTTCAAACACGGGCCCCAAGTCTTTTCAAAGGTGGGAATGGTATGTTCCACAATGGAGGTTAGCTTCTCTATGCTGAGTAAACCCCAGAGCTTGTGTAGCTAATCAGTGTGGGTGGGTCTGGTGTCTGTGCCCCATCTTGATAGCAAGACTTGTTTAGCTGCACCGAGTGCCATAGTAATGGCTCTACCCCTCTTTGATCGCAGGGGGTATGTTAGGGTGTTGGGGAAGCCTAAAAGAATATAGCTAGGAAAACGGGGGACCTCGGTATGAAACATGTAGTCAATGTCCGCAAGAACATCCTCCCAGTAGCGGTGCAGTTTGGGGCAGTGCTGTTATGTTGCACCCGTGACGTAACGGATGCGCTCAGCCGGGTGTCCCAACTCCGAGTCCAGGAGACGGGTGCCCAGGGTCTGTCCCCCTAGTGAACCTGGCCAGATAGTATGGCCCAGGTCACGTGATGGCAGTCTAATAAAGGGACTGCCGCGGACGTGACGTCAGTGATGCGCGTACGCGGCAGCCATAAGCACATAACCATTGGCTCCGTGTCATTATTGCGATGTGCGCAGAATACCTGTAACGCGCCCCGAGGCCTGAGCATCGGAGGGTCTGATTTAATCCATTGTGCACTGCGTGCAATATGTGCCTTACATTAAGTGTTGACTAAGCCCTTGTTTACCCCCGTACTTGATTATTCCCAATACTGGGGGTTCAAACTGATAACCGTGTACCGCACCAGCAGTGGCAATTTACCTGCTCCTTCCAAATTTGAATGAACGCTGTGTTCTAGTAACTGTCAGCATAAGTGCACCGAACCCTTCTTTCTCCCCCTCATTGGAGTCGCAGCACACACTTTCTTGGAAAGGCAAACTTACGCAACCCCTTTCTAAAAAGCCACTATTTGTGGGTTCCTGGCACTGTACCCTTCTGCCCGTGTATGGCCAATGTAATGCCTAAAGCATCGCGCCTGCCCCCGTATTCTGCTTCATTACATGACCATATTGCATGCCAGCCCCTCACCTTTTGACTGCGATATTTGGCTGCAGTGACGCCATGCTGATGTCCCCTCCTAGCGCAAGTCATGCACTTCCCAAATTCTGCTAATGTGTACCATGGAGCAGACACATGGATGGGGGCAGGGGGGGAACAATAAGTACAGATACCTGCTTTTTCTGAATAATGGACATGCAAAATGTTCTTAATACATTGTAGCCTTTTTGTGCTTTAACACCTTGTTTCCTCAACTTTTGAGACAGCAGCACACTTGTTAGATGTCAGCTTTCACCACGAGCCTAGCTACTATGGCTATCAGGGCGGGGAAGTTTTTGCTGAAGCAATCTATAACATGCCCTCGGGTACAGAGTGCACATACTTTGCTGAATTTGACCAGAGATTTGCACAGACCTTTTTGATTGCTAAACCGTGGCCAACACATTAATGGTGTCAAATCTGGTTTGAGGGAATGTCACCACACCCTTTTTGGAGTGACACCAGGCTTGCTTAACTGCAGTCCGATCACAGATACACACTACCTGTTAACCAGCTGTGACCTTTGGTGCTTAAACCAGCAATAGACCTAGTTCACTTTGTTATCCCGGAATTGATTGCCCTCTACAGAATCAAAGCCAGGTTCGGCTTTCCTTCTAGTCACCTTGTAATTCATGTTGGAACATTTTTACCCCGCATAGCCAGAGAGTCTTGCGTATTATTAATCCAATGATAATGTCCGAATCTAAGATTCCCAGTTTCATGTTTTGCCGCAGCCCACCTATTGTGGGTCCTCTGGGACCCCTCTGCCTCACTTCAAGTAACCTCGCTACTTAATACCGCTCCCTTAGTGCACTTGCCTGTCACTCAAAGACACCTGGCAACAACATGACGCCCTGCAGCTTGGTGAAGAGGGTTTTTGAGCCAAACATACCCCAGTCCGTGTTTTAAGCATTTACCCTTTATAGAGTGTCACTGTACTGGGCTGAAAGATACAGCACTGAGGTCTCTCCTTATAACAGGTGAGTAAATCGGAATTCGTATTTCGGCTGATTTTAGAGGAATATTTGTATGTTTCAAAAATCAACACTTAGAAACTTTTTCAGCAAAAAGCAGGCAATGATATCCTATGGAAGGAAATTCAAGTTACTGGTAAGTACGGTTAAAATTACTTTTGAGGATCAGTACTGGGCTGAAAGATGCAGCACTGAGGTCTCTCCTGATAACAGGTGAGTAAATCGGAATTCGTATTTCGGCTGATTTTAGAGGAATATTTTAAAGTTCCAAAACTCCACACTTAGAAGAATTTCCAAGTGAAACCAGTCAATGTTAGCCTATGGAAGGAAATTCAAGTTACTGGTAAGTACGGTTAAAATTACTTTTCAGGACCAGTACTGGGCTGAAAGATACAGCACTGAGGTCTCTCCTGATAACAGGTGAGTAAATCGGAATTCGTATTTCGGTTGATTTTAGAGGAATATTTTAAAGTTCCAAAACTCCACACTTAGAAGAATTTCCAAGTGAAACCAGCCACTATTTGTGGGTTCCTGGCACTGTACCCTTCTGCCCGTGTATGGCCAATGTAATGCCTAAAGCATCGCGCCTGCCCCCGTATTCTGCTTCATTACATGACCATATTGCATGCCAGCCCCTCACCTTTTGACTGTGATATTTGGCTGCAGTGACGCCATGCTGATGTCCCCTCCTAGCGCAAGTCATGCACTTCCCAAATTCTGCTAATGTGTACCATGGAGCAGACACATGGATGGGGGCAGGGGCACTGCAGCCAAATATCGCAGTCAAAAGGTGAGGGGCTGGCATGCAGGTGCTCTCTCTCACTCAAGATGGCTGCCACAGGCCCCTGCTACTGCAGAGGGGCCTGACACGCATACACACTAGTAGCCAGGGTCAGGCTGGGGTATAGGGATACAGTATCCATTCCATCCCCGCCTCTGGGCCACATAGCCAGGCATGTAGAAGGTTCCAGAACCTTCCGGGCTGTGGGAGGAGTTATGTTTTGCCGCCTTTGGGAGAGTCACCTGACCTAGGAGTATAAAAGGCTTGGAGGGAAAACCTTCTAGTCAGTTGTTGATGAGGCCCCACTGAACCTGGGAGAACCTCCGCCGGAGTATAGGCTTTAGGGCCTAGGGGGGAGACCTACACTACTGCTGCTGACAGGGCTGAGGCCCTGCTGTAGTAAGATAGCTGAGGAACGCCCACCACCCACTGACCTTGCCCAGTGTGAGGGGACCCAGGGAACCACCTTCAGCGTGCGGGGAGGAACACCAAGCACTCCCAGACCACCAACTCATCCCCCCCCCGCATAAGAAGGAACTTCTGACAGGAAACTTTGACAAGGAACTTATAACAAGGAACTTCTGACAAGAAACTTACAACCAGAAGCACCTAAGAAGCAACCAAGCTAAAGCAATCGCAAGACCCCTTAACTTGAGGAGGCCTGACCGTCCAGCAAGGCCTAAAGCCTAAAACTGCCCGACTGGGGATCACCAGGTAAAGCGCCGTGCCCTGAAGCGCTAAACTTTCACCCCCTATTCATTTTTGCCTGTTGCTGGGCTGCCCCCAAGTACTTTGCCAGTCAGCCCTGCCCACCCTGCGTTCTGTTGCCCCTCAGGTCACTGACCTTATGAAGGAGATCACCGCCGCGGCCGCCGCCGCCTGAGAAGAGGCACCGTGTGGTGAGGTGCACCGTCGCGCCCTCACCGGGGGAAGCGCTGAGGTGAGGGAAGCCCCTCAGGTGTGTGTGTTGAGGAGCGCCGTCCGTGCCCTCACTGAAGCCTCCAGAGACTGGGCCCTGGGCCCTCATCGCCGCCGTCGCGGCCAAAGAATTGCCCCCGCCGCCGTCGCGGCCAAAGAATTGTCGCCGCCGCCGTCGCGGCCGAAGAATCGCCTCACCGCCGCCGTCGCGGCCAAAGAATTGCCACCGCCGCCGTCGCGGCCCAAGAAATCGCCAGCGCGATCTACAGCGAGGCCTCCAGGCCCCGCAGATGCCGTTGCCGAGCAACCAGGGGTCGCTCAGCGTGACCCAGGAAGGCCGCGCACCGATTGGGCGCCGGCCCCCAGTCACGCCCCCAGCGCCGAAGGAAGCCCGGGAAGAGCCCCGGCAGTGCAGAGGGAGACGGGGAGCCGGCCGGAGAGGACTGCCGGCTCCCACTCCCTTCCCCGGCAACCCTGAGCCCCCAACTTCTCTTACCTTGATCCCGGGGGCCGGAGGAGGGTGATCCCGGCCCCCGCAACGCGCCGTGAGCCAGTCCCGGAAGCCCGCAACGTGCCGCACAGTCACTCCCTGATCCCGGGAGCCGGAGGAGGGCAATACCGGCCCCCGCAACGACCCGCAATACCGGCCAGAAGGCCGAGGCACCCCCGACCGGGCCCCGCCCTACAGAACACGGGCCGGCCCGGAAGATCGCCAGTCGCCCTGAAGCGCGACCAACGACCAACACCGCAGGTGAGCCCTGGAGGTCCCTAGGGCCCATAAGACGCCACTGGGGGCTGGGGGCCACTATTAACCCTTGAGATTTTAGTCCTACGAGGCGAGGCCCCAGAGAGGAGTGGGCCTGGCCTGAGTTAACCCCTGAGGGACCTAGAAGCCCCAGAATACAGGACATGTTGAGGGATTCCCCACATAGTTCATTCAGGTAATGATGATGCCCACAGTATTTAATAATTTATGCCGATGCCTATTATAATTACTGCCTAGGCCATGGTTTTAACTGTTAAGTCTTTACCACAAGGGGAAAGTGTTTAATTGAGTTGAGCTGAAGTGTACACCGCCAAGAGTTGAAGTATTTTATGTTACAGGTGTACTGGAGTTGCGACGACCACTGTACTGAATGTGGGTGCGCCTAGATTAATGCAGGCCTATTTAAATGTAATGTGAAAAGCCTTCTTTTAAATAATTGAATATGCTAAAGTGAACTGTATGTTTAGGCCTATGTTTTATTAACGTACCTTGAGATCATTATTAAGTGCTACGTGTAGGAGATAATTCCTGCGGCCTCTTAGTGGCCTACAATGTTGATGAGCTATGCAGCTTTATTTAAAAATGTGCACCAGTTGAGTAATATAATGAATTTGAATGTAGATCTGAATTAACCTGCCTTATCTGATGCCAACTTGATTTATTTATAAAAGATCTTGATTTTAAATACAAAAGCCTGGTGTGGTGTCATGTTATTGCGTTCGCATTTGTGAGTCAAAGTGAGAGTGTGCTGCACAACTGCCTTACACATTGCCTTCGCGTGCCTTTCCCGCTTCACGCCATGCTACCGTGTCGGACTCGGTAATCCCGGTTCCAACACTGTGACACTGGGTACCCTGGACCTGGGCGAGGGACACTTGTGTACATAGCACGTGCACGCAGGTTCAGCCAGGCTGTGACACTGGGTACACCGGACCTGGGCGAGGGACACTTGTGTACCTAGCACGTGCACGCAGGTTCAGCCATACTGTGACGCTGGGTACACCGGACCTGGGCGAGGGACACTTGTGTTCCTAGCACATGCACGCAGGTTCAGCCAGGCTGTGACGCTGGGTACACCGGACCTGGGCGAGGGACACTTGTGTACATAACACATGGACGCAGGTTCAGCCAGGCTGTGACGCTGGGTACACAGGACCTGGGCGAGGGACACTTGTGTACATAGCACGTGCACGCAGGTTCAGCCAGGCTGTGACACTGGGTACACCGGACCTGGGCGAGGGACACTTGTGTACATATCACGTGCACGCAGGTTCAGCCAGGCTGTGACACTGGGTACACCGGACCTGGGCGAGGGACACTTGTGTACATATCACGTGCACGCAGGCTCAGCCAGACTGTGACGCTGGGTACACCGGACCTGGGCGAGGGACACTTGTGTACATAGCACGTGTACGCAGGTTCAGCCAGGCTGTGACACTGGATACACCGGACCTGGGCGAGGGACACTTGTGTACATATCACGTGCACGCAGGTTCCTTTCAATCTTACTCTTTGTCTGCAGCCCACGCCTCTCCTCGAGTAAATCTCATGATAACTCTACACCTGCCGTTCAGTCCCAAAGATGATATATTATTTATAGACTTAATTTGCTTCACCTATAAGTTGGCCAGTGGAGTAATTCAAGGTCAAGGCAACGTTGTACACAAAGCAAAATATTGAATCCTCACAAATACTACAGGTAAAGCAATTACTGTTTTCCTAGTTTTCACGTGGGACTGGGAACAAACATACTGCTTTTTTCCCAATCTCTTTGTGGGGCTGAAACAAGAACCCTGCTCCGAGCGCAGCTGGGTGTGGCAAATGAATGCAACGAGTGCTAACTAATAAACTAAAGAGGCAGGGCAGCCAGGCCCCTGCACAGGTGGCTGGTCGCTCCATTGTACGCTTCTGACCAAAGTCCCTCGGCTAATTTGTCAAGTGTTTGTTTACTTGGTAGATGATGGGCGCTCCACAGGGGCTTAAATATGAAAGTGGAGTAGCCTGTCCTCCTACTGCAGACAAACTAGTTTCCCCTTCTCTCTCACTCAAGCTGTGCGATTTATGCAGAGCATGTACAGACCTGAAACAAACAAATGCAGATAGTTAAGTTATATTTTACAAAGTGCCTCGACTGTACCCCACAGAACCGATAGAAATGAGGGCCTTCAGCATTGCAATTGCAGCTCTGCAGGGCCAGTGCTCAAGGTAATGCCCCAATCTATAGGTCAAATTTACAAAACTTTTAAGTGTCAGCAGTAGTATCTTACTACTAGAAATGTGAGAGTAAAGGGCTAGTCCCAGATTACAAAGGGATTTTGTAGTCGTAAACGGTCTGAGTCACAAAATCGAAGCATATGAGACTACAAAATGACCTTTTTGGTATGTACAAAACCCAAACTGAGATTCAGCAGCATGTTTCCGAATCGCAATTTGGGTTTGCAGGTATATACCAAATCTGTATTGGAAGGTGTCTGTTTAGGGCTCCCCTTCCACATAGCGATTTTCAATGGGATGTATGAATGTTTTGTGACTGAAATCTGGTTGCAAAAGTTCATATTTTGCCAGCTACGTATAGGTAGTAGTGGTAAACCATTTATAAATGGGAAGGGGTCCCGAAGGGAACCCTTCCACTTTGTGAATGTTGACAAGAGCATTTTTTAAGTGTAGACACTTGTCTCTAGGATCACTACCTAGATTTAAAAAATGTGTGTAAAACCTTTTTTTATAAAACACATGCTGTTTTTCTATAGGGAAAAAGCAGGTACCATTTAATCCAAAATTGCTTTTTAAAAAAAAAAAGAAATCACAGTCCTGGTGTTCTGCAGACCCCAGCAGACCACCATTCCTGCAATGGAAGTGCATCGTAGTGGGTCGCAGTTAGCATACATGAGATACGTCGAATTGCCATACACTACAAGTTGGTGTTTTGTGACCTATTAGTACATAGGTCAGTGAGCAAAATGCCACTGGATTTGCTAAAAATGAGTGCTCAAATTGTGACCACTTTTAGTGAATAGAATCTTCATATATCTGTCCCTGATGTACTATTCCCTTTCATAAACCAGTGATGTGTAATTTACACACCAACTAGTTTGCTAATGGGTATGCACTTTGTGATGACACCTATGTACTAATAGCATCACAAATTGTCCATTCGCAGAGGGTCGCAAAATACCTGGTTAATGAATATTAATGAAGCATATCGCAATTTGTGTCCCTGTGTGAATTCCTTTTATGCGAAGGCATTTAATAAGTTGCTGAAATAGTACTTGTGGCACACTTCCAAATGTCTCTTCAGGATGGGCTTTAAATTTTGCGAAGTACTGATCAATGTGACTGACCCCAAATGCTTTGAAATGTTCAATTTTTCCATCACAAGCCACTGGAACTTTATGACGCTATCCCGCGCTGAAACGTTGACAGCTTTTATTAATTGTAGGCAAAAGTGCACATGCAATGCTTTGTTATTGCAAGAATATGGACAACTCAATCAAGTCTATCATCATTTGGGCCAAATTACCCAAGCTGTTTGCACACTTAATGGCACTAGCATATTACCAAGGGCTAGTTTTATTCTTGATTACAAGTGCCACCAACAATGTGCTTTTGCCTCCACAAAGTGAATTTGCCCACATAGAAATTCTGCCTGTATAGTGAGTTTGCAATATGAGCAAATCTCCTCTCAGGGGCAGGGTTGTTTGTGTTTCAGGGTGGGTCTAACTATACGTTGGCAAACACTCAGTTTGTAGTTATTCAGTAATGTTTTGAAGTTAAATTCCTCCCTAGAAGAGGAGTAGGTTTGCTAATTTCTTTGGGTGGGGGGTGTAGGAAGGTGGAATCTGACTATATGGTTGCCCCCACTTTTTTTCTGGTGTTTTGCTGGTTTATGACTTAGTTGGACTGGGATCCTGCTATTCAGGGCCCCAGTCTATCTGCTTTCTCTGTAAAATGGTTTCCATGTGCCTTAGGCACATCTCTGATTGGAATCTGGAGTGCCCTTATAAGTCCCTAGTATATGGTATACTATGTACCCAGGGCATAGGCACCTCAGAGGCCTACCAGGGGCTGCAGCATGTATTGTGCCACCCCTGGAAGGCCATCCAAAATGACACCACAGGTCTGCTACTGCAGCCTGGGTAAGGTGGTGCATGCACCCCTTACTGTGATATAGGTTACCTATATCACTACATACCTACACACATATAAACCTATAAGTCACTCCTATGGCAGGCCTTGTCAATCCTGAAGGCAGAGTGCATGGTTCCTATGTGAGAGGGTGCCCCTGCATGAGCAGGGCCCCTCTGCAGCGGTCGGAGACCCTTCTCTGATGCTGTTTGTAGTGCAGCCTGACCATATACTCTTAAGCGCATTATAACCTCGCGTTAAATGCTAACTTTGGGATGGCTGCACAGAAACATGTCGCGTTTGGTGTCAAACATCTTGGAATACTACCCCCCCCCCGCCAATTCTGGCGGCGGGGGTAGCATTCCACCCTTCTAGAGGGAGAGACATGTACACACTGGCTTGCCCGGTAACTTCTTTCTAAAGCCCTGGCATCACAAAATGGATGCCGCTGCCACAGACACGAGTCTGGCCTCCTGCTGCTGACCGAAACTCCGGCAGGGGAGGCCTGGACAATAGGTTTCCTGTCCCAGGGAGGTGTAACCACCTCCCCAGACAGGATAGTGTGTATTGGGGCTGGGCGGGAGCACTCTCTGGTGCTTTGAAGTCCTGCACTGGGGGCACATTTGGTGTCCCTGTGCATACCCCAGTTCAAACCGGTTCAGGGGCTTCCAGCCCCTGCTCTGGCGCGAACTGGACAAAGGAAAGGGGTGTAGCCACCCCTCTGCCCTGACCCACCCATAGGTGGGACCACAGAGTAAGTCCAACCCCTAAACTTAGTATAAGTATGGGACCCCAGTCCTTAGGACTTTAGATTATCCCTGGACGAAACTCTGACACAGAATCCTGGACCTTCGACGCTCTACTTGAAGATTAGAGGACAGAAGAATCTCCCTTGGGGTCAAGGAGTGACTCCCCTGCTTGGCAGGCACCAAAGAAGCAATTGTCCGGTCTGCATCGCTGAAGCTCCCGTCGGACGCCGAAGTCTTTGCATCACCTGAGGTAGATTTCCAGATATCGCTGAGGCTGCCCTGAGTCCCCAGCAAAGCTGAGGCCCGTAGCTGTCGTGGGTAACGTGGAACCGTGACCCCTGGACACCGCACGCATTTGCAAGTGCATCCTCTTCTGGGTCTCCCACGAAGTTGTGCTTTGGGCTCCGAGTAGCCCCAGCCTCCAGCACTAACTGCACCGAAGATCACTGGCCTCCACTCCACGAGTGTCCTGTGAGCCAGCTCCACGTGCACCGTCTTGAGGCTCTTTTGCGGTCGCTAGTCCGTTGGCTAGTAGCCCTTCACGAAGGCCAATCCTTTTCTACTTGGGCTCCCTGGTTGCTCCAGGCTTGCCCTCATTTACCCTTGCTGGGTGAGTTCCTCAAACCTTGCTGGTCTGCACCATCGTCAATCTTCATCTTCATCAAGACTTGCCGTTGCCAAGGCTTGTTGGGTCCAATCCGGTCGCCGACACGTCAGCACTCGACAGACATTGTGTACCAGCCCGAATCCTGCTCCTGGTCACCGACAACGCCTCCTGGACCTCGTGGCTGAAGAGTCAAGACGACCATCAACCTACCTGAAGCACCCGACATCGGTGGGCATCTGCTCATCGCCTTCCTGGTCACTGGCTAGTGACCCAGACTCTGTCCCCTCTGCTTTCAGGTTCTTCAGATCTCCGATCCACCCTTGGATCCACCCGGACACTTTTCACTTGGTCGCCAGCAGCACTTTGCAGCAGATCGCCATTCAAATCGACGACGAAACCCGACCCCGAAAGGCACCTATGCACCCGGCTTCCCTGGGTGAGGTAACAAGAGTACTCCGGTGCTCCCGTGGGTAGAGACTCTAGAACGACCTAGTTCTCAAGGGGTTTGCTCCAAGTCCTTCTTTAAGTGTCCCTTTTCTTTAAATTCCAAACCGCGACTTTCTTCATAGAAGTTAACGGCGATTCGCGGCTGTGTTACTACACTGCACGCGTCCCCCGTGGGTCCCCTGTGTCACTACCTTGGGTGGTTCCTTGTGGTCCAAGCACTTCTACAGGCTCTAGGCCTAGTGTCTAGTTCAGTCGTGGTTCTTATACCACTTTATTGGTATATGGTTTGGTACGCCCCTAGGGCCCAAACGTGTATTTGTGCTATTACTGTGTTTAAATAACTTATAACTTATGTACTTCGAACTCTAGCCTCATAAAGAGACCAGAGGGGTGTGTTTAGTAATAAATACATATATTTTGAATATATACCTGGTGTGGTGCTCTTTCATTTGGTCACTCAAGAGATTATAGACTGGTAAAACAAGCTGCTTTACATTCCTTCAAGACTTAGCCTGAAGGCTGCTCTCCATAGCTACCACTAGGATAGCTTTCAAATTGGTTGTCTTTAACCTATCTCCAATAAGGGGTTGTTTGGACTGGTGCAAGGTGCCCACTATAATTAGTGGACAGCATATACCAGGCCAACTTCTCACATTGGTGTGCAGCGTGTGGGATTCCAGCTTGCTATTGTTTTACCAGATAATCTCAATTGAATTGATCAACTGAAAACCACTAAAGGTACCTAAGGTACATATAAATTAAGCTTAGTATACAGTAAGTTCTACTGAACTTAGAGTTGTGTGTTAAGGGATAGCACACCCTTTCTACAACTCAAGAGAGTTTAGTAGGCCACACTAGAGTAGGTAGTGCATACACCACACCTCACTAGTGATGTCTTCAAAGCCAGGACCCAGAGAGTCCTTGCCAGAAGCCACTGGGCTTCTTCCCTCCAAGTATGATACACTCCCATTCTTGGAATTGAGAGCAATATGCAATGTGAGGAAACTGAAGACAGGCCAAAGTCCCACCACCCAACATCTGAGAGAGATGTTAATGGCTGATGATCTCAACAGGCCCTTAGGGACTGAAGGGGTAGGTGCAGAGGGTGGGGCAGAAGATGAGGATGGGGCCAGGGGTAGCAACACCCCCAACCCCCCCTCTGGAACTGACCAGGAGGGTGACAATGACCCTGACCTGGAAAACCCAATCCCTCCTGTGGAAGATGAGGAGGAGGATCAAGATGACCTCCACTTTGTCCCCCAGGAAGGATTATGAGTGTGCCTAGAAGGTCTAGATCTCCTTCTCAGGAGTCTAACCACTCTAGCACCTCAGTAGGGACCTCTGTCTCCTCTCATAGGAGGGAATCCTCTCATGAGAGGAGAAAGAGACTGATTCAGTATGAGCAAGCCCAGCTTGAACTCAGAAAACAGCAATTGGCTATAGACAGTGAGTCCCTAGATCTCTACAGAGAGAGAAAAAAGTTGGGACTAGAGTCCTATGGTGGCAGCAATTCCCCCAAAGATAGGGAAAGGTATTATGACCATAGAAACCTAAGCAAGATTGTCCCTCCCTACCAGAGTGGGGATGACATCCACAAATGGATAACTGCTCTAGAGAGGGCCTGTAAAGTACAGAAGGTCCCCCAGAAGCAGTGGGCAGCAATCTTGTGGCTCTCATTTGCAGACAAAGGTAGAGACAAGCTCCTCACTGTAAGAGAAGAGGATGCTGACAATTACAAAGTCTTGAAGAGTGCTCTGATAGATGGGTTTGGCCTAACCACTGAACAGTATAGGTTGAAGTTCAGAGACACCCAAAAAGCTCAGACTCAAGACTGGGTTGATTTTGTAGATTGTGCTACTAAGGCTCTGAAAGGTTGGATACATGGCAACAAAGTGCATGACTTTTTAGGATTGTACAATTTGATTATGAGGGAGCAGATCCTTAATAATTGTCAAAACCAGCTTTTGCACCAGTATCTGGTGGACTCTGATCTGACCTCTCCCCAAGAATTGGGAAAGAAGGCAGACAAATGGGTCAGAACCAGAGTAAAAACTAAAAATCAGAGTGGTGACCAGAAGAAAGATTCTACTAAGTCCCAAGAGAAAGGTGGGGATAAATCTAAGGATAAGTCCACTACAGGGCCCCAAAATTCCTCTTCTGGGGGTGGGCCCCAAACTCCTTCTTCTCCTGAAAAGAAACCATATTGCCATGTCTGTAAAAAGCCTGGGCACTAGAAGTCTGATCCCAGTTGCCCCAGGATTGGCAATAAAGAAAATGTTCCTCTCACAACTACTACCACCCCTCCTGGTACTACCAGTAGTAATCCTCCAGTTGGGAGTAGTGCACCCAAAAAGTTAGGTGCTTTTGCAAGAGGAACAGAGGTGGGCCCTAGTTTAGACAGGGCCCCCTCAACAGACTCCTCTGACTCTGATGGTGGTATAGGATTTGCCACCTTTACCATGGGTCCCAAAGCATTGGGCAGGTACAGACTGGAGCCAATAATTAATGGTCAGAAAGCTGTGGCATTTAGGGACACAGGGGCTAGTGTCACCATGGTGGCAGGGAAACTAGTCCCCCCTCACCAGCTTTTACCTGAGTTTAAATACCAGGTGACCAACATTGATGGTGTCAGAACAGATCACCCCATGGCCATAGTCAATCTCAGCTGGGAGGGGGTCACAGGCCCAAAAAGAGTGGCAGTGTCCCCAACCTTACCTGTAGATTGCCTGATGGGCAATGATCTGGAAATTTCAGCCTGGGCTGAAGTTGAACACCAAACCCATCTGAGGATGTTGGGTGTCCCTGTAAAGGTTAGTGGGGCTGTGATGGCCACAGCCCCAGCCCAAGGTTTTGGAGAGATGGAGCCTGGAAGAATGGCCCACTCTCCCCCAAAAGAGAGCACAAGGGTTGAAGAAAAGTCTTCTTCCCCCCAGACAGTAGGCAAGGGTCAGCCTCCTCAGGGAACTGACCCTACCCCTAGTGAAGGAGCTGCCCCAGAGGTAGTCAGGCCTGGCCTGGCCACACCCCTGATGGCAGAGGACCCTTCCAAGGTGGTACCCAGTCTGGAGCAGGTAACCTGCCCCTCTCTACCCTGCCTCAGTCAGCCCAGGGCTGCAGAGGTCAGGGAGGTCAGTGGACCCCCAGGGCCCCCTGTCCAGAGGAACCCCCCATCAGCAGATTAGGGGCACCCAGTCTAGTAGCCCTAGCCAGGTGAAAATTCCTCTACACACTGAGGGATCCCCCATACCTTTATGTAGGGACCTCCCCCAGAAGGACTCTGGTAGGCAAGGGCAAACCTGGGACCAGAAAGTTCCAAACCTGCCATGTCCCTCCAGTAGTCCATCCAAAGGGACCCAACCCCCAGCTGTAGGCAGCCAAAGGTTGACCCTTAGAGCAAAGTGCAACTCAGTCATGGAAAGACAGGCATACATGGTGACCAGTGATCTGAGGAAGCTGAGGCCAACATTCCTAGGGCCTCACTTCCCTACTCAGACACCTCACCAGCCTTGTACTTTACCTAAGCACACCACAGGTAGTGATTCCCCATGGTGGAGACCCTCTCATACCCTTAGGGTGAGGGATTGCTTAGTGGACCATAAGACAGGGGGCAACCATGCTAGTGCAGGTGCTTCCTTATATGGCCACTTAGTCAATAAAGGCTCACCTGGCCAAGGTTAGCCTTATCTCCTTTTGTTTGCGGGGGGGTTATGTAGGAAGGTGGAATCTGACTATATGGTTGCCCCCACTTTTTTTCTGGTGTTTTGCTGGTTTATGACTTAGTTGGACTGGGATCCTGCTATTCAGGGCCCCAGTCTATCTGCTTTCTCTGTAAAATGGTTTCCATGTGCCTTAGGCACATCTCTGATTGGAATCTGGAGTGCCCTTATAAGTCCCTAGTATATGGTATACTATGTACCCAGGGCATAGGCACCTCAGAGGCCTACCAGGGGCTGCAGCATGTATTGTGCCACCCCTGGAAGGCCATCCAAAATGACACCACAGGTCTGCTACTGCAGCCTGGGTAAGGTGGTGCATGCACCCCTTACTGTGATATAGGTTACCTATATCACTACATACCTACACACATATAAACCTATAAGTCACTCCTATGGCAGGCCTTGTCAATCCTGAAGGCAGAGTGCATGGTTCCTATGTGAGAGGGTGCCCCTGCATGAGCAGGGACCCTCTGCAGTGGTCGGAGACCCTTCTCTGATGCTGTTTGTAGTGCAGCCTGACCATATACTCTTAAGCGCATTATAACCTCGCGTTAAATGCTAACTTTGGGATGGCTGCACAGAAACATGTCGTGTTTGGTGTCAAACATCTTGGAATACTACCCCCGCCAATTCTGGCAGCGGGGGTAGCATTCCACCCTTCTAGAGGGACAGACATGTACACACTGGCTTGCCCGGTAACTTCTTTCCAAAGCCCTGGCATCACAAAATGGATGCTGCTGCCACAGACACAAGTCTGGCCTCCTGCTGCTGACCGAAACTCCGGCAGGGGAGGCCTGGACAATAGGTTTCCTGTCTCAGGGAGGTGTAACCACCTCCCCAGACAGGATAGTGTGTATTGGGGCTGGGCGGGAGCACTCTCTGGTGCTTTGAAGTCCTGCACTGGGGGCACATTTGGTGTCCCTGTGCATACCCCAGTTCAAACCGGTTCAGGGGCTACCAGCCCCTGCTCTGGCGCGAACTGGACAAAGGGAAAGGGGTGTAGCCACCCCTCTGCCCTGACCCACCCATAGGTGGGACCACAGAGTAAGTCCAACCCCTGAACTTAGTATAAGTATGGGACCCCAGTCCTTAGGACTTTAGATTATCCCTGGACGAAACTCTGACACAGAATCCTGGACCTTCGACGCTCTACTTGAAGATTAGAGGACAGAAGAATCTCCCTTGGGGTCAAGGAGTGACTCCCCTGCTTGGCAGGCACCAAAGAAGCAATTGTCCGGTCTGCATCGCTGAAGCTCCCGTCGGACGCCGAAGTCTTTGCATCACCAGAGGTAGATTTCCAGACATCCCCGAGGCTGCCCTGAGTCTCCAGCAAAGCTGAGGCCCGTAGCTGTCGTGGGTAACGTGGAACCATGACCCCTGGACACCGCACGCATTAGCAAGTGCATCCTCTTCTGGGTCTCCCACAAAGTCGTGCTTTGGGCTCCGAGTAGCCCCAGCCTCCAGCACCAACTGCACCGAAGATCACTGGCCTCCACTCCACGAGTGTCCTGTGAGCCAGCTCCACGTGCACCGTCTTGAGGCTCCTTTGCGGTCGCTAGTCCGTTGGCTAGTAGCCCTTCACGAAGGCCAATCCTTTTGTACTTGGGCTCCCTGGTTGTTCCAGGCTTGCCCTCACTTACCCTTGCTGGGTGAGTTCCTCAGACCTTACTGGTCTGCACCATCGTCAATCTTCATCTTCATCAAGACTTGCCGTTGCCAAGGCTTGTTGGGTCCAATCCGGTCGCAGACACCTCAGTACTCGACAAACATTGTGTACCAGCCCGAATCCTGCTCCTGGTTGCCGACAACACCTCCTGGACCTCGTGGCTGAAGAGTCAAGACGACCGTCAACCTACCTGAAGCACCCGACATCGGTGGGCATCTGCTCATCGCCTTCCTGGTCACTGGCTAGTGACCCAGACTCTGTCCCCTCTGCTTTCAGGTTCTTCAGATTTCCGATCCACCCTTGGATCCACCCGGACACTTTTCACTTGGTCGCCAGCAGCACTTTGCAGCAGATCGCCATTCAAATCGACGACGAAACCCGACCCCGAAAGGCACCTATGCACCCGGCTTCCCTGGGTGAGGTAACAAGAGTACTCCGGTGCTCCCGTGGGTAGAGACTCTAGAACGACCTAGTTCTCAAAGGGTTTGCTCCAAGTCCTTCTTTAAGTGTCCCTTTTCTTTAAATTCCAAACCGCGTCTTTCTCCATAGAAGTTAACGACGATTCGCGGCTGTGTTACTACACTGCACGCGTCCCCCGTGGGTCCCCTGTGTCACTACCTTGGGTGGTTCCTTGTGGTCCAAGCACTTCTACAGGCTCTAGGCCTAGTGTCTAGTTCAGTCGTGGTTCTTATACCACTTTATTGGTATATGGTTTGGTACGCCCCTAGGGACCAAACGTGTATTTGTGCTATTACTGTGTTTAAATAACTTATAACTTATGTACTTCGAACTCTAGCCTCATAAAGAGACTAGAGGGGTGTGTTTAGTAATAAATACATATATTTTGAATATATACCTGGTGTGGTGCTCTTTCATTTGGTCACTCAAGAGATTATAGACTGGTAAAACAAGCTGCTTTACATTCCTTCAAGACTTAGCCTGAAGGCTGCTCTCCATAGCTACCACTAGGATAGCTTTCAATAAAGGTTGTCTTTAACCTATCTCCAATAAGGGGTTGTTTGGACTGGTGCAAGGTGCCCACTATAATTAGTGGACAGCATATACCAGGCCAACTTCTCACAGGGGGGAGGTGGGACAGCTGAATGTCAGCAACACAATTTATATGGTTGTAATGGTAGGGAGTATCTAGTGGATCACTTACATTATATTCAATGCAAAAATGCAGATCTGCATCAGAAAGGTGCAACTATAAGAGGATACCTTCTAAGGCAAATGTGTCCCCATTAAAAGGTACACTGACTTTGTTGTGAGTTCATTTCAAGTCTTTTTCAAAGGTACATGTATGAATTGCCCCATTGTGATCTCTCAGTTATTTTTAGGTCTCGCCTAGCTCTGCTCGCTTTGCGAGGCATGCAGTATACAGTATAGCGAGGGAAGCGCCGCCCACTTTCCGCCTATCTTTTTGATTGGCCGAAATCCTAAATGCTGCATTCTGATTGGTTTTTGGCAACTTAGTCCCGCCTCCTGATGACCATGTCGTCATTTTTCTCCTTCCATGGATATTGGTCCCTTTACTTTCAAACCTGTTTTGTTCCCCTGCCTCCCCCGTTCCCCCCACAGTCCGTAACTGCTTGTATCACCACCACCTCCCCACCCCCTCCCGTTCCTGCCTTCTTCAACGGCCGCACTTCTGTTTCTAATGCAATAGGTCTCGTGTAAATACGAGTCCTATTGCATTTTAAATGCTTGTTTTGTCCTGGGATTGGCTTTGTGAATTAGAACTCTATTTTGCCTGACCTGTCCAGGCGGCAATCTTACGCATGCGTCGACTCTTTTTTACAACTGTTACATTTGAGCACGTTTTGTTAGAAGGTCTGATTAACCGGCATAAAGATTCATTTATCGACGCCGCATAGCTCTCCCCCCCCCCTTTCTGTCCCCTCACGGGCTCCTGGTCAGGGGGTTCTCTCCAGAGACAACACAGCCACAAATGTGCCCACAGCAGCCCCCCCACCCCCCAGCAGCTGCTCTGCTTAAATAGCAGCCTTCCCCCAATCGCACGCCTTTCACTGCACTATGTGCAATGGCGTTATAGGTTTATGGCCAGCTTCTCTTCCAGTTCAACGCATGCAAGTGCAGACAGGCCTGTTTCAGTCCACCGATTCCAGAGACTCCAAGATGGAGACGGCCAAGAAGCTTACATAATTGTAGAGGTACATTTAAAAACCTGTGTCATGCGGACTAGCAGCAAGGAATGTGTAAAAGTATATTCCCGCTTCCACCAATTATAAAACTGCATAACCTTTTTCCCCCACAGTGGCTGTCACAGTGTCCAGGTGGATTTGGCCCCAGAGAGATGAACGAAGCTTGAACAAGGGGAGTGAGGAGTCGGGAGAAGCTATAAATAAACAAATACAGTTAACACACACCATCAGGAACATGTGAATAATATTGGTATTCTTGAAACCGAACAATACAAAAACAATCTAGTTTCAACACAGCAAACGGTGTCAATGGAGGCTGACAGACATACCAAAGATGGCAGACTAGATGGGGGGGGCCGGGGTCTCATGGAAGAACAGATACGGAACTGAAGGCAACAAGAAACTTTGGAATATCTGCAGTGCTCTGTACAAAATTGGCTAATGCGAGTTAATCTTTGAATTGCCCCATTTGTTCCTCTAATGTGATGATGTTTTACATGGTTATCGGGAAGCATTTCAAGACTTTGTGGTGCTTTTGACTGCACCTCCATTCCCCATCGAGACCCCCCCGAACCCCACCCACCGCGCTTGTCTTTCGCTCTGGACATTTCACCACCAAATACGGCAGTCAGGTTTTCAGTAGGCCTGGGCGGTAAATTCCGTTCCGCTCGCGGAATTTGCGGAATTTGGGTAATTTCGCATTCCGCAGAGAACGCGAAATTGCCAAAAATTCCGCGATCCGCAGCTTCGCGGAATTTTTTGCTTGTTCGCGCTTTCAAAATGCGTGTTTGCAAGATATTTCTCACCGAGCACGCAAACAGCGTTCGCGAACAGGAAAAAAGCATCGCGAACGGGCGGAACAAGCAATTCCGCGTGTTTGCGGAACTTTTGCGTGCTCGCGGAGATTTTTTACCGTTTCGCGGAGCTTTGCGTAGCGCGACTACGCAAATTCCGCCCACTCCTAGTTTTCAGTCCTTCCATTTGGATGTTCGGGATAAAAAGCCTGATTTTACCACCATATAAACGGCAGAGCGCCGCATAAAAAGCCCACATTAGGCATCATGTAGCCACCCAAGTACAATCCAGCATGTTCCAAACCAAACACACACATTCCGTACGGAGACCAAAAAGAGGCAGTAGTTCCCTGAGTGATGGAGTAGGAATAATTATCACATCCACAAGCATATATTACTAAAGTAGTATCGATCCTAGTAAAAGACTGGTGTAGTGTTTGTTTGTGACACACAGGAGTCAAAGAATGGCTTCCCTTCTTCAGATTAGGGTCTCCTGAAATAAGTGGCCCAAGGGAATAACTTTAAAGCCAAAGAAGCCAACCTTGAAAGATGTCTATTTTGCATAAAAAGTCATGTAAATGATTGTGTAATGAGAGAAATATGGTCAAAAGTGCAGGCACCAACCGCAAGTTATGGTGCCATATGTAATGCTATATTTAATATTATTGGAAAAGGCCACTTGCAAAGAATTACGGCTATGTCCGTTCGCCATTGTTGAACTGGTAAGATGCTGGATGTACAATAACATCATTTATACTCTATGAATCAGGGGGAGTGCCTTGAATATGATACACTGCCAAGCAATTCTCTGTGGTCCCAAGGCAACGCTCCAGGCGTGTGACATCCTTCCAGACATGATGCTCTCAGACACCCCACTTTCCTTTGCACACTGGTGGATGCCAATATTCATACAACCCAGTAACCATCACCTCCAGTGTCTGCATGTAGACGGTGAATAAAGACGGTGACCGGATTTAGGCTAGAGATTCCCCCGGTGAGAAAGGGAAATGTCAGAAGCAGCACTGCCAACAAGCTACGAGTTTGCAGCCAGGAACAAGGAGAATCAGTTTACAGTCATGCCTCTGGATCAAATTTAAGTAAGTTAGATACTAATCAGAACCCTGTGATTAACTGAATCAAAAGCCGGTCTCTGATCTAGCAGCAAAACTATGCAAGGCGTGTCACGCAGTTTGGTGCTTACTTTCCCTCCATGTTAAAGAACAGTATATGTTTCAGCACCCATGCTAATGTGCTGCATAGCTAAATACATATAAGATCCCAATGGCGAGACCGATTGGCATTGCCAATGCTTGATTATTCTACCCTGCTTCCCGGTAAAACCGATACTTGCCAACCAGCTGCAAAAAATATGCTGCATGGCTAAATACTTATAAGGCCCCAACGGTGAGACCGATTCCATTGCAAATGCTTGTTAAGTCCTTTATTTCCAAGATTGTACACATATGCACTGTTTGCAGCAAACAACTGAGAGAACTTGTTAGGTCTGGAATGAAAATGTAGCTTTTTGTCAAGGTCTATTGTTTGCTATACAATACTTGTTATTGGACCTTCATTCATTGGCTTATTTGCGTCACCCCCCTTTCAACCATTGGTTTATTTGGGTCAGCCCCCTTTCAGCCATTGGCTTATTTGGGTCAGCCCCCTTTCAACCATTAGCTTATTTGGGCCAGCCCCCTGTCAACCATTGACTTATTTGAGTCAGCCACCATCAGGCACTGCTTTGAGGGAGCACCAATCACGGCTTGGACAAACACAGAGGAGTATATATCTCTCACCTCATCCCATTGGTTGCTTGGTGTACATTTCCACTGTGTACAATCTGGTTCCATTGCAATGCATAAGGGTTTATTTTACATCTATGTCAAATACATTTCTTTCTCTCTTACATGCCTTAGCACAAAGAGCAATCATTTATTGTTTTATTTTTTATTTTATAGCAAGACACATTAATTCACTTTACCACCAAACATATCAATTGCTTGGGACGATGATGTACCTTTTCTTTATTTGGTTCCATTAAAGGACCTATACTTTGGTGTCCTGAGCAACCACATTCAGCCCTAGGCTCCCGATAGGGATCAGCGCCCGAGCTCTTCCTCTGCTCCTGGCATTGCTGAAATATATAAACTTGGTAAACCTGGGCATTGGTAATGCCAATAGGCCTGGCTTACAACTGACCTATTGGCTTTGCCAATGCTGGTTGCTTGTAATGGTGTGTTTGATTCGAATGTGTGTGGGCATCTTTTTCCATCCCTCTTCTTCAAGTTGTTTGTACACTTTTGGAATGCCTATCATTGCTTTCCAGCTAACCTCAGGGATTGTCTGAAATCCTTCCGCCTCCTAAGAACCTCTCTCTCAGCTCATCCAAACACCAAGCCAAGCCAGGAGAGGAGACGCTCTGCCTTTACAACGACAGAAGATCCATGTGTTGGGTTCACTTGAAAATTAAAAAAAAATGAAGATACTGGTGGCAGGAACTCGCCTCCTGATCAGACTGGATTCTATATACTTAACAATTTTTAGATAAATCAGTGCTTGGAATGGATAGTTGGAACTCTGGTTCTTATTATTCCAGAGTGCCTGCTTCCCACAGAGACCGACACGTACTCACTCTCCCAGAGTACCTGCTTCCCACAGATACCAACACGTACTCACTCTCCCATAGATTCTACTTCCTACTGAGAAGTGCTGGCACTTACTATTCCAGTGTTCCTGCTTCACCCTGAGAAGTACCAGTACTCACTATCCCAGAGTGTCTGCTTCCCACGGAGAACTACACATGCTCACTATCCCAGAGGATCTGTTTCCTACTGAGAAGTGCTGGAACTCACTATCCCTTAGAATCTACTTTCTACTGAGAAGTGCTGGCACTTACTATCCCCGAGTGTCTGCTTCCCACTGAGAAGTGCTGATACTCACTATCCCAGAGTGTCTGCTTTCCACTGAGAAGTACCAGTACTCACTATCCCTGAGTGTCTGCTTCCCACTGAGAAGTGCTGATACTCACTTTCTCAGAGTGTCTGCTTTCTATTGAGAAGTGATGGTAATTACTATTCCAGAGTACCTGCTTCACACTGAGACGTAAAAATGTAAGTAAATGCAAGTCCGTTTTTATATAGCGCAGCTACTCACCCTTACGGGTCTCAAGGCGCTGGGGGCCGTAGTGGAAATTAAGTGAGCTATTGCCCAGAGTCACATGGTGCTGAGCTGAGCTGCCGCCGGAACCGGGGATTGAACCGTGAACCCTGTGCTCCGGAGTCAGCTGCCCTGGCCGCTGCACCACACCTCTCCACGTACCAGTACTCACTATCCCAGAGTGTCTGCTTTCCACAGAGAACTGCACATACTTACTATTCCAGTGTCTGCTTCCTACTGAAAAGTGCTGACACTCATTATCCCAGAGTGTCTGCTTTCTATTGAAAACTGTTGGTACTGACTATTCCAGAGTACCTGTTTCACACTGAGAAGTACCAGCACTCACTAGCCCAGAGTGTCTGCTTCCCACTGAGAAGTATTGATACTCACTACTCCAGAGTACCTGCTTCACACTGAGAAGTACCAGTACTCACTATCCCAGAGTGTCTGCTTCTCACTGAGAAGTGCTGGTTCCCACTATCCCAGTGTGTCTGCTTCCCACTGAGAAGTGTTGGTACTCACTATCCCAGAATGTCTGCTTCCCACTGAAAAGTGCTGGTACTCACTATCCCAGAGTGTCTGCTTCCCACTGAGAAGTGCTGGTACTCACTATCTGAGAGTGTCTGTTCCTCAATGGGAAGTGTTGATACTCACTATCCCAGAGTGGCTGCTTCCCAGTGAGAAGTGGCCAAGGGCCCAGGAACCCAGTCCTCAGTCCTTTTCAGTGTGGCTGCCGGAAGACTGAGCCCAGGGTGGGAGCGCCCTCCTCAGGGCCCAGTCGGAGTTCCTGGGCCAAGTGGTGCCAGGGAGGCCTCTCCTGTGGGACCCCGTCCTGGGTGCTTTCTTCCGCAGCAGGCCCAAGGACGGGGCCCATGATGGGAGGCTCCTACTCCAGGGCCCGCTGGGGCCCCGGTCAGAGCTCCTGAACCCGGCCGAGCAAGGGTAGCCACCCCGAGCCCGATAGACCTTTGTACCGGGTCGTTGGTGGTGTGGCAGCCTGGAGGACAGAGCCTAGAGTGGTAGTGCCCGCCCTGGGGCTCAGCGGAGCCCCAGGCCACAGTTGAAGCCTCTGGCCCAGTCGTGCCACATGGGGGGCCCGAGGATGGGGCGCTCCCAACCTGGACCCGCTGGGGCCCCAGTCAGAGCCACAGTCAATGCGTTTTTGATGGAATTCTTTGGGTTTTGACATCTATGAATGTATGAAGTGTTGAAATCTAAGATAAGAGCTGAAGCTGCCGCACCTCAAGTTACAGTATTGAATTGTGGATCTTGTCTGCCAGGTGAGGTGTATTGTGAGGCACCACCAGCTCCACCGATACAGGAATGCAACTTGTTCTCTTGTGTAGATGCACTAATTGAACTCAGTAGTGGTTCATTCCTTGGTGAACGGGAGTGAGCGCGCCGAGCCTGGTGACCTCGGCTGGTTGAAAGTCTACCGCAGTGTGAAAGAAGGTAGAACTCTTACTACTGTAGAAACTTTGGCATAGTTGGAGCAGGCAAGCGAAGAACTGTAGTAAGAAGTGGTTCAGGTGTTGCGTCATTAGGGTGCCACACATGGATTGGCTGCCAGATGCCGTAGTCGCGCAGCGATAGGGTGACATTTGACAGAGAAACACTGGTATTGGCGAACGGATTGGGAACCCAGTGGACTGGAGAAGGAAACTGCCTTTACCATGCAGGCGGAGCCACGCGTGCCGTTTCCCCGCAAGCGTAACAAGGCTTGCCTGAACCACTCCTGCTTTGATCGCGCAGATGCGTGGTTAAGGCAAATGGCGGTCTAGTGTCCGGGTGGGCGGGGAGAGGAACAGGAAGCTCCGGATTCGGACAGGTAAGTGGGGCTGGGGCCAGGTTGGTAGTGTGGTACTTTTTAGGGGTGGGGGGTCAGTTTTAGGGCTCAGCGGGGTGGGGTAGTTTTTGAAGGGGGCAGGGTTCTAAGGCTTATGGCGGGGGGAGGGTTGAGATAGTTTTATGGGCTGGGACTGGGTTTGGGGGTAGTTTTAGGGGAGGGTTACGGTTTTAGGGCTCAGGGCTGGGGGTCGGGTAGTCTTTTTAAAAGGGGGCAAAGTTTTAGGGATCAGGGCAGGAGGCATGTAGTGTAAAGGGCATGGCAGAGTACGTTTTAGGGCTCCAGCTGGGGGGCTGGGTTCAGGGTAGTGGGCAGGGTTTTAGGCATCAGGGCGGGGGAGAGCAAGGGGTAGTTTTAATGGCAGGGTGGGATCAGATTTAGGGCTCAGGGCTGGGGGAAGGGGTAGTTTAAGGGCAGGATGGGGTCTGTTTTACATCTCAGGGTAGGGAAAGGTGTAGTTTTAAGGGCAGGGTGGGGTCTGTTCTAGGGCTCATAGTGGGGGGTCCGGGTAGTTTTTTTTAAAGGGGCAGGGTTTTAGGGTGGGGAAGGGGTGGTGGTAGTTTTAACGGCAGTGTGGGGGTAGGTTTTAGGGCTCAGGCGGGGCGCTGGGGTAGAGGTAGTTTTTGAGAGGAGGCCAGGTTTTAGGCCTCAGGGTGGGGGATGGGGAAGTGGTAGTTTCAAGGGCAGGGCAAGGGCGGTTTTAGGGCTCACGGTCGGGGGATCGAGGTAGTGGTAATTTACCACGCATATCGCTTTAGCAAACATGCCTTTACAATGAAATTCATTGTAAAGGCATGCGTGGTAAAGGCGTGCGTGGTAAAGGAATGCGTGGTTAAGACGCCTTCATTGTTGCGACCGGGTTGTAGGGGCATGCATGGTTCAGCCATGCGTGATTCTGTCATACAACCAGTGGAGAGTGTGAGAGCTTGGAACAAAGAGTGATTAAGAATCCACAAAAAATGAAAGTACCTTGTCGAAAAAAGAGAAAGACATAAATAGGGAGGAGAGCCTTCCCCCAGAAGGCACACCAGCTAGGGAAATGTCAACCAAGCAAGGGTTAGACACATGCATGTTGCTTAGCCAACGGCACAAATAAACATCTAAAGATGGGGATTACGATTCCCACTGAGTGGGACTTTCCATATTCCTAGAATAGAAAATTTGAGGAGGAGAACGCACAATTTAAAACCTCAGCCAAGACCCCCACAATTTGAAGCCTTAACTCTTCGGGAGTACATGGTGAGTGAGAAGAAAAGGAAAACATTTGCATTAAAGATCCGCAGTAGGGTTCATACATGGAGAAGCGTGCAGGGTGAAGAAATGCAGAGAAAATGGAGGGAGAATGTCATTGACACAGTCAGAGCCTATCCCTTGATAGAAAGAGGGAGAAAAGGAAAAGCCCAAAAAGGAGACATTAGCAGAGAGTAAGGAGGAGGATGCCTTCATAGACAAACTCCTCAGCATGAGACCACACCTATATAGCACAGCAGGCGCTGCCCCAAGTGCTACAACACCAGCAATATCTGAGGCCGGGACAGTCACAGAAGCTCGCACACCTCCAAGCTATACAGATACCACTGTCTCTTCCCCCGTCCCCAGATCATCGCCCTTATAGCAACTAGTGCATTGCCCTTGTTGGGTACCATAACCACTTCCCCAGTCAAGCAACTTGACAACCCATCCCAAGTGTACCTCAGGACTCCGCACAGAGTCTTGGAGTAATGGCATCAACACCCTCGTAAAGAGAGAATTTGACTAATATTGTGAGAGAGGGTCAGGTGACTATTCCAGCCTTACCGGTGAACCTGCAAAGCTTAGAGCAAACCCCACAATAACTTAACGTAGCCCACTTAAAAACAAATTCAAAGAAATCATTAAGGGAAATGTGGGAATGTCTTTTCTAGGACATTACAAAGAGAGCGAACTGCTTTACATGAGCAAGGAAGCACCGAGAGTGGCAAGAGAGGCGCATGCGGCAATGGGAAAGGTGGTGAATGAATGCGGGATAGAAACCCTAGAACTAGGTTTTCTATTGGACTAGGGCTTAAGTTCTGATTGATTTATAGGGTTGGGTTCTGACTGATTCCTAGGGCTAGGGTTTATATTGGACCTAGGGCTTAGGGCTTGAGTTTCGATTGGCTCACAGGGGTAAAGTTCTGATTGGTTCCCAGGGCTAGGGTTTCTATTGGACTTATGGCACAGGGTTTTGGTTTTTATTGGTTGCTAGGGCTGTGATTGCTTAATACCGTCAGGGCTCTCATTGCCTCTCAGGTTTAGGGCTAGGGTACTGATTGTTTAGGGCTAGGCTTCCCATTAGAACAAGGTCACCTGATCTAGAGAGATTTAACCTTAGGGCTCTGGGCGTTTCAGCCGGGCATCAAGGCTAAAGGCGGAGAGGACGAATGCAGTTTCCTGTTTGGGCCTGTTTGTTCCAGGTCAGACCTACAGTCAGAAATGCTGTGCAATTTCCATTTACCAGCAACTACCTTAAGTTATCCCAATCCTCAAGCATACAAACACAGACTCAGCAAACACAAACTGCTCATTTACAACAAACAAACTTTAACCACATTTTAATGTCTCACAACCACTATAAAACACCACAAACCAGATCTATACACCCTTCTACTGGTTACTGGTGTACCCTTCGAAGTCCCTAGTATATGGTACTGAGGTACCCAGGGCTTAGGTACATCAGGGGTCTCCCATGGCCTGCAGAATGTATTGTGCCATCCATGAGAGACCACTCAAACTGTGACTACAGCTCTGCCCTTGTAGCCTGTGTGAGCTGGTGCTAGCACCACTTACGACAGATATAAGTTTCCTTATATCTGAGGTCACTGCACTTAAAACCTATAAGTCACCCCAAGGTAGGCCTTTCAATCCTGAGGGCAGGGTGCTTGGTTGTAAGTGTGAGGGTGCCCTGCATGAGACGGCCACGCCCTGCAAACCTAAGAATCGATTCTCCCGGCTTTGTAAGTGCTGTCAGCCATTTTAGACATATAGTGGACATCATGTCAATTACGAGATATCAAACTATATATTGGCTGCACGAACCCGGTCATGTTTGAAATCAAACATGTTGGAATCCTACCCCAACACTGATTCCAGTGCCGTATGTAGGATCCCATGTACCGGGGGGCTCCCCCAGGGAGCCCCCCAGTGATACCGGTGCCAGCCTTTCAGGGTCTAACAGCCAGCTAGCGCTGCTGCCGACCACAGACACAATTTTGTCCTTCTGTTGCTGAGCCAGGCTTGAGCAGGGTAAGGTAGAACAATAGGTTTCCTGTCACAGGGAGGTGTAACCACCTCCCAGACAGGACTTAGTGTATTGGGCTGGGGTGGGGTCGCTTGCCAGCACCACCAGACTGCTTTGAAGGGCAGATTTGGTGCCTTCCTTGCATACTCCAGAAAGAACCAGTACAGAGAGCCGTTGGCTTCTGCTCTGGAGCACAACTGGATAAAGGACATGGGAGTATCCTCCCCTCTGTCCAGCCCTGCCTCTGCGAGGGATTTCTGAATCGTCCCAACCTTTTCCCTAGGGTACTTAAGGGCTTACCTGTGGGTGGCTTTTCAGATTCATCATGGGACAAGATTCAGATCCGAAACCACTTCATCTTCAATCGTCTGGGCATTTTGGACTTCGTTGGACTTAGCTTTGGGAACCAAGACTGCATCTAGGAAGACTCCTGCTGCTCCTGATCTCATCGTCCTGCCAGTCTTCTGAGTTGTCTGTGCCAGTGCTCCCTACAGGTTCTTCTCCAAGCCTGTGGACATCCAAGACACCTGAAGGAGTCACTCCCCTGCATCTGCAGGCACCGCAACCAAGCTGACCCATCAGCTGCGCCTGACATCCCACAGACTCCGAAAGGCTCAGCAATACAGGTGGTGTTTCTGCAACTCCCTCGAGGCCTCCACTTTCTTTTCAGCAAGTTTGAAGTCAGTATCCCTCGTCGGAACCGCTGGAGTAGTACCCTGTGCAACGCATCGACTTGCCGTTGCCAAGGCTTGTTGACTGTTTTCTCCTGAGATCTTCGGGCTCCAAGTAGCGCCAGCCTCCAGCATCTCCGCGAACCAAGATATTTTTCCTCAACGCATCCTCTGCACCGTAGGCCTGCATTCTTGGTGAGCTGCTAGAGGTCCTCCTGCGATTCCTGTGCCTTCGGCCTGTGGGTCCTCTTGAGGGTCTTCCTTGAATCCAGTGGGCTCCCCTGCTTGCTCGGGGCCTGCTCTGACTCTCTTGTATTTGGTGAGTCCCTTGGACCTTACTGGTCCCGACACTGCACCTTCTACTTTTTCCTCGTGTGTTGCTGCTGCCAAGGCTTGTTGGTGTTCCTGCCAGACACCGAGCCCCTGGCTCTTCACTTCCGATATGAGACAGCTCGTTAACGGCTCCTGGTCTTCCACAACATCACCTGGTCCTCATAGCTGCAGCAACAAGTGCAACGTCAACTCTCCTGCATCTTCAGTCATCAGTTGTCCTTGGTATTCAGTGCCTCCTGGTCACTCCCGAGTGGCATAGACTCTCTCCCCTCTGCTTGCAGGTACTCCTCATCAAGAATCCACCCTTGGGTTCCACCGCACTCTTTCACCTTCTTAGCCAGCGGCATTTTCACTGAAGTCCTCCATTGTGGTCTATGGTGGTTTCCGACGTCACTTTACACCTATGCACCCGTCTTCCCTGATGTAGGTATCCTGATTCCTGGGATATCCCCGGGTGGGGTGACTCTCCAACTTTCAATCTTCCACTGTGTTTTTTCAGGGTCCTCTGAGAAGGGTCTTTCTTCTTGAAAACTGCAACAGCGACTTACCCATTGACTTGTATTGAGCACACTGTCGTGTTTCAACTCTGCACACGGCCTACGTGGGGTTCCTGGGTACTTAGCTTGGGTCCCCAGCTCTTCTAAGTCTTCTGGCTCCAGTCTCCACTTTGGTAGCGGTTTGCATTCCACTTTATTAGTATATTGTTTGGTCTACCCCTGGAGACCACTGTGTATTTGTGCTTACTTACCTGTTTACATTTAAAGTATTGTGTGTATTGTGTTGATATCTCCGGGTAGGAGATATACCAATGTGTTAGCGAGTGTGTATAATAAATATGCCTATTTATAAAACTACACTATGTGGTTCTTTTTCACTTAACTTGCACTATATGATTAGTTCTGGTAAAACAAGCTGCTTTACACTCCTTCTGGACTAAGCCCTACAGGCTTCTTTCCAGAGCTACTACTTAGAGAGCTTTCTATGGCTGTCTAAGACCACTAAAATTACCATAAGGGTTCTCTGGATTAGTACAGGGTGCTTCACTTATATAAGTGTGTGCCATATACTAAGCCAGCCTCCTACACAGCATATCTCTAAATCTGTCATTGACTCTTATTGCACATTGTATTTGCCCACTTGGGCGGTATTCTGATGTGTACGGAGATACTGCAATTTTGATCTGTACTGTAAAGAAAGTGTCGCATTATGCCTTCTTTGGCTTGTTTGTTGTAATGTAGCCCATGACAGACGAGTAGATTTGAATATTTATACTATGTTTACGGATGATTTTTTCATGCATATATTGTTTTTGGTGTTGAACAATGCCCTCGCAGTGAGATTTTACTCTTTAAAGATAGCCCCTGTATTAAAATGTTTCCATCAGTCCTCTCAATTGTTAGTGCACACTTTTAAATGAGGTTTCTGGCTAAGAGAACATGTTTGTGTAAACAAGGCCAGCAGGCTGAAACTCGTTGCATGAGCTGGCGCCACAGATTTGAATAAATTAACTTTTTCGACAGTCTGAGTGTGTGTGCTTTCATTCTATTGGGAACAAGAAGATTCTTTTTACTGAGCCTCAGGGTTCCACACCCGACATGAGCTGTAAGGATATTATATATATATATTACCTACTGGCGGTCGCCAGTAGGTAGTTATAGTTAGGACCTAATTTCCATAGGAAAAGCATTTTTTGGCTTGGCTATAACTTTGGCGTCATTTGACCAATCTGCATAAAATGTTGCCAAAAAAGTGTCACAGTGGGTACTATTGATTGGGAAAGTTTGGGGGTGATCCGTGCAGTGGGGACCGAGAATTTGTGGCGTGAAATAAGGTTACATTTGTAATCCTAATTCCCATAGGAACCTTTAGCCACCCCTACAGCCCGAACCGCTGAACGGACTTACAGCACATTTGGCAGGGAGGTTGATGTTGGTTCAAGGAAGTGCCTTTTGCTTATTTGGTGTAAATCCATTCTGTAGTTTTTGAGAAATTTGAGCTGAAAATTATAGTGATATCTCTGGCCGTGGATATTTCGCGGAGATTTGGTGATGAATCGCAAATGCACGCACCAAGGGGAATGCTCTGATTGGCTGGTCGCAACCTGAATAGAAAGTAGCTGCTGCCATTTTATCTATACAGTACGATTCCCAGGGCTGAAAATGTGTGTGAAATCCCACGCAAGGGCACAGAGTGGAAATACTCTGACCCCATGGTTGAGAAATGTTAGTGTCAGAAGTTATATGTCCAAAATTGATTTTTTTAATTGCGCGCGATATTCGTGATGATGCCGCGACCGCTAGCACAACCTCCCCGTGTACCATCGCAGGGACGTCAGGACTAACGACGTCATCGCGAATATTGGTGAATCATTAATGCACATTCTTATAGAGATATTGAGATTCTGATAAATGTTTTTCTAGAGTTATTCATATACTGGAGTTATCTACTGTGATGGTTAGAATTAATTATATAGTTATAATTTTTGAATGTTGTTGTATTGAAATCCTGCTTTCCGCTTTCGCGACGTAACCTCAGGGATCGCAAGGAGCGACGTCATCGCGATCTCCGGCCTCAACTGAAAACAGATTTTAGAGATGGTTGTTCTAGAAATACACTAGATAAGCATGAGTTTGAAGTGTAGAGTAATAAACATCTGGTGTGTAAAATACTGTAATGTGTGTGCATGTATGTGTTTTCACTTTACGGAAAAGGCGCGATTGTCGCACTTAACGACGTCATCGCAACGTCCTGAATAAATGCGGACACGGAAAATAGGTCTGAAAGATGGGTTTTAAAGAAACTTAGTACAAAAATATGAGTTTAAACATGCTTTGAAAGAAAGAAGTATGTATATAGTAATGTGTGTAGGGCAGTGTTCAGAATGGATTTTTTTACACATTATTTTTGGATGTGTTGGTGGCCATTGAATGTCTGCTTTTGTTTTCTGTTTTCGTGACATGTCCAGGGGGATCGCGAATTTCCACAAAAACTAAAAAAATAAAACCCTTTAGAAAAACACTTCACAATATTTCTGGCACTAGGGTGGCTCTGACAAGAGCCATTGTGGTGGTTGTGTGTATATGACTGCTACACATAAGACCAGATGCAGAGTTTCAGGTTACTTAGAAACACCCTGTTGCCATCATCTGTAAAGTGCACTCCATCATTTCTATAAATTCCATGCATGTCAAAACGCAGATTGTTGTTATAGATACAGCACATGCGATGGTCTCTGAGGAATGCAGAAACAGTTTTATTAACATGCTTCCTGGCTTTGTCAATCTGTGGCTTGAATTGATTTGACCTCTTCCATTTCTGTCTTTGGCATATATTGGAGTACACCATGACAGTGTTAGGGAAAAGCGACATCAGTCCTGCAAAGGGTTCGTTCATTAGGATTTCCAGCCCTTCCCCAGTCAATGTCCCTAGGACATTGCCACCACAGTGCACAATCATGAGGTGAGGAGTTTGAGAATTCACAATGGATTTAACCAAAGCCAGCAACTGATGAAACTATAACCCTCTCTGGGCAAACCAAGTAATCTGCACATTTGGCAAACCCAAGTCTCTGTCAGCACCTCTCTTTTTTGCAGCCTCTTTAGCCCAATAGATATAGCTGTGGCCCACAATCCATACTCTAAGCATTTTGAAGTGAAGGAGCAATAGCAGTCAGCTGAAGGCTGGAACTGAATAAGGTAGTTTTCCAAATAAAAAGCAGTTAAAATGGAGGTGTCTTTTTAAAGATATATTTCATTGGATGCTGTCAGCATGAAAATGAATAAAATTAGGTAGTGTGTTGGATGCCTTACCAAGAAGCCTTATTATTGGCTGTTTTTTAAGGAAAGAAATGTAATACAGACATTGATATGCTTTTGAATCTCTGGAATACAGCACACCTGCTGTATCTTATTTGGAAGCAGCATGTTCCTTCTAGAATGAGCTGTGAAATTGTGACCTACTGGTTCAATCAATCAATCAATCAATCAATCAATCATGTCACTTATAAAGCGCACTACATACCCGCGAGGGTCTCAAGGCGCTGGGGGAAGAGGGGGGTGGTGCTGCTACTGATCGAAGAGCCAGGTCTTGAGGAGTCTTCTGAAGGCCAGTAGGTCTTGGGTCTGTCGGAGGTTGGTGGGGAGGGTGTTCCAGGTCTTGGCGGCGAGGTGGGAGAAGGATCTGCCGCCGGCGGTCGTTTTCCGGATGCGGGGGACTGTGGCGAGGGCGAGGCTGGTCGAGCGGAGCTGGCGGGTGGGGGTGTAGAAGCTGAGTCGTCTGTTGAGGTAGGCTGGTCCGGAGTTGTGGAGTGCTTTGTGTGCGTGGGTGAGGAGCTTGAAGGTTATCCTCTTGTTGACAGGGAGCCAGTGCAGGTCTCTCAGGTGGGGTGTGATGTGGCTGCGTCGGGGGATGTCGAGGATAAGAAGTGCAGAGGCGTTCTGGATGCGTTGCAGCCGTCTCAGGAGCTTAGCCGTCGTTCCTGCGTAGAGGGCGTTTCCGTAGTCCAGCCTGCTGGTGACGAGGGCCTGGGTGACTGTTTTTCTTGTTTCGGTGGGGATCCACTTGAAGATCCTGCGGAGCATTCGGAGGATGTTGAAGCAGGATGAGGAAACGGCGTTGACCTGCTTAGTCATGGAGAGGGTGGGGTCGAGGATGACCCCTAGGTTGCGTACGTGGTCGGTGGGTGGCGGGGCTGTTCCCAGTGATGTTGGCCACCAGGAGTCGTCCCAGGCTGAAGGGTTGGAACCAAGGATGAGGACCTCCGTCTTGTCCGAGTTCAGCTTCAGGCGGCTGGTCCTCATCCATTCGGCGACGGCCTTCATTCCTTCGTGGAGGTGGGCTTTGGCGGTGTGAGGGTCTTTGGTGAGGGAGAGGATCAGCTGGGTGTCGTCGGCGTAGGAGATGATGTTGAGGTTGTGCTGTCGGGCGACGTGGGCGAGGGTGCCATGTAGATGTTGAACAGCGTTGGGCTGAGGGAGGAGCCTTGGGGTACGCCGCAGATGATCTTGGTGGCCTTGGATCGGAAGGGGCGAGGCGGACGCTTTGTGTTCTGCCGGAAAGGAAGGATGTGGTCCAGTCCAGGGCTTTCTCTTGGATCCCGGCGTCGTGAAGGCGTGTTCGTAGTGTGTGGTGGCAGACCATGTCGAAGGCGGCTGATAGGTCCAGGAGGATGAGGGCTGCTGTTTCTCCGTTGTCTAGCAGGGTCCTGATGTCATCGGTGGCGGCGATGAGGGCGGTTTCGGTGCTGTGGTTGCTGCGGAAGCCGGACTGGGAAGGGTCCAGGATGTTGTTCTCCTCGAGGTAGCGGGTCAGTTGTTTGTTGACGATTTTCTCGGTGACCTTCGCGGGGAACGGGAGCAGAGAGATGGGTCGGAAGTTCTTGAGGTCCTTGGGGTCTGCCTTGGGTTTCTTGAGTAAGGCGGTGATCTCGGCGTGCTTCCAGCTTTCCGGGAAGGTTGCTGTCTCGAAGGAGATGTTGATTATTTTCCGGAGATGGGGCGCGATGGCTGTACTGGCTTTGTTGAAGATGTGGTGAGGGCACGGGTCTAGCGGTGAACCGGAGTGGATGGTGTTCATGATCTCGCTGGTGTCCTCGTCGTTGATGTTGGTCCAGGAGAGCAGGCGGTTGGTGGTTGTGGGGGCAGTGGTCTCGGTGGTTGCCGGGGCGGTCGTGGTGTTGAAGCTGTCGTGGATGTCGGTGATTTTGCGGTGGAAGAAGGTGGCCAGTGAGTCGCACAGGTCTCGCGACGGCTGGATGTCGTTGGTGTTGGAGCTGGGGTTGAAGAGTTCCTTCACGATGTTGAAGAGCTCTTTGCTGTTGTATGCGTTGTTGTCTAGGCGGTCTTTGAGTGAGGCCCTTTTGGCGGATCTGATGAGGTGATGGTGACTGCGGGTGGTGCTCTTGTGGGCGGCGTAGCTGTCCGCTGTCCGTTCGTGGAGCCAGATCTTCTCCAGTTTTCGGCATGTTCGTTTGGAGGCCTGGAGGTCTTCGGTGAACCAGGTGGCTTTCTTGCTGGTGTGGCTGTTGGGCGGATTCTTGAGCGGGGCGAGGGTGTTGGCGCAGTCGTTGATCCACTGTCTGAGGTTGTGGGCGGCGGTGTCGGGGTCGGAGGGTTCGGCGGGTGGGCTCAGGGCGAGGGTTGTGGTTAGCTGGTCTTCCGTGACTCTGCTCCAGCAGCGGCGAGGCATTTGTTCGGTGCGGTGGTGCGTGGTGGGCTTCCTGTAGGTGAAGTGGATGCAGTGGTGGTCAGTCCAGTGGGGTTCGGAGGTGTGGTTGAAGGAGACGTGTGGGCTTGCGGAAAAGATGGAGTCGAGCGTGTGGCCGGCGGCGTGGGTGGGTGTAGTCACGAGCTGTCTGAGTCCGAGGGTGGCGAGGTTGTCGATCAGGGTGGTGGAGTTGGTGTCCTTGTTGTTCTCGAGGTGGAAGTTCAGGTCCCCGAGGAGGATGTAGTCCGTGGAGGCGATGGCGTGTGTGCTGACGAAGTCAGCGATGGAATCGCTGAACTGTGGTCGGGGTCCGGGGGTCTGTAGATGAGGGTTCCTCTGAGGGTGGTGTTGGGATCGGTGTGGATCTGGAAGTGCATGTGTTCGGCGGTGCTGAGGGTGTCGTCGGTGTTGGTTGAGACTCTGAGGGTGTTCCTGTGGACGATGGCGATGCCTCCTCCGACTCCGTTGGTGCGGTCCCTGCGGGTGATCTTGTATCCGTCCGGGATGGCAATGGCGATGTCGGGGGCTGAAGCGGGATTCAGCCAGGTCTCCGTCAGGAATGCGACGTCTGGGGAGGTTGAGTCGAGAAGGTCCCAGAGTTCGATGGCGTGTTTGCGGGCGGAGCGGGTGTTGAGGAGGATGCATCTGAGGTAGTTGGGTTCTTTCCTGGGCGGTGGTTTGGCGGGGCGGGTGCTGGCGAAGCTGCAGTTCCGGCAGGTGAAGGGCCCTTGGGTGCGCTTCGGGGTGGCCTGGTAGCAGGCGTGATCTTTTCCGGGGTTGAGTGCGTGGAGGGTGCTGGCGTCGTATCGGCGTCTGTTGATGTGGCGGGGGATGCCCGGACCAGGGGGTCTGGCGCTGGGCGCGGTCACGGTGCGGACGGGCGCAGACGGGCTTGTCTTAGGCGCGCCTTTGGCGCGCCAGCGGCGCGGCCGCACAGCGGCCGCCAAAAATGGGGAGGTGGGAGGGAGGAGCAGGGAATGGGGCAGCGAATGGGCAGTGAGGGGGCGGGGCCGCAGGGGCGCAGCGGCGGGAAACAGGCACAGAAGGGAAAACGAGCACAATCAGGGCATCAAGGGGGCACAGAAAGGAAAAAAACCGAGCACAATCAGGGGCAGCAAGGGGGCACAGAAAGGAAAAAACGAGCACAATCAGGGGCAGCAAGGGGGCACAGAAAGGATAAAAAACGAGCACAATCAGGGGCAGCAAGGGGGCACAGAAAGGAAAAAACTAGCACAATGAGGGGCAGCAAGGGGGCACAGAAAGAAAAAACGAGCACAATCAGGGGCAGCAAGGGGGCACAGAAAGAAAAAAACGAGCACAATCAGGGTCAGCAAGGGGGCACAGAAAGGAAAAGCGAGCACAATCAGGGGCAGCAAGGGGGGCACAGAAAGGAAAAACGAGCACAATCAGGGGCAGCAAGGGGGGCACAGAAAGGAAAAAACGAGCACAATCAGGGGCAGCAAGGGGGGCACAGAAAGGAAAAACGAGCACAATCAGGGGCAGCAAGGGGGCACAGAAAGGAAAAAGCGAGCACAATCAGGGGCAGCAAGGGGGCACAGAAAGGAAAAACGAGCACAATCAGGGGCAGCAGCAGGGCACACAGACGGAGCTGTGTGGTGGGGAGCGACCTACCAGTCAAGGTCAGGGGTCGCTCTCTTCACCACACAGCGGCCGCCATAAATGGGGAGGTGGGAGGGAGGAGCAGGGAATGGGGCAGCGAATGGGCAGTGAGGGGGCAGGGCCGCAGGGCGCAGCGGCGGGAAACAGGCACAGAAGGGAAAACGAGCACAATCAGGGCATCAAGGGGGCACAGAAAGGAAAAAAACGAGCACAATCAGGGGCAGCAAGGGGGCACAGAAAGGAAAAAACTAGCACAATGAGGGGCAGCAAGGGGGCACAGAAAGGAAAACGAGCACAATCAGGGGCAGCAAGGGGGCACAGGAAGGAAAAAAGCGAGCACAATCAGGGGCAGCAAGGGGGCACAGAAAGGAAAAACGAGCACAATCAGGGGCAGCAAGGGGGCACAGAAAGGAAAAAACGAGCACAATCAGGGGCAGCAAGGGGGCACAGAAAGGATAAAAAACGAGCACAATCAGGGGCAGCAAGGGGGCACAGAAAGGAAAAACTAGCACAATGAGGGGCAGCAAGGGGGCACAGAAAGGAAAAACGAGCACAATCAGGGGCAGCAAGGGGGGCACAGAAAGAAAAAAACGAGCACAATCAGGGGCAGTGAATATTAATGAGCCTCTCCCAATTTGCGAGCCCATTGGGAATGACAGGCCCTCCCAGGGATGGTGGCCTGCTGGGCTCAGCAGACCACCATGTCTGGGACTGCTTTTAAATAAAGCAGTTATTTTCTTTTAAATGCAGCCCGTTTTCCTTAAAGGAAAACGGGATGCATTTTTTTAAAAAATGAAACGTTTTCGTTTCATTGTTTAAGGGCAGGTAGTGGTCCCTGGGACCACTGCCTGCCCTTACAAAATATAGTCCCCTGCATTTGCAAAGGGGAAGAGGTCCCCTGGGGACCCCTTACCTTTTGCGAGTGCATTACCACCCTCTTGAAGAGGGTGGTAATTTACGCGTGTTTTATGACCGCTTGCCTCCGTATGAAGTTCAACAGGATTTACCCCAAGATTCATGGACGATGGAGGCTTACTAGGGAGTACGAGATGGGGTATTGATATCCCTCTTGTGGATTCAAGCTGACGGCACCTTAGAGGATTGGTGCAGTGTGTCCACAATCTAAGGTACAGCAATACTATAGGCATTGAGAACTTTTTATCATAGCACTGTTTTTAACTGTGACCTGACAAAACAAGAGCCAGACGGAATCCATTCAATATTTTCCCATTTCCATAGTATAAAGACACGTTGGATTAAGATCTGCCTTTCAATTGTACCCACCTGTGAACAAGGCAAACCAACGCCGAAACGCATAAGGTGAGAGAGCAAGCTGCTGCACTCTATCATTTTTCAATAAAGATGTCTGATGAACTCGAATCTGGGGGCGTGCAGCACTTTTTTAGTGATGTTCTTCAACTGGATTCTTCGTTCCCGCATTGCTGGTGCTGCCTTTATATATATGTAAAATGCTTAACATGTATATGGGTCACTGCAGAGTTTACATATAAGTGAATTGACTATATGCTTATGGTCTCTTTTTCATTTTATTTCACTTATCACAATGTGGAATTATGATCATAAAAATTGCATCTATAAGTGCTTCATTATTGAAATATTGGGGACAATAGAGAATACAAATAAATAAACATAAATAAGCAAATAACTTAAAAAATACATACAATTCCAAAAAATTAATACAAATACACAAATAGATTAGCTTTATGTACACCAACACTTAAAATTCTGAGTTTCTAACTCATTATCCATACATGCACATATGGGACTGTATATAATACAACTTTATATCTCTTTATTATTTTCCATAGTCCACATATCTTATGTCATGTTATGTTATGTTATGTCATACATGTATACCTTTCTTTGCAGTTATGTATCTATATATTTATTATTTAACTCTTACTGTAGAAAAAACCTTCGACTCCTTCCAATGCACTACTCTATGTCTCTTCCTATACATCTCTCAATATATCCTCTACCTCAACTCTCTGACTCATCACAAACCTCATTGTACTGCCATGATCTCCCTGATAATCCTTTCTTTACTCTTCCCTCCTCTATCCATCCTTTGACTCACACCAAACCTCATTTTACTATTATGATCTCCCAAAGAACACTCTCTAGACTCTTCCCTACTCTAAACCTCCGTTATCCTATTCAATCCAGCTCAGACTCACATGTCCACCGCTCACATTAACAACTTATATTACCCCATGCTAATCCAACAATAATCGATTTTGGGATCCAGAGTAGCATGCTACTCACCGAAAAGCTCTTCAACACCTTGTTAGGAGTAGTAAGCACTATATAAATACAATTACAATAAAACAGAGAAAGAAGTTTCAGAAGAATGTTAAATCAACGATGGGTGAGAAATTGTTAAAACTGTTGAAGTTAAGAGGACTAAGGACTTACGTAAAAGAATTGATCGAGAACATTAGGGAGGGATCTTCTTTGTGGAGAAGTGTGGCTCAATGGTTAGAGCGGCAGACCCTGATGCAGAGATCTGGCCCGGGACCAGGGTTCAATTCCCGCCTCGGCGGGTCTTGGGCTCAATTTCCTCGGACCTGATAATTCTCGCCTCGGTGCCTATTCTAATCATGGGTCCCACTCTGCAACTCTGGGCAATAGCTTGCTTAATCTCCACAACGGCCCCACCAGCGCTGGGATGCCTGCCTTCACCTTGGGGGTGCCCAGGAGTGGACATTTCACAGGGAAAAGCCAGGAAGGGTTCCACAGCGGTATGCGTACAGCGCCAGGACACCCCTTTGGGGGTATAAGTGCGCTTTACAAGTACAAATTTCATTTCATTTCATTTGTAAACTCAACTGCATAATTTACTGTACCCAGGACGGAGTCAAGATTGAGACCCATGTAGCTGATGCAGAGTTCTAGATACAGGCGTCGGAATCTGTTATCAAATTATATATGGTCATTACTAAATTGGACCTGCCAATTGATTTGAGAGACAGTCAGAGAGGAAGGCTGGGATTTTACAAGGAAAGAAATTGGAATAAATAAGGGTGCTAACCCACTAAAAATTACCCTCCAAACAAATGCTGTTTTCCTCCAAACCCATCCTTATAAAATGATACTAGAGGCCATTGCAGGAATCACTCCTGTCATCGAGAGCATGATAAAACAGGGCATTCTAAAGGAGGTCATCGGGAGTCTATGTAACTCCCCGATCATGACCCAACAAAAGGCAAACAAAAACTGGAGGATAGTTAAGGATCTCTAGAAAATTAACCAGATTGTTGTTCCATGCTATCCTGTGGTGCCGAACCCTGCAGTGATCTTGTTCCAGATTCCCCCAGAGGCAGAGTGGTTTAGGGTGATCGATCTTTGTCAAGCCTTCTACTTTGTTCCATTACACGAAGAGAGCCAGATTCTCTTCTTGTTTCGGTTCCAAGAGAAGACACTTATGTGGTGACGAGCCATGCAATGCAGGATAGATGATTCCTAATATGTTACTGCACATTGTGCATACCTTCAATGAGCTAAGAGAACTGCAACATACTGTCCCAGAGATAGAGATGGCTAAATGGAGAAAGATGGAATGTGTGAAACATGCCAGCGATATCTGGGTGCCTAGTGATGGGAAACAGTCCTTCCAGACTCAACATTGCCCGTTATGGTATGGCACATGGTGGTCCTGATAACGCCGATTCTTATCTAATTATCTATAAGAACCTTCTGGTCGCCAAGATCTTTTTACCTGTTGAATAGTGTAAAGGAGAGAATCTCATCCGGTTAGATATCAGCATTCATTTTATCTGAAAGGACCACTGACTCCGAATTCAAGTTTGAGAATTTATTATCGCCAAAAATAACTGAACGTGCAAGCACCTCAACACGAGGTTAAAGAAATAGATGGGCACTAATACAAATAATAATCTACGCAGGAATCTCATCCGACTCAGGATAAGGAGAATAGAAAGTTCTAGAAGGATCAACCAGACTATGATTGCTCCAATTTCTAAGTTGCTCTTCATTGGCCTAAGCAAGCTTAAAATCAATTGCTGTCCCTACACTAACGCTAAGTGACATCCCTGCATAACGATTTCCCAGGCAAGAAAGAATAAAAGGTGTCAGCTGTGAGGACTTCCTAAGAAGTGCAATCACATAATACCTAAGCTCAGCTCTGTCCTTCTCTCTGGCCTCCCCTACCTCTTCTCTGGCCTCCTCCCTCAGGGCACTATCCCTAATACAAAACCACAATACAATTGTACACGCCTTGGTCACGCCTCCTTGGCCAGGTCTTCCTTCTTGTGCTTTTCCATCGAAACGGTTACTTCATCCTGGACGGTTGCGTTGACCTTGAGTCCCAGGCACCTTCTCCGCTGAAAGTATCATCCCTACATTCCATCTAACTCCCCGTACCATGCCTCCCTTCTCTCTAGCTTTTGAAAACAAAGAGTTAGTCTTACTAACGAGACATGTGTCCTTGCACCTGCAACAAAAGATACTTTCAACAGAAACCTTCTACTGTGCAAATTAAATCTACCGTTTGTGCCCAGAGAGCCTTACCAAGGGAAACTTTTCTCTGCCTACAAAATAAGCTAACATAAGAATAAACCAGGCCTTCCCTAAGCATATATGTAGTCAGGCCTTTACATAAGACTTTTAAACACACATCTTACTTTTCCCTACAAACATTTCCATTATGATTCATATGCAACAAATGAATTACATGTGCAACTTTAATATGGTGCACGTTTAAACTACTGCAATTACATTACACACACGAACTAATTTCTCTATGCATTATGTTCACATAATTCAATAAGCATTACATTACATCATTATCCTAACACCATTATACTGCTGAGTTCACTTTGTCTCAGTGAACTATTCATTCTTTACTAAACATGCATGAGTATACAATGGGATATAACGAATATATGTCTGAATACATATGGGTGCGGCCTATCAGTGATTATGATGCACCCCTACAATTCACAAGAACATTTTGCTCTATCAGTTCCCCCCTCTGATGACTCCTGTCATCATTTGTCCCATTCTACTCCCTCGGAGAAGGAACCGACCTAAACAGAACTTGTTCCCATCTTCCCGGATCTGAATTTCTCCATGCTCTTGAGCCTTTGATACTGATTGTCCTGCAATCTTGCCAATCTCATGTCATTTTCCCTCAAAGCTCTCTTGACTCTGCCTGCTCGATACCACTTGTAGGCCTTGATCATAATCCACAAGCCAGCCACACAAACCACCAAAATAATGAGTGGTCTCAGGAAGTACCCAAGGAATCCCTTTCCTAGGTTCGCAAACCAACCTCCCACTTGACCAAAACCCTTTCCGACCTTTTCCCAGGCCCCTTCTTCGGTCAAATCCGCTATCTTTGTGTGGATCATAGTGATGTTACTTATATATTTCTCCAGATCCTTGCTACGGTCTGGTATATAAGTGCAGCACTCTTGAACCTTCAGCATTTTACAGACTCCGCCCTCTTTTGCCAATAGGACATCCAAAGCAAGGCGATTCTGCAAAACCATTCCCCTTATCGACAACATCTCTCCTTCCACCAACACCAACGACTTTGCTGTGTTCATCGAAAACTCATCCACCACAGTCGCTAACCTCCGGATCTGCACATCATTCAAAACTACTCCTAGACTAGGTATCATAGCTCCAAAGATATCCCCCACAACGATTCCTGCACTTGCAGCTCTTCTCGTTCTTGAATGCTCTCCACCCTCCAGAAGATTTAAGTCTTCTGTATGGTAAATCTTTGGAAATATTATTGACAAATAACATGTTCCATACCAATTCGCAGGCAACCTCACATAAGCATTCTTCCCACATACATAATACACCGTTGGTATCACTTGTACAGGACCTTGGAGAAAATCTTTTGCCACATCTGCCATGGTGAAAACGTGATCACAAGTACTCTGTCCCACTGGAACCTTTTCGTAGTAAGTCTGATAACGCCTTATACACAACTTACCCCTCTGCTCCTTATCTAACGCTATAGGACCATAGCTTCCCCTGGTCTTATGCAACCGTTCTTCCTCTGTCCAATCGGTCCTGTGATGCCCCATATCTCGGGATTCAGTCAGTTTTCTATACCTATCTTCAACCTGATCTACAAACTTTCTCTCTACATCCGACATCAAACAAGTCAGATTGTTTCTGTGTGCGAATGCTGTATCCAATGCCAAACTCGGTATGAAGTACTTCCTCAGTCTGTCTTCGGTCTTATAATAGTCATACTTATTCAAATGCTTGTAAGCTGGGACTTCAGGAAGCACTGCATCGAAATTGGAAAAGAAATACTCGAACTGATCTCTCTCATAAAACAAACTAAGCAAAAGACTACATGAAATACCATAAGTCAGTGGAAGATGGTGATACCTAATACCCTCATCCACTGAAGTAGGCAACTGCATACACACATAACAATCTTTCGCATCCATCACATCAACATACTCATACAACAACTTAGCATACGCATTAAGCTTAAAATCACCTTTCGACAAATCTACATGTAATCTACGGCTTTCTTCTAATAGCAAAGCTCTATCAGCTGCCCTGTCTACCCCCTTCTGGCTAGGTGTGATAGGTGTCGGTGTCCCTGTCACTGCCTCTACTTCTGGCTCATGCGAACCAGTATATGAGACTACAACTACTATGATTATAGAAATTATCACACTACTTATAAGAATGCCTACAATCCACTTTGATCTACGATTGGGATCTCCCGGCTCCATGATTTCGAAAGTTCTCAAAAGTCTTGGTTATCGCAAAGAACTCTGAAAAAGTCTCTGTCCTTTATTTGTGACTTGCTTAACCAGCTCGAGCAACCATGAAATCTCCGGGCTTTCCCTTTCCGATCACAACTTTATTTACACAGTCCAGAAAAAGACTTCCCTAGTTTTCGTTCCTCTTCTTGTGGAGAGTCCCTAAGTTTATTCTTCTTCCACTCGGACCTAGGTTATCTTCTTCTTTTAGACTTTTATTTACAGTTCATAACTGATCCACAATGAGATCCTCATTGAGCAAGACCAGAACGTGATACAAAAGTTCAAGACGCAAAATCAGCACTTCATGTGAAAACGGCTCAACTCCAAAGGCGGGAATTCGAGTCGATGCAGAACCAAGTTTCGGACTTCACTCAGAAGCGGGGGATTCGGAACCGTGAGGGTCAGTGTTCCTTCTATCTCGAGCCCTGGCATCCGCAGCACCACCTTCACCACCACATTCGGGCTCCGACAGACCACTTCCACTGACCTCAGCCTTCCCGTACTCACCACCCCCTGCATCAAACACAGTGTAAGTCCACTCAGGGGTAGAGTATCTGCGACAAGGCACTCTTGTTCTCTTTGACCTTCGCCGACTGTCTTGTGCTTGGTCTTCGTCACTCGCTTCTGTTTCAGATACTTCAGACACTGGAGCAAGGTCTCTCTCAGGTGCTAACCTCAAGTTCAGTCGCCTCTGTCTCTCGGGCCAACTTTCTGCACTTCTGTTCGTTCGTCTGCCTTCCCCTTCTATACCCAGTGCACTACTTCCTCTTTCTGCTGCATTTGACTCTTCTCCGCCCACTGCACCTTCTCTTTCTTCGGTGTCTGAGTCAGGGTTCGAATTGTGGAAACCCCCTTCAGCTTGCTCTAGTGCACCACCAGCTGTGTCAGCGACCCTTACAGCTTGACTTGTCCTCTCATGTGGCCCTGCCACATCCGCTGGGTTTTCATTTGCGAGAGGAGCTGTTTCTTCCAAGGGTGCTGGACCTCTGCGGGTATGGGAAGCATGCACCCAGTTCGGCAATCCTCCACACTTTACTGCTGTGTTCGTGATAAGTATCACCTGATACGGGCCACACCAGCGGGCATCCAAGCAACTCTTCCTCACGTGCTTCCGGACGAGCACCCAGTCACCGGGACACAAATCGTGGCACAGATCACTCGAGGCTGGAACCACAGCTGCTTGCACCTGCTGGGATACAGAACGGACCACATCAGAGAGTCCTTTACAATAATCGAGAATCAAATCATCAGTGATGCTTATCAAGGCTGTAGCTGGTACTGCTGGCAGTCTCATTGCCCTCCCCATTAATATTTCATGGGGCGACAACCCAGTCTTTCTGTCTGGGACACTTCGCATGCTCATGAGCACCAGTGGCAAGGCGTCGGGCCATTTCAGGGATGTCGAAGAACACATTTTTGCCATCCGAGCCTTCAAAGTTCCATTAACTTGTTCCACCATCCCAGAAGCCTCTGGTCTGTAACTACAGTGGAGTCTCTGGTCAATGTTCAATGCAGCGCAAAGCAACTTCATGATTTCGCTATGGAAGTGCCCTCCTCTATCTGATTCCAAAGAGGTCGGGATCCCGAATCTAGGGATGAGCTCCCTCAACAATAATTTAGCCACTGTGAGAGTGTCACACCTGCGTGTGGGGTAAGCCTCCACCCACCGTGAGAATATACATACTATCACTAGAATGTACCTCAAACCATTGCACCTAGGCATCTCCACGAAATCCAACTGTAGTCTATTGAAGGGCCCTCCTGACCTTCCAATATGACTCAGTGTAACTACAGTTTTCTTTCCAGCATTCATCTGTTGACATGTAACACACCTCTGACATACCGTTTCTGCCATTGCTCGGAACCGTGGGTTATACCACGTCTGTCTAAACACTCTCATCATTGCGTCTCTACCCAGGTGTGCCTGTCCATGTATCAATCTAGCCATCGGACTCAACAATTCTTCCGGCAACACAGCTCTTCCATCGTTGGATACCCACACATCCACGTCTCCTTTCTCACACCCAGCTTTAATCCATCCCTCTCTCTCGTGGTTAGAAACTTCATCCTGCAATCGCTTAAGCTCTTCCCAAGTGTCTGCCATGGTCAACATTATGCTGAGATCGGTTCCTTCTTGCTCTCTTCTATCTCCCTTCCTGTGAATATGCATCCTTGTTCTGCACAGAAGCGGGCGACTTCGTCCGCATAGTTATTACCCAAGGATACAAAGTCCTCCCCCTTCCCATGGGCTGAACACTTTACCACAGCAATTTCTTTCGGATGCTGTAATGCTTCTAACAATTGTCTTACATATTCTCCATTACGAATGGGTGAGCCAGATGATGTCAAAAATCCCCTCTGAGACCATAACTGCCCGAAGTCATGCACCACGCCAAACCCATATTGGCTATCAGTGTAAATCGTGATTCGAATTCGATCAGCGGCCAAACAGGCACGGGTCAAGGCAATGATCTCAGCTACCTGCGCGGAGCGTACTCCTTCTAGGCAAGCAGCGTCGACCACTCCTGAAATGGTGCATACAGCAAACGCTGCTCTCAATTGCCCCACACTGTCTCTTAAGCATGAACCATCGACAAAGAAAATTTCATCTGGGTCAGTCAGTGGTTCATCGACAATGTCAGGTCTCGGTTTGGTGCAAAGTTCGGTCACATCGAGACAATCATGGTCCGCACAATCTTCATCATCCGTGTTCGGTGTAGGCATCAATGTCGCAGGGTTCAAGACAGAGCACCTTTTCAGAGTCACATTCTCTGCGGCAAGTATGACTTGCTCGTACCTCGTTAACCTATTGTTCGTTAGGTGCTGGGTCTTGGTCTTGGTCCTGGTCATTAATAACTCAACCGAATGTGGCACATGTACAGTCAATGGATGTCCCATTACAATGCTTTCACATCTTTCAATGCTGACACCTGTTGCAGCAACGGATCTTAGACATCCGGGCAACGCAGAAGCTACTGGATCTAAAGTAGCTGAAAAGTAGGCAACTGGTCTACGGACACCTCCATGGTTCTGAGCTAACACTGCTAATGCACATCCTTCCCTCTCGTAACAAAACAATGAAAAGGTCTTGTTGTAATCAGGCATTCCCAATGCCGGAGCCCTGCACAAATCCTCTCTCAGTTTCAGGAATGATATCAAGCATTCCTCGTCCCATGGTACCGGATCACTCACATCCTTGTGCGTAAGCCTCTGCAGAGGCTTGGCTCTCAAGGAGAAACTAGGAATCCACTGTCGACAATAGCCAACCATTCCTAGAAACATCCTAACTTCTCTCTGTGTCGTGGGTACTGCCATGCTCATTATTGCCTCAATTCGATCTGGTGACACCTTCCTCTTGCCTTTTTCCAACCTGTGTCCCAAGTACTGTACCTCCTTCAAACAGTACTGCAGCTTGTTCGGGGACACCTTATGTCCGTTCTCTGCTAAATGGTTCAACAGTGCTACAGTGTCAATTCTGCAAGCATCTTCTGTTTCTGAGGCAATGAGCAAGTCATCTATGTATTGCACGAGAACCGAGTTCTGCGGCAACACAAGACTCTCAAGGTTCTTCTTCAAAATCTGGTTAAAGATCGATGGACTTTCCGTATACCCTTGAGGGATACGACACCATGTTAACACGCGATTTTCTAGCCTGAACGCAAAAAGAAATTGGCTTTCCTCGTGGAGCGGTATCGAAAAGAAAGCTTGACACAAATCAATAACCGTAAACCACTCGGCTTCACATGGGATCTGGAACAGTATTACTGAAGGATTCGGTACCACTGGACAACAAGGGACAACTATCGTGTTGACCTTTCGCAGGTCTTGCACAATCCTGTATTTCCCGCTCGGTTTCTGTAGTCCCATTATGGGTGAATTACAGGGGCTACCTCTGATCTCTTTCAAAATACCCTTCTCAATGAAAGTCTCGATCACAGGTTTTATTCCTGCAATCGTTTCTGTCGACAGGTTGTATTGAGGTGTTCTTGGGAAATCAACATTCTGTTTCACCTCAATCCGCACTGGTTCAACCCCTCTGATTAGACCTATTTCGTCGCCTGCGAAATCCCACACCACAGACGACACTGCGTCTCTCAGATCAGGTGGAAGTTCTTCCACCGTCACCATTGGGTACAGATCTATACACAGATGCTGATTGGCAATTTTAAAATCAGCATCGTCATCTCTCGTCTGGACCTCCACTCCCCGTGGTGTACAATAAATCGTGCAGTTCAACTTGCACAACAGATCTCTTCCCAAAAGACAAACTGGACTCGTATCACACACTACAAACTGATGTCTAGTTTGGAAGGAACCTATCTTTACTAGGATCGGTTCTGTCAATGGGCTGCTTATTCTCTTGTTCGCTACTCCAACAACCTGGATTGATTGTCCCGAGAGGGGTAGGTTAGGAACTACTGCAGATCTTACAGTAGACCGGGTAGCTCCAGTATCAACCAAAAGTGTTGCAGGATTGCCCTCAATCTCTGCCTCCACAAAAGGTCCTCTCTGGTCTACCTCCAAGACCGCTCCAAGTGTGCAGTCTTCCTCCCCCCTCAGGCACCGTCAGGATAACGGGTCTAAGCTATCCTCATCGTAACCTTCAAACAGGGGCATCTGTTGGTACGTTCGTGTTCCTTGTGAAATCCTTGGAGCTTGGGGAATCTGAGCGTGAGAATTGTAAACCCCCCCTTTCATCGTCCTAGGTCTCGTTATTGTGTTAACTACCTCTTGCGCGGGTGCCTGAGCCCCCTCTTCCTCCTCCTGTACCTGATTAGCCGGGTTCAAAGGACACTCGCGTTTCCAATGTCCGACCTGGCGACAAAGATGACACGCAGTGGTCTTCTTCAGTGTGGCCACGTCCACTCCTGTCTTGGGGTCTACTGGTTTTCCCTTTCCCTGTCCCTGCCCATTCTGGTTTCCCTGGAAATTTCCTTGCTTTCTTCCTAAGGTCCCTCCACTAGGCTGACTCTGTGCTGTCTGCATCTGGACAAGCATTAATTTGTCTTTTAGCTTCCGATGTTTCGAATCCACCTCATCACTACAGTATCTCGCATACCGCAGAATTTCATCTAGTGGCTTGTTCTGCCAGCAGATCAAATGGTGCTGTATCATGAGGCTGATTTCCACTCTCAGACCCGTTACAAACTTTGAGACAAACTGTCCCATATCCTTAGGGTCCAAAACATCTAACCCACTATACTGTTTAAAAACTTGCAGAAGTCTTTCATAATATTCATGCACCGTTTCCTTGGGTTCCTGTACAGTCCGATCTATCTTAACCCAATCTATATCCTGAGGTGAAATCTTTAGTTTCAACCATGTAATCACCTGCTCATACTTTTTCATGACTAGGGGTGATGGACCATTTGTAACCGCCTCTCTATCTGGTTCCGCAGTCGGCCACTCAATAGCGACTTTACATGCTGTCCACAAATCTCCTGGTACCACTATGTCAAACAACGTGTTCAAATCAATCCACAATACTTTTGAAATTTTCACAAACCGCTCAACCTGCTTGTACCACTCTACTGGTTTTCCCTCAGCCGAGGAAAATCATTAGTAAATGCAGCCAAATCACCTCTATTCCACGGCACATGCACGTACCCTCCATTCTGTACTTCCCGTAAAGGAAAATTTCCAACACCCGTCGCCCCCCTCCTGGCGGCGGCGTTTCCCCTTCTGCTCTCTTTGTTAGTTTCTTCTTGGACCACCTTTCTTCCCATTTGTCCAACAAAATCCATATTCTCATTCCTACAATCAAGTCTCTGGTGTGTGTCCTTAATCCTGTGATTCTTTTCTCCTCCAGCTCCTGGTCACTGTAATGCAATCTATGTGGTCCCTGCAACGCTTTAGTTTTATTCAGGTCCACCTCATATATCTTGGCCAATTCCTTCAATCTATCATGTGCCATTCTAGCTTTTCGAGTCACATCCTTTGCCACAAACAGCAGTTCATCTGATCCATAAATTTCTATCCTTTCCAAAGGCAGGCCCCCACTGATCATTTCGTCAACCTCTGCTTTCAGCCTCACTACGTCTAGCATTCTTGCCTGTACTGCACTCCTCAGTACGTCTCGACAACCCGAGCCATCTCGCTCATCACAGTCACTATTCTGTCCTTGTGACCTATTCCCTTCCATATTCCTGGAACTTGGTCTGTCTTCTGAAACATTTTGTGGCCTATCTCTTTGCATCCTATCCTCTTGGTTCATTACTGTTGGTGTCCACTCCCTCAAAGCTGACTTAGATTCCCGCAAAGACCTCGGTCTTTCCGGTCCCTCCTCTTCTCGCCTAAAGGAAGAGTCCACAGTAGCCGGTAATGGCGTACTTGTCTCCATTGGTCTTGGGAAATGAACCACTCTTACTCCAAACCCATTCCCACTCTCACTGTTTCCTTCCTCCCTTCCCGTCGGTACGGAGCTCCCTTCTCTCACTCGGTCTGGGTCATATACCGGTACTATAGGGCCAATTGTAACCGGTACTGTCAAGGAGTCCGGTAATCTTGTGTTCCCCGCAGGAGGCTGTGTTATCATAGACGTCGTTGCCCCTTCCGTTCCTGTGGAAATCCTTCCCACCACTCTCATGCTAGTCTGATTCTGGCTCTCATCAACTATTGCTACTGCTGGGGTCGTCTTTCCCTCTTCTGAATCTGGATTAAATGGTGGTGGCCTCTCTGCCAACAACCTATCTAACAAGCTGTCATCTAGATCACTGTCTTCCTCATCGACTCTTATTATTTTCCCATTTTGTACTAACAATGGGTACAACTTATCTCCTTCGATCGTGTCCGCTCTCCACTTTTTCTCCAATGCATCCCACCTTGCATCTTGGAATGCCCTGACCGATTTCTTCACCCTTTCTTGACACCTGTCCTTCTTCCTATCATACGCTGCTCTTATCCACGCATGTAGTGCCTCAAACTGTGTCGGTCTAGGTAGTGGTCGTAATGAAGCCATTACACTCTTTAGCTGGTACAGCACCTCTAACCTGAAAGTACCATATCGAGGGAACGACAATTCTCCTTCTGCTTCTGTCATTTTATGCCAATTCTCAAGCCAAATTATGGTATGCAATCCTACATTCTTTGCCATATAATGTGCTGGTGTGTCCTCAGGAGGAGCTTCCTCTCCCTCCCGAACAACCACATGTCTATCACCTCTACAAAGTTCCCGTAAAGCTTTAAAACATTTCATGATGAATCAACTTTGTATTCGCACTCAAGATGTCCGCTTTTACTTCCTGAAATCAATTCACCAATACCAGCGCGGCTCACACCAACCGGCCTATCGCAGCGCGGCACTTGTCTGACGTCACTTTTCCTCCGCTCGCAGCAGTTCCCCTCCTTTCTAATTCACTTGTTCTCACTCGCATCTGTCCCAATCATACTCTGAAATAATGTCCGTCCTACCGAACAATTACCTCTCTGACCGTCGGTCTTACCAATGACCGATCAGCCTCTTGAGTTTGTTGACCTCAATCTGGCAATCGTCTGTCCGCGAAACGACCGGACAATCGCCTTTAACACACTTGATAGGATTCAATCGCTCGATGTTCCGCACACTATAACCTACGACCTGCGTTGGTTATTCACACACTCACTCATGTGTTCCCTATCTTCAGTGGGTCTGTCAATGACGTCTCGTGACCCCCACAACCTCTGGTCAACGTTCTCAACTCTGGGTGTATTCTACACCACAATAAATCTCCTGGTCCCGCGCGCGCTCACGGTCCGTTTCTCAATCACACAACGTTCGTTCCAACTCCGCAAAACATCACACAACAATAAAACACCGCAATCTACCAAACATCACTCTTTTCATACTCACTCTACTACGAACTGCTACTTCCGCCGCACCGGCACTTTCCGTCAGTTTTCCACGACCTCCGACATCCTTCTCCCGCGGTCTTCTGGATCTGCGTCACTCGGGCTTTATGGGGCAACTTAATCTCCTATCTTGCTCTAGATCTCCCCTTACCATCAAAGGTAACCATCCTACTCTGCTACCAACTGATAACGCCGATTCTTATCTAATTATCTATAAGAACCTTCTGGTCGCCAAGATCTTTTTACCTGTTGAATAGTGTAAAGGAGAGAATCTCATCCGGTTAGATATCAGCATTCATTTTATCTGAAAGGACCACTGACTCCGAATTCAAGTTTGAGAATTTATTATCGCCAAAAATAACTGAACGTGCAAGCACCTCAACACGAGGTTAAAGAAATAGATGGGCACTAATACAAATAATAATCTACGCAGGAATCTCATCCGACTCAGGATAAGGAGAATAGAAAGTTCTAGAAGGATCAACCAGACTATGATTGCTCCAATTTCTAAGTTGCTCTTCATTGGCCTAAGCAAGCTTAAAATCAATTGCTGTCCCTACACTAACGCTAAGTGACATCCCTGCATAACGATTTCCCAGGCAAGAAAGAATAAAGGTGTCAGCTGTGAGGACTTCCTAAGAAGTGCAATCACATAATACCTAAGCTCAGCTCTGTCCTTCTCTCTGGCCTCCCCTACCTCTTCTCTGGCCTCCTCCCTCAGGGCACTATCCCTAATACAAAACCACAATACAATTGTACACGCCTTGGTCACGCCTCCTTGGCCAGGTCTTCCTTCTTGTGCTTTTCCATCGAAACGGTTACTTCATCCTGGACGGTTGCGTTGACCTTGAGTCCCAGGCACCTTCTCCGCTGAAAGTATCATCCCTACATTCCATCTAACTCCCGTACCATGCCTCCCTTCTCTCTAGCTTTTGAAAACAAAGAGTTAGTCTTACTAACGAGACATGTGTCCTTGCACCTGCAACAAAAGATACTTTCAACAGAAACCTTCTACTGTGCAAATTAAATCTACCGTTTGTGCCCAGAGAGCCTTACCAAGGGAAACTTTTCTCTGCCTACAAAATAAGCTAACATAAGAATAAACCAGGCCTTCCCTAAGCATATATGTAGTCAGGCCTTTACATAAGACTTTTAAACACACATCTTACTTTTCCCTACAAACATTTCCATTATGATTCATATGCAACCAATGAATTACATGTGCAACTTTAATATGGTGCACGTTTAAACTACTGCAATTACATTACACACACAAACTAATTTCTCTATGCATTATGTTCACATAATTCAATAAGCATTACATTACATCATTATCCTAACACCATTATACTGCTGAGTTCACTTTGTCTCAGTGAACTATTCATTCTTTACTAAACATGCATGAGTATACAATGGGATATAACGAATATATGTCTGAATACATATGGGTGCGGCCTATCAGTGATTATGATGCACCCCTACAATTCACAAGAACATTTCGCTCTATCAGTCCCACGCACAATGTCAATAGTCAACCACCATTGGATAGGTAGTGCATACTCCCCACTAATATCGGAGCCGCGCCGTGCACTATCCCTTGTGTTCTTCAATCACAAAACCCTTCTTTTTTCCTTTATTTTTTTTCTTCAGCTTTCCGTCCCCTTTCCGAGCTCATCACCTTTTTTATATCCTACAAGACCCTTGTGTTCCTCTCTCATAATCCCCGTTGAACAAGGCTGTCCCCTATATGAACAAACTACCCCCATACTCCACCCACGCTATCCTGTAAGTGTTTTCATTCTTATCTACAGATTTAAGGCATTTTTCTTTTCAAGGGAACAAGAGAATAGTGACAAGGCAATAAGAGAGAGAGAGAAACTTTTAATATAGGTATTTTCAATACTCAAGGCCAGTACGGTCAGTATACAGTTGCGACCTGCAAACACATGTCACTGTACTTGATATCTTAAGATACACCCCAAAAACTCCCACAAACCCTAACAAATACAACAGAACACAGACAGACACATACAAAAACACATCTTCTCTTCCATGTTCTGAAACCTAGAAAAAACAAGGAAGGAAAAAATACTTTGGCACCAACTTATTATTTTAATCAACAATATATATTTATACATCCCTGCGTCCAGGGTGTATGAGAACTTTACAAACCTTAAATTTAGGAAAATTCAAATATTTATTATGTATCAACATCTCCACTACGAAGAATACACGCTAAACCCACTAAACTATCCGTGTGTGCACAGCACCCTTCTATTTGCAGTCACGCGACAGTGTGACAATATGTGGCTTAATGTTTGGAACCCTGCCCGGAGTCCGTGGTGAGCCTTAAAGGAGAAGTTAACATGTCTTAATATGAAAGCGCGTGCATCTTTTAATCTTCTTAATATCATGATTCGTTCTACATTGAATGAATTGTTGGTTTCGCATTTCTCAGATTGGGGGGAAATTGGTGTCGCCGGTCTTTGGAGCGGACCATACTGGCACAGAAGGACAGTAGAGGCAGGAGAAGGGGCTCCCCCGTTACTGCACCCGGAGGGGCACTAGAGACAGTGGGATGGTGAATGGAAGTGGGGTGCTGTTCTGTTACCTCTAGATCTGACCCTGCCTTTACCCTGTTTTCCTTTTTTTCTCATTCTTAAGCCACATATTTCCCACATCCTTGCTATAATAGTCCAGTTCTATATTCAACGTGTTCTGTAAAACACTCCTGCCATTGTGCAAGCAGCTTTGCAGCATGTGCACAAACCCCTTGAGCATAGTTTATGGTCTCCTGAAGAAGCGGTGGTACTGCATGATGATTGAGACGGGGGGTGGGGGGGGCAACACCCCCTCAGTTGTTGAAGATACAATGGCTGTCCCTACTGTGTTGAAGACAGTTTCACTTCTACTACACAAGGGGTGCGGAAGGATGTCTCCGGGACTACTTCTCAGAGCTCATATCCATGCATGACATGACGGTGGTAAACAAAACACATTCACACACTTATGGTGTACATACATGCACTTATGGTGTACATACATGCACTTATGGTGTACATACATGCACTTATGGTGTACATACATGCACTTATGGTGTACATACATGCAGTCCTGCTCAATAGCATTGGTAGGAAGCGGAAGGAGCGCGGAAACACACATTCATGCACCAGGAATGGTGAAAGGAAACCTAGTCTAGTGATGGTGTAAAGCAGCCGAAAAGGTGCCAGACATTAGCCCAGGATGGCACTGTCACAGCAGCATAAACAAACAATATCTAAAAGTGCTAAAACAACAGTAATATCTAAACCTCAATCAGCATTAAAAACAGCACGCGGTACCGAAATAAAAAGTGCATGAACACATGGCATAGCCACCCCTCGGTGCGCAGTCAAACACTCATCCATTAGGCTGGCACTCAACTGTCCCAGTGACCTCAACCGGTCCAAAACATGCACCCCTTCATCTCGGAGTAATCCGACACAAAACCTATGTCACCTCCTCTTGTATCCAGGGAGGACCCCGCTGCACAAGTGGAGACCAAACTGGGGCTCAGAACCTAGTGAAACCCTCAATTGTCAGTCAGGCCAAACCCTGGGTAGGAGTGTACCACCAGGCCAACCGAGGAGACAAGTTAAAGCAGCACTCACTGCTCCCCGCAATCCCACAAGGAGAACCACCCTCTTTTATTTGCCGTTATTAAAACACAATACTTCTGGTATACCAAACTCTTTCAAAATAGTGCACAGCTTTGACCATCAGGATCCTTGGCGGTTGAGGTGTGTCCTGTGGCTAATGCAACAAGTGAGAGACCTCCCCCTCCCTCCCCCCCCCCCCGGTCAGGGAGAGGACACATAAAAACAAAAAGACCGAAAAGAGACAAAAGCAAGGAGAAGATTCAACAAACAAAATATTACCATATTACACTTAGCAGGATATCCTGAGGAGACATTGCATATGAAACCTGCAATGTCACAAGATAGGATGAAAAGCAAAACTGGGCACGAGCAGGAAACAGCAAGGGCGAGTGCAGGGGGGCCACTGACACTTACAATTGGTTGTTGTGGAGACGTGGAGGGGGCAAACAACAGAATTCTCAGAGGGCGGAGCTGTCATGTCAGAGGCCTTGAACTGTCCGTCCACCGATCCAGAGTGAACATCGAAGGTGATCGCCTCTCTGAGGACAGCATTCTTCACCAAATGTAGAACCTGAGGAGCTAATTAAAGAAACCAAGACAAAGTCAGATGTCATAGGCAGCTTTATACATGAATTCATGGGGGCTGCTAAAAAATAGCAGCATTTCTAGTTAGCAGAACTTTACAAGATCTTTGATACCAAAAAACCACAAGAAGGCGTGTTCAGCACATGTCCAATATCCAATCATGCTACAGTAAAAGGTAATTTCTTCACTATTGTAGACAATACGTGGTGTGTTGCTAATCAAAAGAGGCAAGGGTCACACAAGCATTAAGCGTCGAGCCAATCATAGTGACATAACACCTCGTGGTACATGCATGAAGCAGATGGTGACAGGTAATGGTGTCTACATATCCTGGTGGCTGCGATAATCAAATGTGTCCAGACAGGGTTGTACTCAATGCCTGTGCAATCAACTTTTGGCATTTGGTCTTTGCTATATATGGACATACGTTGACACATTCCTTGCTCAGAAAGTATGTCAGCAACTTGTTACGGGTATTGTACATCTAGTGATATTTCACTGTATAAGTTAAAAGGACGTAAGCTCAACCTTAGGGCAGATTACTTGTTCCGCGTTTTCCAGAGGCCTTATCATCATTGAGTATCGCAGGACAAGACTATAAGAACAGAATGGACTCCACACAAAGTGAAACAGGATTCCACAGCTGGAATGGTGACCACTTTCAAGATGTACTGGTATAATCCCACTGTCGATCAATGACAGAGAGTTTGTGTCAACGTTGTGCTATTTGTCAGAAACAAAACATGGGCAAAAAGGTTGCAGTGACCATGAGCCACATTGGAAAATCTGTTGGTCCTTTCAACTGTCTCCAGCTTGACTTTGTGGCGGTGTGCTGGTGCAATCAATTGAGGTACAACCTTGTCATTGTGTGATGGGTCAAGGCATATCCCTATAAACATAGGGCTATGGGGAAGTGACCCCTAATGCCCAGAGGGTTGAGAGGATTCCATACTGGAGTATAACCTCCCAAGTCAAGATATTTTATCACAAAAAATACTCCTATAGATTAACTGATGGTTAACATAAAAACTGTGTTACCTAAATACGATAGGGAGGTGTCTATGTGAAGATCTAGAACTGCAGACACCCAAGGGTGCGCAAGGAAGCAATTCCTTTTTGTTTAGTTACCTCACACACCCTAGTGGTGTCATGCTTCATCATCGGGTCACCCCAACGCCTATAAGTTGGGGTGGGCTCAACCACAGTGTTGGGAAGCTCTTTGGAAAGTGAAGACCAGGGGATTATAGATAAAAATCCTCCGACAGGCCCGGTTTCCCTTTATTATTGGGTCTGTCAGGGATATTAAAAATAATTAAAAAGAAATGGGTCAATGGGAGTGATAATGGTCCTATGACCTATTGCCAACATGTTTCAGTCCTGGGATGGCCGTAAAGGTCCTGGACTTTCTTCAGGGCAGAGGTCGTCCTCCCTGGGAACAACAGTGAAAGGGAGTCCCTATCCTGTGAACGAAAAAGGGCAGAGTAGCTGCTCCTTTTGTATAAATAACAGATGATTAATCTGTTATACGCAGTCCTTCATCTCTGAAAAACACAAGAAACAAAACAAACACCATATCGTTTCCATTGCATAAACATCATTTGTGTAGTTATTAACACCCCTAATTAGGTGCGTCAACTGTGACCCAACATTTAAATAAATGCCAGGTGAGTGTGCAAATGGAAATTCTCATTTACATCATACTCATGCCATACACAATTATATCTGTAACATAATAGTGCTATGTGGCAGATAAATGTGCGGTGGCGATTTTACTCGCATACTGACATTATCAGCATGCCAGTGTGTGTACTTATTCCAAAGTGAAAATATCGCGTGACAGTCTATAAGAACAGCACTAGGCTGCTATCAAGCAGTGTACTATTGTGCAGGTATATACTCGCATCTTTGCTTTAAAAATACTAATCATAATAAAAGCATCCATTTTCTTACCCATTTTGCGGAGAAAAACTGTGTCACAGGGGCCCGCTAGGCGTGATGGAATAGCCCTGTAGTCACACTCTGTTGTATTGTTTGGGGGTGGGGAGAAGATGAAGTATACCGGAAGTTTTTAGTCAGGGCAAACAGTCTGTGTTTAGCAAAGTAACACGACTAAACCTGTTGTAACCTCCTGTCACCCCCTACTTACTTCTTCAAGGGTCCTATCCCGCCTGTGTACCTACTTGGTCCGAGTCCCGGCTTTCGCTCTTCACTGCCGTTGAACAGGGATATAAATACTTTTATTTTAGCGGGAAAACCTCAATTGAGTGTCACGCCCATGGTATGCTCAAGTGCCGTTAGGCACGTAGATGCGTGTGTGATGTGCCATAGAGGATCATGGGATTTGAAGTCTTTTTACAAAATGGTGTCTCGATCCGAAAAATCGGTTCGCATTGGTGTTAGATTTACCGAAGAAGCCTCGATGTAGGGCTGACTCAACAGCGTAATTCTAATATCGTGACACACTTAAATTTACATATGTGTCACACAATATCTACATACGGGTGGGAGTTTGTTGGCAGATTAAAGAAAACACATTTTTTCATGCTCGGAAATCAGTGTATAATTAAGATGACAAGCAAGATGTCAGTGTCATGATGGAAGGGGATAATGGGAACAATAGTTCCTTTGCATTTAGATGGAACTCGAGCAGTAAAGTTTTAGTCTATTATACTAGTGTGTATAAATGAGTATTTAGAAATGGTCACTTTATACATTTTAATCAGAAAGGAAAAACCAAAGACTATCCAAAGATACTGTTCATATAGCATCTCCATTTGTCATAACAGGAGAGATAGCAGAGATGATATGTAGCTCAGTAATATTTATTTATTTAGCTGATTCCAAGGTATAGAATCATTCAGACCAATTTCATATGTCTTCAAACGATACACCCATCGTTGTTCTCGTTCTAGAAGTCTATTCGTCAGATTGCCTGAGCCTTTCACTTTCTTATAGAGAAAGTGAACGAGAACAACGATGGGTGTATCGTTTGAAGACATATGAAATTGGTCTGAATGATTCTATACCTTGGAATCAGCTAAATAAATAAATATTACTGAGCTACATATCATCTCTGCTATCTCTCCTGTTATGACAAATGGAGATGCTATATGAACAGTATCTTTGGATAGTCTTTTGGTTTTTCCTTTCTGATTAAAATGTATAAAGTGACCATTTCTAAATACTCATTTATACACACTAGTATAATAGACTAAAACTTTACTGCTCGAGTTCCATCTAAATGCAAAGGAACTATTGTTCCCATTATCCCCTTCCATCATGACACTGACATCTTGCTTGTCATCTTAATTATACACTGATTTCCGAGCATGAAAAAATGTGTTTTCTTTAATCTGCCAACAAACTCCCACCCGTATGTAGATATTGTGTGACACATATGTAAATTTAAGTGTGTCACGATATTAGAATTACGCTGTTGAGTCAGCCCTACATCGAGGCTTCTTCGGTAAATCTAACACCAATGCGAACCGATTTTTCGGATCGAGACACCATTTTGTAAAAAGACTTCAAATCCCATGATCCTCTATGGCACATCACACACGCATCTACGTGCCTAACGGCACTTGAGCATACCATGGGCGTGACACTCAATTGAGGTTTTCCCGCTAAAATAAAAGTATTTATATCCCTGTTCAACGGCAGTGAAGAGCGAAAGCCGGGACTCGGACCAAGTAGGTACACAGGCGGATAGGACCTTGAAGAAGTAAGTAGGGGGTGACAGGAGGTTACAACAGGTTTAGTCGTGTTACTTTGCTAAACACAGACTGTTTGCCCTGACTAAAAACTTCCGGTATACTTCATCTTCTCCCCACCCCCAAACAATACAACAGAGTGTGACTACAGGGCTATTCCATCACGCCTAGCGGGCCCCTGTGACACAGTTTTTCTCCGCAAAATGGGTAAGAAAATGGATGCTTTATTATGATTAGTATTTTTAAAGCAAAGATGCGAGTATATACCTGCACAATAGTACACTGCTTGATAGCAGCCTAGTGCTGTTCTTATAGACTGTCACGCGATATTTTCACTTTGGAATAAGTACACACACTGGCATGCTGATAATGTCAGTATGCGAGTAAAATCGCCACCGCACATTTATCTGCCACATAGCACTATTATGTTACAGATATAATTGTGTATGGCATGAGTATGATGTAAATGAGAATTTCCATTTGCACACTCACCTGGCATTTATTTAAATGTTGGGTCACAGTTGACGCACCTAATTAGGGGTGTTAATAACTACACAAATGATGTTTATGCAATGGAAACGATATGGTGTTTGTTTTGTTTCTTGTGTTTTTCAGAGATGAAGGACTGCGTATAACAGATTAATCATCTGTTATTTATACAAAAGGAGCAGCTACTCTGCCCTTTTTCGTTCACAGGATAGGGACTCCCTTTCACTGTTGTTCCCAGGGAGGACGACCTCTGCCCTGAAGAAAGTCCAGGACCTTTACGGCCATCCCAGGACTGAAACATGTTGGCAATAGGTCATAGGACCATTATCACTCCCATTGACCCATTTCTTTTTAATTATTTTTAATATCCCTGACAGACCCAATAATAAAGGGAAACCGGGGCCTGTCGGAGGATTTTTATCTATAATCCCCCTGGTCTTCACTTTCCAAAGAGCTTCCCAACACTGTGGTTGAGCCCACCCCAACTTATAGGCGTTGGGGTGACCCGATGATGAAGCATGACACCACTAGGGTGTGTGAGGGTAACTAAACAAAAAGGAATTGCTTCCTTGCGCACCCTTGGGTGTCTCAAGGCATATCCCACCTGTTGAAGTGACAGTTTGACAGTCGCCAAGCTATTGCTGCAGGAGTTGATACCGTGGTTTAGTATGCCAGTTTATCTTCATTGGATCAAGGAACTCACTTTAAAAGTGAGGACATGCAGTTGTTGTGTACAGCATTAGGAATCAACCAGAAATTACACTGTAGCTACAGACTGGAAGCTTCTGGCATTGTAGAGAGATTGAGCGGAATGATCAAAGCTAAATTGTCCAAGGCCTGTGCCTCCATGCCACTGAAACTCCCCTGCTCTATCCTTGGTGTTGATGAGCATTCGAAGTACCCCTTGTAAGCAAACAGGTGCTGATGGGGAGAGTCATGCAAATTCCTTCTGTTCTTGTAATTGCTCTTGTGAATGTCACAGATGACCTGGTTCTTAAGTACTGTAAGGGATTAACTGATGTGGTGCGTTTTATCTCCCATCTGGTTGATGTTTCTACTCCAGCTGTCCAAGACTCCCCAGGACATGATTTGAACCTCGGTCATTGGGTTCACATTAAGAAACCTGTTTGCAAGTCGTGTCTGGAAGAGCACCGGAGAGACCCTTATCAAGTGATCTTGGTCACTAACACTGCTGTCAAGTGTGCTGATGAGCCGAGCTGGATACACTCCTCCACACCAAAAGGGTAAGATACGAAGAGGAAGAAACGGAGCCAACATCCACTAACTGTAGTAATGAGTTTCCATGTGTAGAGGTGAAGTAGTAGACGTAGCCGAGTAGTATCTTTGTAGGTTATTTATTAAGTCCATAACATCAGTGGTAGCAGCCCCACCAGGAGCAGCCTGCTAGCTGCTCAGCCCATCTTCAACTGTCAACACTCACACCAGGCACCCAAGCATTCCACTCATGTCCATCACACCAACATTCCATACAGAACACTCACACTGGCTGAGCAGCTAGGAACCAGATAACAGGGAACATTATAAACACAACAGGAAGATACTATACTAACTCCTCAAGTCAACTCTATGTTTGAGATCTCTGAGGCTTCAGAAGAAGAAGGAGACCTGTTGGAAGGCCCACAATCTCAGGACACATCCCAGGCGGAGACGTTGTTATTCCAGCAACTACTGTGATACTGAACTCTGGATTGCAAATGCGCAGTCACCAAAACTGCGAAAACTGATGGAGAGTTGAAACCAACCACCCAGGGCTAAGATCGCAAGAATCAGAGGGCTTTGTGGTACAATGGAGTTCCACCTCTGAGAGCTAATCAGCCTCATCAAAACCAGAAATTTCAAGCACCTCCAAGGATTAGTGCCTGTCTAAGGAAGGCCGGTCAAAGACTGCAACCGCTCGAAAGAAGCCCTTGACAACTACAAAGAGACCTGATACAATCAGGGAAGTTAGTGAGTTAGAAGTACCAGAACAAGCTGACCAACCTGCCATTGTGGATAAAAGCTTAGAATTGACTGTTATCAAATGACCCAGGAGAAAGTGGATCGTAAATGGAAAGTATTCAGGCCCAGATACGACATACCATGCTAAAATCAACTTCGATTCTGATGATTGCCTGACCGACATTGGTGAGCCTTCGAGTAGAAGACTCATCTATGCTAAATCACTGACAAACGTTAAAAAGGACATCGAGAGAGTCAGGGTAATGGTCAGAGGACGTTAGAGCCTTAGGTCTCCAGATGACGCAGAATAGAAATCCCTGTAGTTTTTGATGGGGGTAGTGACTGTAGGATAAACTTTAGAGGACTAACTGCAGTGGTCAAGAATTCTGAGATTTCGTTGATCCCATTTAAGTTAACAAGGCGCAGCAACGCTGTAAATATTTGCTTGTAACCTTGGCGGATGACATTTTTGTCTCTTCGTTTGGATGGCTGTTGAATGTTTATCTTCTAGGAGGTGATATCTCTCATACTCCAGTGAACATTAAAATTACAGGTGTTTGCAGTAAAACAGTACACCACAGCGTGAAAGTGTTTACAGATACAGGGGCAGATTTATCAACGCAAGGGGCGCAAGGATGACGCAACCACTAAGTCAGATATATCAAGCTACACACATAGAAAGGGGAGAAAGACTCAGGATTGTTTTGTGGAGGAAGGAACACCTTTGTGGCTTTCTGTGCTATGTGAAATATTGATAAATCTACCCCACAATGTCTATTTTCATATGTTAGCGGAATACGTGAAAGTTATGCAGGTAGGGAACTGCTACGTATACCTTCCAGCCTCTGCTGAAGCGAAGCATAGTTTCATTTGGTATTCAGACAAAATATCAAAACCAAAATATCGTCATACCAAAATATTGTGTCTAAAATCGAGTGATATAGAAATATCGTCTGCAAGAATATCATTGTCAAGAATATCGATTTTAAGGTAAGTAATATCGATTTAGAAAATATTGAAATCATTAATATCATTTATAAAAATATAGTTGTTCATAATATCGTTTTTTTAATATTGTTATGTATTTTAGTTTATATTTTAAATGTATATGTAATAAATGTTTTGTATAATTATTGTTTATGTTTTTTAATGTAGTTGTTACTTTTTTAATAGTTATTACATTTTGTTTAATAAATGTCTGTGATTTTTAGTAACATAGCAGTTTGTGGAGTTTACAGGAGTACAGGAAGGGAAGTAATTTAATTCTAATTAATTAATAAATACATTTGCTTAATATTAATTATTTAATTGATAATTAATTATGTTAATTGTGTAAAAAACAATTACGTTAACTTCTAGATGCGGGTTGTGGGTTTTATAGGGGAATTGGGTGGGAAGTAAATTAATTGTAATTCATTTTTATGGTATAGAGGCTGCACTGACTGGAGTGGGAATAGTACATTTTACCCCTTTGCAATCAATCACTTTCCCTACTGTTGCACTGTGTGTGGTGCAAATAGTTAAATGTATCTCTCATGAATCCAACACTTTCCCTACTCTTGTACTAAATAGAGTAGGAATAAAAAAAAATTACTCTTCAGCAATTAAACATTTTCCACATTGTTGCACTGCTTGGAGTAGGAGTAGTAAAAGTTACCTCTCCTGAGTCAAACATTTTTCATACTTTTGTATAAATTGTAGTGGGAATAGTATATGTATTATTTATAGAACTTTATAGTTTAGTTTTCGTTATTCAAAATTAAATTGTTATGCTTTTGTGAATGTAAAAATATAATATTAATAATGTGATCCTGATAGTTTTTTATGTTGTTTACTTTTTTAATTGTAATTAAATTGGTATGTTTTTTAATGTCATTATGTTATTGGGTATATGTATATATATATTATCTACTGCCGGTCGCCAGTAGATAGTTATAGTTAGGATCTATTTTCCAAAAGGAAATCCGCAACATTCTATTTGAAATAACTCTTGCGTCGGTTGACGAATCTTCGGGAAATTTTCAAACTTTGTGGCCCGCTCCGGTCCGCTCTTATCCTGAAAGTCTCAGGGTGATTCGTCAAGCGGGGGCCGAGAAAAAAGGGGGGTCCCAAAACATGTTTTCCCCATTCATTTTCCCATAGGAAACTTTAGCCACGGCTACAGCCCGAACTGCTGAACGGAATTACACCAAATTTGGCAAAGAGGTAGTTCTTGGTTCAGAAAGAACCCTTTTTATTAAATGGTGTAAATCCGTTCAGTAGTTCCTGAGAAAATCAAAAGTAAAATCACATATATATCTATGGCCGCGTCGGATTCGCGCACCCTGGCACCCTGCGCGCACCGTCCCGATCACGAGCTGCATGCTATTTGGCTGTCAAGTGGCTGTCAACACTCCAAATCAGGAAGTGTTGGCAGCCATTTTGTGCCTCGGTAGAACCGAGGCACAGAATCAAGTGCGCAAAACGCACAAAGGGGGCAGGGTAGAAACACCCTGACCCCCTAGGTCTGCTCAGGGGGTCCCACAAGGACCCCCTGGGCAGAAAAAAGCATTTTTTTTTTTTTTAAATCTGCGGGATGCGCTTAGGGTGCGCGGATCCCGCCGAAAAAAGAAAATAAACGAAGCGCGGTCTCCCGCGCTTCGTTGTTAATTGGCCCCCGGGTGGGCCAAGTCTTGGGGGCATGCAGGGGGTTATGAAATTAATGAATGGGGGGCCTCTAAGGCCCCCCCAAGCCCCGGGGACTGCCATCCCCCGGGGCTTCTTTTTTTTATTTTCTAATTACCTGTGTGGGGGGCTTCAGCCCCCCCACATGCCCCGGGGACCGCCACCTCCCCGAGGCACTAAAGATTTAAATATGGGGTCCGTTACGGACCCCAGAGCCCCGGGACCACCACCTCCCGGGGCTTTCAAGATGGTGGGAGGGGGCCGCACGGCCCCCTCCTGGAGCCCTTGATGGCCCTGGGGACCGCCACCCCCAGGGCCGGCTCCTGCAGTGTCCCGGGGTGCCTACCCCGGGACACTGTAGTTTGCTATGGCAGGGCGGGAGCCTCGCGGCTCCCGTCCTGTCATAGCAAACTGCTTTGGTTTTGGAAGAGAGAGCAGGAAACCTGCTCTCTCTTCCAAAAACCAAAGACAAATGCTTTTCCACACGGGGAGCTGCATCTTAGCAGCTCCCCATGTGGAAAAGCAATGCCGGCTCCCGCAGGACGCGGGGAGCCGGCGGGACTGTGGGGGGATTGGGGACCCCCCCCTCGCGGCCCCCCTCCCCAAAATTTAATTTAAAAAAATAAATAAAACAAAGGCCGGCCCCGGGGATGGGGTCCCCGGGGCCATAAGTGGCCTGAGGAGGGGGCAACGCAGCCCCCTCCATAAGTTATTTAAAAAAAAAAAAGAAGGCCATGCCCTGGGGGATGGGGTCCTTGGGGCCGATTAAGGCCTTGGGAGGGGGGCCACGCGGCCCCCTTCCAAATTTTTTTTTTTTTTTTTAAAAGAGGGGGCAGGCCCTGGGGGATGGGGTCCCCAGGGCCAATAAATTAGAAAAAGAAGGGGGGCCACACAGCCCCCTTCTTAAAACAAAAAAAACAAAAAAAAAACGGCATCGCGCCGGAGGCCACGCCCCCTCCTTGCAGCACTCTGCAAACGCGCCCCCTGGCGCGTTTGCAGATGGGGAACGAATTCCCCTTGAATACTGGGGGTCCGTGGGGGCCAACTAGCCCACCAGGGACCTCCAGTATGCGCCAGGGGGCTGCATTGCAGAGAGGTGTACAGAGGCCGCGCCCCTTTTTACACCTCTCTGCAACGCAGCTCTGTGGTGCTTTTTGGAGGTACATGGTGGGCTAGTTGGACTCCAGGGACCCTCAGGATTCAAGGGGACTTAATCCCCCAACTTAAAACGCGCCACGGGCGCGTTTGCACAGTGGTGAAGGGGCGGGGCTTCAGGTGACATGTGTGCAAACAGGCCCCATGGCGCGTTTTAAGATGGGGATTTAAATCCCCTTCAATCCTGAGGGTCCCTGGGGCCAACTAGCCCACCAGGTACCTCCAGTAAGTGCCACGGAGCTGCGTTGCAGAGTGTTGTAAAAGGGGCGTGGCCTCTGAACACCTCTCTGCAACGCAGCTCTCTGGCGCATACTGGAGGTACCTGGTGGGCTAGTTGGACCCTAGGGACCCTTGGGATTGAGGAGGAATTAATTCTCCAACTTAAAACGCGCCACAGGGCGTGTTTGCAGACATGTCACCTCAGGCCCCACCCCTTCCTTCACCATTGTGCAAATATTCCTCTAAAATCAGCCGAACTACGAATTCCGATTTACTCACCTGTTATCAGGAGAGACCTCAGTGCTGCATCTTTGAGCCCAGTACTGATCCTGAAAAGTAATTTTAACCATACTTACCAGTAACTTGAATTTCCTTCCATAGGCTAACATTGACTGGTTTCACTTGGAAATTCTTCTAAGTGTGGAGTTTTGGAACTTTATAATATTCCTCTAAAATCAGCCGAACTACGAATTCCGATTTACTCACCTGTTATCAGGAGAGACCTCAGTGCTGCATCTTTGAGCCCAGTACTGATCCTGAAAAGTAATTTTAACCGTACTTACCAGTAACTTGAATTTCCTTCCATAGGATATCATTGCCTGCTTTTTGCTGAAAAAGTTGCTGTGTGGATTTTGAAACTTACAAATATTCCTCTAAAATCAGCCGAACTACGAATTCCGATTTACTCACCTGTTATCAGTAGAGACCTCAGTGCTGCATCTTTGAGCCAAGTACTGATCCTGAAAAGTATTTTTAACCGTACTTACCAGTAACTTGAATTTCCTTCCATAGGCTAACATTGACTGTTTTCACTTGGAAATTCTTCTAAGTGTGGAGTTTTGGAACTTTATAATATTCCTCTAAAATCTGCCGAACTACGAATTCCGATTTACTCACCTGTTATCAGGAGAGAACCCAGTGCTGCATATTTTAGCCCAGCACTGACCCTGAAAAGTAATTCTAACCGTACTTACCAGTAACTTGTATTTCCTTCTTTAGGAATCCATTGTCTGGTTTTCAGCAGAAAAGTTTCAAAGTGTCGATTTTCACAAACTACAAATATTCCTTAAAAATCGCCTGTATGACTTAAACGCATTCTTTCAACTGTTTACAGGAGATGCACCAGTGCTGGATCCAGGATCCAGCACTGAGTAAGAAAAAGTAACGATAACACTACTTACCTGCTAAGTGAATTTCCTCCCATAGGATAACATTGGTGATTCTATGTGAAGAAGTTTCTAAGTGTCAACTTTTAAAATACAATAATATTCCTTAAAAATCACTACTGTAACCAAAACGCTTTTACTCAACTGTTTACAGGAGATGTCCCAGGACTGAATCTAGGATCCAGTACTGTGGTTAGAAAAAGTAATCCATAAAGTAACTAATTGCATTTAACTAGAAATTCACATTGAGCTCAATGTTGCATTGTTTGAAATTGTGTTGCCCATTGCAACAACTGTAACTACTGTACTTAAAAGTCTATTGCCTATTTGCAAAGTATTTAAACTAAAGTAATTCATTCTGAGAAAGTATATTTTGTAATGTAATGTATAATGTAATTACAATGTAATTTAAAAAATAAAATATCTAAAAATAAATAGTTTAAAAAAATTTAGTAAATCAGTATCAAAAAAATAAATATAACAATTAATACATTTAAAAATTGTCATTTACAAAACCTTTGAAATTCACTGAAAAAAACCATAGATTCCAGACATGTTATAGTTAGGAATTAGCATTTAAAAAACCTTTGAAATTCACTGAAAAAACCATAGGTTTTAGGGACAGTTATAGGTAGTTGGACATTGCACTCGTACAAAACCCGTGAAATTCCCCCGTTATAGTTAGTTCAGCTAACTATAACTCGCGCCCCCGCAATGCACTGCTGATGACGTCACATATTACATCACTCATGACATGGTCAGTGACATCACTGATGACATCATCCACGTGATAATCTGATGCACCTCCTCACACCCCAATATAACCTTTGATACACCCACTCTAAATTACAGACTGCCATTCGCAAAACCATAGACACTCCAACACCAATAACTACATACCCACTCACTGATTCTTAGGTCTACGCACACATCCACTCACTCACCCGTACAGTCACTCATACTTATGGTCACTCAGTACAGGACTATCATATGCACTCTTACTCCTATATAGACACTCAAACACCGCCACTCATCCATAGAGGTACTCACACACCTAGTCAGTCATGCAAATAATTAAACACACTGCCATTTACTCACCTATACAGTTATACACACACCAGCTCACTTACTCATACAAATACTAGCACATTCTTACGCTCTTATACAATCACTGATACAAGCACACACTTATCCATACAGTCACTCACTAACACACTCTTACACACACTTACCCACCCATACAGTCTATCACAGATGCACTCTTGAAACCATCCACCCAGTGAATCACCCACTCACACATCTATGCACAGAGTCGCACACACCCCTCCCACACAAACACTCAGGCACCCATACAGATACTCACACAAGCATTCAATAACTCATATAGACACTCATGTAGCTATTCACAAACACATGCAGCCACTTACACAGCAACAGACAGACGGATACAGACATTCACCCAGTTTAGTCACCAACCCATGCATTCAGTAAGATACGTTAAATCACTCACTTATACAGTCAGTCATGCACCTACTAAATCATCCATACAGACACTTACACACCCTCTCATTCTTCAATACGTCTTTTCCTATATATATTAAAAATATTTAAACTTTACAGAAACACACAGTCACTGGATGATGTCATCAGTGATGTCATTTGAGATGTCATCAGTGATGTCATCAGTGATGTCACTGACCATGTCATGAGTGATGTAATATGTGACGTCATCAGCAGTGCATTGCGGGGCGCGAGTTATAGTTAGCTGGACTAACTATAACGGGGGAATTTCACGGGTTTTGTACGAGTGCAATGTCCAACTAACTATAACTGTCCCTAAAACCTATGGTTTTTTCAGTGAATATATATATATATATATATAATTAAATACAATACTTTTTAAAATTAAAATATCAATTGAAAATATTAGTTTAATAATATTTGTAAATATATATGTAATGAAATATATATATATATATATTCACTGAAAAAACCATAGGTTTCAGACACGTTATAGTTAGAAATTAGCATTTAAAAAACCTTTGAAATTCACTGAAAAAACCATAGGTTTTAGGGACAGTTATAGTTAGTTGGACATTTCACTCGTACAAAACCATAGAAATTCCCCCGTTATAGTTAGTTCAGCTAACTATAACTCGCGCCCGCAATGCACTGCTGATGGCGTCACATATTACATCACTCATGACATGGTCAGTGACATCACTGATGACATCACTGATGACATCTCAAATGACATCACTGATGACATCACTGATGACATCATCCAGTGACTGTGTGTTTCTGTAAAGTTTAAATATGTTTAATATATATAGGAAAGGCGTATTGAAGAATGAGTGGGTATATAAGTGTCTGAATGGATGATTTAGTACGTGAGTGACTGACTCTACAAGTGAGTGATTAAACGTATCTTACTGAATGCATGGGTTAGTGACTAAACTGTGTGAATGTCTGTATCCGTCTGTTTGTTGGTGTGTAAGTGGATGCATGGATTTGCGAATAGCTACATGAGTGTCTATATGGGTTATTGATTGGTTCTCTGAGTATCTGTATGGCTGCCTGAGTGTTTGTGTGGGTGGGGTGTGTGTGACTCTGTACATAGATGTGTGAGTGGGTGATTCACTGGGTGCATGATTTCAAGAGTGCATCTGTGATGGACTGCTTGGGTGGGTGAGTGTGTGTATAGGTGTGTTAGTGAGTGAATGTATATCTCAGTGGTACATGTGCGAGTAACTACATATGTAAAAGGCAGTATATATGTGTGTTAGAGTATTTAAATGGCTATAAGTGAGAGTGTGTGATAGTGAGACTGGCTGTATGGATGCGTGTGTGCTTGTATCAGGTATTGTATAAGAGCGTAAGAATGTGCTAGTATTTGTATGAGTAAGTGAGCTGGTGTGTGTATAACTGTACAGGTGATTAAATGGGTGTGTGATTAATTTTTTTGCATGACTGACTAGGTGTGTGAGTACCTCTATGGATGAGTGGCGGTGTGTGAGTGTTTATATAGGTGTATGAGTGCATATGATAGTCCTGTACTGAGTGACTGTAAGTATGAGTGACTGTACGGGTGAGTGAGTGGATGTGTGTGTAGACCTAAGAATCAGTGAGTGGGTATGTAGTTTTTGGTGTTGTAGTGTCTATGGTTTTGAGAATGGCAGTCTGTAATTTAGAGTGGGTGTATCAAAAGTTATATTAGGGTGTGAGAAGATGCATGAAATTATCACATGGATGATGTCATCAGTGATGTCATTTGAGATGTCATCAGTGATGTCATCAGTGATGTCACTGACCATGTCATGAGTGTTGTAATATGTGACGTCATCAGCAGTGCATTGCGGGGCGCGAGTTATAGTTAGCTGAACTAACTATAACGGGGAATTTCTATGGTTTTGTACGAGTGAAATGTCCAACTAACTATAACTGTCCCTAAAACCTATGGTTTTTTCAGTGAATTTCAAAGGTTTTTTAAATGCTAATTTCTAACTATAACGTGTCTGAAACCTATGGTTTTTCAGTGAATTTCAAAGGTTTTTTAAATGCTAATTTCTAACTATAACGTGCCTAAAACCTATGATTTTTTAAGTGAATTTCAAAGGTTTTTATATGCTAGTTTCTAACTATGCCTACAGAGGTAGGACATGTGAAGAAAGAAGCAAAAACGCACAGAAAGAAGCAAAAGATGTGCAGAAAGAACCACTAGAGGAGCAGAAAGAGGCCTTGTTGCAAAATCATCATGTGCCCACAACATTTTCAGACGGGTACTGGTGGTAACTGACTCTGACTAACCAGAGCCAGTGCTATGCTAAAAGACACTTAGAATACAGTGAAAACACCTACATACACTAGGGAACACTATGCGTTGGGGTACCCCTGTGATTAGCATGACCTCCTCTGCAAGTCCCTAGTACATAATAGGGCAGGGGGATTAAAACTACCTCTTAAAACGCGCTACAGGGCGCGTTTGCACAGTGGTGAAGGGAGGGGGGCCTGAGGTGACATGTGTGCAAACGCGCCCCGTGGCGCGTTTTAAGTTGCGGGATTAAGTCCCGTTGAATCCTGAGGGTCCCTGGGGCCCAACTAGCCCCCAGGTACCTACAGTTAGGACCACAGAGCTGAGTTGCAGAGAGGCGTTCCGAGGCCACGCACCTTTTTTCACCTCTCTGCAACGCAACTCTGTTGTGCTTACTGAAGGTACCTGGTGGGTTAGTTGGCCCCAGGGTCCCTCAGGATTCAAAGGGAATTAATTCCCCAACTTAAAACGCACCACAGGACGTGTTTGCGCACATGTCACCTGAGGCCCCGCCCCTCCCTTCACCACTGTGCAAACGCGCCCCGTGGAGCGTTTTAAGTTGGGGGATTAGGTCACCTTGAATCCTGAGGGTCCCTGGGGCCCAACTAGCCCACCAGGTACTTCCAGTAAGCACCACAGGCCTGCGTTGCAACGCCTGAAACAAATTGTGCAGTTGTGTTTAGGTAGTGAAGAGGGTCGTGCTGGGGGTAGTGTTTTAGGGTTTAGGGTAGTGCAGTGGTGTTTGTGGAGTGTAGGGGGTCATGCTGGGGGTAGATTTAGGGTTTAGGGTAGTGCAGTGGTGTTTGGGTAGTGTAGGGAGTCGTGCTGGGGGGAGTGTTTTAGGGTTTAGGGTAGTGCAGTGGTGTTTGGGTAGTGTAGGGGGTCCTGCTGGGGTAGTGTTTTAGGGTTTAGGGTAGTGCAGTGGTGTTTGGGTAGTGTAGGGGGGTCGTGCTGGGGGTAGTGATTTAGGGTAGTGCAGTGGTGTTTGGGTAGTGTAGGGGGTACTGCTGGGGTAGTGTTTTAGGGTTTAGGGTAGTGCAATGGTGTTTGGGTAGTGTAGGGGGTACTGCTGGGGGTAGTGTTTTAGGGTTTAGGGTAGTGCAGTGGTGTTTGGGTAGTGTAGGGGTACTGCTGGGGTAGTGTTTTAGGGTTTAGGGTAGTGCAGTGGTGTTTGGGTAGTGTAGGGAGTTGTGCGGGGGTAGTGTTTTAGGGTTTAGAGTAGTGCAGTGGTCTTTGGGTAGTGTAGGGGGTCGTGCGGGGCTAGTGTTTTAGGGATTAGGGTAGTGCATTGGTGTTTGGGTAGTGTAGGGGTCATGCGGGGTAGTGTTTTAGGGTTTAGGGCAGTGCAGTGGTGTTCGGGCAGTGTACAGGTCGTGCTGGGGGTGGTGTTTTAGGGTTTAGGGCAGTGCTGTGGTGTTCGGGCAGTGTAGGGGGTCGTGCTGGGGGTGGTATTTCAGGGTTTAGGGCAGTGCAGTGGTGTTCGGGCAGTGTAGGGGGTCGTGCTGGGGGTGGTGTTTCAGGGTTTGGGGCAGTGCAGTGGTGTTCGAGCAGTAAAGGGGGTCGTGCTGGGGGTGGTGTTTCAGGGTTTAGGGCAGTGCAGTGGTGTTCGGGCAGTGTAGGGGGCGGTGCAGGGGTGGTGTTTCAGGGTTTAGGGCAGTGCAGTGGTGTTCGGGCAGTGTAGGGGGTGGTGCAGGGGTGGTGTTTCAGGGTTTAGGGCAGTGCAGTGGTGTTCGGGCAGTGTAGGGGGTCGTGCAGGGGTGGTGTTTCAGGGTTTAGGGCAGTGCAGTGGTGTTCGGGCAGTGTAGGGGGTCATGCTGGGGCTGGTGTTTCAGGGTTTAGGGCAGTGCAGTGGTGTTCGGGCAGTGTAGGGGGTCTTGCTGGGGCTGGTGTTTCAGAGTCTAGGGCAGTGCAGTGGTGTTTGGGCAGTGTAGGGGGTCTTGCTGGGGCTGGTGTTTCAGGGTTTAGGGCAGTGCAGTGGTGTTTGGGCAGTGTAGGGGGTCTTGCTGGGGGTAGTGTTTCAGGGTTTAGGGCAGTGCACTGGTGTTCAGGCAGTGTAGGGGGTTGTGCTGGAGGTGGTGTTTCAGGGTTTAGGGCAGTGCAGTGGTGTTCGGGCAGTGTAAGGGGTCATGAAGGGGTGGTGTTTCAGGGTTTAGGGCAGTGCAGTGGTGTTTGGGCAGTGTAGGGGGTCGTGCTGGGGTAGTGTTTTAAGGTTTAGGGTAGTGCAGTGGTGCTTGTGTAGTGTAGGGGGTCATGCTGGGGGTAGTGTTTTAGAGTTTAGGGTAGTGCTGTGGTGTTTGTGTAGTGTAGGGGGTCATGTTTTAGGGTAGTGTTTTAGGGTTTAGGGTAGTGCAGTGGTGCTTGTGTAGTGTAGGGGGTCGTGCTGGGGGTAGTGTTTTAGGGTTTAGGGTAGTGCAGTGGTGTTTGTGTAGTGTAGGGGTCATGGTTTAGGGTAGTGCAGTGGTGTTTGGGTAGTGTAGGGGGTCGTGCTGGGGGTAGTGTTTTAGGATTTAGGTTAGTACAGTGGTGTTTGGGTAGTGTAGGGGTCGTGCTGGGGGTAGTGTTTTAGGGTTTAGGGTAGTGCAGTGGTGTTTGTGTAGTGTAGGGGGTCATGGTTTAGGGTAGTGCAGTGGTGTTTGGGTAGTGTAAGGGGTCATGAAGGGGGTGGTGTTTCAGGGTTTAGGGCAGTGCAGTGGTGTTTGGGCAGTGTAGGGGGTCGTGCTGGGGTAGTGTTTTAAGGTTTAGGGTAGTGCAGTGGTGCTTGTGTAGTGTAGGGGGTCATGCTGGGGGTAGTGTTTTAGAGTTTAGGGTAGTGCTGTGGTGTTTGTGTAGTGTAGGGGTCATGTTTTAGGGTAGTGTTTTAGGGTTTAGGGTAGTGCAGTGGTGCTTGTGTAGTGTAGGGGGTCGTGCTGGGGGTAGTGTTTTAGGGTTTAGGGTAGTGCAGTGGTGTTTGTGTAGTGTAGGGGGTCATGGTTTAGGGTAGTGCAGTGGTGTTTGGGTAGTGTAGGGGGTCGTGCTGGGGGGTAGTGTTTTAGGGTTTAGGGTAGTGCAGTGGTGTTTGTGTAGTGTAGGGGTCATGGTTTAGGGTAGTGCAGTGGTGTTTGGGTAGTGTAGGGGGTCGTGCTGGGGGTAGTGTTTTAGGATTTAGGTTAGTACAGTGGTGTTTGGGTAGTGTAGGGGGTCGTGCTGGGGGTAGTGTTTTAGGGTTTAGGGTAGTGCAGTGGTGTTTGTGTAGTGTAGGTGGTCATGGTTTAGGGCAGTGCAGTGGTGTTCGGGCAGTGTAATGGGTCATGAAGGGGTGGTGTTTCAGGGTTTAGGGCAGTGCAGTGGTGTTTGGGCAGTGTAGGGGTCGTGCTGGGGTAGTGTTTTAAGGTTTAGGGTAGTGCAGTGGTGCTTGTGTAGTGTAGGGGGTCATGCTGGGGGTAGTGTTTTAGAGTTTAGGGTAGTGCTGTGGTGTTTGTGTAGTGTAGGGGGTCATGTTTTAGGGTAGTGTTTTAGGGTTTAGGGTAGTGCAGTGGTGCTTGTGTAGTGTAGGGGGTCGTGCTGGGGGTAGTGTTTTAGGGTTTAGGGTAGTGCAGTGGTGTTTGTGTAGTGTAGGGGTCATGGTTTAGGGTAGTGCAGTGGTGTTTGGGTAGTGTAGGGGGTCGTGCTGGGGGTAGTGTTTTAGGATTTAGGTTAGTACAGTGGTGTTTGGGTAGTGTAGGGGGTCGTGCTGGGGGTAGTGTTTTAGGGTTTAGGGTAGTGCAGTGGTGTTTGTGTAGTGTAGGGGTCATGGTTTAGGGTAGTGCAGTGGTGTTTGGGTAGTGTAGGGGGTCGTGCTGGGGGTAGTGTTTTAGGATTTAGGTTAGTACAGTGGTGTTTGGGTAGTGTAGGGGGTCGTGCTGGGGGTAGTGTTTTAGGGTTTAGGGTAGTGCAGTGGTGTTTGTGTAGTGTAGGGGTCATGCTGGGGGTAGTGTTTTAGGGTTTAGGGCAGTGCAGTGGTGTTCGGGCAGTGTAGTGGGTCGTGCTGGGGCTGGTGTTTCAGGGTTTAGGGCAGTGCAGTGGTGTTCGGGCAGTGTAGGGGGTCATGCTGGGGCTGGTGTTTCAGGGTTTAGGGCAGTGCAGTGGTGTTCGGGCAGTGTAGGGGGTCTTGCTGGGGCTGGTGTTTCAGAGTCTAGGGCAGTGCAGTGGTGTTTGGGCAGTGTAGGGGGTCTTGCTGGGGCTGGTGTTTCAGGGTTTAGGGCAGTGCAGTGGTGTTTGGGCAGTGTAGGGGGTCATGCTGGGGGTGGTGTTTCAGGATTTAGGGCAGTGCAGTTGTGTTTGGGCAGTGTAGGGGGTCGTGCTGGGGCTAGTGTTTCAGGGTTTAGGGCAGAGCAATGGTGTTCAGGCAGTGTAGGGGGTTGTGCTGGAGGTGGTGTTTCAGGGTTTAGGGCAGTGCAGTGGTGTTCGGGCAGTGTAGGGGGTCTTGCTGGGGGTGGTGTTTCAGGGTTTAGGGTAGTGCAGTGGTGTTCGGGCAGTGTAGGGGGTCGTGATGGGGCTGGTGTTTCAAGGTTTAGGGCAGTGCAGTGGTGTTCGGGCAGTGTAGGGGGTCGTGCTGGGGCTGGTGTTTCAGGGTTTTGGGCAGAGCAGTGGTGTTCGGGCAGTGTAGGGGGTCGTGCTGGGGGTGGTGTTTCAGGGTTTAGGGCAGTGCAGTGGTGTTCGGGCAGTGTAGGGGGTCGTGCTGGGTGTGGTGTTTCAGGGTTTAGGGCAGTGGTGTTCGGGCAGTGTAGGGGGTCTTGCTGGGGGTGATGTTTCAGGGTTTAGGGCAGTGCAGTGGTGTTCGGGCAGTGTAGGGGGTCTTGCTGGGGGTAGTGTTTCAGGGTTTAGGGCAGTGCACTGGTGTTTGGGCAGTGTAGGGGGTCGTGCTGGAGGTGGTGTTTCAGGGTTTAGGGCAGTGCAGTGGTGTTCGGGCAGTGTAAGGGGTCATGAAGGGGGTGGTGTTTCAGGGTTTAGGGCAGTGCAGTGGTGTTTGGGCAGTGTAGGGGGTCGTGCTGGGGTCGTGTTTTAAGGTTTAGGGTAGTGCAGTGGTGCTTGTGTAGTGTAGGGGGTCATGCTGGGGGTAGTGTTTTAGAGTTTAGGGTAGTGCTGTGGTGTTTGTGTAGTGTAGGGGGTCATGTTTTAGGGTAGTGTTTTAGGGTTTAGGGTAGTGCAGTGGTGCTTGTGTAGTGTAGGGGTCGTGCTGGGGGTAGTGTTTTAGGGTTTAGGGTAGTGCAGTGGTGTTTGTGTAGTGTAGGGGGTCATGGTTTAGGGTAGTGCAGTGGTGTTTGGGTAGTGTAGGGGGTCGTGCTGGGGGTAGTGTTTTAGGATTTAGGTTAGTACAGTGGTGTTTGGGTAGTGTAGGGGGTCGTGCTGGGGGTAGTGTTTTAGGGTTTAGGGTAGTGCAGTGGTGTTTGTGTAGTGTAGGGGTCATGGTTTAGGGTAGTGCAGTGGTGTTTGGGTAGTGTAGGGGGTCGTGCTGGGGGTAGTGTTTTAGGATTTAGGTTAGTACAGTGGTGTTTGGGTAGTGTAGGGGGTCGTGCTGGGGGTAGTGTTTTAGGGTTTAGGGTAGTGCAGTGGTGTTTGTGTAGTGTAGGGGGTCATGCTGGGGGTAGTGTTTTAGGGTTTAGGGCAGTGCAGTGGTGTTCGGGCAGTGTAGGGGGTCGTGCAGGGGGTGGTGTTTCAGGGTTTAGGGCAGTGCAGTGGTGTTCGGGCAGTGTAGGGGGTCATGCTGGGGCTGGTGTTTCAGGGTTTAGGGCAGTGCAGTGGTGTTCGGGCAGTGTAGGGGGTCTTGCTGGGGCTGGTGTTTCAGAGTCTAGGGCAGTGCAGTGGTGTTTGGGCAGTGTAGGGGGTCTTGCTGGGGCTGGTGTTTCAGGGTTTAGGGCAGTGCAGTGGTGTTTGGGCAGTGTAGGGGGTCATGCTGGGGGTGGTGTTTCAGGGTTTAGGGCAGTGCAGTGGTGTTTGGGCAGTGTAGGGGGTCGTGCTGGGGCTAGTGTTTCAGGGTTTAGGGCAGAGCAATGGTGTTCAGGCAGTGTAGGGGGTTGTGCTGGAGGTGGTGTTTCAGGGTTTAGGGCAGTGCAGTGGTGTTCGGGCAGTGTAGGGGGTCTTGCTGGGGGTGGTGTTTCAGAGTTTAGGGCAGTGGTGTTCAGGCAGTGTAGGGGTCTTGCTGGGGGTGATGTTTCAGGGTTTAGGGCAGTGCAGTGGTGTTCGGGCAGTGTAGGGGGTCGTGCTGGGGGTGGTGTTTCAGGGTTTAGGGCAGTGCAGTGGTGTTTCGGCAGTGTAGGGGGTCGTGCAGGGGTGGTGTTTCAGGGTTTAGGGCAGTGCAGTGGTGTTTGGGCAGTGTAGGGTGTTGTGCTGAGGGGTGGTGTTTCAGGGTTTAGGGCAGTGCAGTGGTGTTTGGGCATTGTAGGGGGTCGTGCAGGGGCTGGTGTTTCAGGGTTTAGGGCAGTGCAGTGGTGTTTGGGCAGTGTAGGGGGTCGTGCTGGGGGTGGTGTTTCAGGGTTTAGTGCAGTGGTGTTCAGGCAGTGTAGGGGGTCATGCTGGGGGTGGTGTTTTAGGGTTTAGGGCAGTGCAGTGGTGTTCCGGCAGTGTAGGGGGTCGTGCAGGGGGTGGTGTTTCAGGGTTTAGGGCAGTGCAGTGGTGTTTGGGCAGTGTAGGGGGTCGTGCTGGGGGTGGTGTTTCAGGGTTTAGGGCAGTGCAGTGGTGTTCGGGCAGTGTAGGGTGTCGTGCTGAGGGGTGGTGTTTCAGGGTTTAGGGCAGTGCAGTGGTGTTCGGGCAGTGTAGGGGGTCGTGCAGGGTGTGGTGTTTTAGGGTTTAGGGCAGTGCAGTGGTGTTTGGGCAGTGTAGGGGGTCATGCAGGGGTGGTGTTTCAGAGTTTAGGGCAGTGCAGTGGTGTTCGGCCAGTGTAGGTGGTCTTGCTGGGGGTGGTGTTTCAGGGTTTAGTGCAGTGGTGTTCGGGCAGTGTAGGGGTCGTGCAGGGGGTGGTGTTACAGGGTTTAGGGCAGTGCAGTGGTGTTCGGGCAGTGTAGGGGGTCGTGCTGGGGCTGGTGTTTCAGGGTTTAGGGCAGTGCAGTGGTGTTCGGGCAGTATAGGGGGTCTTGCTGGGGGTGGTGTTTCAGGGTTTAGGGCAGTGGTGTTCGGGCAGTGTAGGGGGTCTTGCTGGGTGTGATGTTTCAGGGTTTAGGGCAGTGCAGTGGTGTTCGGGCAGTGTAGGGGGTCTTGCTGGGGGTAGTATTTCAGGGTTTAGGGCAGTGCAGTGGTGTTCGTGCAGTGTAGGGGGTCGTGCTGGGGATGGTGTTTCAGGGTTTAGGGCAGTGCAGTAGTGTTCGGGCAGTGTAGGGGGTCGTGCAGGGGGTGGTGTTTCAGGATTTAGGGCAGTGCAGTGGTGTTCGGGCAGTGTAAGGGTCGTGCTGGGGGTGGTGTTTCAGGGTTTAGGGCAGTGCAGTGGTGTTCGGGCAGTGTAGGCGGTCGTCCCGGGGCTGGTGTTTCATGGTTTAGGGCAGTGCCGTGGTGTTCGGGCAGTGTAGGGGGTCGTGCCGGGGCTGGTGTTTCAGGGTTTAGGGCAGTACAGTGGTGCTCGGGCAGTGTAGGGGGTCGTCCCGGGGGTGGTGTTTCAGGGTTTAGGGTAGTGCAGTGGTGTTCGGCCAGTGTAGGGGGTCGTGATGGGGCTGGTGTTTCAAGGTTTAGGGCAGTGCAGTGGTGTTCGGGCAGTGTAGGGGTCGTGCTGGGGCTGGTGTTTCAGGGTTTTGGGCAGAGCAGTGGTGTTCGGGCAGTGTAGGGGGTCGTGCTGGGGGTGGTGTTTCAGGGTTTAGGGCAGTGCAGTGGTGTTCGGGCAGTGTAGGGGGTCGTGCTGGGTGTGGTGTTTCAGGGTTTAGGGCAGTGGTGTTCGGGCAGTGTAGGGGGTCTTGCTGGGGGTGATGTTTCAGGGTTTAGGGCAGTGCAGTGGTGTTCGGGCAGTGTAGGGGGTCTTGCTGGGGGTAGTGTTTCAGGGTTTAGGGCAGTGCACTGGTGTTTGGGCAGTGTAGGGGGTCGTGCTGGGGGTGGTGTTTCAGGGTTTAGGGCAGTGCAGTGGTGTTCGGGCAGTGTAAGGGGTCATGAAGGGGGTGGTGTTTCAGGGTTTAGGGCAGTGCAGTGGTGTTTGGGCAGTGTAGGGTGTCGTGCTGGGGTAGTGTTTTAAGGTTTAGGGTAGTGCAGTGGTGCTTGTGTAGTGTAGGGGGTCATGCTGGGGGTAGTGTTTTAGAGTTTAGGGTAGTGCTGTGGTGTTTGTGTAGTGTAGGGGTCATGTTTTAGGGTAGTGTTTTAGGGTTTAGGGTAGTGCAGTGGTGCTTGTGTAGTGTAGGGGGTCGTGCTGGGGGTAGTGTTTTAGGGTTTAGGGTAGTGCAGTGGTGTTTGTGTAGTGTAGGGGGTCATGGTTTAGGGTAGTGCAGTGGTGTTTGGGTAGTGTAGGGGGTTGTGCTGGGGGTAGTGTTTTAGGATTTAGGTTAGTACAGTGGTGTTTGGGTAGTGTAGGGGGTCGTGCTGGGGGTAGTGTTTTAGGGTTTAGGGTAGTGCAGTGGTGTTTGTGTAGTGTAGGGGGTCATGCTGGGGGTAGTGTTTTAGGTTTTAGGGCAGTGCAGTGGTGTTTGGGCAGTGTAGGGGGTCTTGCTGGGGCTGGTGTTTCAGGGTTTAGGGCAGTGCAGTGGTGTTTGGGCAGTGTAGGGGGTCATGCTGGGGGTGGTGTTTCAGGGTTTAGGGCAGTGCAGTGGTGTTTGGGCAGTGTAGGGGGTCGTGCTGGGGCTAGTGTTTCAGGGTTTAGGGCAGAGCAATGGTGTTCAGGCAGTGTAGGGGATGTGCTGGAGGTGGTGTTTCAGGGTTTAGGGCAGTGCAGTGGTGTTCGGGCAGTGTAGGGGGTCTTGCTGGGGGTGGTGTTTCAGAGTTTAGGGCAGTGGTGTTCAGGCAGTGTAGGGGTCTTGCTGGGGGTGATGTTTCAGGGTTTAGGGCAGTGCAGTGGTGTTCGGGCAGTGTAGGGGGTCGTGCTGGGGTGGTGTTTCAGGGTTTAGGGCAGTGCAGTGGTGTTTCGGCAGTGTAGGGGGTCGTGCAGGGGGTGGTGTTTCAGGGTTTAGGGCAGTGCAGTGGTGTTTGGGCAGTGTAGGGTGTTGTGCTGAGGGGTGGTGTTTCAGGGTTTAGGGCAGTGCAGTGGTGTTTGGGCATTGTAGGGGTCGTGCAGGGGCTGGTGTTTCAGGGTTTAGGGCAGTGCAGTGGTGTTTGGGCAGTGTAGGGGGTCGTGCTGGGGGTGGTGTTTCAGGGTTTAGTGCAGTGGTGTTCAGGCAGTGTAGGGGGTCATGCTGGGGGTGGTGTTTTAGGGTTTAAGGCAGTGCAGTGGTGTTCCGGCAGTGTAGGGGGTCGTGCAGGGGTGGTGTTTCAGGGTTTAGGGCAGTGCAGTGGTGTTTGGGCAGTGTAGGGGGTCGTGCTGGGGGTGGTGTTTCAGGGTTTAGGGCAGTGCAGTGGTGTTCGGGCAGTGTAGGGTGTCGTGCTGAGAGGTGGTGTTTCAGGGTTTAGGGCAGTGCAGTGGTGTTCGGGCAGTGTAGGGGGTCGTGCAGGGTGTGGTGTTTTAGGGTTTAGGGCAGTGCAGTGGTGTTTGGGCAGTGTAGGGGGTCATGCAGGGGGTGGTGTTTCAGAGTTTAGGGCAGTGCAGTGGTGTTCGGCCAGTGTAGGTGGTCTTGCTGGGGGTGGTGTTTCAGGGTTTAGTGCAGTGGTGTTCGGGCAGTGTAGGGGTCTTGTTGGGGGTGGTGTTTCAGGGTTTAGGGCAGTGCAGTGGTGTTTGGGCAGTGTAGGGGTCTTGCTGGGGCTGGTGTTTCAGGGTTTAGGGCAGTGCAGTGGTGTTCGGGCAGTGTAGGGAGTCGTGCTGGGGCTGGTGTTTGAGGGTTTAGGGCAGTGCAGTGGTGTTCGGGCAGTGTAGGGGGTCGTGCTGGGGCTGGTGTTTCAGGGTTTAGGGCAGTGCAGTGGTTTTCGGGCAGTGTAGGCAGTCGTGCTGGGGCTGGTGTTTCAGGGTTTAGGGCAGTGCAGTGGTGTTCGGGCAGTGTAGGGGGTTGTGCTGGGGCTGGTGTTTCAGGGTTTAGGGCAGTGCAGTGGTGTTCGGGCAGTGTAGGGGGTCGTGCTGGGGGTGGTGTTTCAGGGTTTAGGGCAGTGCAGTGGTGTTCAGGCAGTGTAGGGGGTCGTGCTGGGGCTGTTGTTTCAGGGTTTAGGGCAGTGCTGTGGTGTTCAGGCAGTGTAGGGGGTCGTGCTGGGGCTGGTGTTTCAGGGTTTTGGGCAGAGCAGTGGTGTTCGGGCACTGTAGGGGGTCGTGCTGGGGGTGGTGTTTCAGGGTTTAGGGCAGTGCAGTGTTGTTCGGGTAGTGTAGGGGGTCTTGCTGGGGGTGGTGTTTCAGGGTTTAGGGCAGTGGTGTTCGGGCAGTGTAGGGGGTCTTGCTGGGGGTGATGTTTCAGGGTTTAGGGAAGTGCAGTGGTGTTTGGGCAGTGTAGGGGGTCTTGCTGGGGGGTAGTGTTTCAGGGTTTAGGGCAGTGCAGTAGTGTTCGGGCAGTGTAGGGGGTCGTGCAGGGGGTGGTGTTTCAGGGTTTAGGGCAGTGCAGTGGTGTTCGGGCAGTGTAGGGGGTTGTGCTGGGGGTGGTGTTTCAGGGTTTAGGGCAGTGCAGTGGTGTTCGGGCAGTGTAGGGGTCGTGCAGGGGGTGGTGTTACAGGGTTTAGGGCAGTGCAGTGGTGTTCGGGCAGTGTAGGGGGTCGTGCTGGGGCTGGTGTTTCAGGGTTTAGGGCAGTGCAGTGGTGTTCGGGCAGTGTAGGGGGTCTTGCTGGGGGTGGTGTTTCAGGGTTTAGGGCAGTGGTGTTCGGGCAGTGTAGGGGGTCTTGCTGGGTGTGATGTTTCAGGGTTTAGGGCAGTGCAGTGGTGTTCGGGCAGTGTAGGGGGTCTTGCTGGGGGTAGTATTTCAGGGTTTAGGGCAGTGCAGTGGTGTTCGTGCAGTGTAGGGGGTCGTGCTGGGGATGGTGTTTCAGGGTTTAGGGCAGTGCAGTAGTGTTCGGGCAGTGTAGGGGGTCGTGCAGGGGTGGTGTTTCAGGATTTAGGGCAGTGCAGTGGTGTTTGGGCAGTGTAAGGGTCGTGCTGGGGGTGGTGTTTCAGGGTTTAGGGCAGTGCAGTGGTGTTCGGGCAGTGTAGGCGGTCGTCCCGGGGCTGGTGTTTCATGGTTTAGGGCAGTGCCGTGGTGTTCGGGCAGTGTAGGGGGTCTTGCCGGGGCTGGTGTTTCAGGGTTTAGGGCAGTACAGTGGTGCTCGGGCAGTGTAGGGGGTCGTGCCGGGGGTGGTGTTTCAGGGTTTAGGGTAGTGCAGTGGTGTTCGGGCAGTGTAGGGGGTCGTGATGGGGCTGGTGTTTCAAGGTTTAGGGCAGTGCAGTGGTGTTCGGGCAGTGTAGGGGGTCGTGCTGGGGCTGGTGTTTCAGGGTTTTGGGCAGAGCAGTGGTGTTCGGGCAGTGTAGGGGGTCGTGCTGGGGGTGGTGTTTCAGGGTTTAGGGCAGTGCAGTGGTGTTCGGGCAGTGTAGGGGGTCGTGCTGGGTGTGGTGTTTCAGGGTTTAGGGCAGTGGTGTTCGGGCAGTGTAGGGGTCTTGCTGGGGGTGATGTTTCAGGGTTTAGGGCAGTGCAGTGGTGTTCGGGCAGTGTAGGGGGCCTTGCTGGGGGTAGTGTTTCAGGGTTTAGGGCAGTGCACTGGTGTTTGGGCAGTGTAGGGGGTCGTGCTGGGGGTGGTGTTTCAGGGTTTAGGGCAGTGCAGTGGTGTTCGGGCAGTGTAAGGGGTCATGAAGGGGTGGTGTTTCAGGGTTTAGGGCAGTGCAGTGGTGTTTGGGCAGTGTAGGAGGTCGTGCTGGGGTAGTGTTTTAAGGTTTAGGGTAGTGCAGTGGTGCTTGTGTAGTGTAGGGGGTCATGCTGGGGGTAGTGTTTTAGAGTTTAGGGTAGTGCTGTGGTGTTTGTGTAGTGTAGGGGGTCATGTTTTAGGGTAGTGTTTTAGGGTTTAGGGTAGTGCAGTGGTGCTTGTGTAGTGTAGGGGGTCGTGCTGGGGGTAGTGTTTTAGGGTTTAGGGTAGTGCAGTGGTGTTTGTGTAGTGTAGGGGGTCATGGTTTAGGGTAGTGCAGTGGTGTTTGGGTAGTGTAGGGGTCGTGCTGGGGGTAGTGTTTTAGGATTTAGGTTAGTACAGTGGTGTTTGGGTAGTGTAGGGGGTCGTGCTGGGGGTAGTGTTTTAGGGTTTAGGGTAGTGCAGTGGTGTTTGTGTAGTGTAGGGGGTCATGCTGGGGGTAGTGTTTTAGGGTTTAGGGTAGTGCAGTGGTGCTTGTGTAGTGTAGGGGGTCGTGCTGCGGGTAGTGTTTTAGGGTTTAGGGTAGTGCAGTGGTGTTTTTGTAGTGTAGGGGGATCATGTTTTAAGATGCAACGCTCCAATACCTGACCAGTCTGCACTACATAAAACTGCAAAAAACTAAAAATTAAAAGTGTTTTGCACACTTTTGTCATTGGGCTATATGTGGGCTACATCTGGGTAATATGTGTGCTACATTTGGGCTCTTTTTTCACTGGTGGCCATCTTGGAAGACTTCTTTGTTATGAAGTTTCCTAATCTCCTCATTTACTGCAGTCTCCTCAGTAGGAAATGCTTTCAGTTTTTTACTTTGATTCCATCAAGAAGGCATTCAGAAGTGTCTCACATTTGCCATAAATTCAGAATGTTAGCACTCTAGTTGCTCATTAGATCACTGTAGTAAAGCTACTGCTCACCAGGGAGTTAACTGGAAGTCTGCTGCTGGTATTGAAAGTGATTGTTTCAGTCTGCATGTCAGAATTTTCTAATGAAATAGAAGAGGATTTGAGATCTCACTTAAAACATGCCCTAATTTTTCTTTCTGCAGCACTAACCATAATTTCTATTTCAAAAAGAACCCCTCATTTTGTTCCTTTTTAAATTAAATGTTTTAAGTGTTACCGGTTTATTCCAATAAAGATGGCTTCAGGTGTGCCATACTTTTGTCATAAGTAAGGCTGTTAGCGCTCTAGTTGTTCTTTAGAACACTCTGGGAAGCTGCAGTAGAACACAAAGGCATCAACTGGCAGGCTGCTCCTGTTGCAATATAACAGGAAGATATTTGAGATCACACTTGAAACATGTCCTAATTTTTCTTTCTACAGCACTAACCATAATTTCTATGACAAAATGAATCCCATCATTTTGTTCCTTTTTAAATTAAATGTTTTAAGTGTTACCAGTTTATTCCAATCAAGATGGCTTCAGGTGTGCCATACTTTTGTCATAAGTAAGGCTGTTAGCACTCTAGTTGTTCTTTAGAACACTCTGGGAAGCTGCAGTAGAACACAAAGGAATCAACTGACAGTCTCTGCCCTTGTTGGATGTACATGTTTTACTGAGAATGTCAGACTTCATTCTCACATGACTGAGAAAGATAATGTGAATTTACAGAAAATCTGCTCTTATTTTAGCTTCTGGAGCACCTTCCAAAACTCTATGGGACAAGCATGTGAAAATAGTTTTCTCTCAAACATGATTCATGATATCCCAGCAGAAGGTTTTTCACAGGGTAAAATCACCTTAGAACACACCATAATTTCTGAAATTAGTATGGTACCATCAACAAATGAATTCTATTGTAACTAAAGTCTGTTATCACCCTTTATAGTTCTCCTTTTGGTAACCCTCAAAATCTTTGATTCACTACAATGCATTTCAATGGGGTACTATCATGTATATTGGTCTCAAGATGGCTGCCAGCAATTCCAGGATGAAGTGTTGACAGCCAATCAGATCTCACGATGACATGTGTGGTTAGGCTCCGCCCAAATATATATGTGTTTTCTTTTCAAATTTCTCAGGAACTACTGAGCAGATTTACACCATTTAAGCAAAAGGCACGACTCTGAACCAAGGGCTACCTCTTTGCCAAATTTGGTGTAATTCCGTTCAGCAGTTCGAGCTGTAGCTGCGATGAAAGGTTCCTATGGAAAAATGAATGGGGACTCCCCTTTTTCTCGGCCCCGCTTGCCGAATCACCCGAAACTTTCAGGATAGGAGCGGACCGGAGCGCCCCAACAAGTTGGAAACTTTCGCGAAAATTCGTCAACCGGCGCCAACGTTATTTCAAATAGAATGTTGCGGATTTCCTATGGAAAATAGGTCCTAACTATAACTATCTACTGGCGACCGCCAGTAGATTATATATATATATATATATATATATATATATATATATATATATATATATATATATCACGAAGAAATCCCAATGTCACGACAGACACTCCGGCGCAACACACGGGCACAGACTCCAAAAGCTGGTGTGGAAAAGATGAAGGTTTATTCACACATCAAACAAGGTCCAACATGACGCGTTTCGGCTGCCAGACATGCAGCCTTGATCACATAGCGCTATGAACAGACATGTGCAGTTTATATACAGGTGAGTGTAGTTTGGATGTAGTAGTCTGATTACTATGTCCATTATCATGAGTGAGCATTTTACTACAGCTAGCGCCAAAAGTCATATGTGTCATTTTACTGCAAGCAGGAAAACGAGCTACTAGTGACATGATAAGGTATAGAAACAACAGGAACAACAGACTATGCACAAGTAAAAATAAAGATAGAGATAACATCCTGTGGCGGCAAAATTCATAACAAATGCTATGCATGCCCGAGAAAAACTTCCAACTCGCTGGCTATTCCACGGCCTGAGTAAACAGACATCTCCTTCGGTATGTGTAAAATAAAATATGATGCGATGAAGGAGTCAGCCTTCTATCGTTGTATATATCAATATATGTGTTTATTTTTTTTATTAAGTATAATAGGTTTGTTTATTTCTAAATTAATTAAATATATTTAATTTGTATTATATTAAAGTTTCTTTTAACTACCTTTAATGGTTAATATTTATATTTTTATATATTTAAAATATAGATATTTTGTACAGTGATATTAATGCCGATATTTTTAAATCAATATTATCGTCAGTTACATTATACATATAGAATGACAATATTTTTAATGATCTCTATGTGAGGATATTTTGGGATGGCAATTATTTACTTCTGTCTTACTCCTTTTCCTGTTCTGTTTTCCTAAATCTCTTATTCCAGCAAAATTCTATTAAACTGTTTTATTCTGATAATGATGAGCCTTTAGAAGTCTTGCCAATTGTGAATGGTGCAAACATGTATATGTGGGCTACTAAACATGTTATTCATCCTTACAAGACCTTTAAGTCAAGGGATCAGCGTGAGGACATGATTACATTCTTTACTCCTGTAACTAACGTGAGTGCTACTAACCGAAGTATGCATGATATGACCCGAAGAATTAGTAAAGATGAGAGGATATTTGTAGATGAACTGAATGATAGGAGCAGGAGAGATGAAGAGAAAGGAGTAAAGAAAGCAGGTGCAGAACACATCTTTGGGAAGGGCAAGGAACCTTAGAGGCAACCACCCCAAGACTGAGAGCTGAAATTGCTAAGAAGGGATCACTGTGCATAATGAGAGAGCAAGAGGGAAATGAGCCTGTTGAGAAATTTGGATGGAGCGAATAAGAGCATAATTATGTAGTTGAGAGCAAAACCTTTCCCGAATTAGAGGTGAGTATTAAAGGCATCTATCAGGTTATTTCAAGTTACCAGGTAACTGGGTAGGTAGTTGTTGTGTAGACCTAGTCTTCCCTCGGATCTATCATTCTAATGAACTAGGGGGCTTATTTACGAGAAATTGAAGTAGGGCAGCACCGCAAAGCTTTTTGCTGTGCTGCCCTACGTCAATTTGAAAGGGCAGGAATGCACCATATTTGCAAGATATGGTGCATTCCTGTCCTTTCAGCCAGCACTGGTGCACAATTAGCAGCTGTGCGCCAACGCAGGCACACTTGCAGCATGGGGCAAGGGTGTTTGCGTTGTTGGCACCAAAACCAATCACGAGAGGCGTTATCTTCGTTCTATGTGTGCTGCAGAATGCAGAAAGAGGAAAAAAAGAGGAGAAATGTAAACATATCTCCTCGTTACGCCTGTTCTTGGGAGGCGCAAGATTTTGGCGCAGTCCCAAGTTTACGTTATTGAATAAATCTAGGGAATGTGTCAAATTCCATGGGTGTTGCGTAGGAAAATCCAAAGCAACACCCATGGAATGCCTCTTTCACACAGAGCAAGGCAAGGCAGCGACTTACACTGGTTTGCCTCACTCCATATCTACGAGTCCATAAATAGATCATAAATAGATCATAGATATGAGTCTGCACACTGCGCCTCCGGAGCAAAAGTGATGCTCCGGCGGTGAAAATGCGCCACTAGGGGCTTGTAAGTAGGCCCCTAGATTTTCCCCTTGATCGTTATATCAAGCAAAGTAAGAATAGTTTGAAGCAAATCCTGAGTGGAGCGTTTATGCCTCTAATAGTTATTGCATTAAACAATGTTACGATTAGAAGGCTATTAACCTTAGTAGATCGGCTTGTTACTAACACTGCAGGAGCCTTAACTGCTATAAATAAAGCATTGTTTGCTATGAGAGCTATGGTTATGCAAGATCACCTTGCACTAGGTTTGCTCCACACAAAGGAGGGCGGAGTTTGCAACGTCATTCATGCTTGGCAATGCTGAGCATATATCCCAGGCATGGATAAGCAGCCTGGCAGCGACATTACTAATAATACAAACGTGGCCATAAACCAACTGAGCTGGAAGAGGCAGGTGTATGGGAAGGAATAGGTTCCATATCTGGATCTATTGGAAGAGGTTTCACTAAGATAGGGGAGTGTTTATTAGTGTAGGTTGAGGAATTTTAAAACTGCTTCTAACTCCTCTTTTGGTTATGCTAATCAGCATTGCCTGTGTCCTTACCTTTCTAAATTATGGAAAAGAAATTCATCAATCAGTAAAATGGACAATGGGCTTCAAAATCTGTCAGCAACAAGAGGACGAAAAAGAAAGGGATGACGTAAAAGTTGCAGAGATGCAATGTGATCTCTATGATGCTCTGAAGGATCTGGGAGAATGAAAGAAGAAAAACCCAAAGGGAATGAATAATGTACTGTAATAAGCAATGAGGTGATGATTTAGAAATCATCAGGGTGGTTGGGGGAGCTGTTTTCCGCAAATGGAATAGAAACCTAGCCTACGCTAACATAAGGCAGTGCTTACATGGTCCTCCATCTTGAACCACTGTTGCAATACACCACGGGACGATCACTACTGTTGTTTCTCTGTTCTAAATAAATAAATAAATCATTTTGCACTTCACACTAACAACTGAGAGCATTCCTAGAGACTTCAATAAGGTTCCCAATCAAAGACATCATGAGGTAACTGTGAGAATGGCTAAACGCAAGGTATTCTGTAGTAAAAGGTTTCTTCTTGCTTGTTCCTCATTGGTGCAAACTTGGAGAACTGTGCATTTGTGTAGAAATGTTTGAAAGCCATTGTCAAAAGTTCTCTAAAAGGGCGTGCTTTCCACTGTACCTCGGAATCCACTCTTCTCCACCTTTAGAAGATGAATCTCTGCCGGATCTCATATGGATCTTTACATTTCCTAATGTTCACGTATTATGCGCTTTGCTGCTAAACCTAATGATGGCATATTATATGTATCTTGCTATAGGAAGCAGGCTCTTTACGAAGAGTACCAAAATGAGGTACACTGTGCAGAGAGTCCAGGCATCCCTAATTGGTTTAAAGGGCCTGCTTTAACAATCCCAAAGGGCTCTATTTCGTGATAGTGTGATCAAGCAGCTTTAGGTTTACCAGAGGGGAGTGAGGAGCATTTGTTGTACACACAGGGGCTTATTTACAAGTCCCTTCGCACTGCCGGTGCGTCACTTTTAGTATGGGGAAAAGTGACATACTGACGGTACAGCCCCAAAGAGTCTATAAATGAGACACACACTCAATGATGAAATTCTAGACAAATTCAGAAAAATATCATAGGTTTTTATAATAATTTAGACACCAAGAATATCGGGATCAGGTAAATATTTTTTGAGTGAGCAACTTTTAGAACATACAGCTGACAGATTTGAAGCATGAGCCTCGAACACGGAAATGATATCCTATGGGAGAAGCATACACTGAATAGATATACCTGCAAATGTTTTACAGGGTTGATCTCTTGGACTTAAGGTGGTTAGGGGCCAAGGTCCATAGACCCACCAGCAATTTGGTTTTACCGGCCCTAGTGAGTCCGGGTGCAGAGGTGCTTGGTCTCAATGGTAACCTCGAACACTACCATTGAAGTAAATGGAGAAACCTGTAACAATAAGAAGACTAAAAGTGGGGACTTGGGGACAAGTCTGGCAGAACCCAAAAGGGGATCAGCTCTTGATGGTCTCAGGGGCTAGGAGGCACTATCGGTTGGCTTGGATTCAGACGTCTTGGGGTCGACATGGAGATGGGGACAAAACAGGATAGCAGGGCCACTCTCAATGCTGACCTTTGTGAACCTGACGTCCCTCGTTGGTAGGTCAGTCTTGACAGTGTTGGTGTCCAAATTGGAGAAAAAACAAGCCTTGGCTTCTGCAAATGCTCTAGTATCCAGGGTGTTAGACCTGGCACCATTGGCGTGAGTCTCCCCTCCATTTCTCGCTTTTTGTTTCCTCTGTGTTTGCTGGTATTAGATGCTCTGGGCGCTGTGCCATGGCCATTCCGTGCCACAGCGTGAATGCTCCCTATGGTAAATTGACTGTATGAATGAATGTTCCCCTAATTGGCTCATTTGGTTTACCTGTTAGTCTCTAGTATAGTGCACCGTGCGTGCCCAGGGCTGGTAGACCGAATGCTGCTGGTGGGCCTGCAGCGCTTATTGTGCCACCCACGGAAGCAGCTTGTAAAGTGGAAAGTCGAATTTGGTATGCCTGAGCTCAGAATATTAACGTGCATCTTGTAGTGAGGATTATTTCTGTATTCTGTGTTCGAAAATACCACTTTGGGAAAGTGGGTATTTTCTTGCCTAAATCTTCCAGTGTGCTCTGCTGTTATGTGTATTGGCCGTCTGGTTTTGGAGGGACAGGGTAGGCTGAACCCGACCTGGGTCGAGTAGAGGAATCTGCAGCTGGAGTATGGGGAGGGGTGACCCTTTGGTCTGAGCAGGGCTGGGCCTGGCAAGGTGAATGATGGCTCCAGCCCCCACTGTGCGTCTGATAGCAGACCCCCTCTTCCTCAAAGGCAGGATGCCGCCTCGTAAACAACGTGCCCCCAGGACCTCCCCGAACTGGTTCTGACTGGGTTCAGTGACTTGTGACTTTTGAGAGAACAAAGACTTGTGAGGTATAAAGATCTGTGCCAAAACCCCTACACGGTGTGTTACTTCTGGATGCCAAGACGAACCTCTGTCCGTGTAACTAGAGGGAAAGGACTTTGAAACTTTCATCCATCTTGCTGAAGCAACTACCCAAGGGCCTGATTTGAGCTCGCCTCTGCCGAAGTCTCAGGGACATTAGACTTCACCCCTCAGCCGTCTGGATTCCTATTTGAGGGGGATTCTACCCGCAGGTGAGGCCTCTGTTGAGAATTCCGGAGCCTCTGGTTCTACTGCGGGGAAACGCGGGCTGAAAGTCGCCATCGCTATTGTGGGCCGCTGCAGTTGAGGAGCTGTGCCGCTGAGTGCCCGAATTTGCCATCCTATGAAAGTCGCTATCGCTATTGTGGGCCGCTGCAGCTGAGGAGCTGTGCCGCTGAGTGCCCGCATTTGCCATCCTACGAAACTCATCGCTATCACTATTGTGGGCCGCTGCAGCTGAGGAGCTGGGCCGCTGAGTGCCCGCATTTGCCATCCTATGAAAGTCGCTATCACTATTGTGGGCCGCTGCAGCTGAGGAGCTGTGCCGCTGAGTGCCCGCATTTGCCATCCTACGAAACTCATCGCTATCGCTATTGTGGGCCGCTGCAGCTGAGGAGCTGTGCCGCTGAGTGCCCGCATTTGCCATCCTTCGGAAATCATCGCTATCGCTATTGTGGGCCGCTGCAGCTGAGGAGCTGTGCCCCTGAGTGCCCGCATTTGCCATCCTACAGAAATCATCGCTATCGCTAATGTGGGCCGCTGCAGCTGAGGAGCTGTGCCGCTGAATGCCCACATTTGCCATCCTACGGAAATCATCGCTATCGCTATTGTGGGCCGCTGCAGCTGAGGAGCTGTGCCACTGAGTGCCCGCACTAGTCACCACTTCCAGGATCTTGCTACCCCCTGTGGGTACCGCTGGGTGCCCGCCTTTAAGCCCCGTCCCAGGATTATCGTGAGTGCACGCCGCGGACCGCTACAGCCGGGAGCTGTGGCCGCTGCAAGTCCGCCTGTCATCACCACGGCTTCCTTGTGAGGCTGCATGCTGTGCCCTTTACATCCCAGGTACATTGTGCATCACCGGGTCACGTAGACCCCGGCCCCAAACTAAGTCCGTTCCACCCCCGTGTTGAGTGCCTTTATTGCTTTTAAAGTGAATATGTAATTGTGTGCATTGTGGTTCCTTGAGTGCTTTTTAGCCTCGTGTTCAGTCTATATAAAGATAACTATTTTTCTATACCTACTTGTGCTGTCCGTTTGTAGCGTCTCTCCTGTGTTATTGTGTATGGTCATAAATGCTTCACACCCTGCCTCTGAGATAGACCTGTCCTCTCATGCTACGTCACCACAGGGTTGAGCAGGGGTTATCAAAAGGGTGTAGCCCCCTTACTCTGACTTAGGAAGAAGGATCCCTATTTGGACCTCGGCGCCAGCCGCGGCCAACTGGAGATCCCCATTTCTAACACAGGGTATTGATGCTGAAGGCTCCTGGAGGGGCTAGCATCTCCAAACTCAGTGGAGGGACGATGCTGACCACTGGGAGCCATGAAAACATTCTCCTGGGCTACTGCTCCCACTGGGGTCTCGGTGGTCAGTAGATCGGTTTACCAGACAGATGCGGTTGGTGCCTGCAGGCTGCAGGGAAGTGGCTCCTTCATTTCAAGGGAGATGCTGGCTGGTTGGCGAAGTGCTGGCAGCCCTCCAAGGCTTTAGGAGGACACATAGCTGCTGGACAAGTCGGGTCTTTGCAATTGTCGGGACAGTAGCAGGCAGAGTTTGGCGTCAATTCTGGTGCTGGTCCACAGTTCTCATATTTTCAGCTCTTCTTGGTCCTTCTACTGTTATCAGTAGAAGAATCTGAGTACCTGGTGTCAGGGGGACCCCTAAATACTGAATTTAGGAGCATTAATGAGAGTGTGAGATAGTAGCCAATGGGCTACTTACCTCTGGAGTCACTACACCCCTTATATGACCACTTCCTGATAGGTGTGGGCATAAACCTGACCCAGAGTTTCTAAGTTTACAAAAAACAAAATGCTGAAACCCTTCTTTTGTTGTTCACTTCATGTAGCCCACCTTAGGGGTGTGACTAACCTGAGAGGTGAACGCACCTTCTGGCTAGCTAATTTTCCCGCCTGTCCGGGTGCCAAATGGGCTTCAGGTCAGGGGGTGGCATTCACAGGTCTGGAAGAAGCCAGGGTAGCATCTCAAAGGTGGCTGGGGCTTTGAAGCCTCTGGCCTTGAAATGCTAAATCACTAGCTATGCTGCCAGAGGAGGAGGGAACGCCTTCCTCCGGAGCTGTCCTTGTTTTGACTTCTGAAAGCATGGGCCTTCACCTGCAGGGGGTCAGAAACGTGTCTGTCATGGCAGGCTGGATGATACTAGATACTGGTAGATTTTTCAGGAGGCACCTCTGAGGTACTGTCAAGAGTACAGATTTATTAAGATAAGGTGTTTGATACCAAATACCATAGGTTTCAGTAAAGCCATTGTTTAGCTTGGGAACCCGTAATTACCAGTGCCCAGTACATATACTTAAGATGGCTTCCTGTTCACTTGTAATATCTAGCAATTGAACTAGATATCACAGGGACATATATACTCTTGCAGATATGTCCTCCAATGGATTAGGATGCACCCTGCCTTAGGGCTAGAAGGCCGGCTGTAGGGGTCACTTACATAAATTGTATGCAGTGTCTGTGGGCATGCACACAGGGTGTATGCCATGTTGTGTTTTCACCATGCTCTGCACCATGTCACGCAGCCTGTAATGGTAGTCTGCATGGATTTGGGTGTGGGCCCTTAGGGTGACACAATACGTGCTGCAGCCCTTAGGGACCCTCTTTAGTACCCATGCCCTAGGTACCAGGGGAACCATTTATTAGGGACTTACAGGGGTGCTAAAGTCCTTGCCAATTGGGGAACAACTGAACATCTTTGCAGTTTTAAGGGGAAAAGCAGTGGCACTGGGGTGTGGTTAGCAGGGACCCAGTGCACATCAGTCGAAAAACATCAGTTCCAGTGGCCAAGAGTGGGGGTGACCATGTCACAAAGGAGCACTTTTCTACACTTGCCTATTAATTTCTTACATAAACTTACAAAACTTTACCTAGTGTCTGTCATTCTCACTGAGAATATTTGACTATTGAATTGGTTGTAGTGGTAGATATCGGGGAGCACCAAAGTCTGTTTAGGGACTACACCACTCCCGGTCCTAGCAGTTGCCGCGCCAAAATACATGATTATTCCACACGGGGTTGCGCACTGACAGGGTGGGGAGGGGATCAGTGTTTGTGAGCTGGGCTCTTCCAAAACAAAGCTAGCAGCTATCCTCGAACATGGCAAATTAAGGAAATTACAGGGAATACAAATACATTTCTAAGAAAAAGGAAAAATATTTTTTTTAATAAAATTTCACATTAAATGTCTATGTTTTATCCTCACACGCCTTCTTTCCCTGCATTGGCTGTCTCTTTATCCCTGTTTTTTGGCACCTTCAGTACTATTCACATCTGACACTTAGCAGTTAAAATCCACAAATATGTTTAAACACAGCTCTGCAAGCAGCAGTTCTGTTCCCAGCTCTTAATTAAGTCATCCGGTGCAGTCATTTACAGAAGAGCTACTTGCCATGCCAGCAAATGTGAAGTCACGTGACCAGAATCATAACAGCTCTTGGCAAACATCCGGTTGCTTCCTTGGGGAGGCTTTGGAGAGAGAATGCATGTAGCGCGGACCTTGTTCCTCGTCGCCAATTCAGTGTAAAAAATAATCTTCAGTAGGAAGAGGAGCATATTGGAAAACACAACACGAGCCAGGCAAGTGTGCCTTTACCCAGCACATTTAAACGGTAAACAGACATAATATCGAATTTTTAATATCGAATTGCCAAAATATCGAGTTTTTAATATAGAATGGACAGAATATCGAATTGCCAAAATATAGTGGTTAAGAATATCGAAATTCAGGTAAGAAATATCGATTGTCAAAATATCGACAGTCATAATATAGTTGTTAAAAATATCGAATTTTTTTATAGTGTTTTAAGTGTTAGTATATGTGTTAAAAGTATGTATTATTTTTGTAATGTATGTTTTAATTTTTTAAAGTAATGAATTTTATGTTATTTAATTTTTGCGTAATTTAATTCTGTAGCGGGTTGTGGGTTTATAGGGGAATAGGGTGGGAAGTAATGTAATTATAGTAAATTAAATATTAATTTTTAGGAATTATTAATTATATTTAATTTAATTTTGCGTTTTAGTTCTGTGGCGGGTTGTGGGTTTATAGGGAATAGGGTGGGAAGTAATTTAAATGTAATTAAGTAATTATTTAATTTTATTTATTGGTATTGATAAATAATTCATTGTTAATTAATTATTAATTGGTAATTAATTTTTATTAATTGGTAATTAATTTGTATTAATTGGTAATTAATTTTTAATAATTATTTAATTGATAATTATATTAATTGTATTAATTTATTATTCAGAGCGGGTTGTGGGTTTATAGGGGAATAGGGTGGGAAGTAATTTAATTGTAATTCAGTAATTATTTATTTTTACTTATTGGTATTGATTATTAATTTATTGTTAATTAATTCTTATTTGGTAATACATTTTTATTAATTGGTAATTAATTTTATTAATTGGTAATTAATTTGTATTAATTTATTAATTGATAATTATGTTAATTGTATTAATTTATTCTTTGTAGCAGGTTGTGGGTTTATAGGGGAATAGGGTGGGAAGTAATTTAATTGTAATTAATTAATTATTGAAAATATTTTTGTGTATTGTTAAATAATTTACTGTCAATTAATTATTACTTGGTATTTTTTTATTATTTATTATTTTTTGGTATTGAAATAAATTCTTTGTTAATTAATAATTAATAGGTAATTAATTTTAAGAAACAATATTTATTGGTATTTAGAATTAATTATTAAATATTTTGTAATTGGTAAGTAATTTTAATTAATTTTTTATTGGTATTGATAATTATTTTATTGTTATTAAAATATTAAATCATTATTTTCTCTACTGTTGCACTCTCTGGAGTGGGAATAGTAATTTTTACCCTCCCGCTATCCAACTCTTTCCCTACTGTTGCACTCTCTGGAGTGGGAATAGTAATTTTTACCCTCCCGCTATCCAACACTTTCCCTACTGTTGCACTCTCTGGAGTGGGAATAGTAATTTTTACCCTCACGCTATCCAACGCTTTCCCTACTGTTGCACTCACTGGAGTGGGAATAGTAATTTTTACCCTCCCGCTATCCAACGCTTTCTCTACTGTTGCACTCTCTGGAGTGGGAATAGTAATGTTTACCCCTACGCTATCCAACGCTTTCCCTACTGTTGCACTCTCTGGAGTGGGAATAGTAATTTTTACCCTCCCCGCTATCCAACGCTTTCCCTACTGTTGCACTCTCTGGAGTGGGAATAGTAATTTTTACCCTTACGCTATCCAACGTTTCCCTACTGTTGCACTCTCTGGAGTGGGAATAGTAATTTTACCCTCCCGCTATCCAACGCTTTCCCTACTGTTGCACTCACTGGAGTGGGAATAGTAATTTTTACCCTCCCGCTATCCAACGCTTTCCCTACTGTTGCACTCACTGGAGTGGTAATAGTAAATTTTACCCTCCGCTATCCAACACTTTTCTTACTGTTGCACTCTCTGGAGTGGGAATAGTAATTTTTACCCCTACACTATCCAACGTTTTCCCTACTGTTGCACTCTCTGGAGTGGGAATAGTAATTTTTACCCCTACGCTATCCAACACTTTCCCTACTGTTGCACTCACTGGAGTGGGAATAGTAATTTTTACCCTCCCGCTATCCAACGCTTTCCCTACTGTTGCACTCACTGGAGTGGGAATAGTAATTTTTACCCTCCCGCTATCCAACGCTTTCCCTACTGTTGCACTCACTGGAGTGGTAATAGTAAATTTTACCCTCCCGCTATCCTACGCTAAAAATATTGAATATTTTTTTATAAATATTACGTTAATATATATATGTATTAAAAAATAAAAATGTATGTTTATTTTTTTTTACTTACATTAATTATTTATTAATTTTAAAGTTATTTAAGTATTTTTAAGTTTGTTTTAGTTAATTATATATATTATTTCATTAATTTTACATTACTTTTAAGATATTTAAAAAATTCGATATTTTGATCTAACTATATTTTTTACAACTATATTTTGGATTCGATATTTTTGTACTTACCTGTTTGTAGATAGGGATTCGATATTTTGGCATTCTATATTTTTACCTCGATATTTTTGTAGGTCGATATTCTTCTCATCGATATTCTGTCAGTGATCCCATTTAAACAGACGTCTTTCTGAAGCATGTCCCATCTCTTCAAAGTTTTACAGCAGTGTCCCCAGGCACTCTGCATTTGTTTGAATATTCAATAGTAATCAAAGTGTGCACCAGCACTTTTTTTAATAACAAGTTTTTTTTATTTTTGAACCCACCAAGCAAGTTTCGCATTTCACCGTCACAATGCAACCAACCACAGATAAATCACATTGCCAGCCCATAGTATGTCCCCCCGCAACTCCCCCATATCTTGTTGTGCTTCCGCGTGCAACCTCTGGCAATGTAAACAGACTTCTCAAGCTGAGCATACCAGTCCACTCCTGCCCTCCACTCCGCCAAGGTCGGGACGCTGGAGGAGGTCTAACCCCGAGCAATGTCTCTCTTAGCCACCAATGTAGTGACACCCACAAATGTGCGGTCAGCCCGAGAGCCGTCCGGCTATTCGACCATCCCAAGCAGGGCCACCCGAGGGGTCAAATCGAGATCTCACTCCAGGACATCGGTGATCTTGCTGCAGACATACTGCCAATATACAGAGATGACCGCAGACCAAGACAACGGGATAGAAGTCAGAGGTCCACCACCCCCAGCAGGGCCACCCGAGGGGTCAAATCGAGATCTCTCTCCAGGACCTCGGCAAGCTCGCTGCAGACCTGCTGCCAATATACGGCGATGACCGCAGGCCCAGAAAACGGGATAGAAGTCAGCCAGAGCTGCCGAACACCGAAAGCAGACCGAATGGGGAATTTTGCCAGCCCTAGGCAATTGTTTCAGGGTAAGGTATGTCGTATGCAAATAATTCAGTTGAATCAACCGAAGACAAGTAGAGATAGCCAGCATGCGCGGGGCCAACCAAGCCTCCCTCCAATCCGCCTCATCAAGCTCCTCAACCCAGACCTCACAGTGGAGTTGAAGCTTCTCAAAAGCATGTGGAGCATTTGCAATGAGTGACCGATAAACCTAGAATATTATGCCTTTGGCAATGTGACCCGTCAACAACTTGGCCTCCAAGGGACTGAATTCCAGTACCACAGTGTCTGGAGGTATGTTAGCCATGAGTGCGTGACGGAGCTGCAGGTACTTATGGAATTTTGTTCGGGTGAGCTCATAACAAACTTGTAGTTCTTGGAAGGGCAAAATATGTTTTCCCATCCAAACATCGCCAAGGACCAAGATGCTGATCGCGACCCATTTATGAAAGCCCTCTAAGCCAGCAGAATGATGAAGCCAGTGCTCCCTCCATAGGGGAGTCACCCCTGTCAATGTGCTGTTCCAGCCTCTGGAGCGCAACTCAGAGCACCAGCAAAGGAAAATGACGGGGGTAATATCTGGGAGGCCGCCTGGTATTGGAGCACCGTATAGCATGTCCATAATGCATCGAAATTCAGGGAAGAGAGTTCCTCCGGTATGTTGGATCGACCCACCCGCCAATCAGCCAGTCTTTGACCACGACCAGTTGAGAGGTCAGATAGTTGCAATGGAGGTCCACCATCCCCAGCAGCAATGTATGTCCACCATCCCCAGCAGCAATGGAGGTCCACCATCCCCAGTAGTGATGGAGGTCCACCATCCCCGGTAGCATTGGAGTCCACCATCCCCAGTAGCGATGGAGGTCCACCATCCCCAGTACCAATGGAGGACCACTGTCCCCAGCAGCAATGGAGGTCCACCATCCTCGGCAGCAATGGAGATCCACCATCCCCAGCAGCAATGGAGGTCCACCATCCCCGGTAGCAATGGAGGTTCACCATCCCCAGCAGCAGTGGAGGTCCACCATCCCCAGCAGCAGTGGAGGTCCACCATCCCCAGCAGCAATGGAGGTCCACCATCCCCAGCAGCAGTGGAGGTCCACCATCCCCAGCAGCAGTGGAGGTCCACCATCCCCTGCAGCCGTGGAGGTCCACCATCCACGGCAGCTATGGAGGTCCACCATCCCCGGCAGCCATGGCGGTCCACCATCCACAGCAGCCGTGGAGGTCCACCATCCCCGGCAGCAATGGAGGTCCACCATCCCCAGCAGCAATGGAGGTCCACCATCCCCAGCTGCACTGGAGGTCCACCATCCCCAGCTGCACTGGAGGTCCACCATCCCCAGCAGCAATGGAGGTCCACCATCCCCGGCAGCAGTGGAGGTCCACCATCCCCAGCAGCAATGGAGGTCCAGCACCCCCGGCAGCAATGGAGCTCCACCATCCCCAGCAGCAATGGAGGTCCACCATCCCCGGCAGCACTGGAGGTCCACCATCCCCAGCAGCAATGGAGGTCCACCATCCCCAGCTGCAATGGAGGTCCACCATCCCCAGCTGCAATGGAGGTCCACCATCCCCAGCTGCAATGGAGGTCCACCATCCCCAGCAGCAATGGAGGTCCACCATCCCCAGCAGCAATGGAGGTCCACCATCCCCAGTAGCGATGGAGGTCCACTATCCCCAGCTGCAATGGAGGTCCACCATCCCCGGCAGCACTGGAGGTCCACCATCCCCAGCAGCAATGGAGGTCCACCATCCCCAGCTGCAATGGAGGTCCACCATCCCCAGCTGCAATGGAGGTCCACCATCCCCAGCAGCAATGGAGGTCCACCATCCCCAGCTGCAATGGAGGTCCACCATCCCCAGCTGCAATGGAGGTCCACCATCCCCAGCAGCAATGGAGGTCCACTATCCCCAGCCCCTGATTCTCCAGAAAGGTTTACCTTTCATCCCCCTGGAGCTTTGAAAAGCTGTCATCTCTGCTTTAGTTCTATCAAAGTTAGATTATTGTAACGCCCTCTTTTTAAACATCAGGATTATAAGCCTCAATAAGCTCCAGGTGTTGCAGAATGTGGCTGCTCACCTGCTTCTGTCCATTCCAAAGTTTCACTCGGTCTCTCATCCCCTACCACGTCTGCATTGGCTCCTCATGAACAAACGAATTCTCTTTAAATCTCTCTGTATTGCTTTTAAAGCTCAACAAGGCCAGGGCCCTGACTTTTCAAGAAAAAGTTTTGTAGGTATGCCCCTGTTCAGCAACTTAGATCTTCTTCGGCCCTTAGTCTTGTTAGTCCAAAAACCAAATTGGCCAGTTAGGGCGGAAGAAGTTTTATAGTGGGCACTGCCAGGAGCTGGAACACTCTTCCCATCTCTCTGAAAATCAAAACTGACTTTTTGTCATTTCGGAAAGTGTTGAAAACTTGCCTCTTTAACAACTAAATTCAGTTACTGCTTCTCCTTCTTAGTCCAGAATCTTACGGCGCCTAGACACCTTTGGGTAGTAGCGCGCGGTATAAATTTTCATTTCATTTCACCATCATAAGGAGATTGGTGGCCATGTGGCACCAGCACTTTTTAGTAGAATTACATATAGATGTTTATTAAACAAACAATATGCCCCACTGTGCAAGTGCTGTTAAAAAGTGATGCGGGGAGCATACATGTTAGTTAAGATGTTTGGCATGTTCTTGTTTCCACTGACCCCCTCTCTTTCCGTCATACTGAGCACCAGTTATTGCCTCTGAGATTCCCCTGCTGTGCTGCCCACTCCCACTCCTGACAAAGAGCAGATTGAAATTAGATGACAGAGCCCAGGCATGTGAGGGAGGTAGGTGGTGTCATTTGTATTTCAACATGTCCCACACATGCAACAAGCACCTATTATTGTCCCAGCACTGGCTGCCCCATGTGCCTGTAAGAACAGGGCAAGATTTCTCTACCATATGATGTTAAGAGAATGCATTTATAAAAGTGCTTGCTGTTTACTTAAAGCAAACACAAGGAGATGATGGACGGAGCGCTGAAACTTTTCAGATACTCGCCCCCAGTCACAGATCTGGGTTGAATCCATCATCATTCTTTAGCTCACTTCGCCACCCCAGTTCAGACACAGCTATATGCAAATCAGTCTTGACCCTGTGCCTCATGGGAACAGTCCAGCCCGAACGGCCAAGCCGTGTCTTCCCAGAACCAGAAACAAGCATCCTGGGACCGGTTTCGGGCTAACAGCCCTCAGCAGCCAGGCTAGCTTGAATCCAGTGGCAAAGTGAGCAAGGGAACCACGTCTGGGCATACCCTGCCAACCTAGGGCGAACAAAGCAAACACAAGGAGATGATCGACGGAGTGCTGAAACTTTTCAGACACTCACCCCCAGTCACAGATCTGGGTTGAATCCATCATCATTCTTTAGGTCACTTCGCCACCCCAGTTCAGACACAGCTATATGCAAATCAGTCTTGACCCTGTGCCTCATGGGAACAGTCCAGCCCGAACTGCCAAGCCGTGTCTTCCCAGAACCAGAAACAAGCATCCTGGGACCGGTTTCGGGCTAACAGCCCTCAGCAGCCAGGCTAGCTTGAATCCAGTGGCAAAGTGAGCAAGGGAACCACGTCTGGGCATACCCTGCCAACCTAGGGCGAACAAAGCAAACACAAGGAGATGATCGACGGAGCGATGAAACTTTACAGACACTCACCCCCAGTCACAGATCTGGGTTGAATCCATCATCGTTCTTTAGCTAACTTCGCCAACCCAGTTCAGACACAGCTATATGCAAATCAGTCTTGACCCTGTGCCTCATGGGAACAGTCCAGCCTGTTATCTTAATCGGCCCCATAGTGTGATGGTTGACTGGTAACTTCCAGCCTGCCACCACAGATGAGTTTCTGACCCCCTGGAGGTGAGAGCCCATGCTCTGTGAGGCCAGGAACAATGCCTGTCTGGCGGAAGGTAATCACACCCCCTCCAGCAGGATGGCTATCAGACGTGGGTCCCTTGCTCACTTTGCCACTGGATTCAAGATAGCCTGGCTGATGAGGGTTATGAACCCGAAACCGGTCCCAGGATGCTTGTTTCCGGTCCAGGGAAGACATGGCTTGGCAGTTCGGGCTGGACTGTTCCCATGAGGCACAGGGTCAGACTGATTTGCATCTGGCCATGTCTGAACTGGGGTGGTGGAGTGAGCTAAAGAATGATGATGGATTAAACCCAGATCAGTTGACTGGGGGTGAGTGTTTGATTTGCTCTAGCACTCCGTCCATCATCCCCTTTGGTATCGCTTTGTTCGCCCTAAGTTGGCAGGGTATGCCCAGACGTGGGTCCCTTGCTCACTTTGTCACTGGATTCAAGATAGCCTGGCTGATGAGGGTTATGAACCCGAAACCGGTCCCAGGATGCTTGTTTCCGGTCCAGGGAAGACATGGCTTGGCAGTTTGGGCTGGACTGTTCCCATGAGGCACAGGGTCAGACTGATTTGCATATGGCCATGTCTGAACTGGGGTGGTGGAGTGAGCTAAAGACTGATGATGGATTAAACCCAGATCAGTTGACTGGGGGTGAGTGTTTGATTTGCTCTAGCGCTCCGTCCATCATCCCCTTTGGTATCGCTTTGTTCACCCTAAGTTGGCAGGGTATGCCCAGACGTGGGTCCCTTGCTCACTTTGCCACTGGATTCAAGATAGCCTGGCTGATGAGGGTTATGAACCCGAAACCGGTCCCAGGATGCTTGTTTCCAGTCCAGGGAAGACATGGCTTGGCAGTTCGGGCTGGACTGTTCCCATGAGGCACAGGGTCAGACTGATTTGCATATGGCCATGTCTGAACTGGGGTGGTGGAGTGAGCTAAAGAATGATGGTGGATTAAACCCAGATCAGTTGACTGGGGGTGAGTGTTTGATTTGCTCTAGCGCTCCGTCCATCATCCCCTTTGGTATCGCTTTGCTCGCCCTAAGTTGGCAGGGTATGCCCAGACGTGGGTCCCTTGCTCACTTTGCCACTGGATTCAAGATAGCCTGGCTGATGAGGGTTATGAACCCGAAACCGGTCCCAGGATGCTTGTTTCCGGTCCAGGGAAGACATGGCTTGGCAGTTCGGGCTGGACTTTACCCATGAGGCACAGGGTCAGACTGATTTGCATATGGCGATGTCTGAACTGGGGTGGTGGAGTGAGCTAAAGAATGATGATGGATTAAACCCAGATCAGTTGACTGGGGGTGAGTGTTTGATTTGCTCTAGCGCTCCGTCCATCATCCCCTTTGGTATCGATCAGATTAGCCTAGCAAGGCCAGAGTCTTGAAAGCCTCTCCTGCCTTTGAAATGTAACCCCAACTTCCCGCCAGACCTGGGAAACGTCACCCCCTGCCCTGAGGCCCATTTGGCACTTGAGCAGGTGGAAAATTAGGCATTCAGGATGCGTGTTTGACTTACAGTCTAGTCACACTCCTAAGGTGGGCTGCCTGAAGTGGACAGCCAGAGAAGGGTTTCGCCATCTTGATTTTGGTGAAAATAGAGAATTCTGCGTCAGGGTTATGCCCACACCCTGCAGGAAGTGGTCATATAGGGGGTGTAATCACCCCAGTGGTAGGTAGCCCATTGGCTACTACCCTATACGTCCCCAAACACCCCTAAATTGAGTCAGGGATTTAGATTTGTCTACTTGAGAACCGAAGAAGGACTAAGAAGAGCCGACATTGTGAGAACAGAGGACCCGCTCTGAACTTGGCGACAAGCCCTGCCTGGCTGCTGAGACCACAACAGTTAAAAATACTTTATCGTCGAAAAGCTGTGCCTCATCCCCAAACCGTTGGAGGACTGCCCAGCACTTCAACAACCACTTGGCATCTGCCTTGGTGTAGAGGAGCCACCCCTTGCATCTGCAGGCACCGACTGCACTTCTCCAGTACACCATTTTGCTGGCCATCAGGCCCACTGACTGTGTATCACACCAAAAAAAGATTTTTGTGGTTCCAAGAGGTCAGTTTCATCTCTTCACCTATTTTCAAGATGCTAGACCCTCCAGGAGCCCCCCCCCCTGCACCCATACACTGGTTACAGGCGCATTTGCAGCAACCAAGGCTTGTTAAGTGTTCAGTTTGGACCCCACTGCCGTCAAAGCTGACCTGAATGATGAGGGACTTCAGGACTGATGAAGCTTACACCCATAGTGGCCCTGCAGTCTTGCTTTCCTCCCCTCTACAGGTCAAACCGTGAGACCCTCCTATGCAAGTGGCCAGCTAGCCAAGCACATCTGCACCTAAGCCCCACCATTGCACTAACCACCCTCACTTGCCGAGCCCCTCTTTGGGTTCTGCCAGACTGGTCCCTAAGTTCCCCCTTGCAGCCTTTGTTTTCAGGTACCTATTGACTGCAGTGGTGTAGCGCTCAAGGCTACCAAACTGTCCAGCACCTCTGCACCCAGACACGCCAGGGCAGGTAAAGTAAAACTGCTAGTGGTTCTTTGGACCTTGGCCTCCTAGCACCTTAAGTTCCAAAGGGAACCCCTGAACTTCAACTACAAGTATATGTTTGCAGTAAAAGTCTTTCCACCCCTAGGATTCCGATGATCTTGGTGCATAAAAATATATAAAAATCTGTGTTATTTTTATAATTGGTCTTGGATTTCTTCTTAAAGTGTGTGTACCATTTATTGACTCTGTGTGTGCAACAAATTCTTAACACTCACCTTCGATAAGCATGAAATGCTGAAGCACGCTACCACAAATAGAGCACTTGGGAATATTAAAGTAAGCCCCTATAAACTAGTCCAGGGCTTAAAGCTCTGCTCCGCTGGTGGAGTTTGCGGAATTCGGCAACTCCGTATTTCGTGGAGAATGCGGAGTTACCGATAAACTCCGCATTCCGCAACGGAGTGGAGTTTTTTATTCGTTGGCTCGCTCGAAATTTCGTTTCATGCCCACAAGATTTACTAGCCACTCACGAGCACCAACGAGATTTTCTAGCCACCGACGACCTCCCGCAAGATTGTGCTGCTGCTGGCGCGGCTTTAAGCAGCGCCAGCAATTCCGGCTCTTTATACGCGAGCACGAGTGAGCGCGATCTACCGTAGCTGCAACCTGGGGAAGATTCTCTCCTCAAGAAGGAGCTAAATCTCCTCAAAATGACAATTCAGAGTTAAAAACCTTCTCAAATTGACCGTTTGCATTGTTTTTTTTGTGCGAGGAGTCTTTTTTGTTTTTTTCTTTTCTCTCCAACAAGAAGGAAATGCCCCAGAGTCTCCAACTTCCTGTTCCTGTCCAGCAGGCTCCTCTCAGTGCTTTGTCCATCTCCTGGTCACTTTTCATTTGGATTTGCACTGGAAGGATCACTCTCTGTGTCTGCTGCATATATACCATTGGATTTAAGAACATTGTATTTGAGATTTCACAAGTAAGTTAAAAAACTGCTATATAAGGGTGTTGTTTGTTTGATAGAGGGCATGCACTAGGATTTATTTGTTTTTTTATTTGATTTTCCACATGTATTGTGGTGGGGGTGGCCTGCAGTTTCAGTAGGGGCCTAGTTACTTTTTGCATTTCATTTTTCTTCTTTTGTAAAGGAAAAATGTTGCACAGTTTAGTGCATTTTCACCATGTTTTTAAAATAAATTAGCAATATTCATTTAATTCACTAAGGGCCATACGTATCAAGCCTGCCCATTTGCGAATGGAAAAAGCCTTTTGGGATGTATTTGGATGATTTTATTGTGTTTGTGATGCACTGTGAGCTGTGTTAAAGCTCAAAGGAGATTACGTTCGTCTCCTTTCCATATCCCGCTATTGGCAGCCATTTTGGGTCAGCGCTTTAGTCGCTGGACCCCGTTAGGGCATTTAAACTCACTTGATGCGACCGCGCAGCGGACGCGCGCAGCGGGCGCGCCTAAGGCAAGCCCGTCTGCGCCCGTCCGCGGCCGGCAGGGGCCAGGGGCCGGGAGTCCTGCCCCCTCTCAACTAAAGAGACATTCTTATAGCCCTGAGCAGCTAAAAAATGTAAATAAAACTCCTGCTATGGGATGTATTCATAAAATTAACCCTAGCAGCTTAGAGACGAGTTGTAGGTACTGTTCTTTTAGGCTACAAACTCAATCCTCCTCTTCTTCTTTGGAAGAATTACAGGGGAAAACCTACAAACTGTTTCTGCTCAACTGTAGATCACTTCCTAAACACTCATCGGAATTATTTATACTGTTGTCAGAGGAAAGTCCGGACATTTTGTTTCTTACGGAAACATGGACCAACCTCTACTCGGAACCTGATATTGTCCAAGCCCTTCCCTCTGATTATTTAATTCAGAGACTTGATAGACCCACAGGGAAAGGCGGTGGGGTTGCTATTATTTTTAAAAACTCTTTTAAGTGTCGTAACCTCGGGAGTCCATTAAGTGATTGTGAGAATCTTCACTTTTCTATAAGATTCTCCCCCCTGCTTTCCTTTTCGGGCATTCTAATCTATCGACCGCCTGGATCGATGGGTCAGTTCTCTAACTCTTTATCTGAAACAGTCACTAAGTTGGCTAGCTGTGCCTCTAACTTTACTGTTCTAGGCAACCTAAATGTCCACATTGACGATTATGCGTCAATAGGTGCGTCAGAACTCTCTTCGGACCTTGCCGCCCTTCAACTTTTGCAGAAGGTGCCACTGGCTACTCACACTAAAGGTCACCTTCTTGACCCTGTTTTTTCTAACTTACAAGAGTTATTCTGCTTCGACCCTATTCCCATTCCTTGGTCAGACCACCATTTGATCACTTTACATTGGTCGCCTAAGCTGGCTATCCCTACCGTTCAACCATTAGGGAAATTAGTCCGCGGCTGGCCTAAACTTAGCGTAGAAAAATGGACCTCCGCTCTAGACCTTTCCAAACCATCTTTAATCCTCGACCCGGTAGTAGGGAATGACCACTTTAATAACTGGATCGAAGGGACTTTAGATCAGGTTCTTCCTAAAAAGAATATCCAGATAAACATAGGACCCAATAAAGCAGCCTGGTACACGCCTAAACTTCGCGAGCTAAAGCAATTGTGTAAGAGGGCAGAGAGAAGCTGGAGGAAAGATTTTTCCCTTTCCAAGAAAAAGCAATATAGGGATACCATTAGTATATACAAAAGTGAAATTAAAAAGGCGCAAACACACTACTTTAGTGAAAAAATTTCTGCTGCCGTTAACTCCCCCCGGGAGACGTTTCGCATTGTAAACAAACTCCTCAATGCACCCACTCCCCTGGTCTCTTATGAAGCAACAGACGACCGATGCAATGACTTTGCAGATTTTTTTCACAACAAAATTTTAACTATTAGCCGCTTATTTCCTAACCCCCTGCCTGCTCCCCCCTTAGAGGAAATAAAGGTATGGAGTAAAGAACACTCTCTTGAAACGTTTCCTCCACTGGACATCGAAACTTTCAAAACCATGTTCGCATCGGTTAAGAGTGGATCACCTAGCGATCCGGCTCCTCTTGACATCCTGAAATCTGTATCTGTTTTAGTAGGCCCCACTATTATGGAACTGATCAATGCCTCGCTTTCCTCAGGGGTGGTCCCTCTCCTTTGGAAAAAGCCTTGGTAAAGGCTTTATTGAAAAAACCAAGTTTGGATCCCGACTGTCTTGGTAACTATCGTCCCATCTCGCTCCTTCCTGGGGTGAGCAAAATCGCAGAAAAGTATGTAAATCGATCACTTTCCAGATACCTAGAAAGGGAGAACCTTCTCCATGCGTCCCAAACTGGGTTTCGCCCAGGACATGGGACAGAAACTGCTTTACTAGCAGTCGTCGAGGATTCCAGAAGGATCCTCGATGCAGGAGGCTCCCTGGCCGTGCTTCTTTTAGATCTTAGCACGGCCTTCGATACGGTTAATCACCGTATTTTAATCCAACGGCTTCAGGATTTGAGTATTACTGGAACTGCTCTGGATTGGCTGCGCTCCTTTCTGGAGAACAGATACTTCCAAGTAGTCGATGGTGAGGCTACATCCACTCCTCGACCTCTTCATTGTGGGGTTCCTCAGGGGTCGTCCTTGAGCCCCACTCTTTTAATGTTTACATGGCTCCTCTTGCTGACATTGTTCTTCCATTTGGGGTGCAAATTGTCACTTATGCCGACGACACTCAACTGGTCGTCGCTTGAATCCACACCAATAAAGCATCTACTTGTCTTGGCCCATGTCTCGAGGAAGTGATGAGATGGATGAAACATTCCCATGTTAAACTTAATGGAGACAAGACTGAGCTTATGCTCCTTGGCAAACCCTCCTCTCTGAAATAGCTTCTACTTGGCCTATTTGTATGGGCCCCATGCCGGCCCCTAAATCAGAGATAAAGAGCCTTGGTGTCTGGCTTGACTCTGAGCTCGGTTTTAAAATCCAAGCCAGAAAGGTTGTTGCCTCTTGTTTTGGCATTCTAAGAATGCTGCGCAAAGTGCTTCCTTTGCTACCCCTTCAGGTCAGGAAAGCTTGTAGTCCAATCACTTATTCTATCTCGTTTGGACTACGGAAATGCACTGTACCTTGCTGCCCCTAGCCTGGTGCTGGCCAAACTTCAAACTGTGCAGAATTGTGCCGCTAGGATTCTTATGGGAATTTATAGTCGCCAAACTGCAAGGCCTGCCCTAAAGGCTCTCCATTGGCTTCCAGTTTTGGAAAGAGTCAATTTTAAAGCTCTGTGTATTACTCACAGGCTGATAGGAGGGAATGGACCTCCTATTATCTCCTCCTTGATCCAGCCCTATTTAGCCACTAGGGACCTTCGCTCAAATAATCTCCATTTGGCGTCTGTGCCCAGAATTAAGAAGGCCCGTAGCGGCGGACGTCTTTTTCTCTTACAACGCCGCTAAACTGTGGAACTCACTTCCTCTGCAGCTCCGAAAGGAACCCAACTACATGTCATTCCGTAAGATGCTTAAAACTTGGCTTTTCCCCAATTGATCGTGTCACAGCTGTTTCGACTTGCCCTCAGCGCTGGGATGCCCGCGGGTAACTATGCGCTTTATATATATCACTTTCATTTCATTTCATTTCATTTCATTTCATCGCAAAATAGAGAATCGCAAAATTTGCGATTCTCTATTTTGCGAATGCAATTAAGGAATTGCAAATTGAGATTCCTTAAATGCAATTCTGGAAGCACCAGAAATTTGCTATTTGGCTTTAAGGAATTGCAAATTACCACCAACTTCAAGTTGGTGGTAATTTGCGATTTTCTTTAAAAAAACACTTTTTTGATTTTTTTAAAGTGCCATATGTCGCACATACATGCCCCTAGGGCATGTATGTGCTCAAAATGTGCACACATGCATATTTCAGGGATGCAACAGGGTGTCCTTTTGGCACCCTTGCAACCTTGAAATTGCATTCTCAATTTGCGATTCTCTAATTGGTAATCGCAAATTGAGAATGTCTTCCCATTCATTCCTATGGGCCTCCTAGCCCATAGGAATGAATAGGAAAGGTATTCCTTATTTGCGAATCTCAATTTGCGAATCGCAAATAAGGAATATGTAGGATTTGCAAAATTTTAGCAAATCCTACATACATATACTTTACGATTCTCTAATTGCGATTCACTAAAAATCGCAATTTGAGAATCGCAAAACTCTTTTTTGATACATATGGGCCTATGTGGCTTACTCTACCAATGGGCCTTCCATCCAGTAGGCCCAGTACTAGTCATGGGTGCATGTAACCGCTGTTTCTGTGGCATCTGTTAAATTGAAACATTATTTAGGCCATGGATGGTATGGGATTAAAATACAAAATGTGTTCTTTGTTTCTTGCCATGACTCCTTGCTGGTTGTTGTTTTTGTTGTGACCATGTGGCTGGTGGCCATTTTGTGTAGGCAGCCAGTGTGCTTTTGAAATAGGCCTGCATGTGTTCTTTGTTTGTGGCCATGCCTCCTTGATTGCTGTTTGACCATGTGGTCAGTGGCCATTTTGTGTACCCAGAAAGTGTTCTTTTGCCATAGGCCTGCATGTGTTCTTTGTTTCTGGCCATGCCTCCTTGCTGGTTGTTGTGACCATGTGGGTTGCGGCCATTTTGTGTAGGCAGCCAGTGTGCTTTTGCCATAGGCCAGTATGTGTTCTTGTGTGGCCATGCCTCCTTCATGTTGTTTGTTTGACCATGTTGCTGGTGGCCATTTTATGTGTTATGCCTGAGAACTAGTAGCTCAATGCTCATGCTAAATGTACTGTATGAACAGTGTTTCTATATTATTACATACATTTTTGTATTTTTCATCTGCACCACTCCTTGCCTCCCAAATCACAGTGGGTTTCAAATTCAATTCCCATGGTAGTAGTAGTCCCCTTCCCCTAGTACATCAGCAATTACATGTATTTTTAATTTTAATTTTTTTACAATTTTTTCACAAAATGTTTTTATTTCATTTTAATTTTTATCCAATTTTTTAAAGTTTCTTCTTGTTAATTTCTTTAAAAACATTTCCAAATTTTTCAATTGTTTTTCCATTTTTTTTTTTTTTTTTTAAAGTTCTATTTTTTTAAAAATGTTTTTACAATTTTTTGTAACTTTTTTTACATGTATTTTTTTGCCATTTTTCTAACATCTAGCATCAACCCCATGTGCTACCGGTGGTGCATAGCCGCACATCAGCATTCATCTTCTTAGGATTATTCCATTGTCAGTTTTCTTTTGTCAACTGCACCTCCGTGAGTGCCACATCCCAACTCGATGCACATAAAGCAAACAGTTACATCTGTGTGTTGTTTTTGCTTTTTCTTATCCTTCCTGAGTGCACATGAAAGTTTATGTTGGTGTGGTTTTACAAATGGAATGGATACACTGTACTGTTAATTATTTATAACTTAAGTAACCACACTAAATGATACTACTAGTTCAATTGCAACAATGCCATGTTTCTCTGATGTTCTTCTTGCTTGTTTCCTTTTAGGTGCACAAGAGAAGAGACATCACCCACAGTACTGCCAGATAGAAGGTCTGTGCGCGATGTGACACGTGACCACACAACCCAGACATCTCGTCAGCTTGTGAAGCTAAGTGCCACTGCCAACTGTTTCAAAATGGATCCAAAGAAAGGTCTGCCAAGAAAGTGGCCAGTGGGGAGGAGAAGAAGTTGATTTCCACCACTGGTGTGCCGGCCAAAACGTTTTTTAGCAAACTTGTGCCTGCTGCACCAGCCTCTAAGGAGCAAGCAGGGAGCAGCACCCCTGCATCAGCAGACCCACCCCAACCTAGGCCAATCCTAAATCTGGCACAGAGGCAGCCACTCTAATCAAGGCTAGGCTGACGAGCAGTGATGTTCAAATGAACTTATCTCTTTCGCAAAGTAGTACCCAATTATTACAGTAAATTCAGAGAAGTGGACAACAAAAGCTGCAGCCAGCAATATCTTCCCGAAGTAGGAGCAGTTCAGGAGATTGAGCTTCAGGCTGAGGAAGTAGAAGAAGTCCCTTTTTCAGAAGATCCATTGTCTTCCAGATTTCCAGCAAGAAAAATGAGGAGTGCTCCATCATCTTCTTCTCCAAGCCCCCCCGTCTGATGATCAAGACTCCACTTGGATGCCGCCTCAGTCTGAGACATGCCAGGAGGGGCTAGGGAAAAGGAAGGTTCCTGAAAGCTCTAGAGTTATGGATGAAGAAGAGGAGAATGACGACGAGCCAGTCATCATGGATGTTAGTCCAGCCCAAGAGGAGACCGACATTACCCCAACTCAACCTGCTCTGAGGGATGTGACACAGATACCACAACCACCACCCCCAGCTTCCATATTTGCAAGGCTTCTGCAGTAACCTTCATCCACAAACACCTCAGTAGAAGTAGGCACTGCAAAGAGGCAAATTGCAAAACACCCACCTACCGCCACTTCTTCCAACATTGGCAATGGGCTCCTTATCAGAAAGTGGACCTCTCCAGATAGGGAACTTTGCCATATGCTCCATTTGCAGCGCAAGTGTTAATCAAGGTAAGCTTGGTACAAACTATGGTACCAGAGGCCAAACAAACCATTTGAGAAAACACCATACAATCCCCTGGGAGGCACACCTTAGCAAAATAACTGCAAGTGGTGTTGGTGAAGGTGATAAGAGCAGGGAATCTGAATCTGCTCTGATCACAGTGGAAGGTGAAGAAGAGGGTGACATTTTCGTTACGCAAATCAGTCCTGTTCCAGCAGTACAGTAGTATCACTCACATCAGCAAAATCACAATAGCACCAGAGTCAGGTCGATACACCAAGGCAAGAGCATACAGTGACTGCCCCGCTGAGGCGCACATTGAGCCTACCACCTTTTTCTTTCAGTCTCATAAAGAAGTCGCATATATCAGTGGCACCAGTAAAGAAACAAATCTAGGCTGCTATTCCTGGTTTAGGCAGGAGGGGCAGTACAAACCTAACCACCCAACGGCACATTTGTACTACGCAAAGCTGGCTAAAATGTTAGCGCTGGGCCTCCTCTCTTTTTCTTTTGTGGGAGGAGTGGGTTTTCTAGAATTTGTGGTGGCCATGTACCCGAAATTGAATGTTTCCAGCCGGTCCTATTTTGCCAGAGTTGCTGTTCCAGTGCTACATCACAATGTGCTGGAATTGGTTGGACAAGATTTGCAGCAAAGTTCTGTTCACACTATCCCCAAGACGACACACATGCAGACCAGTAGCCAAGCCACAGATTGCATGTGCATCACCGCACACTGGATCTCTTTTGTGGGGGTTAGAGAAATGATATCTGCTGCTGTTGACACTGCTGAACGTTTTAATAGCGCTCGGAAGCATGCTACAGTAGTCATGGTCGCAATGGAGAAATCCCATACTGCTGCAAACTGTCAGACCACCGACAGGTAACCACTAACCTCTGAAGCCGGATACAGCGGGAGCGATGAATGATGCTGCGTAACCCTATCCCCAATATGGAGTGACCTGTGAGTATGTAGTTATCACTCAACAGACAACACCATGATAGGGGGAGGGGAAAAAAGGGACAAAGGAAACAATAAAGATGCGGCTGCGAAATCACACGAAGGGGAATGAACCGGGAGTTGTAGACCTCACTCCTAGCTCTGTCACTTCGGTTGACTAGCCCTGTGTTCCCTGTAATAAGACACAAGCACAGCACATATATAACAACCACAACCAGTAGAGAGAGAGTAAAACAGATAATGGTTATGTGTATCACTTACGTTTAAACCTGCCGCAAAATACATAATCCTAAAAATAAATCATAAACAAAAATAACCACGTCTTCACTGAAAGAGACTGAGCCTGCGCCCTATCCTGTAGTAGCACAGCTTCCCGAATAGACACAGAAATGTGTACTTAGCTGAGATGATCCCCTTCAGGGTGTGGAAGACAAGTCATCGGCAGTTAGATTCACTCCCAATCGACAAGACAGTCCTGGAGCATGTCACGCTGTTCCTGCGTGTCAATGTGCTGCCAAAATGAATTATTGCTCAATCCTTTGAGCCTTTCATTATCTCTGAGACACGCTCCAGCGCTCTCACATAGAATTAGCCAAATATCCATAAACAGAACACAAAAGAAATCCGAGCCTTTCAAACAGCTCTAAACGCGTTTCAGCACGTACGAAGGAAATTGCCCAGCTGCAAGCAAGGAAATTGGTGGAAGAATGTCGAGTCTATTGAATAACTCATGGAGGCGCTCCAGCGCGGTGATTAAGAAAAGTGCATCAGAAGCGATAAATGTCCTAAAAGGAAACCGAGCTTTTCATGCGGCTCGAGGACGCGCTCCTGCGCTTTTACACATGCTTAAAGATCAAAAGCGGGTAAAACGAGATTAAGCCGAGTAACGGCTCCGGGACGCGCTCCTGCGCGTTTGCATAAACAAATACCGGGAATCTTCAGGCACTCCTGCAATAGTTGCGGGGCAGTTCCCGATACCTCAAGTCATAGGGAACCATGTGAAATGAAGGTCAGGATGTTGAATATCTTCACGCAGGCTCAGACGAAAACGGAGAGTCAAACAGGCATTCAACTGTAGCTATCAAGATTGACAAGCACCCGGCAGCCTGTAGGCGGTGCTTAAGTAGTGCTCGTGAAGCAGAGCCCTCATGTCAATCCCCACAGGATTGTGGGAGATGTAGTTTCATACATGCACAAAATTGACGGAACCCATGCATACAGTGCGTATAGGTAGTGCCAACCCACCTACCTACGCCTTAACGTGACAGAACCCCCTCTCAATGACCGGCGTCCCGACGGTCCACCAGGCTTGGAGGGAAACTGGGAGTGGAAACGCCTAAGAAGCCCAGGGCAATGCAGATTAGCTCCGGGCTCCCATGAGCGGTCCTCAGGACCATAACCCTTCCAGTCAATGAGGTAATGTATTCTCCCTCGGACGAGTTTGGAATCGAGAATACGCTTGACTTCGTATTCTCCGTTCCCTTCCACGTCAAGTGGCAATGGTTTTAGGGGCAGTCTAGTTTGTGGAAGGCAAGGCCGTAGTAAGGAAATATGGAAAACAGGATGGATGTGCCAGGAAGAAGGGAGTGTTAATCTCATCGCCACAGGGTTGATTATCTTGTCGATAGGATAAGGACCCATGAATTTAGGTTTCAGCCGGGCGTTACCCTTAAGTCTCAAATGCCTGGTATCGAGCCACACTTTATCCCCCACACTATAAGAAGGCTCTGGGGTACGTTTTTTATCTGCATAGCTCTTGTCACGAGTCTGGGCTTTGCTTAACTGTGCTTTAGCGTCCTGTAAAACTAATCGGAGATGTGCATGGTGTTCCTGAATGGTAGGGTGTCTGGAACCTACAGGCCATTCAAAGGGCAGCATGTTTGGGTGGTAAACCGTTAGGCAAAAGAAAGGGGAACACCCTAAGGAAGAATGCTCTGCGTTATTATAAGCGAATTCGCCCATCCAAAGAAGCGTGCTTCATTCCTCTTCGTGTTGTAAGGTAAAACATCTGAGATACTGTTCCAGCGTTTGGTTCAGTCTCTCGGTTTTGCCGTCCGTCTGCGGATGGTAGCTAGTGGAGAGGCGAGCGTCTACTTTCATAACATCACATAATGCTGTCCAAAATCGTGAAGTAAACTGGGTTCCTCTGTCTGTAATGATAACCGCTGGGATTCCATGTGAACGTACAATATGCTGCAAAAACACCTGGGCCAAATCCACCGAGGTTGGTAACTTCGTCAAAGCAATAAAGTGTCCCATCTTAGTCAGATGATCGATAACGACCAATATGGTATTGTAACCTGAGCTAGGAGGCATATCCACAATGAAGTCCATGGACAGCGTATGCCAAGGTATCGGAGGTATGGGAATGGGTCAAAGCAATCCGCATGGTCTTTTATGTTGAGCTTTTCCTTGGGTACAAATGGCACACTCGGAAACGTATTTGGCGGTGTCCGCATTTTAGGTTACCCACCAGAAATGCCTTTTCATAGCTGAACAGTTTTCTGTATTCCTAGATGTCCACCCAGCGTAGAGTTGTGTATCCATCGCAAGGCTTGTTGTTGTAAAGGTCCGTCTGGTACGTATAGCCTCTTATCATGGTATAGTGTTTTGTTAATGGTCGAACGTTTTTCGGGATTTTCATTTATCCATGCCTGGATATTCATTCCTGCCACTTGACTTTTCCCCTCCCCCAAAAAGTCTTGCGTAGTTGTTGTAGCCAGGATCTCGTCAGGAAAAGAAGCCTTGTGCAGTATCACAGGATGTTCTTCCATTGAAACTTGACTGGGTTCAGGAGTTGGAGCTGGTCTAGAGAGAGCGTCTGCTTTGCCATTTTGTGGTCCGGGTCGATACTTGATCACAAAGTCAAAATCCGAAAAGAATAGTGACCAGCGGAGTTGTCTAGGTGTTAAGGCTCTGGCAGTCTTTAGAAACAGCAGGTTCCGGTGTTTGGTGAATATCTCCACGGTGTGTTTAGCCCCCAACAGGTAGTGTCTCCACTCTTCACACACTCTTTTTATAGCCAGTAGTTCTTTGTCCGTAATACTGTAATTGACCTCACAGGATGTCAATTTCTTAGAAAAGTAGGCCACAGGATGGAGTTGGCGAGTGATTGGATGTCTTTGGGATAGAACGCCTCCAATGGCGTAATGGGATGCGTCCGTTTCTACCACAAAGGGAAGAGTGGCATCTGGATGTCTCAGCACCGGTGCTTGTGTGAAGCGGTTCTTGAATGTCTGGAAGGGTTGTTCTGCGGAGTCCGTCCAAAGGAACTTAGCTCCTTTCTTTAGTAGATAAGTTAAAGGTTGTATAATGCGGGGGAACGCCTTTATAAACCTCCAATAGAAGGTTGCGAAGCCTAGAAAGCTCTGTAGGGCTTTAACACTGGAGGGTGACTCCCACTGAACAATGGCTTGTATCTTTTTGCTATCCATGCATAGACCGTTTGGTCCTATGATGTACGCTAGGAATTCCACTTCAGTGGTGTGGAATAGACATTTTTCCAATTTAGCATAAAGAGCAAATTGTTGTAATTGCTCCAGTACGGCAGTCACATGAAGAACATGCTCTTCTGCGGATGCTGAATAAACCAGAATGTCGTCAATATAGAGGATACAGGACATGTCCAGCAGGCCTCGTAATACTTCATCCATGAAGAACTGGAAAGCGGCAGGTGCGTTGCAGAGTCCGAAGGGCATAACCTGGTATTCATACAACCCAAACTTCGTCCGGAAGGCTGTCTTCCATTCGTCCCCACGTCGCACCCGCACTAGATGGTATGCTCCCCTTAAGTCCAATTTAGTGAATATCTTGGCTCCTTTAAACTGGTCCAATAGAACCGGTATCAAGGGTAGTGGGTACCTGTTTTTTATGGTTACCCTATTAATGGCTCTATAGTCTATGCAAGCCCTTAAGCCACCTTCCCTCTTTGGTATGAAAAAGAGTGGTGAGGAGGCAGGGGAGGAAGAAGGGCGTATGAATCCGGAGGACAGCATCTCATCAAGATACTGCTGTAGATATGCGGTCTCGGCCTCCGTAAGTGCATACACACGACTGCATGGAATAAAGGCTCCTGGTCAATCACACAATCATAGTCCCTATGAGGGGGCAACTTCCCTGCTTCCTGCTTGCTGAATATGAAGTGGAACTGCTTATATTTAACCCTGGGCGTAGTTCGCGTAGTAGCGCTACGCGTAGCCACGCGAAGTGCACTTCGCACTACGCGAGCTACGAGTATCTACGCGAACTGCGTAGTGCACTGTGCAAAATGCTGTTCGCACTGATTGCACAGTGCCGGATGCTTGTCCGCACTGTGCAATCAGTGTAAACCGCATCTTGCACAGTGCAAGCGGTCGATGTTCTGCCGCTCGAGTAGATTTCTACTCGAGCGGAAGTTTTCTCAACGCGGACTGGTAGTTTCTCATCGCGAGCGGTCGCGAGCATACGCGACCACTCGCAATGAGAAACCTGACCTCCCGCGTTGGAGAATCTCGCCGGGAGGTTTATTTTCCACGCTCGCGATCGGCAACTTGATGTTGGTGATCGTGAACGAGGAAAAAGTCTCGCCGGGATGTCATTTGTGCTTGCTCGCGGTCGCCAACTTGACGTTGAGGACCGCGAGCAAGCAAAAATGACCGCTACGCTACGCGTGTTTGCACTGTGCTACGTGCAATTCGCGTAGTGCGAAGTAGCGCAAACTTCGCAAACTACGCGAGCGTAGCGTAGTACTTCGCCCAGGGTTACTTATATTCATCAGGCAATATGGAGACACAACACAACTTTTTTGCTGTGTACCATAGCGAGCAGGCCGGCAGGATTTATCACAACTTCTGCTTTTTGTACCTTGTCTTTTGTGCAGTGTTCTTTACAGAACGTGGAGTTCATGGAGACGGAGCGTGCTGCCCATTGTACCAAGGGATCATGATATGTTAGCCAGGGCATACTTAAAATAAGTTTGAAGTGAGGAGCATCAATCAGGTCGAACTGGATATGCTCAAAGTGGTGCACCCCTACTTGCATGAGAATCAACTGTGTATGGAAGCGCACAGGACCTGATGTTAACGCTGTACCATCTACCGCCTTCACTGGTTCGGGTGGTTTTTTTTTTATGCAGGGGACACCTATTTCCTGAGCGTACTGCTGATCGATGAAATTGCCAGTAACTCCTGAATCCAACAATGCATGGACCATAATAGATACCCCATCTGGCAATTCCAGTGATACGCACAAGTTCACATGGGCCACAGCGGTTTGTACTGTGTTAGCCACTGCTGAAGAGACCACTTCCTCCATGGGCCTCAAACAAGGGGTCTCAGTCTTATTTGAGTACATCAGTTTCCTGGATTCTCTGTGGCGTAGTCTACTCGGGTTAGATTCCGGGCTCTGGGGTTTGCCTTGTTCACGAACTTGGATCGGGTTTTACATTCCTTGATGAAATGTCCAGGTTTCCCGCAGTACATGCACAATCTCTGTTTTCTTCGTTTCTCTCTTTCCTCTAGTCTTAGGGGTCCTCGTATTCCACTGATTTGCATTGGTTCTGTTCCATCAGTGGCATGCGAGTGTTCTTCATGGACTGGTTTAAGGCGTGGTAGGTAGACCTTTGCTTCTGTTCGGTTTTTGTCTCCTTTCCTCTCTTGGAGTCTATGATCCAACTGAACCATGAGGTCTATTAGATCTTCGCAGTTGTCAGGCATATGCACGACTTGTGCCAATACATCTTTCAGTTCTCCTTTTAGCCCTTGATAGAACATGGATGTTCTTTTTTCCACCGGCCAGTTGGTTTCAAAAAGGAGTCTGTTGGACGTTGTAATATAAGTAAGCAGGTCTTGAGTGCCTTGTTGGAGGGTGATGAATTCCTTGTCTAGAGATAGTTGGTGCGCTTTTCTGTCAAACAGATTGCGCATTTCAATGCAGAAGTCCGAAAAGTTATACAGGACAGGATCGTCTCTCTCTATCAGGGGAAAAGACCAGCTAGCTGCATTACCACCCAAATAGGACATAACAAAGGCCGTCTTGACCTGGTCAGTAGGAAACACAGCAGGTTTGCACATGAAATGCAGCCTGCATTGGCCCAAGAATATCCCAAACTTCTTGGGGTCCCCAAAGAATCTTTCGGGAGGGGCAAGGAGCAGTTGCATAGGCTGTATTAGATGCACGGAGGAGGGCCCTGCTGGTGACGAGTTCAAAAAAGAGGAGGTAAAGGGCCCAGCTCCATGTGTACCCCCTCCCTGAGCTTGTCCTGTGCATCTAGAGTCAGTGTCATCGGTAGTCAAAGGAGGTGGTAGCGTCCAATCCTTAATATAAGAGCCGCCCCCCCTTACACCGGTAGGACTCACACAAGATAGACCCGCTTACTCTCGTCTCATAGTGCCCATCTCATTCCTCAATTCTAGATTCTCCCCACGGAAGGCATCTATCTCCATCCGCAAAGCGGTTAAGGTCTCCAACACTGAGGTAAGTACAGTGGAAGTATCCACGCTCAGGCCGTAGGTAACCGTGGGCTTGTCAATCTGTCAGACCACCGTCAGGTAACCACTAACCTCTGAAGCCGGATACAGCGGGAGCGATGAATGATGCTGCGTAACCCTATCCCCAATATGGAGTGACCTGTGAGTATGTAGTCATCACTCAACAGACAACACCATGATAGGGGGAAAGGGAAAAAAGGGACAAAGGAAACAATAAAGATGCGGCTGCGAAATCACACGAAGGGGAATGAACCGGGAGTTGTAGACCTCACTCCTAGCTCTGTCACTTCGGTTGACTAGCCCTGTGTTCCCTGTAATAAGACACAAGCACAACACATATATAACAACCACAACCAGTAGAGAGAGAGTAAAACAGATAATGGTTATGTGTAGCACTTACGTTTAAACCTGCCGCATTCTTACTAATGCAAAATACATAATCCAAAAAATAAATCATAAACAAAAAATAACCACGTCTTCACTGAAAGAGACTGAGCCTGCGCCCTATCCTGTAGTAGCACAGCTTCCCGAATAGACACAGAAATTTGTACTTAGCTGAGATGATCCCTGTGAGAAGTTGGCCTGGTATATGCTGTTCACTAATTAATGTGGACACCTTGCACCAGTACAATTCGACTCTTATGGTAGATAGGTTTAAGACAACCTTTATAGAAAGCTATCCTAGTGGTAGCTGTGGAGAGCAGCCTTCAGGCTAAGTCTTGGAGGAATGTAAAGCAGCTTGTTTTACCACACAATCTCTTGAATCACCAAATGAAAAGACACCACACAGGTATATATATCAAATATATATGTATTTATTACTAAACAACTCTCTACTAATCTCTTTATGAGATTAGAAGTCAGAACATATGCACAAATCAACGTTTCACAATAAATTAAGCACAAATATGGCTGGGGCCCTAGGAGCGTGCCAGACCATATACTAAAAAAGAGACTTAGAAACAACGACTTACAAAGGGACACGGCCTAGGGCCTTCAGAAGAGCTGGGGCCTCACGAAACCACCCAAGGCAGGTAAGTAAAGGATCCACGGGGGACACGTGCAGTGTGGATACACAGGCGCGGATCGCCGTTGACTTCAATGGGGCAAGTCGCGGTTGGAAATTAAGAGTTTTAGGATACTTCGGGAGAACCTACAAGCAAGTTCACTTACAGGGTAAGTAGTTCTAGGGCCAACACCCACAGGAGCACCGTAGTGCTGGAGTTACCTCACCCAGGGAAGCCGGGTGCATAGGTGTCCTTTGGTGTCGGGCCGCGGCGTCGTTTTCAATGGAGGACAAAGAAGACTTGCTGCTTGTGAAGTTCGTGGAAGTGTCCGGTGGAATCCAAGCCTGGATTCGGAAGAAGGAAGACCTGAAAGCAGAGGGGACAGTGTTCAAAGTCACTGGGCAGTGACTCGGGGCCAGGAAGATGAAGGCCCACCGTCGTCGCAAGATTCAGGTCAGTCATGGGTGCCTTGACTCTTCAGCCACGTGGTCCAGGAGGTGTTGACGATGACCAGGAGCTGTATTCGGCGTGTCCCACAATGTCTGCAGCTTACTGAGGTGTCGGCGACTCGATTGGAGCCAACAAGCCTTGGTAACAGCAAGTCTTGTGGAAAAGAAGAAAAGTCGATGGCGCAGACCAGCAAGGTCTGTGGAACTCACTCAGTGAGGGTAAGTCAGGGCAGGCCTGGAGCAACCAGGGGAGCCCTTTGGTTCTTTGGAAATGTCTTCTGGGGACCCACAAGCCAACGGGCAACGGATCGCGAAGATGCCTCGGGAGGATTCCTTCAACAGGGGCCCACGGTCACTCAGGACGGAGTAGGCCTCTGATCTTTGGAGGGATTCCTGCTGGAGGCTGGAACCACATGTGGTCCAAAGCACAAGTTCCTAGAACATCGATAAGGGGTTGCACTCGACAATAGTGCATGGTACCCAGGGGTCGCGGTTCCTCATCACTCGTGGGGTTCACTTTACTCAGCTTCGCTGGGCACTCATGATGGCCTTGGAGAAGTCAGAAAATCTATGTCTTGGGCTGCAGGGACCTCGGGCTCCGGCAGGAGCGGCGTAGTTTGCGACTGTTGATTGTAGTTTTGGGTGCCTGCCAAGCAGGGGAGTCACTCCTTGACTCCAAGGGAGATTCTTCAGTCTTCCAAAGGTAGTGGAACGTCGAAGGTCCAGGATTATTCTTCAGAGCGTCGTCCAGGGATATCTAGTTTGCAATGGCAAGGGTTCCCTATCTTATACTAAAAGGAAGGGAGGGACTAGCTCTAAGACCCCACCTATGGGAGGGTCAGGGAGTGGGTGGCTACACCCACTTCCCTTTGTCCAGTTTCACACCAGAGCAGGGGCAGGTAGCCCCTGAGCTGGTTTGAACTGGCATATGCACAGAGGAGCCTTCTGCTCCCCCAGTGCAGGACTTCAAAGCACTCTAGGAGTGCACCCACCCTGCCCCAATACACTAAACCCTGTCTGGGAGGTGGTCACACCTCCCTGTGACAGGATACCTATTGTTGGGCTTCCTCCACTGCGAGTTTCGGTCATCAGCAGAAGGGCAACCCAGTGTCTGTGACTGGTGGCATCCATTTTGTGATGCCAGGGCTCTGCAGGATTCTACCGTGTTTCCACAGTAGGTACATGTCTATCCCTCTAGAAGGGTGGAATGCTACCCCCGCCACCAGGACTGGCGGGGGGGTAGTATTCCAAGATGTTTGACACCAAACACGACATGTTTTGATGCAGCCATTCCAAAGTTAGCATTTTACCGCGAGGATATAATGCACTTAAGAGTATATGGTTTAACCGCATCCACAAACAGCACCAGAGAATGGACTCTGAGAGCTGCAGAAGGGCCCTGCTCAGGCAGAGGCACCCCCTCACATAGAAGACAAGCACCCTGCCCTCAGGATTGATAGGGCCTGCCGTAGGGGTGACTGATAGGTTTAAATGTGTGTGCAGGAGAGAATAGGAAACCTATATCTCAGTGAGGAGTGCTAGCACCACCTCACCCAGGCTGCAGTAGCAGGCCTGTGGTGTCAGATTTAGTCTGCTTCCCAGGGGTGGCATAATACATGCTGCAGCCCCTGGTAGGCCTGTGAAGTACCTATGCCCTTGGCACCTAAGGTACCATATACTAGGGACTCATAAGGCACCACAGTATCCAATCACTAGTGCACCTAGAGTGCACTCCAAATCGTTTAGAGAGAGCAGATAGACTGGGGCCCTGAATAGCAGGATCCCAGTCCAACTAAGTCATAAACCAGCAAAACACCAGGAAAAAAGTGGGGGCAACCATATAGTCAGATTCCACCTTCCTACAATCCCCTTCAGGGTGTGGAAGACAAGTCATCGGCAGTTAGATTCACTCCCAATCGACAACACAGTCCTGGAGCATGTCACGCTGTGCCTGCGTGTCAATGTGCTGCCAAAATGAATTATTGCTCAATCCTTTGAGCATTTCATTATCTCTGAGACGCGCTCCAGCGCTCTCACATAGAATTAGCCAAATATCCATAAACAGAACACAAAAGAAATCCGAGCCTTTCAAACAGCTCTAAACGCGCTTCAGCGCGTATGAAGGAAATTGCCCAGCTGCAAGCAAGGAAATTGGCGGAAGAATGTCGAGTCTATTGAATGACTCATGGAGGCGCTCCAGCACGGTGATTAAGAAAAGTGCAGCAGAAGCGATAAATGTCCTAAAAGGAAACCAAGCCTTTCATGCGGCTCGAGGACGCGCTCCTGCACGTTTACACATGCTTAAAGATCAAAAGCGGGTAAAACGAGATTAAGCCGAGTAACGGCTCCGGGATGCGCTCCTGTGCGTTTGCATAAACAAATACCGGGAATCTTCAGGCACTCCTGAAATAGTTGCGGGGCAGTTCCCGATAGCTCAAGTCATAGGGAACCATGTGAAATGAAGGTCAGGACGTTGAATATCTTCACGCAGGCTCAGATGAAAACGGAGAGTCAAACAGGCATTCAACTGTAGCTATCAAGATTGACAAGCACCCGGCAGCCTGTAGGTGGTGCTTAAGTAGTGCTCGTGAAGCAGAGCCCTCGTGTCAATCCCCACAGGATTGAGGGAGATGTAGTTTCATACATGCACAAACATGACGGAACGCATGCATACAGTGTGTATATGTAGTGCCAACCCACCTACCTACGCCTTAACGTGACACAAACATCTTGGATGGCTTTAACAACAAGGTCTTTGAATGGCTGCAACCTAGAGGGCTTAACATTGGATTTGTTGCCACGGACAGTGACAGTAATATAGTTAAGGCCATGGTAGATGGTGGCTATTTCAGGGTCCTGTGTTTGGTGCACTGCATCAACATCATTGTGCAGGACTTTCTTAAAAAAGAAGGCTGAGTCAGCAACTTACTGTTCACCTGCAGAAGAATCTGCATGCATTTCAGCCACTGTTTTAAAGCGTGGAAGCAGCTGTGGGTCTTTCAGCGTGATAATAGAATGCCAGTTAAAGCACTCATACAGGGGATGCCAACACATTGGAACTTGACTTATTACATGTTGCAGCGTCTGTTTGAGAAGTACAGACCTCTCAATGAATATGTCATGCAAAGAGGGGATGCAACTGTGAAAGGCATGATCATTGAGATGGACCAATGGGGCCTAGTCAAATGCCTGAATGAGATGCTGCTTCCTTTTGAGGTTTTCACACAGGAAGTCAGCAAGGAGGACAGCACCATGGGCCAAGCTATCCCGTTATCACATATGCTACAAGAACAGCTAAAGGAGGTGTCTGATATGTACGCAGGTGTGGAGGTAAAAAAAGATCCCCATGAGTTGGTGGAGAGCTTAATCCTTTGCTTATCTGTTAATATAAGGGTGCAAAGAGACATTCTGTCATCCAAATATTACATGTGTGCCACAATTCTTGATCAATGGTACAAACAATTACTGGCCACTTCCATTCCTTTTTCAGACGGGAATGTCTCAAACTACGAGACATGGATGGCTGAGCAAGCCAGCAACATAGAAAAAACAGCTGGGAATTAGAGGCCCACTCCTCCAGGGCACAAGTTTTGCTGTGTAGCCTTCAACTTCAGAGCCTGAGGGCAGTGCTGTTGGCTCACAGTACCCAAAGCCAACAACAAGAATACCAGCAACAACAGCAACAGTAGCATCAGCCCCAAAATCTGCATGTGATTAGTTTCTAAAGGCAGGGCTTAAGTCCAGTGCAGAGGCAAAGGCAAAAGAGGTGTAAATAAAAAACAACAAACGGCAGATCAAGGTCAAGCACATTCAATCCATGAGTACTAATAGTTCATACAATGGTGCAATATCTTCCCACACCTGCCGTCCAAAGGTGTGATGCCGAGCCAATTTTAAACAAAAAATGGAAGGTGCACTCTCTTCAAAGTAAAGTCAATCTGAGGCAATAATATATTCAAAAGTCTTCTTATGTTCAGTAAATCTTTTTATTATAAAAAACTGGCACACAGCCAGTTTTTTATAATAAAAGATTTACTGAACATAAGAAGACTTTTTGAATATATTATTGCCGCAGATTGACTTTACTTTGAAGAGAGTGCACCTTCCATTTTTTGTTTAAAAAAGGCAAAAGAGGTGGCGGCCCAATGACTATTGAGAGAATGGTCCAGGCCTATCTGGATGACCCAACAGAGGTCTATCTTGATCAAAACCCATTGGTGTATTGGTTTGGGAAGAGGCATCAATGAACAGTGCTCAGAAGGCTGGCAGTACAGCATGTGGCTTGCCCAATAGCCAGTGTATCCACTGAGCGTGTGTTCAGTGCAGCTGGTGCAGTTGTCACAGTCAGAAGGACCAGTCTTTCGCCCCAAAACGTGGAAAGGTTACCCATGATCAAAATGAATCAGCACTTTATACCACTGAATTACGCCATACCTGAAGTATGACAGGAGGAGGATGAGGGTGATTAGTCAGACTCCGTTCATGGTAGTGTACTAGCTGACCAAATTCTGGGCTAACCACCTGAGTTTGAGGACAAACTCTACTTTCCTGACTTGTAATGAGGCCTAGACCACCATAGAACTTTTTATTGCTGAACTGCTTTGACCAAAAAAAGATATACAATTAGCTATGGGAACATTATTTTATCTTGTTTGTTTATGTCTGGCTGTCTAATGTAGCCCCACCATTTTAGATACATGCATGACCGGATTGGTGTAGGACCAGTGTGCAGTGAAGAAGCCTCCCCCCATTCCCCTCAAGGACATTGCAGAGGCAATGCCTGCCTCCATCCCGTGCCTCTCTATCCTTTCTTTATTCCCCTAGCAGGACTCCCCCACAATATTTAATTTACAAGACTGGCGAATGTGTGTTTCATGAATCAAAGAGGATCGGAAATGTGCCACTGTGTTTGAATTAGAACAGGTAAATGGCATGCAACAAAGGTTGATATATATTATGAGTGATTGTTGTTTGTAAGTGTGTTGTTGAGGTGATTGATTCATGTGGTGGTGGCAGATAGTGAGACTGGGTGTTTAACTATAACTATTAAGCTTGATTGTGTTTGTAATGATTTACAATGTTGGTGGCCTAAAGACGGGTGATAATTTTTTTCCTGAAGGTTATTTTTTCCTTTTCCTTTGACACTTAGGGCCTTATTACGATAACAGGGGGTGCCCCCTCAGCCCTCAATTAAAGGCCACAGAGAGAAGGGGTGCTGCTAGGGGCCCCCAAAGTCGCTTTCCAACAGGCTTTTCATGTTGGAAAGCCTGACATGGAAAGCCTGTCGGAAACCGACATCATAATCCCGATAGCGGAAATGCCATCCATTGGGATGATGACGGGCTCCTTGAGACCATTGGAATCCAGCCGGAATGACTGGCCGGTTTCACTTTCGACTGCCTGCATTGTAATGCGGCAGTCTAAAGTCAAACCCATGGTGTGTCTCGGAAAACGTCCGACCTGTGGTCGGAGGCTTTCCGAGTCTCATCGTATTGAGGCCCTTAGCAAGATTTGTTTGATGGGTGCACACTGCTTTGTTTTCTGGTTTACAGTTCACACTCCTCAAAGACCCGACCAGTCCCTTTAGCTAACAAACGCAAATCTAGCCTACACAAAAAATGACTCAATGTTTCTCTTGTTATTCATCATCATCATTGCACTACAGGTCGATCTCCCTTATTTGAGTCTGGAGACTCGGGACTGAAGTCGGTACAGAGTTGGACATACTCGTTACTCGGAGTCAGGAGGATGATGGAAGCACTCAGGGCATGACTACTTCAACAACTGCCAGAAGAAGGAAGTTATTAACTTCACAGAAACCAACATGGTGAGGACTCTCGGAAGCCTACTCAACTCTGTGCGCTGGTGAGAAGTGCATTTATTTTACTTGATTTGGGAAATGCAATGTTGCTGAGTGTGTGTGCTGCCTGGCTCAAATTTGAAACTATGTGGTGGTGGTTGGGTGGGGGGCCTGTTGTTGTAGGTAACTGGAGACAGACATGTGGTGATCATCACATTATGCATGCACTAGGGTACATATTATGATGATGATCATGACAGTTGCGAATTTGGTTGTTTGAATTGTTCCCACCTAATTGATCGCACATCAGTCATAAAATTAATGATTGCAAAGGGCTATTCTCTCATGCGCTGCCTCTGAGTCTTCTTGGTGCACTCCTTATGAAGTTTACCTTCTGTCCTTCTCCTTGATTCGACAATATAATTTTTGTTTTACAGTCCGCAGGCCTTCTCTTCTCCCGCACAAAAGGCAAAAGCACCAAAACACTCACGTTTACCTTACGGGACCGCATCAGCCAGGCACCCAAGATTGACGGACAATCCAAGAAGAATGCAGCAGATGCACCTCCCAATTTGGCAATACAGTATCATTTTTCTTTTAATAATCATTTTTTAGAACTGTGTGTGTTGTTTGCTTCACTCCTACATACTTTGTATTTACTCTTTTTCAAACCTAGGTGACAGAAAATTTAGATATATAATAAAATAATATAACTTGGGTATTGCTGGTGCTGATGGACTCTTTGCATTGCATTTCAGTTAACTGTGTCACAGTAGTGATTCCTTTGTTTCCTTTTCCTCCCACAACAGGTTGATGATGGTTGGATGCTCATTGCCCATAAGAATATTGTCTTTGTGTAGTGTTTGTCTTTGTCACACCTTTCCCCAAATCCCCTTTCCCATCCATTCATCAAACCCCTAATCCTCTTCCCCCGGACTGTGTGATTTATTGAGGTGTGATTTTAAAATTTACACCATTAATTGATCACACACTTGGTGGGGCAGATGTGGTGAAAGCAACACCAGCTCAGTGCACGATCTTCATTTCTGTCTCTATTACTGAATCAATAGCCCACGCTGGCCTCATTTTCCCACACACACATAAAAAATTATCGATGTTTTCGATATAGAAGAACATCATTCGTCAGCATCATCATTTAGGCATTGTGTGCTGCATTACGTAAATCTTGATCATGTCCACTCCAGACTTTAAGTTCTCTTCTTGATTCGAGTGTCACTTTGTTTTAATCAAAATACTAGCTCACCATTGCTCTGAATAATTTCGCTTGCTTGTTATATTTTCACTATCAGGTATTCTTTATTGTGTAGTCTGGTTTCAGCTGTTTGTAAAGCTATGATATAATAATATATAACCCACTGACTTAGTTTTTGTTTTTTATTTAGTTGCCTGCAATGACTAAATCTTTATTTATTTTATTTTGAAATTTGTAAAGCGCGCAGCTACCTCCAACGGAGGTGTCCCGGCGCTAAGGGAGTCGACTGACGCAGGGCACACTCAAGCTTAGGGACGGTTAAAGAGCCAGGTTTTTAGAGCTTGCCTGAAGGCAGGTTCATGTGGAGAGGGAGCGGCATGGCATTCCACAGTTTTGCGGTCCTAACTGCGTAAGCTCTAACACCTGTCCTCGCCTTGCAAAAGCGGGGAGTAGTGAGGAGCTTCCGATCAAAATCCTACAGTTGGAGTTCACCTAGGTGGGAGTGGGACCTCGCTTCTGATTCCTTCACTCTTAGTACCCTAGCCTGCTCCTACTACCACCACAGCACCTTGGGAAACCCTGCAGCCCCCGCTGCACCTATTCGGTAAGAAAACTATGAAGCGTTGTTCTACTAAGTTGTAGGCAATATAGGAAATTCTCCCCCTTAGTGGTCAATATAGTTGCAGACTGCATAGACTAGGAGAGTAGTACAACACAGGTACCACATAACACATACGTAATCGTTGTTATACACTATCTGCAAATTTAAAAAACAGGTTGCGCTAAAAGGCAGCAGTGAAAATTAAAACACCCCAAAAAGATTTGAGGCACAAATAACGTAACATAAATATTTATTAACCCAAACAATAAAAATCCACCTCTTCAACCCACACAACAACTGGCCCACCCCTCTCCCCAAACAAATCTCCACGTCCCCAACCATTGTCCAACCAAAATGTCCATCATTGTCCAAAAAAAACTAAAGTCCAAACTATAACTGACCCCGGTCCCAACTCCCACATCCCCACCCTCTCCACCCACAACAACAGGTCCCACCCACCGAAACAAAAGTTTAAAAAGGCAGAAGAGGGCACTACTAGGGACGGCCGGCCAGGCTCAGGAGCTCTGTTAGGTGCCTCTCGATCTGTCCACGACAGTCTCAAAAGGATGTGGTGTTGGAGATTGCGGTCTGAGGGGGCCGCAGCAGTGAAGGATTGGCGGCGGGTGGCTGCCAGCGAACTGCGGCGCCATTGTTGAGAGGCTGGAGGCGCTGGTGCTGGGGCCCTGGGCAGCTACCTCCTCCTCCTCCAGGACCACCAGCCGCTGGTACTCTGCCATAATCACCTCCAGCTTCTGCTGCTGCAGCCACGCTGCTACATCCTGGCGACATGGACGATGATGACCAGGAGTAGCTAGAAAGAAAAAAGACAAATTGTAAACAATGCTCTGTGCAAAAATCTTGTTTAAAATTATGTAGTGGGTGGCACAGTAGCAGCACATTGATGGTCCCCTAGGGCCATTCGATTTGATGTGATTAGAGTCACAGCCATTACCTGCACATGCCGCTCATAAAACTAAAGGCAAATGGCAAATGCACTAACTATCTGAAAGGAATTAAATCAGAATAAACACAGCAGCACCCAAGTTTAAAAAAAACTTATTTATTCTTTTTTCTTTTGAAGGATTTCCTAGTAAAAAGTAACTAAACAGACACTTTGGGTGGAAAAATACAAATAAATGACCTCTCATTAATGAGAATGGCATTGTGCACTATGGAGCACAAGTATTCTCTCTCTTGATGTGCTAAGTTAATTAATTTAGGTATGCCTCAGCTGGCACCCTAGATGCACTTGTTAGTCTTACTTTGCTAGTCTCTGCAGTCTGCAGCTGGGGCAGCTGTAATAGACATTTATCTTATTCCAATGGCCCTGCTCTTCCCCAAAATGCCTTTCAATTTTACCCGAACTACAAGGCAGATGAATAATACAAATGATATACAGCACATATAAAATAAATTAATCATGCCGACATCCTATCTGCCGTAAGTAGACGGGGGAAAACGATGTACTGCCGTACAGGAAAAGGATTAAGGAACAGCATATATCTTTGGCACGTTCGTAACAGTCTATCCCATCCACAAAAGTGAAGCAATTATCCATTAGTCATTGCACTGTTCTTCTAGTATTCTTAATCCTCACCCTTAGCTTTGATATGCACCATTTAACCTTTACATTCTCTCATTCAGTCTTTCACCATAGCAAACCATCCATTCATATATATCCAATCCATCCATCCAAACATAGCTCCCAACAAACTTGTCACGAACATCCATTCACCCACCCATGCATCCTTTCACCCATTCACTCATCCTGCTTTGCCTTTAACCCACCAGCGCCTTCCTTTAACCACCAAGGCAGGCATCCTTTTACCCATACCCTTTCACCCACCCAGGCAGGCATCCTTTCACCCTTATAACCTTTCATCCATCCTTCATCCAGCCATGCAGATTCCTATCATCACCCATCTATGTGCATCCTTTCATCCACGCATCCTTTCACTTATATTACATAAATTTCAACTATCCTTTCTCCTTCTACCCTGCTTTCCCTCTCCCATCAACCCGTCATTGTTAAAGTTAATTTATAAACCTTTGTCTGCAGATAGAAGAGACCAGAATTACTCAACTACCACTGTATCTGCTAAAGCAGGGTGTTCACTAGTCAACAGCAATATCCTTGCAGTGAGTATATTACTATTTGTCGATAAGGAAGCAATGTGACTTACCACTACCCGAACCTGCTGCCGTTGTGACTCCCCCCCTGATTGACTGCTGCTGCGTCCCCTCCACTCTCGCTCTCACTGCTGGCCCCAGCACTGGTGGTCTGTGCAGATAGAAAAAACATTTTAGATGCCAAATTGTTATGCCTCTCCCTGTTATTTTTTTAAGCAAAATACAACCACAAAACATCACTACAGTTTGGTTTGGGCATCTTCTATCAAAAATGCAAAATATCACGTTGGGCATTTTGTTGGTTGGCAATGTTTGAAAAGCCAGGTAGTCAAGCCAACCAAAAACATTTTGTACTGGAGGGCCAGAGTTATTATGAATCTGAGTTATTGAAGCGCAATAAAGGGGTGCAATAATTGGTCAATGAAGGACGTATGGGGTCATATTATGGAGGGGGCTCATTTTTCTGGATTGCGCTGGGTGCACCTTTCAAAAGGTGCGCCTAGCACAACTCAGGAAAATATGCCGAATTATGGTGAATGCGCTGCTCTTAGGGCAGCATATTCAGGTGAAAAAAGGAGCGGCTATTTTGAAGTTGCTCCATGTTTCACAGTGCGTGCAGCAACACGCCTGCACTTTTGAAGGGGATTTGAGACCCGCCTGCAAGGTGATGTCTGTGGGGGTCCATGGGACCCTTTCCCCCTCCAGAGGGCTGACATCAGGGGGCGCACTGACAGTGCGCCACCTTTTAGGGGGTGAACTGTCAGTGCACCCTCTAACCGCTTCGTTGCCTCTGCGCTCGCGTCTGTAATGGGCACGAGCGCAGAGGCAAAAGTATTTCCTCATTTGCATTGATCCACGATCCCATGCGAATGAGAGAACGCCCTCTTGTGGTAACGCTGGCACTTTATGTGCACGAGCACTATCTGTATTACATCTGTGGCGCCTTCTGTAATACCAAAGGGACCCGTTGCGCCCCCAGGGCATTTCTATAATATTGCCTCTGGTCTTGGTTGGCAAATGTAATGGGGTCGTCCTCCTCATACTTCCAGCCATGCTACACTGTCATCAACTAACTGCTGTTATACTATACTATATGATATAATACATACACAACATTGGGGGGTCCACCATGGCCATGGCCACTCTCTCGATTTACTGTTTAAGCAAGAAAAAGAAAGCCATTTCAACAAACATGGTAAGAATACCTTTTTTGAGCATACAATCTTCACAGTAGAGTACCTGACCAAAAATGGATTTTCTGAATCTTAGAGTACCACCTGTCCACAAGATATATAAGGGGAGAGGGAAAGCTTACTGAGTATATTGACAAAGCAGAAGAAAGGAAGCTACAGACAGACCAGTTCAGACAGTTTGAAGTCAAGTACAGAAACTTGAAATATATTAAATTAGTAGATAGGATAAGGCAGGGTGAAGGAGAATTTAGGAAACAGAACGAAGATGAGTTGGAAAAAAATTAGGAGACAGACACACAAAAAAGGACAAATAATTCTAAATATGGAGCTGTAAAAGTTAGGGACATAATAATAATATTAACAACTGGAGGACTTTCTGGGGCCAGCAGAGCGATCTCCAGCAGCACTCGTTGAGGCACCTCCAGCTCCCTCACCCGCCTCGACGGTATCCCTCTTTCCTCTAGATGCTGATGTAAGAAATAAATAAAATAAAATACAAAAAGATTAGTGGTACAGCTAATAATCTCCCCAAAAATATTTTGACAGGAACATTTAACTTTTCTAAATGAGACCTCCTCTCCTATTTGTATTGTAGACCTATTACTAACTTTTTAACCCTATTCCAAATTTCCTAAACCACATTTTGGAATTACTGATAAATTGCAACGAATGATCTTTGCTTCTCATCTCATTCTCCCTGTCTCAACCCCTTTGATGGGCCAACTCAGTCTGCATTTTTTTCAATTCATAGATACATGCATACTACACTACTGGGAAATTGCTTAGGGTTGGGAAAAAAGAAAGGCACAGAGAACAAACTAACTCACTAATACTATAACCACTATCTTAAAGACAGGTCAGAGGAGTCTCTGCATGACTTCTTAAATAAACAGCCCAAGCGAGCGCCAACGAGAAGGATTAGGTAGCGCTGCCGAGCACCTGTCTGGATGATGATTAGTGATCACAGAATATTATTTGTAACATACACTTAACTTACCTGAGTGTGAGCAGCATGCTTGCTATTTGGGAAAAAATATTAGCAAGAACACAAAAAATAAATGAGTATTACTCACCGAGCCCGCAACCTCCATGCCCAGCAGGTCGAGCAGGTCCCGATCCCTATCGAAGATGTTGGCCCACCAGTGCATCAGCTGTTGTTGGGTGTGCCGGACCCCAGAACTGCGGGGCAAAGCCCGGCGTACCCTCTCCCAGTGCTGGCGACTCTCCCTGAGGCCATACCCACTTCCACTAACCTGCTGCCAGGGTGGAGGGAAGGTGGAGCTGCACATAAAAAACAAGGGCAGCCACCTCCACCTCAGAAAAAATAGCGCTGGGGTGCACCCCTTCGCGGCGTCGCCGACCGCAAGGTAAGAGGCGGGCGCTACGGCCCTGGGTGGTTCGGGGGGGCCTGGCGCTGCTGCTTCCCCGCTCTGCCATGCCACTGGGTGGGGGAAGAGAAGAAACAGGAAGGAACAAGCATTGGCATAGCCAATAGGTCTCGCCTTTGGGATCTTATAAGTGTTTAGCCAGAGATATTGACTTTACCTATGTCTTTAAGCTGTGCTGTACAGAAGTCTGCAGCATGCTGAAAAGTTATAATAAAGAAGTGTCAGAAGCATTTTTGTTACCTTAGATATGACCAAAAATGCATTATGTACAACTGAACGACCATATTAAAAAAGTATTAAAAATAATGTCTTTATTGTTTCGTCTGCATGTTTGGCAGATGTCATTATATGACAGAAATGTGGTTATTGGAGCTAAAAACATCCTTTCTCTCTTTACAGGTAGGGCTATTGCCCCTCCTATTGCAAAATAACCAAATAAAATTTGTTGTTAAAAAAAAAAATGTCTTGAGTTTTTTTGTCCTTTCAATGCTGGCAACTTGTATCTGCCTGTCCCAATGGTTGCTTGTTGTGTTTTTTTTGTTATGGGGGGCATAAATAACAGGAGGGTGAAGGTAAGTCAGTCAGTCAGTTAGTCAGTTAGTAAGAGTGAGTGAGAGTCAGTGAGAGAGAGTCAGTCAGTGAGAGAGTGAGTGAGAGAGTCAGTCAGTCAGTGAGAGAGTGAGAGAGTCAGTGAGAGAGTGAGAGTCAGTCAATCAGTGAGAGTGAGAGTTAGTGAGAGAGTGAGAGTCAGTAAGTCAGTAAGAGTGAGAGAGTCAGTCAGTGAGAGTGAATGAGAGTGAGAGAGTGAGTCAGTCAGTGAGTGAAAGAGTGAGTCAGTGAGATAGTCAGTGAGAGTGAGTCAGTCAGTCTTTTAGCGAGAGTCAGTCAGTCAGTGAGAGAGAGTCAGTCAGTGAGAGAGTCAGTGAGAGAGAGTCAGTCAGTGAGAGTCAGTCATTCAGTGAGAGAGAGTGGGAGAGTCAGTCAGTGAGAGAGTCTGTCAGTGAGAGTGAGTGAGTCAGTCAGTGAGAGTGAGTCAGTCAGTGAGAGAGAGTGGGAGAGTCAGTCAGTGAGAGTCTGTCAGTGAGAATGAGTCAGTCATTCAGTCAGAGAGAGTGGGAGAGTCTGTAAGTGAGAGTGAGTCTGTTAGTGAGAGTCTGTTAGTGAGAGTGAGTCAGTGAGAGAGTGAATCAGTGAGAGTCTGTCAGTGAGAATGAGTCAGTCAGTCAGTGAGAGAGAGTGGGAGAATCTGTCAGTGAGTGTATGTGAGAGTCTGTCAGTGAGAGTCTGTCTGTGAGAGTCTGTCAGTGAGAGTCTGCCAGTGAGAGTGAGTCAATGAGTCTGTCAGTGAGAGTGAGTCAGTCAGCGAGAGAGTGGGAGAGTCTGTCAGTGAGAGAGTCTGTCAGTGAGAGTGAGTCTGTCAGTGAGAGTGAGTCTGTCAGTGAGAGTGAGTCTGTCAGTGAGAGTGAGTCTGTCAGTCAGTGAGAGTCTTTCAGTGAGAGTGTCAGTGAGAGTGTCTGTCAGTGAGAGTGTCTGTCAGTGAGAGTGAGTCTGTCAGTGAGAGTCTGTCAGCGAGAGTCTGTCAGTGAGAGTCTGTCAGTGAGAGTGAGTCTGTCAGTGAGAGTGAGTCTGTCAGTGAGAGTGTCTGTCAGTGAGAGTCTGTCAGTGAGAGTCTGTCAGTGAGAGAGACTGTCAGTGAGAGAGTCTGTCAGTGAGTCTGTCAGTGAGAGTCTGTCAGTGAGTCTGTCTGTGAGAGTCTGTCAGTGAGAGTCTGTCAGTGAGAGTCTGTCAGTGAGTCTGTCAGTGAGAGTCTGTCAGTGAGAGAGTCAGTGGGAGTGAGTCAGTGAGAGTGTCAGTGAGAGAGAGTCAGTGAGAGAGAGTCAGAGAGAATCAGTGAGAGTCTGTCAGTGTGAGCGAGTCAGTGAGAGTCTGTCAGTGTGAGCGAGTCAGTGAGAGTCTGTCAGTGAGAGCGAGTCCCTTTCTGCACACAATTTGCAGATGCATCAGTTTCAAGAAAATGCCTAATCCTCAGAAAAGGCCTGCTGTTGCGCCACAATAGCTAATTGTCGTAGATATCATTACTCCATTCAATGCTTGTTTATGCAAGTGCAGCCTTGCTCTGTTCCCTGGCCCCTGCCCGACCCCCATACCAGCAGAAGGGGGCGGGGGGTATGTAATGCTGCCCCACCAAGCAGCTTCCTCTCCTCTCTCACCTCTGACAACCTTCCCGGACCCGCCCCCATGCCATCGGTCACATTTACCTGCTGCTCAGACGGTAGTTGGTAAACGTGAACATTAATAATCCCCACAAAAGTGAAATTCTGCTTGGTAAAAACGAATATAAACAGTTATCCCCCATTCTGTCGGAATTAACTTGTAACTGCATTATCTGATGAAGGATTCCTGCATTATACCAGTGTTAACGGGTGCAGAGTTACCCCCCGCCAGCACCGTCACTTTGAAAAGAGGGCCTTAGTCGGGAGGAGGTAAGTGCTCTTATGCATCACTGGGCTAGAAGTCACAGGAGCGCGTTCTTGTTCAATCGGATGAAGTGAAATATAAGTATCTATATTCTAAATGCAGATGTGAGAGAAGAACATGCTGAGTAGCACCAGGGCAGCGTCTGCTGCAGCGGCTGTTTCTTAGAAGCAGGATGATTGTGAATAAGACGATTCACTTTACCCTAAAGGTCTTGCATCTGCGATGGTTGTCGGTGTTTAACGCATGCATGTAAAACTGCTCATAAGTAATGACACGCACCTTCAGGAGCCCCGCGCTACTGCGGCGATTTGCAAAAGCTGCTACTTACTTCATTTCCCTATTACCGTCACTGCACTCTCCAACCTCTCTCCATTTCTCAGCAGAAGACAGTGAAAATGGCAAAACGGTACATGCTGTGGGAGAGTACTGTTCATTTAATCACGCAGATTCCGTTTGCCAGCCTGCGGGATAAATTGCAGGAGCCCTCGGGAGAAAATAAACAAGCGCGGGCGCCTCGCGCGGCAGGAGGGGGCCTGTGCGATTCACTTGCGGGATCGAGCGGCGCCAGGAGCGATAATTGCTACCATATGGCGCCGCTCGCTCCCGCAAGTGAATCGCCAAACGTGCACGCGTTGCCATTGAAGGCAATGGAACGTGTGCACGTTTTAGGCTGAAAAGCCGAATCAATGGCAAAAGGTATTTTTGCCTATGCAGCGCATGCGCGCTGCGTAGGCGAGACCTAAAAAGAAAGGAAGGAAAAAAATAATGAAATAAAGCGAAAAATAAATAAATAAGTACAAAAGTCACACAAAAGGACAAAAAATACAAAAACACATAAAATACAAAAACACAAAGACACAGGGGGAGGTAATAAATAAAAATGAGGTGTAGCTACGTTGAGAAGGGTTGGATTAAATAGCTTAAAAGGGATTCAAAAAGTAGGCTCCTGCACCATAAATAGAGCAAAAAACAAGATGGCCATGCCCATGCAAACCGCGTGGTGCCGTTTGCGTGTGATTTCCGGTGCGAGAACGCACTTCACATTGCATATGGTGGAAAACATCACGCGAATGGGCGCGATGAGCAACTTCGCCAGGTCGCGTAACTCCGCGTAGCACTTTCCGCACTTATGCCGAAGACGGACAGCTGTGTGCAAGGAGGGGTCAAAATAGAGAGGTTTTTTTTTCAAAATGGCCTCTAGATGTAAATGCTCAAAGCTTATGCCACTCGCATGAGCCAACGAAGGTAAAAAAACAAGTATGTAAGAAGTAGAAAGAAAAGCCGGGAACGCGGGGTATCCTGTAAAACCTTTTTCAGGGAAGAGTTCTTTTATATTTTTTTTTGCATAAAATTCATGCACAGAAACTTCTTTCTGATCTTTTTCACCCTGGTTTACCAAAAGTAACAAAGGATGTGGCTTAATGGTCAGAGCTGCTGACTTCGGCGCTATTGAACCATGTTCGAGTCTCGGCATCAGCTCAACATCCTGTGATTCTGGGCAAATCACTTAATCTCCCTGTGCCTACCAAAAACGAATGTGTCCTTGTGTAATGTAACTGGTGCTCAGTAAAGCGCTCCAATACCTGTGGGTCGAGTTGGCTCTATATAAAACTGCAAAAAAATAAAAACCTTGGTTACTTTTGAATTCTCAAAGCCTGCCTCATTCACGAGCCATCGCCAGTGGAAGTCTCATTAAATGCCCCCTCGTGGGAGCTGCCAGAACAAAACAAATCCTATATACGCGGTCCCTTTAGAGACCCTCCCAGTGCGAAGAAAGCATGCCGACTGCATACAAGACAACAGACCTGATTCAGGCAGGTGACTCCATATTTTTTAAGCCAAAAAAGGATTTATTTTAGCCGTCACCCATATAAAATGTCCCACTTTCCTGTTCTACCATGCTGGCATGTATGTGACTGGCACTAAATGTGTACAAAGACAAGGATGTAGCAATCTGAGATTAAAAAGTAAGGATTAGCATAAGTGAACATAAACACTTCTTAGCGCTTTGAAGAGCGTCATTCATTAGAACTACACGTCTGAGCCAAGACATGGGTACGTATATGACGCAGCAGAGATACAAACTCAAGACGTGTGTGTAGTTTATAAACCTTGTATACACAGTGCTGGAATGACAGGGGATCCTGCTGGACCATGATACGGCAGCTATTATTGAGCGAGCGAGATCGGCGATCCGTTTGGCTCCAGTGTAATATGCTGCATTTTTTCCGGCCGGGACACAATACAGAAGTGCCCGCACGTTGTCTGCTTTCTGTTAGGAGCAGCAATGTGGAGGCAGCGAAGGGGCTTTCTTATTTTAGATTCTAGCTAGGCCCAAAACAAAGGCCGAAATTAAAGGACCATCAGCCCTCCTTTTGTTCCAGTATAATCCTGACTGGGAGCTATCTGGGGCCTAACACCTTGGTGCCAATGCAATGGTGGGAAACAAAGGCACATAGCTTGTTAACACTTCACAAGTACTTAAGATAAACTACAATGTAGGGGGCTGGCTCAGTATATAGTGTCCACCTATGGTGAGGCGCCGTGCACGGAGTCCAGGCAACCCTTAGTGATAGTGTTTAGGTCCCTGAAAACCAGAGCTCTCAAGTGGTAGCTGTGGAGAGCAGCCAAGGCTTATTCAGGAGGGATGTAAAGCAGGTGCTTTCACCACTATAGTCAGTCAGTAAGCTTTTCACACAAGAAAGAATCCCACCAGGTGAGTATAAAAATACTTTGTATTTATTAGCACACACTAGACACTAACTTGGTATATCTCCTACCCAGAGATATCAATTACATACTAGAAAAGACTTCAGAAATAGGTAAGTAGCATAGAAAAACACATATAGGGCCAAACTGGGGAGCCAAACCATATACTAAAATAGTGGGATGTGAGGTAAGTACCAAAACAGTACTAGTGGCCAACGATGGAGGACCCCAGGGGAAACATGGAATCACTCAAGGTGAGTAGCCAGGGACCCCAAGGCACCTGTGTGCAGAGTGGTTATACCTGGTCAAATAACCATAAGAGAACACAGGTTAAGTCACGGTTGGGTTTTTACAGTTCTAGGACCCTTCCCAAAGGACTCCAAAGAAACCACTTGGATCAAGGAAGGTGGGAGAGCCACCCCACCCGTGGATACCTACACCAAGGAGCCCAGGTGCAAAGGAATGAAGTGGTGTTGGAACCGCCCGTAGACACCAATGGAGGTTCGTGGAAGATCAGCAGCTACAGAGTCTCGTGGACCAGGCCGGTGGAACCAGGACATGGAATCCAGACGAGAAAAACCTGAGCGCAGAGGGGACAGAGTCCAAACCACCCGGAGGTGACCAGGAGGCACAGGAGCACAATACCAGCCCTTGTTGGAAGTTCTTGCTGTAGCACGGTGAGGGTGAAGCAGCAGCTGTGGAGATCAGGCGACGATGCAAGAGCACAGGGTCATTCATGAGCTGTCCTATGCCAGGTGACAAGTGCAGGAAGGTCAGTGGCCGGTAGGACCACCAACAAACCTTGGCAAAATGCAAACCGATGCGGTGCACTGGGAGGCGGTTTATGTTGGCTGGAGAGGGATTGCAGTCACCCAGGTTGTAGGGAAGACAGTCAGGCCTCTGGAGAGCCAACAAACCATCACCTGTGTTGCAGAGCCAGGTGATGTCCATGGGACAAGTGGATCAGCAAACTGGTCGTCATCATAGAGGTGCCTGCGGATGCAGGAAAGTGACTCCTTCACCCCAAGGGAGATTCCTTCTGGCTGGGATGCAGACTGAGTCCTTGGTGACTCGGAGGATGCACGGCCATGGAGTTGCAGAACTTGAAGAAGCACATGGACAAAGATGCAGCAGAAATCTTCCCACCAAAGCAGTCTTGCCTTTGGTTCTGGCTTGAAGAACGGCAGAGTTGCAGTTTCCACCAGCAGAAGAGTCTTTGAAAAGTCTTCAGACGACAGGCAGTTGGATCTTGAAACTGTTGTCAGGACGAAACTAAGGGCCCACCCTCAGGGGAGCCTTAAGTAACCCTAAAAAAGCATTTGCAATGCAATTGGTCTCGCCTTTGGGGCCTTATAAGTGTTTAGCTATGCAGCACAATATCCTGGATGTTTTGCCGCCAGGGATTGAATAGCTATACAATTACTACACACTGGGTGATGCAGTGTGATTTACAACTGCAATTAATATTTAAGAAAAAAAAAAGTATTATCTTTTTTTTGTAAAAAAGAAAAACGGAGATCAGCTCCGGATGGGAGGAAACATTCCCAATCTCATCTTTGGCCCTTGATTAAGATAAATGTGCACCTAGCAAACTGCAAAATTACCGGTGCTGTTTTATGCAGTGGTCACAGATCGAGCGAATAAGGTAAACAGAGCTGTTTTTACCCTCAAATCCTATAAGCAAGATGAATACAAGAAAAGCATTTGTAATCTTGGATCCATGCAGAGAAACGGGCATTTTTGAAGTTGTAAGCCATCATACAGATTCAGGCTCATGTTGTTTTCTGTGGAGTGGCTTTGAATGTTGAAGAGTGCGCCAGACATTCTTTCAAATAAACAGAAGGAAATGCAATTAATATCACTGGAGTCGCAAGATTGTTTTTAACAGAACTGTCAGCCCTGTTTAGCTTTAGAAGCATTGGAGAGTGCAGAGCAGACAGTTTAACTTTGGTAATCCTGGCTCAGTGGCTCTCCCACAAACTCATAATGCAGTGATTAAGCCAGTCTGGATGTGACATATGTCCTGGACCTTGCTGCTTCTGTCAGTCGGGAGATGAATGAAGCAATTTCTGGTGACGCCCTTTGAGGAACCGAAGCTAATTACGCTCCAGTGTTCCTTTTTGTAATTAAAGTTTGTGTTGAGTCCCACATTCTGCAGATTTACAATACAGGCGAACATAAAGGCAATATTGAAGACGGCGGGAAAGTGGAAGGGGCGAGGTAGAGAGGGAAGGAGACTGAATTGAGGGAAGACAGAGCAAGAAAGGGAGGTGGTCGAGGGGAAGGATCGAAAGAGGGAGAGCATTGGGAGGGAATGAAAAAAAGAGGCGAGTAGAGACGAGTGACAAAAGTTGTTAGGGGAGCATGGAGAAAGAGGGCAAGGGGAGTGAGACGGGAGAAAGGTAATAAGAAAGTGGGAGAGGAATTATAGCGAAACGAATGAGGCAGGGACAAGAGATGTGGAAACTGAAATTCACAGCGAATGAGTAGGAAGAGATGGAAAGGCAGAATTGTTGATTTGGCGAGTAAAAGGTAGCAGAATCAAGCAGACAGGGATAAAGAAAGGTGGGGGATAAACAGTGGGGTGATGGGGAGAGGGAATTTGAGAGGTAGAAGAGGAGAGGTGGAAGGGAGAGGGTGTTTGGAGAGTGGGTAAATTTGGCGATGGTATGGGTGGGAAAGGTGACAGTGGAGGATAGAGATGGGAAAGTGGAAAAAGGGGGCTTGGAAAGTGGATGAATGGGTGGAGACGGCGACAGGAGACAGACGGAGAGAGAGTGATAGAGAAACAGAAATAGGCAGATAGAGAGAGAGAGAGAGAGAGGTGGGCAAATGGTGGGGGAGCATGGGGGGATGGGGACAGAGAGAGATGGAAAGAGAATGAGATTGGGGACTACGAGGGCACGGATGGATGGGTGGGTGGAGATAGAGGATGAACGGAGATGAGATGGAGCTCGAGGGAGACTATACATAGAGAAGGAGCAGTGGGGTTGCGATGTGTGCTAAGAGAAAGGACAGAGACACAGAATGGAGCAGGAAAAGAAAAGTGGATTACTTTGAAATTTGCAGGCGCAAGCACTAGAACATGACACAGGCAGTTTTAAATAAAAAAGATTTTGCTTGCTAGTTTGAGTTTGACTGGTACAGAAAAAGAAAACTGTGGAACGGAGGGAGGGAGCGATAGGTAGTGGGGGTTGTAAGGAATCGCAGACGGTGTTTTTGGTAAGTGTTGCTTTGTGCCTGGGAGCCTGAGGCTTTACATGTGCAATGGGGTTGAACTCTAAAATTAAACATGTATATATGGTGGTTGCACTTCGGTGCTATTGCAGTGCACCTAGGTGCAACTGAGCATATAGAGTTGTACAAGTCTGCAATATGGGACTATATTGCACATAAGGGGATTGCTCATTTCAATATATGGGTGATACCTAAAACAGATTTATCTGAGTTACAGATTTTTCATACATTTACAGATGTACTCCTTTTTAAATTATATTGGTTGTTTTAAAAGTTCAGTGGTGTTGCTTCCTGTCATGTCAGCACTGTGACTTTTCTTGCCTTAGTGTTTTGGTGAATTTAAGTTGATGCGCCCTTCCTACTCATTACTAGCACTATCATAATGCTCCGATAGCTACAAATATTCCCAGGTCCATGTGTGATGTGCTGCTCACTACAGGCTTTGTATTTGATTTCTAGGATTATTAGTCCTGTTTTAAACTGGACAAATTAAGACTACAAATCCCAGAATTCAAAGTAAAAAATCACATTAAGCATGGGCCAAGGAAACATTGCAGGCCTGTGCAAGTGTACTGTGTTGTAGAAGTCGATCGACAAAATCGTTTCCACTATTATTTGAACAAAGTTTAACAACTACAGTGCACATTGCAGACATATGCGAGGCCCATACAAAACTGAGCAGTAATGACGGGTTCACATGAGCCTTCTACTTCTCCAATTTTTTACTAAAGGGTAGACTCATACCGTACTATCCAGAGCTCAGGTCCAAAAATAAACGTTTGCTGATTGTCCGTGGGCAAAACATTCCAAACAGACGAGAACCTATTTCACTAGCAAACTGCTAACCTGTGGAATAGATTACTAGTGTTCAAACATATAACGAAAGGTTATCTCCTTGTTTAGGCGAGTGAAGTTAAAACCTTTCTTTTTGACTTCACTCCACGTTCCTTCAAGTAAAGGTTTCCTGAGATAACCATTTTTTCTGCGTTTTATAAGTATATTTTGTGTTTTCTTATTAGCGTCAGCCTTGGATTTGTATTAAACGTAACTGCATTTTCTTGGATTTTTTGGTAGGAATTACTCAATTAAAATTACGGTTTTAAAAGTACGTGTGAGAAGTTGGCCTGGCATATGCTGTCCACTAATTATAGTGGGCACCTTGCACCAGTCCAAACAACCCCTTATTGGAGATAGGTTAAAGACAACCTTATTGAAAGCTATCCTAGTGGTAGCTATGGAGAGCAGCCTTCAGGCTAAGTCTTGAAGGAATGTAAAGCAGCTTGTTTTACCAGTCTATAATCTCTTGAGTGACCAAATGAAAGAGCACCACACCAGGTATATATATCAAAATATATGTATTTATTGCTAAACACACCCCTCTAGTCTCTTTATGAGGCTAGAGTTCAAGTACATAAGTTAGAAGTTATTTAAATCACAGTAATAGCACAAATACACGTTTGGGCCCTAGGGGCGTACTCAAACCATATACCAATAAAGTGGTATGCGAACCACGACTGAACTAGACACTAGGCCTAGAGCCTCTAGAAGTGCTTGGACCACAAGGAACCACCCAAGGTAGTGACACAGGGGACCTACGGGAGACGCGTGCAGTGTAAATACACAACCGCGATACGCCGTTGACTTCTATGGAGAAAGTCGGGATCGGGAAATTAGAGAAAAGGGACACTTAAAAGAGGACTAGGACAAAACCATTTGAGATCTAGGACTTTGAAGAGTCTCTACCCACGGGAGCACCGGAGTACTCGTGTTACCTCACCCAGGGAAGCCGGGTGCATAGGTGCCTTTCGGGGTCGGGTTTCGCTCGCCGATTCGAATGGCGATCTGCTGCAAAGTGCTGCTGGCGGCCAAGAGAAAAGTGTCCGGTGGATCCAAGAGTGGATCGGAGTTCTGAAGAACCTGAAAGCAGAGGGGACAGAGTCTGGGTCACTAGCCAGTGACCAGGAAGGCGATGGACAGATGCCCACCGATGTCGAGTGCTTCAGGTGCGTTGACGGTCGTCTTGACTCTTCAGCCACGAGGTCCAGGAGGCGTTGTCGGCGACCAGGAGCAGGATTCCAGCTGGTACACAATGTCTGTCGAGTGCTAAGGTGTCGGCGACCGGATTGGACCCAACAAGCCTTGGCAACGGCAAGTCTCAGTGAAGATGTAGATCGTCGATGGTGCAGACCAGCAAGGTCTGTGAACTCACCCAGCAAGGGTAAGTGAGGACAGGCCTGGAGCAACCAGGATGCCAAGTTAGAAAAGGATTGGCCTTCGTTAAGGGCTACTAGCCAACAGGCTAGCGACCGCGAAGGAGCCTCGTGACGCCGCACGTGGATCTGGCTTACAGGACACTCGTGGAGTGGGGGCCAGTGATCTTCGGTGCAGGTGGTGCTGGAGGCTAGGGCTACTCGGAGCCCAAAGCACGACTTCTTGGGAGACCCAGAAGAGGATGCACTTGCAAATGTGCTCGGTGTCCAGGGGTCACGGTCTCAAGTCACCCACGATAGCCATGGGCCTCAGCTTTGCTGGGGACTCAGGGTAGCCTCGGGGAAGTCTGAGAATCCACCTCTGGTGATGCGATGACTTCAGGCGTCCGACGGGAGCTTCAGAAATGCGAACCGGACAGATGCTTCTTTGGTGCCTGCCAAGCAGGGGAGTCACTCCTTGACCCCAAGGGAGATTCTTCTGTCCTCTAATCGTGAGTAGAGCGTCGAAGGTCCAGGATTCAGTTTCAGAGTTTCGTCCAGGGATAATCTAAAGTCCTAAGGACTGGGTTCCTATCTTTATACTAAAGATAGGGGTTGGACTACTCTGTGGCCCCACCTATGGGTGGGTCAGGGCAGAGGGGTGGCTACACCCCTTTCCCTTTGTCCAGTTCGCGCCAAAGCAGGGGCTGCAAGCCCCTGATCCGGTTTGAACTGGGGTATGCACAGGGACACCAAATGTGCCCCCAGTGCAGGACTTCAAAGCACACAGATGGTGCTCCCGCCCAGCCCCAATACACATTATCCTGTCTGGGGAGGTGGTCACACCTCCCTGGGACAGGAAACCTATTGTCCAGGCCTCCCTGCCGGAGTTTCGTCCAGCAGCAGGAGGCCAGACTCGTGTCTGTGGCAGCAGCATCCATTTTGTGATGCCAGGGCTTTGGAAGGAAGTTACCGGGTTAGTCAGAGTTAACATGTCTTTCCCTCTAGAAGGGTGGAATGCTACCCCCGCCGCCAGAATTGGCGGGGGTAGTATTCCAAGATGTTTGACACCAAACACGACATGTTTAGGTGCAGCCATTCCAAAGATAGCATTTTACCGCGAGGATATAATGCGCTTAAGAGTATATGGTCAGGCTGCACTACAAACAGCATCAGAGATGGTCTCCGAACGCTGCAGAGGGGCCCTGCTCATGCAGGGGCACCCTCTCACATAGGAACCATGCACTCTGCCTTCAGGATTGATAAGGCCTGCCTTAGGAGTGACTTATAGGTTTATATGTGTGTAGTGTATTTAGTGATATAGGTAACCTATATCACAGTAAGGGGTGCATGCACCACCTTACCCAGGCTGCAGTAGCAGACCTGTGGTGTCAGGTTGGATGGCCTTCCAGGGGTGGCATAATACATGCTGCAGCCCCTGGCAGGCCTCTGAGGTACCTATGCCCTTGGTACATAGTATACCATATACTAGGGACTTATAAGGGCACTCCAGATCCCAATCAGTGATGTGCCTAAGGCACATGGAAACCATTTTAGAGAGGAAGCAGCTAGGCTGGGGTTCTGATTAGCAGGGCCCCAGCCAGACTAATGTCGAAAAACAGTGAAGCATCAGCAAAAAGTGGGGGTACCCATGTGAAGCAGATCCTACTCTCCTACAGTACGAGCACGTAAAGTTAGGTTGACAACATAGTACTACGTGAGAGTATCGCCGCAACATATGTCTGTTTCGCAATAATGGCTAATAATCCTCAAATGTCAATCAAAAATCCAGTGCAATTGTTGAACAATTAAATCTCACTTCAAGTATCAAAGACAGGGGTAAAAGCCATCCGCCATTCACGCTTCAACGTTTCCATGTATAGCCCACTCACCCGAGCCCGGTCCTTGCTCACGGGGCTGAAGCGCCAACTGAAGCTATCCGCCACCAGCACAGCTTGCAGGGGCGGCTCCTCTTCCTGCTGAGCTCCAGCCGGCCCCCGGTACTTGTGCGCTTCCCTCTCCGACTTGGTACAGTGGCCGCCATGTTTAGCTGAAGCCGTAGCGCGATGACGTCAAAGAGGATCTGCTGTCAGTGACAGGGTGCCGTGGACAGAGTTATAAAAATAACAAGTGATGAATACAAGTGGATGCGATGGTCTGCGTCCAATCGTGAAGACCTTTTGTCCTTTGCATTGTTTGCATTCACAATGGGCTTGAATTCAGGGAGCCTGCTGCTTCAGTCTGTTTCCTATCTGCTGCAAGAACTGGCAGGGTTTCCAACCAGGAGCCCATGTGCAAGTGGTGCCTTCTTACACGGAGCAGATCTTTTTCTTTTCAAAGAAGAGGACATGTTGCTTCACGACTGGGTCAAGTTTCCAGAGCACCAACTTATCCTTTAGTCGACCCCTCTTTGTGACAAAGTAGTATCCTGTCCCCGCTGCGCTCATCATCTGTACCAGAATGGACTTTGATTTGGCCTTGGCAAAGTTCACGCCGGTTAGAAACATGCCTCACGTTTCTCCTTACTCCTCATGGTCACTGCACAACATCACAACTACTTCCGGGTCAAAGGGGTGCCGTGGACAGGGAAAAGAGACTACAGCATACAGACATCAAAACAAAAACATCTGTATTGCGCATGTGTTGTGCATATTGCCATGTTTTGGTCAGGCAAAATGTCGCGCAACACCAAAAAAGAGTGCGATCACCCAGCCAATCCCACAACAAACAAGCATTTCTTAATGCAATAGGACTCGTATTTACGTGAGACCTATTGCATTGGAAATGGGAGGGTGGGGGTCCAGGAAGGCACAAACGGGAGTGGAGCGGTTGAGGGGGGGGCGAAAAGTCACGGACTGCGGGAGGGGGCGGGGGGGGACACAGGGCCAAAAATAGTTTTGGAGTAAAGGGGCCAATAGCCAGGGAAGGATATAAATGACAACATGGCCGTCAGGAGGAGGGACTAATAAGTCGTAAAACTAATCAAAATGCAGCATTTATGATTGAAGCCAATGAAAAACATGGACGGAAAGTGGGCGGAGCTTCCCCACTATACTGTATACTGAATGTCTCGCAAAGCGAACAGCGTGTTGCGCTGCAACGCTTTGCGAGACCTAAAAAGGGGACGGACCTCTTCTCTGGAGACCTACCTATCAGAGGGGGTCAGAGACACTACTCAGCTTGTATAGCCAGTCAGATGCTCCCAGGGGCCAAGATTCAAAAGGGAAGAATCAAGTGACACCTGGAGGGGGGGGGACACTGCCCTGTCCTTTGTGTAGTTTCGTGCCAGAGCAGGAGCCAAGGGCTCCTGAACTGGGCAAAACTGGTTTATGCTAGGAGGGCACCAAATGTTCCCTTCAAAGCTGTCTGGTGGTGCTTGGAAGCACCCCCACCCTACCTAATTCTAAAAGAGAGGTGGTCAAACCTCTCCTTCACAGGAAATCCTTTATTCAGCTTCCCCTGCCTGAGTTAAGCTCATCAGCAGGGGGCAGAACAGTGTCTGGGGAATGCAGCAGTGCGGGATGATAGCAAGGGCCCTGTAAGGCTACACAGGTAGGTATTGGGGGGTCCTCTAAGGAGCCCCCAGTACATGGTATCATGCAACTAACACTAGAATCCGTGTAGTTGCATGATTCCAACATGTTTGATACCAAACATGACCAGGTTCGGGCCAGCCATTATGTATTTGGACATCTCGACTTGCCAGTGTCGTTTACATACCTTATAATGGCTGTCCCGCACTTACAAAGCCAAGAGAATGGAGTCTGGGGTTTGTAGGGGTACCAACACACTTGAACCATGCACCCTGCCCTTGGCCTGGAGGGCCTACCTTAGGGGTGACGTATAGCTTATAAGTGCACTGACCCGGGAGATAAGGGAAAGCTTATATCCAAAGTGAAAGGTGCAAACACCATTTCACGCAGGCAGCAGTGGCAGCCTGTAGTCACAGTTTAAGTGGACTCTCATGGGTGGCACAATACATGCTGCAGCCTATGGAAGACCCCTGGTGTACCGATGCCCTGGGTACCTCAGTATCATACACTAGGAACTTACAATGTACCAAGTATGCCACTTGTGGGGTGTACAAAGTACTTACCATAGACTTTAGAGGAGAGAGCACGCCCACTGGGGTCCTGGTCAGCACGATCCCGGTGAACTACAGTCAAAACACACTGACACCAGGTGAGAAGTGGGGGCATCTATGCCAGAAAGATCCTACGTTCCTACAGATCAGTGCCTGGCAAGGTTTTTGACTTTTTTGGACCCCTGTATAAAAGAGATATGAATGCATTGTAAGAATGTCAGATGTATCAGCCTGCAGGAGTACTCACACAAATAATTTAAAAAGCGCTTCCTTTTTTTTTTTTATTAATGCTTTTCTAGCGCTACTCATCCCAATGTACATCCCAATTATGCATTGACAATAAATCATACAAGTGTGCAAATCAATGTACAGGACGTCACATTCTCTTTACTGCCAGGGATGACATGTTAAGAGTTCATTGCCGAGAGATACACAAAGTCCGGAATTAAACCCTAACGCAGTGCTTGGGGTTGTCTGTACTAATAAAAAGGATATCTGTGTTGTATCTATCTACATAAAATAAAAGTCTGCCATCTGCATGTGACATGACGTGCTTTCCAGGAGACACGTGAACAGGAGTCAAAACTGGGACTACACAGAACGCGTATCTATCTCCGCAGCAACTGCATTAACCACCAGAGTTACCTCTCCGTTCATATAACCCCCCAAATATTGCTGGGCACACAAAGATCTCTGTAGCCCCATAAGATATATTAAAACACAGACTTTGTGGCCAATTAGGCCACAACAGACTACTTACCGTTACATTTTTATTTTGGCCATTTTTCTGTGCAGAGTTTAAAAATATATATATATATATGTATATCTGTCAAACTGCTTTTCATCACCCCGCCACTCGTGACCCCACCTTTTTTTGTTGCCAAGCCATGATCTCCAATTTATGGGTTCACTAAATTAAGTTGTTCAAAAACAGCACTGCGTGTATATGTTAACGGATTATAGTTCTATAAATAGGGTGACCAGACGTCCCGGATTTGCCCGGACGGTCCCGGTTTTTCACCAGCTGTCCCGGCAGATTTCAGTAAATTTTGCTTATGTCCCGGTTTTTAGAGAGGGTCGACTGAAAACGGCGGGAGGTTCATTTTTATGTTTTACAAAGCAGGGATAGTTAGCAGTTGTTTCAAGAAAGCAATTTAATTAACAGGCAAGCTACTGGGTTTAAAAAATGCATTTTATGTATGTTCTTACTGCCTGTTCTGTAATTCTCTGCTGAGCAGCGCTGTCATTCTGTGCGCTCGCTTGAAGTAAAATGGTAGTCCTTCTTCTATTTTTGTGAAATGTCCCGGTTTTTGGCTTTAAAATTCTGGTCACCCTATATATAAACGGTAGTGTGATGTAGCGCTTCCGTGAGATGTGCCAAGGGTCGCTCCGCAGGGCTAGCGGTTGATGCTGGGGGCACGCAGGGTCCTTTCTGCAATAGATCAATGCAGCACCCCCGGACACCCCGCCCTCCAGCGCCTGGTGTCTCCGTGCCAGGCGACGAACAATAAAGCGCTTTGCCCAGAATGTTCCATGTGCCAGTGCCAAGACACGGCGCGCGCTGCTGCCACCCGGCGGGCTGTGGGAGGCAGCACTGAAAGTCTATATAAAGCCCACCCTCTGACGTCACGCGCCGACACTCCCACCCCACAGCAAAACACCCTGAAGGGAGCTCCTCATGCGGACTCACGGGCGGAGCGCACCCAGGCGCTACGTAGACAACACACGGGCAATCCGCACAGACATCACACGGGCACCAGACACCTGACACACGGGCACTGCACACGGGCACCAGACACGGGCACTGCACACAGACACCCGACACACGGGCACTGCACACAGACACCCGACACACGGGCACTGCACACGGGCACCAGACACACGGGCACTGCACACAGACACCCGACACACGGGCACTGCACACGGGCACCAGACACACGGGCACTGCACACAGACACCCGACACACGGGCACTGCACACGGGCACCAGTCACACGGGCACTGCACACAGACACCCGACACACGGGCACTGCACACAGGCTCCGGACACCCACTCTTCCCCCCGGCCGTGCTCCTGTCCCCTCCATCCCCCGAAGAGATGCAGGCTGTGCTGGGCTGCCTCCTGGCTGCTGCCCTCCTGGTGGGCACAGGTAAGGTCTCCTGTCCTTAACTGCCCTTTTCTGCCCTGCGTGTGCCTTCATAGGGGCGTCTGAGGTGACAACGACACATTGTATCGATTAGATGGAGCCTGAAATAGATTGTTAATCGATGACGTATGTTTTGTGTTCTGCCACAGTATCTGATGTTTATCTGTACATATATCTGCATGCATTGGTCGAAGTGGGTGGGATCCGAGGGGCACGACGCGTCCATACAGCTTTAATTTAAGAGAGACGGTGTCAGCTGGAGCGTCACGCAGGCAGGGGGGGGGGGTCTCCCGTGCTGTGAATCCCAGGGCGTGGCCGACGGCCAGACAAGCCTTCCTGCCAGGGTGCTGCTGTCTGAACGAAATGGACCCGCGCAACGGGCCATCTGCATATGTAAAGGGGCCAGAATCCGGCAGGGGCTTTAATTACCGGGATCACTTGACGCTTCCAGACGGCGCACGTTCATTGTGCGTGAGTTTTATTGCAAGGGAGCCCCAGCCGAGGTGTGAGACTTGTGCTCGTGAACAACTGTCATAAAAACAATGGGACGACGTCCAGTCTGGGCGTCGCTACAATCTATGTTTTGGAAGCCCTTTTGTATCTTAAGTCTTTTTGGACATTTTTGTAGCGGCCTATCTCATACTGTGTGTAATGCAAGATTAAAACAACGACTCGCGTATTCACAGTGCTTTATGCCACGGACTGGTCCCTCGCAGCACTAAACATACGCAATCACTAGTCTCCCCTGCACGCACCAACCTGGATTATATGTGTGTGTGTGTATTTTTAATTTAAGTGCCTTATTTTATATGTAGTTGCCTGAAGGCAGGCGCGCAACGCCCATGGGGCTAAAGGGGCTTCAGCGCCCCCCACCCACCAACGCCCCCCTCCATGAGTCTCAGCCCCCGCTGCTGCAGCTCGAGCTGCTGTGGGCCACACCCGAGTTTTTCACAGGTCTCTGAAGACCATTTGCATATTTACAAACCTTTGTAAACTAATGGAGGATTTGTTAGGTCTCGCCTGGCGTTGCAGCGCGCATGCGCTGAACGCTCTGCGAGGGCTTCTTGAAATCAATCGGTTTGAGAAGTTCGCTTTCGGCTCCGCCCGTCATTTCCATTGGTGTGCGTCATTTGGCATCACCAATTATGCTAAACGGGGTGTAATCATTGTCCAGGAGGCTTTTTAGTCCCTCCTGGTTACCACCCTGTCCACTTTTGGCCCCGCCCACGTTGACTGGATCTTTTACTGGCGGATAGATTGACACTATGGAGAAAATTGGTTAATTTGGGGATCCCTAAAGATCCCTAAAGATCTCTTAACAATAATAATCTCCCTTCACACATCAACATGGTGCAGAGTCCAAATGGGGGGAGAAAAAGGCCTAACTAAACCTATCCCTTCGCGGAATGGGCTGAAACAGGGATGCTTATTAGCTCCCTTATTATTCTCCATCTACATTAGCGATCTACCGGGCGTCTCTCTCAAATTAAAAATTACCCTCCTAAATTAGCTCAAGCTGATATACTGTGTTTAATGTATGCGCGATGATATCGTCATACTTGATCATACCCCGATAGGCCTGCAAAGAACCCTGAATGAATTAAATCATTACGCAACTGAAAATTTTCTGGTGCCAAATATAACTAAAACTAAAGCACTCCTTTCAGTGGCAGAAGGAAGCCTTACCTTATATATGGACTTTAGGAGGCTGAACCGATAGAGACAGTAAAAGAGTATGTTTATTTGGGCCGTATTTTTACTTCAAATTTACAAGATACAGCCCACCTCCAATACTTGAGTCGGAAGGCAGAATCCCACGTTGGGGCTTTACAGAGACTGTACCTCTCTACGGGAAATAGACACTTTACACCAATGATGGAGGTTTATGGTATGAAAATCCCTCCGATTTTATCATATGCCATGGAATACACACAAATTAAAACATGACAATCTATAAAAGTAAAGGAAGGAACCCTACTCCGCAAATTGTTAAAAGTGTTGCAGTCGGTACCAGTTTAAGCCCTACGTCTTGAGCTATCGGTAACAGGAATCTCTGCTAGAGTAATTTCAAATATTATTAGGTGAGCATACAATTTATTTTTTTGTGTTGAAATTTTTTATTAAGTTTTACAATAAAATACAATGACTATTAAAAGCAAAAGTACAAAGGCAACAGTACATTATTAATAAATACTTAACGCTTACTAGTAGATGTAAGCAGATAACTATGAAATGTAAAAATAGGTATATGATAAATAGATCCTTAAATAGATAAAATGAAAAAGCAATGAGAATAACACATATTTTAAAATTGATAAAATACACATCAATAATTGATGAAATATAAATAGATAGTTTGAGTATAAGTATATAAGTATAACTAGCCAAAAAAGAAAGAAAAAAAAAACAACATAATAACAATAGTAGAAAAATACATTATCATAAGAAAAACTCTGTTAAGGATAGTTTGAAGAACTGTACATTGAAACACTAAATAGGGGAAAGGGAAAATAAAGACAAGAAAGAAGAAAGCGGACTTGAGGAATCATGTGAGGAAGAAGTGGAGCCAGAGTATACAGAAAAGAAAGATATAAAAATAATGGAGGAAAAGTGACAAAAGAAAAGTATAGAAATTAAGAGCAATAAGACAGATACTGATGAAAAGGATTGGGTTGACAGGAAGAAAAAGTAGTAATGAATTAGTGTGGTTGACTGTATATAATTAGGGTGTTAGAAGGGTCAGCAGCATCATCCACTTTGGCTTTAAGAAAGGGCAGCCAGGTCTGTGAAAACATATCAGCTTGATCCTGAAGATTGTAAATTACTCGTTCATATGAAGCCGTCTGCATCATTGCTACCAACCATTCTTCCTGAGAAGGAGGGGATGATGACTTCCAATGACGTAGAATACAAATTTTAGCTGTAGCTAATGCCGTGTGAAGGAGACGACGCTGAGGTTTAGAGAGCTTTGAGGAATGGCGTATGTCATGTAAAAGAATAGTGGCAGGTGTGAGTCGGAGGCGTAAAGGCATTGTAATACACAATAATTTACCAACATAGTTCCAGAAGGGTTGAATTCTTGGACACTCACAAACAATATGAGTTGTATCACATTCAGAGGTGGAACATCTCCAACATTCATTGTGTGGGAGTAAACCAGCTTTATGCAGTTTGACCGGTGGCCAGTGCCAGTCATGAAGAATTTTAAATAGACACAATTTAAGTCTTGCTTCACGCACCCCTTTATACAGATCTTCTAATATCTGATCCCATTCATCAGCTGTAAAGGATATCGATAAACGGAGTTGCCATTTTAGTTGAAGATTGTGAGATAGATTTTGCGAGAAAAGGTGAAGCGTAAAGGTTTTGTAGAGGCCAGAGGTTACTCCCCTATGTTTCCCCCAGGCACTCAAGTAAGATAATATCGGAGATGTTTGAAGCAACCAAGGAGGCGATCCCAGATGCTTCTTCAAACATTTTTGAAGTTGCAGATATTTGATAGAATGTCGGAGAGGAAGATTACATTCTTCCCTCAGCTGTGAGAAGGGTTTGAAGTCTCCGTTATAAAGAAGCTGATCTGGAGAATAAATGCCTGCTGTTTGCCACAATGGCCAAGATAACATACGACCATTAATGCGTATACTTGAATTATTCCACAAAGGGGCCTTAACATGAATACGGGCATTTGAATCCAATAAACGATGCCCTCTTTGCCAAGATTTATGCATATTGGACAAAATTGGATTTTTAGAATCAAAACGACTAGTGCCACTGCCATACAAAAGAGAGAGACCGGAATCTGTAGATAATAAATGACGCTCTATATGAACCCATTGTGGAATGTCTTTCAGTCCGGGCAGGAAGTAAGAGAACTGAGAAATGTGCAACGCAAGTGAATAATGTTCAATGGATGGGAGACCCATTCCTCCATATAATTGATGGGCTTTTAATTTTGTCATTGCAAGGCGAGGTCTAGCTGAACCCCATATGAAGGTCTTAATTTTAAAATCAATTGATCGAAGCATAGATAGAGGTATCTGAAGGGGAAGCATGCCTAAAACATAGATAAAACGTGGAAGAGTGACCATTTTGATAGCTTGAACTCTACCCCAAAGAGATAGCCCCAAGATTTTCCATTTGTCAAAGTCACGCTGCATCTGAGAAAGTAAAGGAGTTAAATTGTCATTGACCATGTTGTCTAGACCCTTATTGACTAGAATTCCTAGATATTTGAGGCGTGAGGACTGCCAATGAAAAGGAAAACCATATATAGCTGACTTTGTGGTTCCATCAGATATAGGTAAAGCTTCACTTTTGTCCCAATTGATTTTATAACCTGAAAAGGAAGAGAAGTCATCAATAATTTTAAGAAGAGACGGAAGGGAACCGGAAAGATTGGTAAGGGTGAGTAGGATATCATCTGCATATAAATAAATTTTGGAATGTCCGAGTGGGAGAGGGACCCCTACAATTTCAGGAGATTGGCGTATCATGGCAGCCAGAGGCTCCATTGCTAGAAGGAAAAGGAGGGGTGATAGAGGGCATCCCTGACGCGTGCCTCTCCTGATCGGAAACATATCAGATAAAAAAAAACCGCAATTCACTTGAGCTGAAGGATTGTCATACAGCAAGCGTACTTTAGTTATAAATTGATCACCCAAACCAAATCGTTGCATTATAGTAAATAGGTATTCCCATTCAATTCGATCAAAAGCTTTTTCTGCGTCAAGTGAGAGGGCCAGTGCATCCTCCGAAAGATTTTTAGCAGACCACAATGTATGGGCTAATGTGCGTAGGTGGTTACGGGAAGAACGTCCTGGGACAAAGCCCACCTGTGAATAATGTATTAAAGAAGGTAAAACGCTACGGAGGCGAGACGCCAGGATGCTGGCTAAGATTTTGATATCACAATTTAGTAAGGAGATGGGCGGTAACTACTGCATAGCAGAGGATCTTTACCAGGTTTGGGTAACACAGCTATAACTGCTTTGTTGGAAAGTGGTCCCAATGAAGACTCATTATCCGCCTCCTGAAATGCAGCATGTAATGTGTCAATAACATTATGTCCTGCCCAACGGTAAAATTCCGCAGGGAATCCGTCTTCTCCAGGAGCTTTGTGGTAAGGCAAAGCAGTTATGGCTCTAGAAATCTCTTCTTTAGTAATTTCGCCTTCAAGTAAGGCTCTGCCCTCATCAGAGAGACGGGGAAGATCCACCTTTGCAAGAAAGGAAGACATCTTTTCGAGATCTATTTGGTTGCCTGGGGTATAGAGGGATTGGTAAAAGGAGGCGAATTCATTGACAATTTCTTGTGGTCTTGTGAGTATGTCACCTTGCGATGATCGGATAGCTGGAATGGCCATGGCTGCCTCTCTTTGACGTAACTGTGCAGCTAACAATCTTCCTGCCTTCTCGCCCTGTTCGTAATGCTGTCCCTTCATTCTCTGCAGAGCATACTCCGCTTTTGAAGTAAAAAGGTTATTCAAAGCCATACGAGCATGTTCTAATGATTTACGATTTTGTAGGGTTGGAGTAGATGCGTATAACTGAGAAAAGGAGTGAATGTCTCTTTCCAATTCTATTTGTCGTGCAGCAATCTGCTTGTTAGCAAGCGCAGCGTCACGCATTAATTGACCCCTTATAGTGGCCTTAGCCGCAGCCCAGACAGTTTTACTGGAAGTAACAGAGTCTTTATTAATGAGGAGATAATCTTGAAGATGCGATTGCAGTTGGCGTTTACCTTCAGGAGACCTGTGTCTTTGAATGTTCATACGCCAGGGTTTACGCCCTGGTCGGGAAAGTCCCAGATCTAGAGACAGAAGGACAGGAGAGTGATCGGATAGGGCTACTTCCAGAATGCGAGACTCTGTAATCAATTGAACTGCTCTATGTGATGTTAAAAAGTAATCTAAACGGGAAAATGTGCCATGAGTCGGAGAAAAGAATGTGTATTCTGTGTCTGTTGGATGGCTGAGGCGCCAATGATCCGTTAATCCATTATCTGAGATTATATCGTCTAAGATGGCTCTATCTGCTGCATTTCCCTTGTCTAACGGACCTGTTTTGTCTAGAATTGGATCACGTACCAGATTCCAATCCCCACCAATGAGATATTGTGAGGCGTTTATTTCTGTTAGTAGGCGATTCAATTGCAAGAAAAATGATTTTTTAGTTCCTGTCGGAGCATAGACCGACCCCAAACAAATGTGAGAATTTCCAATATGCAATTTAGCAAACACATAGCGACCATCAGGATCTGACCATGTTTTGGAAACCGTGGCAGGAAGTGATTTGCGAATGAGGATCGCAACCCCACATTTGCGGATAGGAGTAGTGTCTGTGGGTTCACCTTTTGAATGCTGCTGTGGATAACCTTCCCCACCCAATCCCTGCAAAGTTTATCAGACTCTAGCGTATCTAGATGGGTTTCTTGCAACAGTGCCACATCAACATGTTTAGATTGAAGATAAGAAAGTACCTTTTTCCTTTTAATGTAGTGGGTGAGTCCATGAACATTCCATGTAATGGCACACAGAGGATGAGTATTTGTCATGCTGAAGCAATGTCTAAATAGAGTATAATGTCCAGCTCAATGTGCTTGCAAAAATGAAGAAAGTGGAAAATTTAGGAGAAAAATAAATAAATAAATAAATAAATAATAAAATATGACAATAAGAGAAAAGAGAATGATAAAGCAAAAGGAGTACTCTGGCTCAGGAGATGAGGAAGAATAGAGGATAGGTCTGGGGTAGAGAAGAGAATGAAGAAAGTCAGAACTAGATACTAGATGCTAAACACTAAACGCTAAACGTAATGGGGAAAAGGGGAAGAGTCTCAAAACTTTAGCCGCGGGTCTGGGCTCACTGGAGCACCACCTCAGGTAGGAACCCCATCAAGAGGGTTGATACTTAATGAGAGTTATGTAATAAGAAATAAAATTCCTATAAATTGAGAGCCGTGAATAAACTATATTGGACAATTAATATTGCTATATTAAAAGTTTAGGAGACAAATATTAATATACATATCAATGGAGTAGGGAGAAATAGAGGAACATATCTGTAAAAGGAAAAGATTATCTCTAATAAAATGTATAAATATATATTAAAAGATACACAGATACAATTTACGGATAATTATGGACCTATAATGCATAACATTCAAGTGATACCTTACAACTGTAAATATGACCTTCTTATAAATAAATATATTGAGTTAAAAATAGTGAAATATTGTTAGATGTGAATAGAAATAGAAAATAAATAAGAAAGATATAGGATATGAGAAGAATTAGCTGAGTAGGGAGGAAAGGGTTGATAAGGTATATAGTGAAACATCTGAGAAGTGTACATTCAATAACAGATAAGCATAAGCATAATGAAAGCCTGGGATATAAAGGAAAGCAATAAGTACTTTATGCAATAAATAAGAAAATAAGCTTAGGTATGAGGATAGACATAAACATTGTTAAAGAAGTAATGAAAAAGATAAGAAGCATATCGATAAGTACACTAATGGAGATATTATCTAATATATTCCGATATATTTCAACAGCCTACTGAATAGTAACTTATTTAAAGGAAATAAATCAAGGCAAATAGAACTTTTAGGGGCATAATGCAATCTCTACACCTGCTAATTATAAGGAAGAATTAATAGATTACACATTGAAAACTAAACAATAAATAAATCATAGCACTAAGTGGCGGGTATATTAGATAACATGCATGGCAAAGATCTAATATACCATGCAATAAATAGTGCATGATATGTAATCTCAGGGTCATTCTAGATTTAAGAAACAAATATACAAATAAAGAGTGGATACACTTGCACCCCAGGAAATAAATGACAGATCACAAAATAGCGCATTGTGAAGAATAAATATTACACAAGGGAAAGTTTAACATTATATTAAATAAATGATAGATAATTAGCAGTTCTATAATGATACTATGTTAGGAATCAATTACGTGAATGAAGCAGAAGACCTCCTTTATAGTACGCAGACTCTGATGTGAGGAACTAGAAGAGAACCACATATGGGATATGGGACATCAATCATTGTAGAGTGAAATGAAGATTATGAAGGTCATTCTTCATCCGAAGTAGATTTTAAGGGAGATCGAGATTTGTCTCTATTCAGACCTTGCATAAAGGAAGATATTGACTGAAGGGCAGAAATGTTATCCTCATGGCTGCGAATAGATCTTTCAACATCTCTGCCTCGAGGACGAACTTCACTAGGATTATGACGTCGGGTGTCTGACAGTTGAGGTGGATGTTGGGGACAAAGGGAAGTCTGATCGATGGGAGTGCATTGTACATCCATATCCTGAATACGTTGTACCTCTATAAAGTGTTGAAGATCTTCAGGGTTATAAAAGTCTTTGGATTCCCCATTTTTGGTCATGCGAAAACGGGCAGGATCAAACAAACCATATTTGATGTCCATTTTCCGCAACTGTGGCCTCATAGAAAGAAAAGCCTTCCTCCTCTCATTAGTTTCTCATGAAAAGTCAGCTGCAATACGAATCTCATGGCCATTATAGATGTATGAACCTTGTGTGCGTGCAGCTGATAGTATTTGTCGTACCTGCTCATGTCTCAAGAAGCAAGCAATGATGGGTCGTGGTCGAGGATCTGAGGTATTGCGCAGAGCACCAATTCGATGAGCACGTTGGATTTCTAGTGGCGGACTGAAGGAAATGCCCAAAAGCTTAGGAAGGACATTGCATAAGAAGAGTCTAACATTTTGATCTTCAATCTTTTCGGAAATCCCAAAAACGGATGTTGTCTCTCCGGCTGCGGTCTTCAAGGTCAACTATCTTACTACGAAGAAACAAGAGGTCCTGTTCTTTGTTTTGTGTGGTGGCAAGTTTGGTTTCTACCACTAACAGACGTTGGTCAAGCTCATCTACCTTAGTGTTGAATTGTATAATCTCTGTTCGAATAGATTTGGTCTCTGCTGCGAGAGAAGAGATATTAATGTCCATATCTGTCAGGCGGCAACTGATAGTTGATATTTCCTGCAAAATACGATCCATAGTGGCTGCTGACACTGCAGAGGCAGTGGTCAGAGGCGAGTTAGACATTGATGAGGCTGGGCCTTTCGGTGCAACACTTTGTGGTTGTTTAAGAACGTCAGTGAAGAGAGGTTTCTTGGGAGCTTTGGTTTCACTCTTAGGTTTAGACATTTGAAAAGCGTCGGATATATATTAGTACAAGGTTAGTAATAGCAGCCCAAGACCACTTGCCCTGCCCGTAGCAGTGAATAAGACTGATAAATTGAGGATGATAGTTACAAGAAGTCAGAGATATATCCACTCGGAGGACACTCCTCTTCAGAAAATACCAGCCAGATTGTCCTGAAACAACTATAACAGGAATGACATCATTGAGTCTCTGCTGTTTACCAAATTTCACTCAGAAGAGACCCTTACATGAAGAAACAATAGCCTATGGATACTTTGTGCATTCAGTGCTCAAAATTCATATTTCAAAATTAATTTCCATATCCTGCACCGGTTTTTACAAAATAATTTTACCACAAGCCATGAATCTAGCAGATGAACAGCCCTATGAGGAGATATTAATAACGTCATTAATCCTCAGTGTAACAGGCTCAGGTTACCAGAAGCAGATGAAAGGTAACCTGCTCATTAACTTCCCAGTAGTAAGGTGACACGCATTGAAGGACACACTGCTATCAGTTATCAGTGACTCCGCAATGTGCTGCAGTGTACCCTATGTGGAAATCATATTCCAGTTTTCTTATGTCTGAGTTATTGGCACTGGACACGCTTCGTAGCCTTCCTGTAGCCTTTCAGTTATTTCCCACACTCTAACTTGAAGTGAGTTGTTTGATATTTGTATAGCCTTCCAGAAGTTAGAGATGTTTAATTGCTTCCTGAAATATTAAAACATTTATGAGCGTTGTCCACTTTTATATTCCTTAAAAATACAGCTTTCACTACAGGCAGATAAAATGCGTAGCACATGAAAGAGATTTATTTTGTGCCCGAAATAAGCCTTTGCCTTCCAGTGGCAACAAAAGAAACAGTCTCTCAGTTTATTGCAGCATGGTAAACCCATTAACATTCAGCAGCTGTGGTTATAAATCCTCCTGAGAAATGTTGAAGACACAATGTTGCAGGCTAAAAGCTGAGGAAGCTGAGAGTGATAAAAGCGCTCACCGTTTGCAATTTCCCTGAGGCGAAGAGTGTCCTCTCTTCAACCCCAGAGCTCACGTCAGCAGGATTCCCTTCATGAGGCAGCAGCGCGCGCACCAGTCACGCAAGGGCCGGTGATTGTAATTGCGCAGCAGGGCCCAGCGCGCCTGTCAGGCAGAAATCACCGGCATGTAGAAATACCTCAGGAAGGGCTCAATTCACCACAAAAACCTCCTCATTTAGCGCCGCCACCCTGGGCCCGGCAAACCCGTACAATTCAGCTGTCTTAACAGCGAGGAAGGAGCGGCGCCTCCGTCAGGGGTTCCACCCGAAGCGGAGCTCCTCTCCTAGGCGGCCATCTTCCTGGGTGGCCAAACCACGCCCCTGAGCATACAATTTACTACATGCAGCGCCAGACACCTTAACGCCTACCCTGCGAGCGAAATTCCAGCCAGGTGCTCGACATTCCAATCGCGGGCGGGGTCATGCGCACAGCCCGACCGTGAGGCATGACGAGCTGAGCTCGTCATGAGCAGGGAAGGGGTTAAGGCATTTGTTAAAATTGGAGACTTTTAGAGAGGAAGCGTCAGGGTATACTTTTAATAGGAATATGGTAAAAGCCTTTGAGGTTTCTCAATGCACTGTTGCACTTTTACAGGAGTGGTCCCCAGCACACTTGAAATTGTTTTTAAAACATTTGGCCCCTAGAATCAGTTATGAATTGGATAAAGAACATTGTGTTCAATTAAAGCATTATAAAGGGTTTGCAGAACAAATAGAATTTAAAACCTATGCTCCCTACTTACGTTTTCAACTAGAGCACGGAGTAAGGCGCTGTATTCTTCTCTTACGTTTGGGCATACTCCCTTTAGCAACATTCTTAGCTGGCTGGGAAGGTACTAATAACCCCAAAGGTATTTGTGAATTATGCAAAGGTGGCCGTCAAGATTTGCTTCACGTTTTACTAATCTGTCCTAACGCGAGTATAGTCGCGGCACGACGACGTTATATAATTCCAATTCAATTAAAGTATAACGCATTCTTGGCTCAAGATTTAATTACGTTGTGTAACTCTCCTGTTAATGAATTTGTATGCCATAACTTGTTTAAGTTTTTAAAAAGCTTTCTGAAGCTGTTTTAAAGTTAAAACGCACAATCCGAAGATCTTATCTTATTTTTATTGAATGTTGTATGGATAGGCGATAGAATATTGTTACAGCTCCATTTTATAGTATGTTTTAAAAGCAAAAGTTTTACCATCTTAATCATTTTAAATCCAATAATAATAATTTTAACCCTGTATTTGTTGATCTCAGTTGAGGTCTGAATCAAATAAAAATTTTACTGACTGATTTATTGACTGATTTTACTGGCGGCTTTACACTCTCTCCTTTGAAACACGGTAAGCACTCTTTTCTTTTCATTGTCAGCGCCGTCCGCTTTGGCTGCGCTTGTTAAAGATTGCTGTTGCCAAAAGACAACCGATGCCATTCTAATTTTAATCACCTCTAATTGCACATGGCCGCTTTATTAACTGTTACCCCCATTAATTATGAGCGCATATAAGGATGTGGTAATATTTGAAAAATTTTGTATCTTGCTTTTATGGCTGCTTTTTGCAGCAAAAATAAAGTATTATCGTATCGTATGCGATATTGTACACTGTGACTCGAGTTGCATCACATACAGGCAGCGCTCTGAAACCCTCACAAGTTGTGTCAGCGCTTTATAAAACATCGAACCATATGCAAGCTGACAAATGTCTTGAGGTTCAAATGCGTTTTATGTTTCATAAAGCTCGTCTTGCTTTGCTGACACCAGCACTGGGAGTTTATTAAACAAAACAACGGGCTCTGCCCCTCCATCGGAGTAGCTTTTAAACTTGAAGAGATCTTTCCTAAATCATCCCACAGACCTCCCGTCTTTGCCCCCTTGGCTGTTCTGTCCCTGTTGAAAAGCCATGTTCTGCTGATTAGTAGCCACCGTTTTCTCCTTTCGGAAGGAGTGTTCGTGGTTTCCTGTTGTTCGTTGCTTGGGACAAAGGCAATGGATCTGGGTTTTACAGGCACGTTCGCGCTTTCGCCCATAGCACACACGCATCCATGCTTGGGGTCGGAGGAAGGAATTCCCTCCCACCTCTCCCCCGCTGTTTCCTGCATCATTTCACACAAGCCGTCCTTAACAGATTCATAGCCCGCCACTAACCAAGATTCCGGAGCGGAAGCGCTGCGAAGCTCTAGGCGCTGTGCACCCGCTGGCACTTGCAGACCCTGAGCTAGACAACGTACGTGCCCATAATGCATGCATCGCCTGCGTACCCCGTGGATATGGCTCAACCAGAAGTGGGTTTCTAGGCGCTTACTTGGCAACCCATGTAAAACGTGCGTGTCTTTTGTGCTATTACTGGAGAGGAGTGAACTGAAGGTGGCTTAACAGGTCAGGTCGGTGCTCTCAGCTGTGCCAGCCTTTCATATAGGCAGTGTGTGGCCTCATACAGCGCTCTTGCTCCAGGAGACTGGCAGCGCTGACACGGCTCAGTATCCTGCTCCCCAAGCTCCGAGCACACACGCATCCATACTTGGGGCCGGAGGAAGGAATTCCCTCCCACCTCTCCCCCGCTGCTTCCTGCATAATTTCCCACAAGCCGTCCTTAACAGATTCCTAACCGAACTGTTCCAGCTGCGCTGAGGACCCGTGCACCCTGTGACCCTCGGCATCTCAGCGGCCGTGTAAAGCCTTGGAGGTCACACAGCGCTCGATCCCTGATTAATACCATAATAGTAATAGTTGAACTTATATCTGAAACCCTTCGCCGCCGTCAATAACAAGCTGAGTTACTTCAAGTGTCTGGGAATGCACCCTGCATTCAGATAACTCACTCCTCATTCTCGCCCTTCGCTTTCACGCTCACCCTGCACTCACAGCGATCACAATGCCCTCGCACTGATCCCGATGCACTCACACCATTCACCCACTTACCCTGCACTCACAGCGATCACAATGCACTCACACTGATCACCATGCACTCACACCATTCACCTGCTCACCCTGCACTCACAGCGATCACAAATCACTCACACTAATCACCATGCACTCACACCATTCACCCGCTCACCCTGCACTCACAGTGGTCACTCTGCACTCATAATGCACTTGTGCTTTTCACCCTTTACCTCAACCTGCAGTCACACGAGCACACTACTCACCCTGCACTCATGTGACACTTGACTCACCTGTCCCCCTCACTGCTCAATCTGCAATCTCACTCAAACAAACCCATCACTAACCATGCATTCATTTGTCCCACTCGGCACTCACAGCAATCACAATGCACTCACAATGATCACCATGCACTCACACCATTCACCCGCTCACCCTGCACTCACAGCGATCACAATGCACTCACACTAATCACCATGCACTCACACCATTCACCCGCTCACCCTGCACTCACAGCGATCACAATGCACTCACACTAATCACCATGCACTCACACCATTCACCCGCTCACCCTGCACTCACAGCGATCACAATGCACTCACACTAATCACCATGCACTCACACCATTCACCCGCTCACCCTGCACTCATAGCGATCACAATTCACTCACACTGATCACCATGCACTCACACCATTCACCTGCTCACCCTGCACTCAGTGATCATCCTGCACACACAGCAATCACAATGTATTTGCACTGATCACCCACTCACCCTGCACTCACAGTGATCACTCTGCACTCACAATGCACTTGTGCTGTTCATCCCTTACCTCACCCTGCAGTCACACGAGTACACTACTCACCCTGCACTCATGTGACACTTCACTCACCTGTCCCCCTCACTGCTTAATCTGCAATCTCACTCAAACAAGTCCTTCACTAACCATGCATTCATTCGTCCCACTCTGCACTTACATCCGCACTGAAATTCATATGGTCACCTCACTCACCCTGCAGCCACTCCTCTTACCCTACTGTTACCCTGTCGCATCGCTCACCGTGGACTCACATGGGCACTCTTGTCACCGACACAGTGCAGAGGGTTAATGTGCTTGCTACAAAGAATGTGTACCATGCAGATCACAGAACTGAGTCTGAGTAAACTATGAGTAGCGCTATAAAAAAAAACAAATGTTTGTCAGAAAGGTGCTATAGAAAGATGCGGTGCATTGTTGGTGAGTGGTATTGAGGGAATTCATGGAGAAGGAGGAAATGGGGGAGGGGGCACCAAAAAAGACTGTTGCATCGTGTGTGATCAGTGCTAGAGCATACCCTGGCTGGGAGTGTTAGACTTCCCTGAAGTTCGGGTCTAGTTGCACCCCTGCTTTAAGGTGATAGACCAAAAAAAGTTACAGAATATTTTGTTTATTTTAGCCAGGCCTTTGACCTTTTACCCACCCTAGGCTGACCAGATTTGGAGACTCAAAAACCGGGACAGATCAGACATAAAAGTAAGACTAAAACCTTTAGTCTTTACTTCTAGATCTGGCCTGTCCCGTTTTTTGCGTAGCCTTATAAATGTGTGTGATACATATATACACACACACACACACTATGCTTGTAAATGTGTGTGATATACACACACACACATCCCCTCAACCCTCTGTCTCTGCCCATCCCTTCATACCAACCTCGTCTTCTCCCTTTCTTCTCTTGGCCCTCATCTCCTTCCCCTCTCCCTCCTCCTGTCCTCATTCGTCTCCTTCTGCCCCCTCTCTCCCTCCTTCTGTCCTCATTCTTCTCCTTCTGCCCCCTCTCTCCCTCCTCCTGTCCTCATTCGTCTCCATCTGCCCCCTCCCTGCCTCCTCCTGTCCTGATTCGTCTCATTCTGCCCCTCTCGCACTCCTTCTGTCCTGATTCGTCTCCTTCTGCCCCCTCTCTCCCTGTCTTCATTCGTCTCCTTCTGCCCCCGCCTCTCTCCCTCCCCCTGTTCTCATTCGTCTCCTTCTGCCCCCCACCCTCTCTCTCTCCCCCTGGCTTCATTCGTCTCCTTCTGCTCCTCTCTCCCTCCCCCTGTTCTCATTCGTCTTCTTCTGCCCCCCCTCTCTCCCTCCCCCTGTCCTCATTCTTCTCCTTCTGCCCCTCTCTCCCTCCCCCTGCCTCATTCTTCTCCTTCTGCCCCTCTCTCCCTCCCCCTGTCCTCATTCGTCTCCTTCTGCCCCTCTCTCCCGCCTCCTGTCCTCATTCGTCTCCTTATGCCCCCCTCTCTCCCCCTGACTTCATTCGTCTCCTTCTGCACCTCTCTCCCTCCTCCCATACTCATTCATCTTCTGCCTCCTCTCTCATTCTTCTCTTTCTGCCCCTCTCTCCCTCCCCCTGTCCTCATTCTTCTCTTTCTGCCCCCTGTCTCTCACTCCTTCTGTCCTCATTCTTCTCTTTCTGCCCCCTCTCTCCCTTCTCCTGTCCTCATTCCTCTCATTCCTCCTGTCCTAATTCTTCTCCTTCTGCCACCTCTCGCCCTCATTCGTCTCCTTCTGCCCCCCTCTCCCTCCTCCTGTCCCCATTCTTCTCCTTCTGCCCCTTCTCTCCCTCCCCCTGTCCTCATTCTTCTCCTTCTGCCCCCTCCCTCCCCCTGTCCTCATTCTTCTCCTTCTGCCCCTCTCTCCCTCCCCCTGTCCTCATGCTTCACCTTCTTGCCCCTCTCTCCCTCCTCCTGCCCTCATTCGACTCCTTCTGCCCCCGCTCTCCCTCCCCTGTCCTCATTCGTCTCCTTCTGCCCCCTCTCTCCCTCCCCCTGTCCTCATTCGTCTCCTTCTGCTCCCTCTCTCCCTCCTCCTGTCTTCATTCGTCTCCTTCTGCCCCTCTCGCCCTCATTCGTCTCCTTGTGCCCCTCTCTCTCGTCCTCATTCTTCTCCTTCTGCCCCTCTCTCCCTCCTTCTGTCCTCATTCTTCTCCTTCTGGCCCCTCTCTCCCTCCTCCTGTCCTCATTCTTCACCTTCTTGCCCCTCTCTCCCTCCTCCTGCCCTCATTCGCCTCCTTCTGCCCCCGCTCTCCCTCCCCTGCCCTCATTTGTCTCCTTCTGCCCCCTCTCTCCCTGTCCTCATTCGTCTCCTTCTGCCCCCTCTCTCCCTCCCCCTGTCCTCATTCGTCTCCTTTTGCCCCCTCTCTCCCTCCCTCCTCCTGTCTTCATTCGTCTCCTTCTGCCCCTCTCGCCCTCATTCGTCTCCTTCTGCCCCCTCTCTCCCGTCCTCATTATTCTCCTTCTGCCCCTTCTCTCCCTCCCCTGTCCTCATTCTTCTCCTTCTGCCCCCTCTCTCCCTCCCCCTGTCCACATTCTTCTCCTTCTGCCCCCTCTCTCCATCCCCCTGTCCTCATTCTTCTCCTTCTGCCCCCTATCTCCCTCCCCTGTCCTCATTCTTCTCCTTCTGCCCCCTCTCTCCCTCCCCCTGTCCTCATTCGTCTCCTTCTGGACCTTCTCTTCCCTCTGTCCTCATTCTTTTCCTTCTGCCCCCGCTCTCCCTCCCCTGCTCTCATTCGTCTCCTTCTGCCCCCTCTCTCTCGCCTCCTGTCCTCATTCGTCTCCTTCTGCCCCCTCTCTCCCTCCTCCTGTCCTCATTCTTCTCCTTCTGGGCCTTCCCTTCCTTCTGTCCTCATTCTTCTCCTTCTGGCCCCTCTCTCCCTCCTTTCTCATTCTTCTTTCTGCCCCCTCTCTCCCTCCTCCTGTCCTCATTCGTCTCCATCTGCCCCCTCTCTCCCTCCTTCTGTCCTCATTCTTCTCCTTCTGCCCCCTCTCTCCCTCCTCCTGTCCTCATTCGTCTCCTTCTGCCCCCTCTCTCCCTCCTCCTGTCCTCATTCGTCTCCTTCTGCCCCCTCTCCCTCCTCCTGTCCCCATTCTTCTCCTTCTGCCCCCTCTCCCCTCCCCCTGTCCTCATTCTTCTCCTTCTGCCCCCCTCCCTCCTTCTGCCCTGATTCGTCTCCTTCTGCCCCCTCTCTCCCTGTCCTCATTCGTCTCCTTCTGCCCCCTCCCTCCCTCCTCCTGTCCTCATTCGTCTCCTTCTGCCCCCTCCCTCCCTCCTTCTGTCCTGATTCGTCTCCTTCTGCCCCCTCTCTCCCTGTTCTCATTCATCTCCTTCTGCCCCCTCTCTCTCCCCCTGGCTTCATTCGTCTCCTTCTGCCCCTCTCTCCCTCCCCTGTTCTCATTCGTCTCCTTCTGCCCCCCTCTCTCCCTCCCCTGTCCTCATTCTTCTCCTTCTGCCCCTTCTCTCCCTGTCTTCATTCGTCTCCTTCTGCCCCTCTCTCCCACCTCCTGTCCTCATTTGTCTCCTTATGCCCCCCCTCTCTCTCTCCCCCTGGCTTCATTCAACTTCTTCTGGCCCCTCTCTCCCTCCTCCTGCCCTCATTCGACTCCTTCTGCCCCCGCTCTCCCTCCCCTGCCCTCATTCGTCTCCTTCTGCCCCCTCTCTCCCTGTCCTCATTCGTCTCCTTCTGCCCCCTCTCTCCCTCCCCCTGTCCTCATTCGTCTCCTTCTGCCCCCTCTCTCGCTCCTCCTGTCTTCATTCGTCTCCTTCTGCCCCTCTCGCCCTCATTCGTCTCCTTCTGCCCCCTCTCTCCCGTCCTAATTCTTCTCCTTCTGCCCCTTCTGTCCTCATTCTTCTCCTTCTTGCCCCTCTCTCCCTCCTCCTGTCCTCATTCTTCACCTTCTTGCCCCTCTCTCCCTCCTCCTGCCCTCTTTCGCCTCCTTCTGCCCCCGCTCTCCCTCCCCTGCCCTCATTTGTCTCCTTCTGCCCCCTCTCTCCCTGTCCTCATTCGTCTCCTTCTGCCCCCTCTCTCCCTCCCCCTGTCCTCATTCGTCTCCTTCTGCCCCCTCTCTCCCTCCCCCTGTCCTCATTCGTCTCCTTTTGCCCCCTCTCTCCCTCCCTCCTCCTGTCTTCAGTCGTCTCCTTCTGCCCCTCTCGCCCTCATTCGTCTCCTTCTGCCCCCTCTCTCCCGTCCTCATTCTTCTCCTTCTGCCCCCTCTCTCCCTCCCCCTGTCCTCATTCTTCTCCTTCTGCCCCCTCTCTCCCTCCCCCTGTCCTCATTCTTCTCCTTCTGCCCCCTCTCTCCATCCCCCTGTCCTCATTCTTCTCCTTCTGCCCCCTATCTCCCTCCCCCTGTCCTCATTCTTCTCCTTCTGCCCCCTCTCTCCCTCCCCCTGTCCTCATTCGTCTCCTTCTGGGCCTTCTCTTCCCTCTGTCCTCATTCTTCTCCTTCTGCCCCCGCTCTCCCTCCCCTGCCCTCATTCGTCTCCTTCTGCCCCCTCTCTCCCTCCTCCTGCCCTCATTCGTCTCCTTCTGCCCCCTCTCTCCCTCCTCCTGTCCTCATTCTTCTCCTTCTGGGCCTTCCCTTCCCTCTGTCCTCATTCTTCTCCTTCTGGCCCCTCTCTCCCTCCTCTCTCATTCTTCTTTCTGCCCCCTCTCTCCCTCCTCCTGTCCTCATTCGTCTCCATCTGCCCCCTCTCTCCCTCCTTCTGTCCTCATTCTTCTCCTTCTGCCCCCTCTCTCCCTCCTCCTGTCCTCATTCGTCTCCTTCTGCCCCCTCTCTCCCTCCTCCTGTCCTCATTCGTCTCCTTCTGCCCCCTCTCCCTCCTCCTGTCTCCATTCTTCTCCTTCTGCCCCCCTCTCCCTCCCCCTGTCCTCATTCTTCTCCTTCTGCCCCCTCCCTCCCTCCTTCTGCCCTGATTCGTCTCCTTCTGCCCCTCTCTCCCTGTCCTCATTCGTCTCCTTCTGCCCCCTCCCTCCCTCCTCCTGTCCTCATTCGTCTCCTTCTGCCCCCTCCCTCCCTCCTTCTGTCCTGATTCGTCTCCTTCTGCCCCCTCTCTCCCTGTTCTCATTCATCTCCTTCTGCCCCCTCTCTCTCCCCCTGGCTTCATTCGTCTCCTTCTGCCCCTCTCTCCCTCCCCCTGTTCTCATTCGTCTCCTTCTGCCCCCCCTCTCTCCCTCCCCCTGTCCTCATTCTTCTCCTTCTGCCCCTTCTCTCCCTGTCTTCATTCGTCTCCTTCTGCCCCTCTCTCCCACCTCCTGTCCTCATTCGTCTCCTTATGCCCCCCCTCTCTCTCTCCCCCTGGCTTCATTCGACTTCTTCTGGCCCCTCTCTCCCTCCTCCTGCCCTCATTCGACTCCTTCTGCCCCCGCTCTCCCTCTCCTGCCCTCATTCGTCTCCTTCTGCCCCTCTCTCCCTGTCCTCATTCGTCTCCTTCTGCCCCCTCTCTCCCTCCCCCTGTCCTCATTCGTCTCCTTCTGCCCCCTCTCTCCCTCCTCCTGTCTTCATTCGTCTCCTTCTGCCCCTCTCGCCCTCATTCGTCTCCTTCTGCCCCCTCTCTCCCGTCCTCATTCTTCTCCTTCTGCCCCCTCTCTCCCTCCTTCTGTCCTCATTCTTCTCCTTCTGGCCCCTCTCTCCCTCCTCCTGTCCTCATTCTTCACCTTCTTGCCCCTCTCTCCCTCCTCCTGCCCTCATTCGCCTCCTTCTGCCCCCGCTCTCCCTCCCCTGCCCTCATTTGTCTCCTTCTGCCCCCTCTCTCCCTGTCCTCATTTGTCTCCTTCTGCCCCCTCTCTCCCTCCCCCTGTCCTCATTCGTCTCCTTTTGCCCCCCTCTCTCCCTCCCTCCTCCTGTCTTCATTCGTCTCCTTCTGCCCCTCTCGCCCTCATTCGTCTCCTTCTGCCCCCTCTCTCCCGTCCTCATTCTTCTCCTTCTGCCCCCTCTCTCCCTCCCCCTGTCCTCATTCTTCTCCTTCTGCCCCCTCTCTCCCTCCCCCTGTCCTCATTCTTCTCCTTCTGCCCCTCTCTCCCTCCCCCTGTCCTCATTCTTCTCCTTCTGCCCCCTCTCCCCATCCCCCTGTCCTCATTCTTCTCCTTCTGCCCCTATCTCCCTCCCCCTGTCCTCATTCTTCTCCTTCTGCCACCTCTCTCCCTCCCCCTGTCCTCATTCGTCTCCTTCTGGGCCTTCTCTTCCCTCTGTCCTCATTCTTCTCCTTCTGTCCCCGCTCTCCCTCCCCTGCCCTCATTCGTCTCCTTCTGCCCCCTCTCTCCCTCCTCCTGTCCTCATTCGTCTCCTTCTGCCCCCTCTCTCCCTCCTCCTGTCCTCATTCTTCTCCTTCTGGGCCTTCCCTTCCCTCTGTCCTCATTCTTCTCCTTCTGGCCCCTCTCTCCCTCCTCTCTCATTCTTCTTTCTGCTCCCTCTCTCCCTCCTCCTGTCCTCATTCGTCTCCATCTGCCCCCTCTCTCCCTCCTTCTGTCCTCATTCTTCTCCTTCTGCCCCCTCTCTCCCTCCTCCTGTCCTCATTCGTCTCCTTCTGCCCCCTCTCTCCCTCCTCCTGTCCTCATTCGTCTCCTTCTGCCCCCTCTCCCTCCTCCTGTCCCCATTCTTCTCCTTCTGCCCCCTCTCCCTCCCCCTGTCCTCATTCTTCTTCTGCCCCCTCCCTCCCTCCTTCTGTCCTGATTCTTCTCCTTCTGCCCCCTCCCTCCCTCCTCCTGTCCTCATTCGTCTCCTTCTGCCCCCTCCCTCCCTCCTTCTGTCCTGATTCGTCTCCTTCTGCCCCCTCTCTCCCTGTTCTCATTCATCTCCTTCTGCCCCCCTCTCTCTCCCCCTGGCTTCATTCGTCTCCTTCTGCCCCTCTCTCCCTCCCCCTGTTCTCATTCGTCTCCTTCTGCCCCCCCTCTCTCCCTCCCCCTGTCCTCATTCTTCTCCTTCTGCCCCTTCTCTCCCTGTCTTCATTCGTCTCCTTCTGCCCCTCTCTCCCACCTCCTGTCCTCATTCGTCTCCTTATGCCCCCCTCTCTCCCTCCCCCTGGCTTCATTCGACTCCTTCTGGCCCCTCTCTCCCTCCTCCTGTCCTCATTCTTCACCTTCTTGCCCCTCTCTCCCTCCTTCTGCCCTCATTCGCCTCCTTCTGCCCCCGCTCTCCCTCCCCTGCCCTCATTTGTCTCCTTCTGCCCCCTCTCTCCCTGTCCTCATTCGTCTCCTTCTGCCCCCTCTCTCCCTCCCCCTGTCTTCATTCGTCTCCTTCTGCCCCTCTCGCCCTCATTCGTCTCCTTCTGCCCCCTCTCTCCCGTCCTCATTCTTCTCCTTCTGCCCCCTCTCTCCCTCCCCTGTCCTCATTCTTCTCCTTCTGCCCCCTCTCTCCCTCCCCCTGTCCTCATTCTTCTCCTTCTGCCCCCTCTCTCCCTCCCTCTGTCCTCATTCTTCTCCTTCTGCCCCCTATCTCCCTCCCCTGTCCTCATTCTTCTCCTTCTGCCCCCTCTCTCCCTCCCCTGTCCTCATTCGTCTCCTTCTGGGCCTTCTCTTCCCTCTGTCCTCATTCTTCTCCTTCTGCCCCCGCTCTCCCTCCTCCTGTCCTCATTCGTCTCCTTCTGCCCCCTCTCTCCCTCCTCCTGTCCTCATTCTTCTCCTTCTGGGCCTTCCCTTCCCTCTGTCCTCATTCTTCTCCTTCTGGCCCCTCTCTCCCTCCTCTTTCATTCTTCTTTCTGCCCCCTCCCTCCCACCTCCTGTCCTCATTCTTCTCCTTCTGCCCCCTCTCTCCCTCCTCCTGTCCTCATTCGTCTCCTTCTGCCCCCTCTCTCCCTCCTCCTGTCCTCATTTGTCTCCTTCTGCCCCCCTCTCCCTCCTCCTGTCCCCATTCTTCTCCTTCTGCCCCCCTCTCCCTCCCCCTGTCCTCATTCTTCTCCTTCTGCCCCCTCCCTCCCTCCTTCTGTCCTGATTCGTCTTCTTCTGCCCCCTCTCTCCCTGTCCTCATTTGTCTCCTTCTGCCCCTCCCTCCCTCCTCCTGTCCTCATTCGTCTCCTTCTGCCCCCTCCCTCCCTCCTTCTGTCCTGATTCGTCTCCTTCTGCCCCCTCTCTCCCTGTTCTCATTCATCTCCTTCTGCCCCCCTCTCTCTCTCCCCTGGCTTCATTCGTCTCCTTCTGCCCCTCTCTCCCTCCCCCTGTTCTCATTCGTCTCCTTCTGCCCCCCTCTCTCCCTCCCCCTGTCCTCATTCTTCTCCTTCTGCCCCTTCTCTCCCTGTCTTCATTTGTCTCCTTCTGCCCCTCTCTCCCACCTCCTGTCCTCATTCGTCTCCTTATGCCCCCCCTCTCTCTCTCCCCCTGGCTTCATTCGTCTCCTTCTGCCCCTCTCTCCCTCCTCCCATACTCATTCATCTTCTGCCTCCTCTCATTCGTCTCCTTCTGCCCCTTCTCTCCCTCCTTCTGTCCTCATTCTTCTCTTTCTGCCCCCTCTCTCTCTCTTTCTGTCCTCATTCTTCTCTTTATGTCCCCTCTCTCCCTCCTCCTGTCCTCATTCCTCTCATTCCTCCTGTCCTCATTCTTCTCCTTCTGCCACCTCTCACCCTCCCCCTGTCCTCATTCTTCTCCTTCTGGCCCCTCTCTCCCTCCCCCTGTCCTCATTCTTCTCCTTCTGCCCCCTCTCTCCCTCCTTCTGTCCTCATTCTTCTCTTTCTGCCCCCTCTCTCCCTCCTCCTGTCCTCACTCTTCTCTTTCTGCCCCCTCTCTCCCTCCCCCGTCCTCATTCTTCTCCTTCTGCCCCCCTCTACCTCCTCCTGTCCCCATTCTTCTCCTTCTGCCCCTTCTCTCCCTCCTTCTGTCCTCATTCTTCTCTTTCTGCCCCCTCTCTCCCTCCTCCTGTCCTTATTCTTCTCATTCTTCTTTCTGCCCCCTCTCTCCCTCCCCCTGTCCTCATTCTTCTCCTTCTGCCCCCTCTCTCCCTCCCCCTGTCCTCCTTCTTCTCCTTCTGGCCCCTCTCTCCCACCCCCTGTCCTCATTCTTCTCCTTCTGCCCCTCTCTCCCTCCCCCTGCCCTCATTCTTCTCCTTCTGCCCCCTCTCTCCCTCCCCCTGTCCTTATTCTTCTCCTTCTGCCCCCTCTCTCCCTCCCCCTGTCCTCATTCTTCTCCTTCTGGCCCCTCTCTCCCTCCCCCTGTCCTCATTCGTCTCCTTCTGCCCCCCTCTCCCTCCTCCTGTCCTCATTCTTCTCCTTCTGCCCCCTCTCTCCCTCCCCCTGTCCTCATTCTTCTCCTTCTGCCCCCTCTTTCCCTCCTGTCTTCATTCTTCTCCTTCTGCCCCCTCTTTCCCTCCTGTCTTCATTCTTCTCCTTCTGCCCCCTCTCTCCCTCCTGTCTTCATTCTTCTCCTTCTGCCCCCTCTCTCCCTCCCCCTGTCCTCATTCTTCTCCTTCTGCCCCCTCTCTCCCTCCCCCTGTCCTCATTCTTCTCCTTCTGGCCCCTCTCTCCCTCCCCCTCCCCCTGTCCTCATTCGTCTCCTTCTGCCCCCTCTCCCTCCTCCTGTCCCCATTCTTCTCCTTCTGCCCCCTCTCCCTCCCCCTGTCCTCATTCTTCTCCTTCTGCCCCCTCTCTCCCTCCCCCTGTCCTCATTCTTCTCCTTCTGCCCCCTCTCTCCCTCCCCCTGTCCACATTCTTCCCCTTCTGCCCCCTCTCTCCCTCCTGTCTTCATTCTTCTCCTTCTGCCCCCTCTCTCCCTCCCCCTGTCCTCATTCTTCTCCTTCTGGCCCCTCTCTCCCTCCCCCGGTCCTCATTCTTCTCCTTCTGCCCCCTCTCTCCCTCCCCCTGTCCTCATTCTTCTCCTTCTGCCCCGTCTCTCCCCTCTTCTGTTCTCATTCGCCTCCATCTGCCCCCTCTCTCCCTCCCCCTGTCCTCATTCGCCTCCTTCTGCCCCCTCTCTCCCCCTTCTGTTCTCATTCGCCTCCTTCTGGCCCCTCTCTCCCTCCCCCTGTCCTCATTCTTCTCCTTCTGCCCCCTCTCTCCCCCCTTCTGTTCTCATTCGCCTCCTTCTGGCCCCTCTCTCCTTCCCCCTGTCCTCATTCGTCTCCTTCTGCCCCCTCTCTCCCTCCTCCTACCCTCATTCTTATCCTTCTGCCCCTCTCTCCCTCCTATGCCCCTTCTGGCCCCTCTCTCCCTCCTCCTGCCCTCATTCTTATCCTTCTCCCCTTCTCTCCCTCCTATGCCCCTTCTGCTCCTCTCTCTGCCCCCTCGCTTCTCTCCCCTTCTTTCAGCTGGTTCATATCCTCCTGCCAGGGGTGCAGCACAAGTCCCGCTGCCCCTCCCCTTGCTCAGTGGGGGCATTGGCACACAAGGGAAGCAGACCTCGGATCTGCCAAGGCTGGCTTAGTGCCAGGATTCAGTCTCTCAGAGTAGGAGGTGCCCCTCCCAGTCGATGGCTGTGGTGTGCAGCCCAGCGAGCCTCGGCACTCAGAGGCCTGTGGTGTGCGTTACGGAGGGCCACCAAGAGTAGAGGTCAGTGGTGTGCAGCCTAGAGGGACCCGGCTCCCAGTAGAGGATTGTGGTGTGTATTATGGAGGGCCCCTGCCAGTAGAGGTCTGTGGTGAGCAGCTCAGAGGGCCCCTCCCAGTAGAGGTCTGTGGTGAGCAGCCCAGAGGCCCCCGGCTCCCAGTAGAGGTCCGTGGTGTGCAGCCTAGAGGGCCCCAGCTCCCAGTAGAGGTCTGTGGTGTGCAGCCCAGAGGCCCCCGGCTCCCAGTAGAGGTCTGTGGTGTGCAGCCCAGAGGCCCCCGGCTCCCAGTAGAGGCCTGTGGTGTGCATTATGGAGGGCCCCTGCCAGTAGAGGTCTGTGGTGTGCAGCTCAGAGGGCCCCTCCCAGTAGAGGCCTGTGGTGTGCAGACCAGAGGCCCCCGGCTCCCAGTAGAGGCCTGTGGTGTGTATTATGGAGGGCCCCTGCCAGTAGAGGTCTGTGGTGTGCAGCCCAGAGGCCCCGGGCTCCCAGTAGAGTTCTGTGGTGTGTATTATGGAGGGCCCCCACCAGTAGAGGTCTGTGGTGTGCAGCCCAGAGGGCCTCAGCTCCCAGTAGAGTTCTGTGGTGTGCATTATGGAGGGCCCCAGCTCCCAGTAGAGGTCTGTGGTGTGCAGCCCAGAGGCCTCTGGCTCCCAGTAGAGGCCTGTGGTGTGCAGCCCAGAGGGCCACGGCTCCCAGTAGAGTTCTGTGGTGTGCATTACGGAGGTCCCCCACCAGTAGAGGCCTGTGGTGTGCAGCCCAGAGGGCCTCAGCTCCCAGTAGAGGCCTGTGGTGTGCAGACCAGAGGCCCCCGGCTCCCAGTAGAGTTCTGTGGTGTGTATTATGGAGGGCCCCTGCCAGTAGAGGCCTGTGGTGTGCAGCCCAGAGGCCCCCAGCTCCCAGTAGAGGTCTGTGGTGTGCGGCCCAGAGGCCCCCGGCTCCCAGCAGAGGTCTGTGGTATGCAGCCCATAGGCCCCCGGCTCCCAGTAGAGGCCTGTGGTGTGCAGCCCAGAGTGCCCGGCTCCCAGTAGAGTTCTGTGGTGTGTATTACGGAGGGCCCCTGCCAGTAGAGGTCTGTGGTGTGCAGCCCAGAGGGCCTCGGCTCCCAGTAGAGGTCTGTGGTGTGTATTATGGAGGGCCCCTGCCCGTAGAGGTCTGTGGTGTGCAGCTCAGAGACCCCCGGCTCCCAGTAGAGGTCTGTGGTGTGCAGCCCAGAGGCTCCTGGCTCCCAGTAGAGGTCTGTGGTGTGCAGCCCAGAGGCCCCCGGCTCCCAATTAGAGGTCTCTGGTGTGCAGCCCAGTGGCTCCTGGCTCCCAGTAGAGTTCTGTGGTGTGTATTATGGAGGGCCCCTGCCAGTAGAGTTCTGTGGTGTGCATTATGGAGGGCCCCTGCCAGAAGAGGTCTGTGGTGTGCAGCCCAGAGGCCCCCGGCTCCCAGTAGAGTTCTGTGGTGTGTATTATGGAGGGCCCCTGCCAGTAGAGGTCTGTGGTGTGCAGCTCAAAGGGCCCCTCCCAGTAGAGGTCTATGGTGTGTAGCCCAGAGGCCACCGGCTCCCAGTAGAGGTCTGTGGTGTGCAGCCCAGAGGGCCTCAGCTCCCAGTAGAGTTCTGTGGTGTGTATTATGGAGGGCCCCTGCCAGTAGAGGTCTGTGGTGTGCAGCCCAGAGGCCCGAGGCTCCCGGTAGATGTCTGTGGTGTGCAGCTCAGAGGGCCCCTCCCAATAGAGGTTTCTGGTGTGCAGCCCAGAGGGCCTCAGCTCCCAGTAGAGTTCTGTGGTGTGCATTATGGAGGGCCCCTGCTAGTAGAGGTCTGTGGTGTGCAGACCAGAGGACCCCAGCTCCCAGTAGAGGTCTGTGGTGTGTATTATGGAGGGCCCCTGTCAGTAGAGGTCTGTGGTGTGCAGCCCAGATGCCCCCGGCTCCCAGTAGAGGTCTGTGGTGTGCAGACCAGAGGACCCAGGCTCCCAGTAGAGTTCTGTGGTGTGTATTATGGAGGGCCCCTGCCAGTAGAGGTCTGTGGTGTGCAGACCAGAGGACCCAGGCTCCCAGTAGAGTTCTGTGGTGTGTATTATGGAGGGCCCCTGCCAGAAGAGGTCTGTGGTGTGCAGCCCAGAGGCTCCCGGCTCCCAGTAGATGTCTGTGATGTGCAGCTCAGAGGGCCCCTCCCAGTAGAGGTCTCTGGTGTGCAGCCCAGAGGCCCCCGGCTCCCAGTAGAGTTCTGTGATGTGCATTACGGAGGGCCCCTGCAAGTAGAGGTCTGTGGTGTGCAGCCCAGAGGCCCCCGGCTCCCAGTAGAGGCCTGTGGTGTGCAGACCAGAGGCCCCGGCTCCCAGTAGAGTTCTGTGGTGTGTATTATGGAGGGCCCCTGCCAGTAGAGGCCTGTGGTGTGTAGCCCAGAGGCCCCCAGCTCCCAGTAGAGGTCTGTGGTGTGCGGCCCAGAGGCCCCCGGCTCCCAGCAGAGGTCTGTGGTATGCAGCCCAGAGGCCCCCGGCTCCCAGTAGAGGCCTGTGGTGTGCAGCCCAGAGTGCCCGGCTCCCAGTAGAGTTCTGTGGTGTGTATTACGGAGGGCCCCTGCCAGTAGAGGTCTGTGGTGTGCAGCCCAGTGTGCAGCCCAGAGGCCCCCGGCTCCCAGCAGAGGTCTGTGGTATGCAGCCCAGAGGCCCCTGGCTCCCAGTAGAGGCCTGTGGTGTGCAGCCCAGAGTGCCCGGCTCCCAGTAGAGTTCTGTGGTGTGTATTACGGAGGGCCCCTCCCAGTAGAGGTCTGTGGTGTGTATTATGGAGGGCCCCGGTTCTTAGAGGTCTGTGGTGCAGCCCAGAGGCTCCTGGCTCCCAGTAGAGGTCTGTGGTGTGCAGCCCAGAGGCCCCCGGCTCCCAATTAGAGGTCTCTGGTGTGCAGCCCAGTAGCTCCTGGCTCCCAGTAGAGTTCTGTGGTGTGTATTATGGAGGGCCCCTGCCAGTAGAGTTCTGTGGTGTGCATTATGGCGGGCCCCTGCCAGAAGAGGTCTGTGGTGTACAGCCAGAGGCCCCCGGCTCCCAGTAGAGTTCTGTGGTGTGTATTATGGAGGGCCCCTGCCAGTAGAGGTCTGTGGTGTGCAGCCCAGAGGCCTCCGGCTCCCGGCTTCCAGTATATGTCTGTGGTATGCAGCCCAGAGGCCCCCGGCTCCCGGCTCCCAGTAGAGGTTTCTGGTGTGCAGCCCAGAGGACCCCGGCTCCCAGTAGAGTTCTGTGGTGTGCAGCTCAAAGGGCCCCTCCCAGTAGAGGTCTGTGGTGTGTAGCCCAGAGGCCACCGGCTCCCAGTAGAGGTCTGTGGTGTGCAGCCCAGAGGGCCTCAGCTCCCAGTAGAGTTCTGTGGTGTGTATTATGGAGGGCCCCTGCCAGTAGAGGTCTGTGTTGTGCAGCACAGAGGCCCCTGGCTCCCAGTAGAGTTCTGTGGTGTGTATTATGGAGGGCCCCTGCGGGTAGAGGTCTGTGGTGTGCAGCCCAGAGGCCCCAGGCTCCCGGTAGATGTCTGTGGTGTGCAGCTCAGAGGGCCCCTCCCAATAGAGGTCTCTGGTGTGCAGCCCAGAGGGCCTCAGCTCCCAGTAGAGTTCTGTGGTGTGCATTATGGAGGGCCCCTGCTAGTAGAGGTCTGTGGTGTGCAGACCAGAGGACCCCGGCTCCCAGTAGAGTTCTGTGGTGTAGATTATGGAGGGCCCCTCCCAGTAGAGGTTTCTGGTGTGCAGCCCAGAGGGCCTGGGCTCCCAGTAGAGGTCTGTGGTGTGTATTATGGAGGGCCCCTGCCAGTAGAGGTCTGTGGTGTGCAGCCCAGATGCCCCCGGCTCCCAGTAGAGGTCTGTGGTGTGCAGACCAGAGGACCCAGGCTCCCAGTAGAGTTCTGTGGTGTGTATTATGGAGGGCCCCTGCCAGTAGAGGTCTGTGGTGTGCAGCTCAGAGGCCCCTGGCTCCCAGTAGAGTTCTGTGGTGTGTATTATGGAGGGCCCCTGCCAGAAGAGGTCTGTGGTGTGCAGCCCAGAGGCTCCCGGCTCCCAGTAGATGTCTGTGGTGTGCAGCTCAGAGGGCCCCTCCCAGTAGAGGTCTCTGGTGTGCAGCCCAGAGGGCCTCAGCTCCCAGTAGAGTTCTGTGGTGTGCATTATGGAGGGCCCCTGCCAGTAGAGGTCTCTGGTGTGCAGCCCAGAGGGCCTCAGCTCCCAGTAGAGTTCTGTGGTGTGCATTATGGAGGGCCCCTGCCAGTAGAGGTCTGTGGGTGCAGACCAGAGGCCCCCGGCTCCCAGTAGAGGTCTGTGGTGTGCATCCCAGAGGCCCCCGGCTCCCAGTAGAGGCCTGTGGTGTGCATTATGCAGGGCCCCTGCCAGTAGAGGTCTGTGGTGTGCAGCTCAGAGGACCCCTCACAGTAGAGGCCTGTGGTGTGTAGACCAGAGGCCCCCGGCTCCCAGTAGAGTTCTGTGGTGTGCATTATGGAGGGCCCCCACCAGAAGAGGTCTGTGGTGTGCAGCCCAGAGGGCCTCAGCTCCCAGTAGAGTTCTGTGGTGTGCATTATGGAGGGCCCCAGCTCCCAGTAGAGGTCTGTGGTGTGCAGCCCAGAGGCCCCCGGCTCCCAGTAGAGGCCTGTGGTGTGCAGCCCAGAGGGCCTCGGCTCCCAGTAGAGTTCTGTGGTATGCGTTACGGGGCCCCCACCAGTAGAGGTCTGTGGTGTGCAGCCCAGAGGGCCTCAGCTCCCAGTAGAGTTCTGTGATGTGCATTACGGAGGCCCCCTGCAAGTAGAGGTCTGTCGTGTGCAGCCCAGAGGCCCCCGGCTCCCAGTAGAGGCCTGTGGTGTGCAGACCAGAGGCCCCCGGCTCCCAGTAGAGTTCTGTGGTGTGTAATATGGAGGGCCCCTGCTAGTAGAGGTCTGTGGTGTGCAGCCCAGAGTGCCCGGCTCCCAGTAGAGTTCTGTGGTGTGTATTACGGAGGGCCCCTGCCAGTAGAGGTCTGTGGTGTGCAGCCCAGAGGGCCTCGGCTCCCAGTAGAGGTCTGTGGTGTATATGATGGAGGGCCCCTGCCAGTAGAGGTCTGTTGTGTGTAGCTCAGAGGCCCCCGGTGTAGGAGAGTAGGATCTGCTTCACATGGGTACCCCCACTTTTTGCTGATGCTTCACTGTTTTTCGACTTTAGTCTGGCTGGGGCCCTGCTAATCAGAACCCCAGCCTAGCTGCTTCCTCTCTAAAATGGTTTCCTTGTACCTTAGGTACATCTCTGATTGGATGCTGGAGTGCCCTTATAAGTCCCTAGTATATGGTATACTATGTACCCAGGGCATAGGTACCCCAGGGGCCTACCAGGGGCTGAAGCATGTATTGTGCCACCCCTGGAAGGCCCTCCAAAATGACACCACAGGTCTCAAGAGTGGGCTTCCCTAAGGTGGTTGTATCAGACAGGGGTGCAAACTTTATGTCTGGATACTTGAAGGCAATGTGGAAGGAGTGTGGAGTGACTTACAAGTTCACTACACCCTATCACCCACAATGCAATGGTTTAGTTGAGAGATTCAACAAAACCTTGAAGGGCATGATTAAAGGGCTCCCAGAGAAGCTTAGGCGAAGATGGGACATACTCTTGCCCTGCCTTTTATTTGCATACAGGGAGGTGCCTCAAAAGGGGGTTGGCTACAGCCCTTTTGAACTTTTGTTTGGTCACCCTGTCAGGGGTCCATTATGCCCGGTGAAGGAAGGATGGGAGTTACCTCTCAAGCCCCCAAAGCAGGACATAATGCACTACGTTCTTGGTCTCCGCTCCCGGATGGCTGAGTACATGAAAAAGGCAACTAAAAACCTTGAGGCTAGCCAGGAACTCCAAAAAGCCTGGCATGACCAAAAGGCTGTACTGACTGTTTACCAGCCAGGGCAGAAGGTGTGAGTGTTGGAGCCAGTGGCCCCAGCAGCTCTCCAAGACAAATGGAGTGGACCCCATACCATTGTTGAGCAGAAGGGTGAGGTTACCTATTTGGTAGACCTAGGAACACCCAGGAGTCCCCACAGGGTTCTCCATGTCAACAGATTGAAGCCATATGTGGACAGGGCAGACATGGGCTTGCTCATGGCTACTGATGAGGGACAGGAGGAAGAGAGTGACCCACTCCCTGACCTGCTCTCACAGAACCCTGATGATGGGTCAGTGGATGGTGCAGCCTTGGCAGGCAGCCTCACTACCCAGCAGCAAACTGATTGCAGACAGGTGCTCAATCAGTTCAGGCATATGTTCTCTCTGACTCCAAGTCAGACCACCTGGTGCACTCATGAAGTGGACACTGGGGACAGTCTGCCTATTAAAAATAAGATTTATAGGCAACCTGACCATGTCAGGGACTGTATCAGGAAAGAAGTCCAGAAAATGTTGGATTTCGGAGTTATTGAACCCTCAGATAGCCCTTGGGCTAGTTCAGTGGTCCTTGTGCCAAAACCTCACACCAGTGGTGGGAAAAGAGAGATGAGGTTTTGTGTGGACTACAGGGGTCTCGATGCAGTCACTAGTACTGATGCCCATCCAATACCCAGGGCAGATGAGCTAATAGACGCTTTGGCCTCAGCCAAGTATCTAAGCACATTTGACCTAACAGCTGGCTACTGGCAGACCAGGCTAGCTGATGATGCAAAGCTAAAAACAGCATTCTCAACCCCTAGTGGGCATTATCAATTTGTGGTAATGCCCTTTGGTTTGAAGAATGCACCTGCCACTTTCCAAAGGTTGGTGAATACAGTTCTCACAGGTCTGAAGCCTATAGTGCAGCATATCTAGATGATATTGCTGTCTTTAGCTCCACCTGGGAGGATCACCTGGTCCACCTAAGGAATGTTTTGGAGGCCCTGCAAAAGGCAGGCCTCACTATCAAGGCCACCAAGTGCCAGATAGGGCAGAGTCAGGTTGTGTACCTGGGCCACCTTGTAGGTGGAGGCCAGGTTCAACCACTGCAGAGCAAAATCCAGACCATCATGGACTGGGTTGCTCCAACTACCCAGACTCAGGTGAGAGCCTTCCTAGGCCTGACTGGGTACTATAGGAGGTTTGCCAAGGGGTATGGATCAATAGTGACACCCCTGAATGACTTAACTTCCAAGAGAATGCCCAAAAAGGTTCAGTGGACAGCTAGCTGTCAAAAGGCATTTGATGACCTGAAGCAGGCCATGTGCACTGCTCCCATTCTACAGAGTCCTGATTACTCCAAGAAGTTCATTGTCCAAACAGATGCATCTGAATTGGGGGTAGGGGCTGTACTGTCACAATTGAATGAAGAAGGTCAGGATCAGCCAGTAGCTTTTATTAGCAGAAGGCTGACCCCTAGAGAGAAACGTTGGTCAGCCATTGAGAGGGAGGCCTTTGCTGTGGTCTGGGCTCTGAAGAAGTTGAGGCCATACCTGTTTGGTACTCACTTCCTTGTTCAAACAGACCATAAGCCCCTCTTATGGCTAAAACAAATGAAGGGTGAAAACCCCAAACTGCTAAGGTGGTCCATTTCCCTACAGGGGATGGACTTTACAGTGGAACATAGACCTGGGAGTAACCATGACAATGCAGATGGACTCTCTAGGAACTTCCACTTAGAACATGAAGACTCAACTGGTCAAGGTTAGTTTAATGTCCCTGCGTTTGGGGGGGGGGGTTGTGTAGGAGAGTAGGATCTGCTTCACATGGGTACCCCCACTTTTTGCTGATGCTTCACTGTTTTTCGACTTTAGTCTGGCTGGGGCCCTGCTAATCAGAACCCCAGCCTAGCTGCTTCCTCTCTAAAATGGTTTCCTTGTACCTTAGGTACATCTCTGATTGGATGCTGGAGTGCCCTTATAAGTCCCTAGTATATGGTATACTATGTACCCAGGGCATAGGTACCCCAGGGGCCTACCAGGGGCTGAAGCATGTATTGTGCCATCCCTGGAAGGCCCTCCAAAATGACACCACAGGTCTGCTACTGCAGCCTGGGTAAAGTGGTGCATGCACCCCTTACTGTGGTATAGGCTACCTATATCACTACCATTGCACACACATATAAACCTATAAGTCACTCCTATGGCAGGCCTTAACAATCCTGAAGGCTGAGTGCTTGGTTTTTATGTGAGAGGGTGCCCCTGGATGAGCAGAGCCCCCCTGCAGCGTTCGGAGCCACTCCTCTGATGCTGTTTGTGGTGCAGCCTGACCATATACTCTTAAGTGCATTATAACCTCGCGTTAAATGCTAACTTTGGGATGGCTGCACGGAAACATGTCGTGTTTGGTGTCAAACATCTTGGAATACTACCCCCCCGCCAGTTCTGGCGGTGGGAATAGCATTCCACCCTTCTAGAGGAAGAGACATGTATACACCGGGCTACCCGGTATTAACTTTACAGTGCCCTGGCATCACAAAATGGATGCCGCTGCCACAGACACTGGTCTGGCCTCCTGCTGCTGACCGAAACTCCGGCAGGGGAGGCCAGGACAATAGGTTTCCTGTCGAAGGGAGGTGTAACCACCTTCCCAGACAAGATAGTGGGTATTGGGGCTGGGCGGGACCACTCTCTGGTGCTTTGAAGTCCTGCACTGGGGGCACATTTGGTGTCCCTGTGCATAGTCCAGTTCAAACCGGTTGCAGGGGCTACCTGCCCCTGCTCTGGTGCAAAACAGCACAAAGGGAATGGGTGTAACCACCCCTCTTCCCTGACCCTCCCATAGGTGGGTCCCCAGGGTATGTCCAACCCCTACCTTAGTATAAGTATGGGACCCCAGTCCTTAGGACTTTAGATTACCCTGGACGAAACTCTGAAGCCGAATCCTGGACCTTCGACGCTCTACTTGAAGATTAGAGGACTGAAGAATCTCCCTTGGGGTCAAGGAGTGACTCCCCTGCTTGGCAGGCACCTAAGCAGCAATTGTCCGGTCTGCATCGCTGAAGCTCCCGCCGGACGCCGAAGTCTTTGCAACACCAGAGGTGGATTTCCAGACTTTTCCGAGGCTGCCCTGAGACCCCAGCAAAGCTGAGGCACGTAGCTGTCGTGGGTAACGTAGAACTGTGACCCCTGGACACCAAGAACTTTTGGAAGTGCAACCTCTTCCTGGCCTCCCACAAAGTTGTGCTTTGGGCTCCGAGTAGCCCCCACCTCCAGCACCAACTGCACCGAAGATCACTGGCCTCCACTCCACGAGTGTCCTGTGAGCCAGCTCCAAGTGCGTCCACTTGAGGCTCCTTCGGGGTCGCTAGTCCGTTGGCTAGTGGGCCCTCCCGAAGGCAACTCTTCTTCTGCTTGGGCTTTCCTGGTTGCTCCAGATGTGCCCTGACTTACCCTCGCTGGGTGAGTCCCCCAGACCTTGCTGGTCTGCAACAACATCCTTTCTTTGTTTCCTCGTGACTTGCCGTTGCCAAGGCTTGTTGGGTCCAATCCGGTCGCCGACACCGCAGCAATCGACAGACATCGTGGGGCAGCTCGAAACCAGCTCCTGGTCGTCGTTGACGCCTCTTGGACCTCGTGGCTGAAGAGTCAAAATGACCGTCAACCAACCTGAAGCACCCGACATTGGTGGGCATCTGCTCATCGCCTTCCTGGTCACTGGCTAGTGACCCAGACTCTGTCCCCTCTGCTTTCAGGTCCTTCAGATCTTCGATCCACCCTTGGATCCACCTGGACACTTTCGACTTGGTCGCCAGCAGCCTGCTGCAGCAGATCGCCATTGAAAACGACGACAAAACCCGACACCAAAAGACACCTATGCACCCGGCTTCCCTGGGTGAGGTAACTCGAGTACTCCAGTGCTCCTGTGGGTATTGACTCTAGAACGACCTAGTTCTAAAGGGGTTTACTCCAAGTCCTCTTTTAAGTATCCTTTTCTTTTAAAAACCTAACCGCGACTTTCCCCATAGAAGTTAACGGTGATTCGCGGCCGTGTTCCCACACTGCACGCGTCCCCCGTGGGTCCCCTGTGTCACTACCTTGGGTGGTTCCTGGTGGTCCAAGCACTTCTACAGGCTCTAGGCCTTGTGTCTAGCTCAGTCGTGGTTCTTATACCACTTTATTGGTATATGGTTTGGTACGCCCCTAGGGCTCAAACGTGTATTTGTGCTATTACTGTTGATATTTGTAAAGTATGTACTTCGAACTCTAGCCTCATAAAGAGACTAGAGGGGTGTGTTTAAGACTAAATACATATATTTTAAATATATACCTGGTGTGGTCCTCTTTCATTTGGTCACTCAAGAGATTATAGACTGGTAAAACAAGCTGCTTTACATTCCTTCAAGACTTAGCCTGAAGGCTGCTCTCCATAGCTGCCACTAGGATAGCTTTCAATAAAGGTTGTCTTTAACCTATCTCCAATAAGGGGTTGTTTGGACTGGTGCAAGGTGCCCACTATAATTAGTGGACAGCATATACCAGGCCAACTTCTCACACCCGGCTCCCAGTAGAGGCCTGTGGTGTGCAGCCCAGAGGCCCCCGGCTCCCAGTAGAGGCCTGTGGTGTGCAGCCCAGAGGCCCCCGGCTCCCAGTAGAGGTCTGTGGTGTGCAGCCCAGAGGCCCCCGGCTCCCAGTAGAGGTCTGTGGTGTGCAGCCCAGAGGCCCCCGGCTCCCAGTAGAGGTCTGTGGTGTGCAGCCCAGAGGCCCCCGGCTCCCAGTAGAGGTCTGTGGTGTGTAGCCCAGAGACCCCCGGCTCCCAATTAGAGGTCTCTGTTGTGCAGCCCAGTGGCCCCTGGCTCCCAGTAGAGTTCTGTGGTGTGTATTATGGAAGGCCCCTGCCAGTAGAGGCCTGTGGTGTGCAGCCCAGAGGCCCCCGGCTCCCAGTAGAGGTCTGTGGTGTGCAGCCCAGAGGCCCACGGCTCCCAGTAGAGGTCTGTGGTGTGTAGCCCAGAGACCCCCGGCTCCCAATTAGAGGTCTCTGTTGTGCAGCCCAGTGGCCCCTGGCTCCCAGTAGAGTTCTGTGGTGTGCATTATGGAGGGCCCCTGCCAGTAGAGGTCTGTGGTGTGCAGCCCAGTGGCCCCCGGCTCCCAGTAGAGTTCTGTGGTGTGTATTATGGAGGGCCCCTGCCAGTAGAGGTCTGTGGTGTGCAGCCCAGAGACCCCCGTCTCCTGGTAGATGTCTGTGGTGTGCAGCTCAGAGGGCCCCTCCAAGTAGAGGTCTCTGGTGTGCAGCCCAGAGGGCCTCAGCTCCCAGTAGAGTTATGTGGTGTGCATTATGGAGGGCCCCTGCCAGTAGAGGTCTGTGGTGTGCAGACCAGAGGACCCCCGCTCCCAGTAGAGTTCTGTGGTGTAGATTACGGAGGGCCCCTCCCAGTAGATGTTTCTGGTGTGCAGCCCAGAGGGTCTGGGCTCCCAGTAGAGGTCTGTGGTGTGTACTATGGAGGGCCCCTGCCAGTAGAGGTCTGTGGTGTGCTGCCCAGATGCCCCCGGCTCCCAGTAGAGGTCTGTGGAGTGCAGACCAGAGGACCCCGGCTCCCAGTAGAGTTCTGTGGTGTGTATTATGGAGGGCCCCTGCCAGTAGAGGTCTGTGGTGTGCAGCCCAGAGGCCCCCGGCTCCCAGTAGAGTTCTGTGGTGTGTATTATGGAGGGCCCCTGCCAGTAGAGGTCTGTGGTGTGCAGCCCAGAGGCTCCCGGCTCCCAGTAGATATCTGTGGTGTGCAGCTCAGAGGGCCCCTCCCAGTAGAGGTCTCTGGTGTGCAGCCCAGAGGGCCTCAGCTCCCAGTAGAGTTCTGTGGTGTGCATTTTGGAGGGCCCCTGCCAGTAGAGGTCTGTGGTGTGCAGACCAGAGGACCCTGGCTCCCAGTAGAGTTCTGTGGTGTGCAGTCCAGAGGGCCTCGGCTCCCAGTAGAGTTCTGTGGTGTGTATTATGGAGGGCCCCTGCCAGTAGAGGTCTGTGATGTGCAGCGCAGGGGCCCTGGCTCCCAGTAGAGGTCTGTGGTGTGCAGACCAGAGGACCCCGGCTCCCAGTAGAGTTCTGTGGTGTGTATTATGGAGGGCGCCTGCCAGTAGAGGTCTGTGGTGTGCAGCCCAGAGGGCCTCAGCTCCCAGTAGAGTTCTGTGGTGTGTATTATGGAGGGCCCCTGCCAGTAGAGGTCTGTGGTGTGCATCCCAGAGGGCCTCTGCTCCCAGTAGAGTTCTATGGTGTAGAATACGGAGGGCCCCTCTCAGTAGAAGTCTGTGGTGTGCAGCCCAGAGGCCCTCAGCTCCCAGTAGAGTTCTGTGGTGTGCATTACAGAGGGCCCTCCCAGTAGAGGTCTGTGGTGTGCAGCCCAGAGGGCCTCGGCTCCCAGTAGAGTTCTGTGGTGTGCAGCCCAGAGGCCCCCGGCTCCCAGTAGAGGTCTGTGGTGTGTATTACAGAGGGCCCTCCCAGTAGAGGTCTGTGGTGTGCAGCCCAGAGGGCCTCGGCTCCCAGTAGAGTTCTGTGGTGTGCATTACAGAGGGCCCTCCCAGTCAAGGCCAGTGCTGGGCTGAGGTCCACGTCCAGTCGAGGTCCTTGGTGTGCAACCCCTCTAGAGCCTGCATTTCAGGCTCCCGAACAGCACAGTTAGTTTCACTTTCTCAGTCTGTGTCACCTGTGACCAACTAAAGCATATAGGCTGCTAAGGGGCCCAGAGGCCTTGGATCCGGTGGTGATTCAGGCAGGGGTAGGGTTGACTACTTCTTTGTACACATCTGATACAGAGCACAAAGCTGGGCTCATTAAATCTCATTCTTTAGTGAAACATATCTTACCATCTTGCACTTTGTGGAAGCAGACATCTTAGGTTTGACATTGACAGAGCGGGCTGGAAACTTTCTGTCGGGGGTCTTGTGTTACCTGCCACCGGGCTTCTCACCTTCTTTTGTGCAATCTGTTTCAGATTTCATTGTGACTTTGGCCCTGTCTCCCTTCAATCTCATCATCTTGGGGGATGTTGACATTTGGGATGAGGATGATCTTGCCTGGTATGTTAGAGCTCTACAGGGCTCTTTGGAAATGTTTGCAGTACAGCAGTTGGCCTCTGGGTCCACTCACTAGTGTGGGCACACACTGGATCTTATTTGTACCCCGGAGAACTTGTTTCTGCACCTTATTTGTGGTCCAGAAGATCTTGTTTCCGCATCGGGTATCCTCCCGCTGGACCTTATTTGCAGTGGTGTAGCGAAACCTGCAAGGTACGTGGAGGGCCCCCTGCTCCAGATTGATTCCGGAGCTCTCAGGCCAGAGTACTGTGATGAGGGGCCCCCATGCAGCTCGGGCCCGCCCCCCGCACCACGGGGGCCTGTGTTACGCCACTGGTTTCCGCAGCAGGTATCCTTCCCCTGAACTGTGCTGATCATGCTCTGGTATCTTTCTCCATCGACCCCCCCCGAATGTTATTGCCCCAGAGTGGAGTCCACTGGGTCAGCCCCTTGTAGAGCTTGGTCAGAGCTTGCCTGCATCAGAGACTACTGCCTTTAAAGATGTTAAGCTTTCTCTTGAGGAGAGCTATAACTTCTTACAGCGAGTTGTTAGACCTGGCATCCATGGCATGGTTTCCCCTCACTTTTTACCTTCTGACCTCATGTTGGTGACCAGTGCTAAAATGCATGTGCTCTCTACCTCAAACATGATAACAATTGGTTTATCCACAACTGGCATTGTTGATTTACTAGTAATTCCCTGATAATGTGCGCTACCTGTGCCCAGGACCTAGAAATTAAATGCTACAAGTGGTCCTCCAGCACTGATTGTGCAACCTATTTAAGTAGCACTTTAAACATGACTCAGGCCTGTCACTGCAGAGCTGGTGTGTGCAGTTTTAATCTGCCATGTCAACCTGGCAAGTTAACCTACTTGCCAGGCCCAAACCTTCCTTTTTATTACATACAGGTCACCCCTAAAGTACGCTCTGGACAGCCTATGGGCAGGGTGCAATGTATTTAAAAAGCAGGACATGTAATTTTAAGTTTTACAAGTCCTGGTAGTGAAACAACGTTAAATGTGTTCTTCACTACTGCAAGGCCCATCTCTCCCATAGGATAACATTGGGACTGCCTTATACAATTTTAGTGTAGTTGGGAACAGATAGGAAAACCAAAATTGGTGTATCTGGACTCACAATTTAAAAACACACCCTATGGTGAAGTTTGTTTTTAAATTACAGTTCTGAAAATGGCACTTTTAGAAAGTTGACATTTTCCTACTTAAACCATTTGGTGCCTTCTGCCCGTCTCTGGAATACAAGTCTGGGATCGGTGACAGCTGGCTTCCTGCACTACGTCTAGACAGCCCCACACAAAGGAAGAGTAGGTGTGACTGAGCAGCCATCTGCATATTGATGGGTCATCCTGAGGCAGAATGAGAGGGAGGAGCTGACACTCTGCACCTGAAAGGGCTAGGTCCTGTCCCCACACAAAGGGTTGCATATCCCCTGTAGTGAGTCTGGGGCCGGAGCAGGAAAGGTAGGGTCTTGTGCACTTCAAAGCATCTCTTTGAAGTCTCCCTATTTCATAGGCCAAACTGGGTATAAGTACTGGACCTCTGACACCAGGAGTTCAGAACATTTCTGGAACTGAGGATATTCTACCAGGAAGGACTGCTGTGCTGCCCGGAGGGACTGCCACTTAAATAAAACAGCTTTGCTGGCGTGCTGCCTGCTGCGTCTTGCCTGGGAGACAGAAGGACTGAACCTGACATCCCCAGACCCTAACGAACTCCAAGGGCTTGTTTGCTTGCCCCCTGCACTGAAGTCTCAGGGCCATCAAAGACTTCCTGCAACTCTGCAACAGCACCTGGACTCTGCAATCTGTGAGTCTTGCCTTGCCAATTGGTTCCAATCCAGTCTTGGGCCCTTGGGAGTGACTTTCCTGTGCTGATCCAGCAGAACGCACGCATCAACGACTTTGCGTCGTTCGGAACCAATTCACCCCCTTCGACGCAGTTGCTGCTCGACTACATCACTTCAACGGACTGCGCAGCTCGATGACAACAGACTGCACAGCTCAATGGCTACTCATCTCCTGCATTACAAAGGGGTTCGCCGACAAGGCTTCGCTGACTGCGCGGATTGGAACTGACGCATCGCCTGCATCCACAGGTTTAACGATGATGCATCAAGTCCTCTGCTCCGTGCATCGGGTCCTTAATGCTTCCTCCATCTAAGGTATCTTTTCAGTGGGATCTGCGTGAGTCCTGTAGCAGGCCTGCCCCCATTGCGGTCGGCCTGAACTTTGACTTTTCCCCGATCTAGCATGACCAGATGTCCCCGGTTGGTGCTTTATGACTCTGAACACTATAATTTCATTTAATCTTTAAAAATCATAACTGAAGTTCTACTTATTGGATCTTTGTCATTTTGGTCTTGTTTTACTCATAAAAATATATATTGACTATTTTTCTAAACTGATGTGGTGTCCTTTTGTGGTGTTTTCACTGTGTTACTGTGTGTGTTGTGCACAATTACTCTACACATTGCCTCTTAGTTAAGCCCGACTGCTCTGTGCCAAGCTACCAGAGGGTGAGCACAGGATAATTTAGAGTGTGTTACTGATTTACCCTGACTAGGACTGTGGTTCCTGCTTGGACAGGGTGCATACCTCAGCCAATCAGAAACCGAATTTCTAACAGGGGGTCGCGGAGGCTTTAGATAAGGAGTTACCATTTGAAAAGGTTAGAATTTGTAGAAGACCTTCTACGCCTTGGTACTCTGAGCCTTTGAAACAGGCCAAATGATCTTGTAAGTAACATTTACAGTACGCTGTGTGCGTAAAGCTAAAGAGGACTATTACGCAAAGATCGTTCTTAGGCTCCAAATAATTAAAAAATATCTTTGATATTGCTTGTGAGTTATGTGACCCACACTGCGTAAAGCAGGCTATCACGCCCTCCCAATCCTTATGTGACACTTTCTCAGACTTGTTTGATAATAAGGTCCAGATCATTATCTCCACTATTAATCTCCCCCGATATCCTCCTTGAATTCATCGAAGGTGGAAGAGGGCACGTTAGACGTGACTCTAGCGGCCCGTACCAGCACTTTAGAATCCTTTGGAACGAAGTCCAAGGATGGTTTCTGGCCAGTAGCAGTGTCCATTTCATCAGGCGCTTCACTTGACTCGCTGCCACGCAAAACCTAGAAAATGCAAGCAGATCATCTTTTCCTTCCACTTTTAAATGTCAGCTGTCTGTCTTTGGAATTTGGCCAGGTCCCATGTGCCTGGAAAAGGGGCACACCAATAATTCCTCATTTAAAGAAATCCACGGTGGATCCCTTAGTGTCCTGCAACTACAGGCCCATATCTCAGTTGCCTTTTCCAGTTAAAATCCTTAATAGATTTGTAAGTATTAAATTGTCAGATTATTTGGAATCTCATTTTCTTGTAGATGAAGCGCAATCTGGCTTTAGGCATGCTCCTGGTACAAAATATGCATTGGTGCTTGCTCTCGTTGAGATGCGGATGGTGGTGGACCGTGGTCAAACGGCGGCTCTGGTTTTACTTGATCTATTGGCCTCCTCTGACACAGTTAATCACGAGATCCTGATCTCTAGCCTCCGAGAGATGAGTTGGACAATTCTACTTTGATAGATCAAAAGCTACATCTTCGCCCCTTTTTCGTTCCACATGGAAAGCAGTAGAACATGGATCCCTCGGGGTCTTCGTTTAGCCCTTCTCTTTTTAACATTTATTTGCACTGTCGTACGACTCTTATTAGATCATACGGCATCAATCTCATCAACCACTGATGATACGCAGCTTATCCTTACTTTGGACAACACTCGGCCAGAGCTACTGGACACATTTCACAACTGCCTAAAGAGAGGCTGAGCAGTAACTCCTTAAAGCTGAAATTTCCTGCTGCTCTACCTGTAAGCCAGCGGCCGGGATTCCCCTTAACTCATGGCCTTGGAAGAATAGTACAAGCCTGGAAGCATCACCTTTGGTATGCATATTAGGGGTTCACTTTGACAACAACCTATCTCTTTCGGTTCATGTCAATAAGACTGCGGGATGTGTTTTGCCCTGCTCCGTACACTCTGGAAAGTTGACCTTTTCTACTATCCTCTACAAGAGCTCTGGTGTTGCAATGTACAATCTTGAGCAGACTTGATTATTGCAGTGCTCTTTTGCTGGGTTCTCCGGATTTTTAACTTAAAAGTCTGCACCCAGTACAAGCAGTGGGCGCTAAGAATGCGCAGAATGTTCCCAGACATTCCTCTTCTCAAGCCATGGCTGAGCTTCACTGGCTCCCAGGTCAGGAGCTTGCAAATCACTTTGCATGGTTTTCAGAGTAATATACGACAGAGGTCCTGTTTTTGTAAAGGAAATTAAAGCTCTACACACTCTTGACAGATCTGCGCTCTTCTCTGTATTCCCAAATTTCATAAAGTCTGAATGGGAGGCGGGGCATTATCAGTCATAACCGCTCAACTCTGGAACAAGCTTCCACCTTCTCTGAGAGCACTTCAAGATCGGCTCCAGTTTAGAAACCTGGCTTTTCCCTGCATAGTTGTTCAGGTGTCTAACAGGTTTGCTTGGAGGCTAGTGCTAGGATACCTTTGAGGTCGCAATGGCGCTCCTTGAAAATGCATTCATTCATCCATTCATTCACATGAGCTGGGAAGAGCCTGGTAACCTTGGGGATGATTGAAGGTCATCAACTATCCCTGCAACCTGCTTCAGACCCAGTGAGTGTAGCCAGAAAGGACATACCCAGATCCAGCATTATTCAGGAGTAATTCTTTCCGCAGACTCCTTTCTGAAGTGCCTCCTGTAACTGCAAGTTTATTCTTAGTTTATTACTACAAGCTGGAGACAGGACTAGGCTAGAGTGAGTGACTAAACTTTCTTGGCTCACAGAAGAGCAGCTCGCAGAAGAAAGTGCTTTGCCAGAAAAAACTGTTTATATACGTTATCTATTTCTGCAGGTTGCCGAGAAGCATGTAGGTGTTTACTCTTGAAGTTCAGTTGCTGGGTTCAAAACCTCCATTTTCAAAGTTATAAATCCAATTGTACTTGATGTAAGTTAGTAAGTTGCTATTCTTGATGTGTTTTACTTGTCACAATTAGAGATCAGTGTCTGGCACGTTTTGTGTAGTTATTAGTATTCTTGGACTCCTTGTTCTTATTTTTGCCAATGCTAGCAAGGGGTTAAAAGTCCAAGCTTGCAAAGCATCTTGCACTAAATACTAAGGGCTTGATTACAAGTCTGGCGGTCTTTCCCGCCAGACTCACGGTGATGCTGCGGTTGCGGTCCTGCGGCCGCCATATTCTGATGCGGCCACTCGGACCGCCACCACTGCGCCGGCTGTGCCAGGAAACCGCCGTTCCCTGGTGATGGTGCAGCGGACAGGGATATCTAATATGCAAGGTGGGACCGCCGCTGTCCCCCGAGCATATTTCAAGTTTCCCCACTACCAGCATTTTCATGGTAGTGAGCCCGCCATGAAAAGGCTGGCGGTGGTGAAACAAAGGGTGCCCTACAGGCCCCCCATTCCGCTGCCGCCATTGGGATGCTTTCAGGGGGCACAACATGTGCCCCCATGTTTGCATGCACCCCAAGTTCCAGTGTGGCATGAACTTCACAGTCCATGCCGTGCTGGAACTGCTTTTGCGTTCCCATTTCGGTGCCCCTTCTCAGGGCACCGCTGTGGAAACTGCAAAAGAAAAGCCCTACAGACACGATTTGAACTTGTAATCTGGCAGGAGGACCATGCACGGCATTGGCGGTGCTGTGCTGGCGCAAAGGTGGCACAGCACCGCCAAAGTCATAATCAGGCCCTTAGACAAATAGACAGTGTCAAATAGGAATAGACAGTGTCAAATAGGACAGCTTTGTGCAAGAATATATGGTGTGTAGCTTAGGCGTGGTCTGCAGTTACCTGAGCTGTATGTTTTTGGTGAGGGGGCTGACATTTGTGTTGCCTCTGCTTTCCATGCTTTTTGCAAAAGCAGGTTACACAGGCGTCCTGTACACAGTATGTGATGAAGGCATGTATGGCTGCTTCTCGTCCAGTATGTTTTTGTGATGAAGGCACGCACAACTGCTTCTCATGCTGTATCTGTTTTGTGATGAAGGCATGCATGGCTGCTTCTCGTCCTTTATCTGTTTTCTGATGAAGGCATGCATGGCTGCTCCTCACCCTGTATCTGTTTTCTGATGAAGGCATGTATGGCTGCTCCTTGTCCTGTATCTGTTTTCTGATGAAGGCATGCATGGCTGCTCCTTGTCCTGTATCTGTTTTCTGATGAAGGCATGTATGGCTGCTCCTTGTCCTGTATCTGTTTTCTGATGAAGGCATGTATGGCTGCTCCTCATCCTGTATCTGTTTTCTGATGAAGGCATGTATGGCTGCTCCTTGTCCTGTATCTGTTTTCTGATGAAGGCATGTATGGCTGCTCCTCATCCTGTATCTGTTTTCTGATGAAGGCATGTATGGCTGCTCCTTGTCCTGTATCTGTTTTCTGATGAAGGCATGTATGGCTGCTCCTTGCCCTGTATCTGTTTTCTGATGAAGGCATGTATGGCTGCTCCTCATCCTGTATCTGTTTTGTGATGAAGGCATGTATGGCTGCTCCTTGTCCTGTATCTGTTTTCTGATGAAGGCATGTATGGCTGCTCCTTGTCCTGTATCTGTTTTCTGATGAAGGCATGTATGGCTGCTCCTTGCCCTGTATCTGTTTTCTGATGAAGGCATGTATGGCTGCTCCTTGTCCTGTATCTGTTTTGTGATGAAGGCATGTATGGCTGCTCCTCATCCTGTATCTGTTTTCTGATGAAGGCATGTATGGCTGCTCCTTGTCCTGTATCTGTTTTCTGATGAAGGCATGTATGGCTGCTCCTTGTCCTGTATCTGTTTTCTGATGAAGGCATGTATGGCTACTCCTCATCCTGTATCTGTTTTCTGATGAAGGCATGTATGGCTGCTCCTTGTCCTGTATCTGTTTTCTGATGAAGGCATGTATGGCTGCTCCTTGTCCTGTATCTGTTTTGTGATGAAGGCATGTATGGCTGCTCCTTGCCCTGTATCTGTTTTCTGATGAAGGCATGTATGGCTGCTCCTCATCCTGTATCTGTTTTGTGATGAAGGCATGCATGGCTGCTTCTCATCCTGTATCTGTTTTCTGATGAAGGCACGCATGGCTGCTTCTCATCCTGTATCTGTTTTCTGATGAAGGCCCGCATGGCTGCTTCTCGTCCTGTATCTGTTTTGTGATGAAGGCATGCATGGCTGCTTCTCGTCCTGTATCAGTTTTGTGTTGAAGGCATGCATGGCTGCTTCTCTTGTCCTGTAGCTGTTTAGTGATGAAGTCATGCAAGCTGCTTTTGATCCTGTGTCTGTTTTCTGATGAAGGCATGTATGGCTGCTCCTTGTCCTGTATCTGTTTTCTGATGAAGGCATGTATGGCTGCTCCTTGTCCTGTATCTGTTTTCTGATGAAGGCATGTATGGCTGCTCCTTGTCCTGTATCTGTTTTCTGATGAAGGCATGTATGGCTGCTCCTTGTCCTGTATCTGTTTTCTGATGAAGGCATGTATGGCTGCTCCTTGTCCTGTATCTGTTTTCTGATGAAGGCATGTATGGCTGCTCCTTGCCCTGTATCTGTTTTCTGATGAAGGCATGTATGGCTGCTCCTTGTCCTGTATCTGTTTTGTGATGAAGGCATGTATGGCTGCTCCTCATCCTGTATCTGTTTTCTGATGAAGGCATGTATGGCTGCTCCTTGTCCTGTATCTGTTTTCTGATGAAGGCATGTATGGCTACTCCTCATCCTGTATCTGTTTTCTGATGAAGGCATGTATGGCTGCTCCTTGTCCTGTATCTGTTTTCTGATGAAGGCATGTATGGCTGCTCCTTGTCCTGTATCTGTTTTGTGATGAAGGCATGTATGGCTGCTCCTTGCCCTGTATCTGTTTTCTGATGAAGGCATGTATGGCGGCTCCTCATCCTGTATCTGTTTTGTGATGAAGGCATGCATGGCTGCTTCTCGTCCTGTATCTGTTTTCTGATGAAGGCATGTATGGCTACTCCTCGTCCTGTATCTGTTTTCTGATGAAGGCATGTATGGCTGCTCCTTGTCCTGTATCTGTTTTCTGATGAAGGCATGTATGGCTGCTCCTTGCCCTGTATCTGTTTTCTGATGAAGGCATGTATGGCTGCTCCTTGTCCTGTATCTGTTTTGTGATGAAGGCATGTATGGCTGCTCCTTGTCCTGTATCTGTTTTCTGATGAAGGCATGTATGGCTGCTCCTCATCCTGTATCTGTTTTCTGATGAAGGCATGTATGGCTGCTCCTTGTCCTGTATCTGTTTTCTGATGAAGGCATGTATGGCTACTCCTCATCCTGTATCTGTTTTCTGATGAAGGCATGTATGGCTGCTCCTTGTCCTGTATCTGTTTTCTGATGAAGGCATGTATGGCTGCTCCTTGTCCTGTATCTGTTTTGTGATGAAGGCATGTATGGCTGCTCCTTGCCCTGTATCTGTTTTCTGATGAAGGCATGTATGGCTGCTCCTCATCCTGTATCTGTTTTGTGATGAAGGCATGCATGGCTGCTTCTCGTCCTGTATCTGTTTTCTGATGAAGGCATGTATGGCTGCTCCTTGTCCTGTATCTGTTTTCTGATGAAGGCATGTATGGCTGCTCCTTGTCCTGTATCTGTTTTCTGATGAAGGCATGTATGGCTGCTCCTTGCCCTGTATCTGTTTTCTGATGAAGGCATGTATGGCTGCTCCTTGTCCTGTATCTGTTTTGTGATGAAGGCATGTATGGCTGCTCCTCATCCTGTATCTGTTTTCTGATGAAGGCATGTATGGCTGCTCCTTGTCCTGTATCTGTTTTCTGATGAAGGCATGTATGGCTGCTCCTTGTCCTGTATCTGTTTTCTGATGAAGGCATGTATGGCTACTCCTCATCCTGTATCTGTTTTCTGATGAAGGCATGTATGGCTGCTCCTTGTCCTGTATCTGTTTTCTGATGAAGGCATGTATGGCTGCTCCTTGTCCTGTATCTGTTTTGTGATGAAGGCATGTATGGCTGCTCCTTGCCCTGTATCTGTTTTCTGATGAAGGCATGCATGGCTGCTTCTCGTCCTGTATCTGTTTTCTGATGAAGGCACGCATGGCTGCTTCTCATCCTGTATCTGTTTTCTGATGAAGGCACGCATGGCTGCTTCTCGTCCTGTATCTGTTTTGTGATGAAGGCATGCATGGCTGCTTCTCGTCCTGTATCAGTTTTGTGTTGAAGGCATGCATGGCTGCTTCTCTTGTCCTGTAGCTGTTCAGTGATGAAGTCATGCAAGCTGCTTTTGATCCTGTGTCTGTTTTCTGATGAAGGCATGTATGGCTGCTCCTTGTCCTGTATCTGTTTTCTGATGAAGGCATGTATGGCTGCTCCTTGTCCTGTATCTGTTTTGTGATGAAGGCATGTATGGCTGCTCCTTGTCCTGTATCTGTTTTGTGATGAAGGCATGTATGGCTGCTCCTTGTCCTGTATCTGTTTTCTGATGAAGGCATGTATGGCTGCTCCTTGTCCTGTATCTGTTTTCTGATGAAGGCATGTATGGCTGCTCCTTGCCCTGTATCTGTTTTCTGATGAAGGCATGCATGGCTGCTCCTTGTCCTGTATCTGTTTTCTGATGAAGGCATGCATGGCTGCTCCTTGTCCTGTATCTGTTTTCTGATGAAGGCATGCATGGCTGCTCCTTGTCCTGTATCTGTTTTGTGATGAAGGCATGCATGGCTGCTCCTCACCCTGTATCTGTTTTCTGATGAAGGCATGTATGGCTGCTCCTCATCCTGTATCTGTTTTCTGATGAAGGCATGTATGGCTGCTCCTTGTCCTGTATCTGTTTTCTGATGAAGGCATGTATGGCTGCTCCTCGTCCTGTATCTGTTTTCTGATGAAGGCATGTATGGCTGCTCCTTGTCCTGTATCTGTTTTCTGATGAAGGCATGTATGGCTGCTCCTTGTCCTGTATCTGTTTTCTGATGAAGGCATGTATGGCTGCTCCTTGTCCTGTATCTGTTTTCTGATGAAGGCATGTATGGCTGCTCCTTGTCCTGTATCTGTTTTGTGATGAAGGCATGTATGGCTGCTCCTTGCCCTGTATCTGTTTTCTGATGAAGGCATGTATGGCTGCTCCTCATCCTGTATCTGTTTTGTGATGAAGGCATGTATGGCTGCTCCTCATCCTGTATCTGTTTTGTGATGAAGGCACGCATGGCTGCTTCTCATCCTGTATCTGTTTTCTGATGAAGGCATGTATGGCTGCTCCTCATCCTGTATCTGTTTTGTGATGAAGGCATGTATGGCTGCTCCTCATCCTGTATCTGTTTTGTGATGAAGGCATGTATGGCTGCTCCTCATCCTGTATCTGTTTTGTGATGAAGGCATGCATGGCTGCTCCTCATCCTGTATCAGTTTTGTGATGAAGGCATGCATGGCTGCTTCTCGTCCTGTATCAGTTTTGTGTTGAAGGCATGCATGGCTGCTTCTCTTGTCCTGTAGCTGTTTAGTGATGAAGTCATGCAAGCTGCTTTTGATCCTGTGTCTGTTTTCTGATGAAGGCATGCATGGCTGCTTCTCTCTCTGGTATGCCACCCTTTCTCTCTCAGTGAATATTTCATTCACTCTTTCTCTGTCGGCCTTCCATACTTTCGATTGCTGTGACTGTATTGTGCTTTGTTTCCTCTGTGACCACATTGATAAGTCGAAGGAACAATATACCTTGCATGACTCACCTCAGCTAACCTATTGATTATTGGAGATTTCACTGGTCATTGCCCACTAGAACCTCCTGCCCACTCGTGTTAGTGTGAAGGATTTTAATCCTCTGCATTAGCTCTGGCAACATTCTTGGATGTTGAATTCACTGGAGCAGCATTTCCTTGTCAACGCTGAATGTTTATTGCTGAAATGTAAGTTCTGAATTCACCCTGCAGCAATAAAGGGAAACTACAAATAGGGCCAGGTTTAGAGTTTGGCTGTAAACAAAAATCTTCAAATTTGGGAAGGTTTACATTTGTGGTAATAATTTCCAGTGGATTTCCCACCAACAAATAAATAATACTTCAGGGAGGGGTTATTCTACCCTTCATCCAAGCAGAGGGTTGGCCTGTTCTACACAGCTCTAGGTCTGCCCGAAAGGTGCTGCCCGAAAGGTGCCCGCCGCCTTCACAAATGCGCGCTGCGGAACCTACAACTAAGCAGAGCTGGATGATGAACTGTGACTAAGCTGTGGTAGAGCCTGTCCCTAAACAGTGATCTTAGCTGTGGTATTGAATGTGTTTGAGGCTCCACCCCCCAGCTATGACATAGGTTGTGCCTAAGCTGCGATGTTAACTGGGGTATAGGATGTGTGTGAGGCTGTCTCTAAACTATGATCTTAGCTGTGGTATAGGATGTGTGTGAGACTTTCCCTGAGCTATGATGTTAGCTGTGGTATAGGATGTGTGTGAGACTTTCCCTGAGCTATGATGTTAGCTGTGGTATAGGATGTGTGTGTGACTCTCCATAAGCCATGATATAGGCTGTCCCTAAGGATCTTTCGAATTGGTGTCTTGCTGTGCATCCTCTCCCTCCTAGCACTGGGATGCCTTTGGATCACCATGCGCTTTATAAATCTCATAGCATAGCATAGGATGTAAGGCTCTCCCTAGGCTGTGGTATATGCTGTGCCTGAGGTGTGATGTCAGCTGTGGTATAGGATGTGTGTGAGTTTCTCCCACTGTCGTATAAGCTGTTCATAGGCTGTGATGTTAGCTGGGATAGGATGTGTGTGAGGCTCTCCCTATGTCGTATAAGCTGTTCATAGGCTGTGATGTTAGCTGTGGTATAGGATGTGTGTGAGGCTCTCCCTAAGCTCTGGTATAGGCTGCCCCTATTTTGTGATGTTAGCTTTGGTATAGGATGTGTGTGAGGCTGTCTCAAAGCTGTGATCTTAGCTGTTGTATAGGATGTAAGGCTCTCCCTAGGCTGTGGTATATGCTGTGCCTGCGGTGTGATGTCAGCTGTGGTATAGGATGTGTGTGAGGCTCTCCCTAAGCTCTGGTATAGGCTGCCCCTATTTTGTGATGTTAGCTGTGGTATAGGATGTGTGTGAGGGTCTCCCTAAGCTCTGGTATAGGCTGCCCCTATTTTGTGATGTTAGCTGTGGTATAGGATGTGTGTGAGGCTTTCCCTAAGCAGAGATGTTAACTGTGGTATATAAAGTGTGTGAGGCTGTCTCGAAGCTGTGATCTCAGCTGTTGTATAGGATGTAAGGCTCTCCCTAGGCTGTGGTATATGCTGTGCCTGCGGTGTGATGTTAGCTTTGGTATAGGATGTGTGTGATACTCTCCCTAAGCTCTGGTATAGGCTGTCCGTAATATGTGATGAGCTGTTGCATTAGATGTGTGTGAGTTTCTCCCTATGTCGTATAAGCTGTCCATAGGCTGTGATGTTAGCCGTGGTATAGGATGTAAGGCTCTCCCTAGGCTGTGGTATATGCTGTGCCTGCGGTGTGATGTCAGCTGTGGTATAGGATGTGCGTGAGTTTCTCCCTATGTCGTATACGCTGTCCATAGGCTGTGATGTTAGCTGGGATAGGATGTGTGTGAGGCTCTTCCTGTGGTATAGGTAAGCTGTAGATAAATAACATTTCACAGCGAGGAGAGATTGTGCTCCTATGACTCTCCGATTGTTCAGAACAGAGTTGGACTGGAACAGAAAATAGGTGCCCCTGTTAGTCAATACGTTTATTAAAAAGTGACCCATGTTTTAAATTCTGGCACGTTTCAACTTGTAAAGATACACTTTATAAGTGTTTTGCAAGGAATGGAAGTCTGTTTGTTTTAATATCAATGAAATCAGCAGTAAAAACCAGCCCAGAAACAGTCAAAAAACCAGCCGCACACTGACCTGTCAGACCAGGCCTTCGGCACTACCTGATTGCTCTATAGCCCAGCCTGGCCTTGACTCAGACACATCTTTCAGGTGCTGCCTGCTGTTGCAGGCATTGCCCCTCCTGCCCAGCCTGGCCAAGGAACACACAGCTCAAGTGGCAAAGCGCTGACCCGGCAAATTAAACAAAACTGATGGGAAATGCATTCATTAATGTTATGAAACCTTCAATTGGTTAATGCAATCACTGAAAGTTGTCCTAGTTGCTGCAGTGGTGGATAGTGACTTCTGTATTATAGTGCTACAATGTCCCAGCATGCGACTAAAAGCACTTTGAATATGCATATTGTTTTAAAATTATATTACGCACAGTATCGCATAGACTGCAGAAAAATGTGCAGAGATTTGGGGCCGATTGCAATGACGGTGAGACCGCCACCGACAGCCTGTCTGTGGCGGTCTCACCGCCATCGTGTGCATGTTTTCCGCCCACCATATAATAATGGCGGTCGGAAGGATGGAGGTCGTAAAGCCTGACCCCCGCATCCGACGGCCCCAAGGAGTCTGTCGGTGCGTCAGAGGCAACCATAATCCCTACAATGGTGGCGGTGCCTGTCAGGCACCGCCGTAGGGATTATGATGCCCCTACCCGCCAGCCGTTTCATGGCGGTTTACCCGCCATGGAAAGGCTGGCGGAAAGGGACATTGGGGGCCCGTAGAGGGCCCCTTTCCCCCTGGTCCTTGGATGTGGGTGTTGGGGGGCACCTATAGTGCCCCCTTACATATCCCTGCAGCATGTGGCAGGCAGCGCATGGTGCCTACCACGTAGTGCAGGGATATGTTTCCTGTTTATTTTGTGTGCTGCAGCACGCAGCACCCACCACAATACAAAAGATAGACAGTGCGACCGCCTTGGTATTCTGTCTCCTCCTTTATGGTAGTTGAATCAAGATTGCTCTTGCTAGGTTTTAGGCGCCTGCTCTTTATTCACGAAGCTCTTTATAGCACATAGAAGGGCAGAGGGTGTCAGGATGGCACAGTGGATGAGTGCTGGCAAGGATGCTGAAAGAGCCCAGCTAAGAGTGAAGTTTAGTGTTAGAATAAGAGGCAACAATGAAGAGAAATGCACGTATAGACTGCAAGAGTAATAGGATGTTCAGTGCAGACCTTCGAGTTGAGTTGCTCATTCACATACTCCGAATCATACAACTAGACAGCTCTTGGACGGCACCACTCCTAGAACTGGGTGTCATTATACAACACAACATCTCACACATTACACATCTCCAAGCTTTGCCACTCAACCAACCAGTCGCAGCACCCCTGATCACAACACCTTACCTCTCAATGCGTGAACGTGCAACAACCATCCCTGCGGCAAAACACATATTGTGACACAACACATTGCTTTGAACAGACGACAAGAGTGCATTACACCTATGGTAGTGGAGGAAATTTCAGTGCCACATACGGAGGTAGGAACAGATTTTCAGCATTGGTACTAGGTCCTGAACCAAGTACCACACACAACAGCAGCTAATTTTAAAAAAACACACAGCGACTACTATAACACCAGTCCACATATGCTGAATAAGACCGCTAGTCCTGCCCCTCCTTGAGAGGCCCACAAGAACCTACAGTTGAGATATATATAGAGACCTCTATAAAGAATATCTATTGTATTGCCAAAAGGTCTAGTAATATGGGACATAGGGCAAACAAAATCTAAACCCACAGCCTGCCTTAAATTGATGTCTAACGTGAGACCTGCATGGTGCCTCACTGGCTGACAGATGTGTAATGTCTACAGATTTACAATTCCTTTGCACTGTCACTAAGTAGATGCAAAGAAATGCAAAGTGATGGGCACTGCTTGGCATCACTTTGCATCAATGAAGTGTTATTTTTTTTTTTTTTTTTTTTAGTCCTCATCTCACCAAAGCGTCTGCAGAAAAAATCAAAATGCTACCTTCCAATCTGGGCACCCTGGCCTTCTGCTACTACATTGGCTTCAAGCCTAACCATGCCAGCTTCTTTGTATAAAGCATGGTGTAATCATTGGACCAAGGGGCATTGGACTAACCGCATTTCATTACCCCATGATAGTAACGATGCCCAGATGCTAGAATTGTTGTCAATCAAATAATCTAGGTCCAAACGAGCCATACCAAATGCAGCACTCAACCAGTTCTCATATAAGGGAGGCCTAGAATCTTTCCAAAGTTTACAGATCTCCCTCCGGGCAATAAGAATCAGGTAAAGTAACAGGCCTTTTGCGTTGCCAACAGCGAATTTGTCAGATCATTATCTATACCAAATATGACTAGTGGGAGATTCAGATTCATCTTAACTTTAAAAATTGCTCCAAGAGCACACTCCACATTCTTCCAAAATCCTCTTAAGATAACACATTCAAAAATATGTGAATATCATCCGTCACAGTAAAGTCACATCTTGGGCACTTCGAGGAGGAAAGAGGGGCAAATCTTGCTATTTTCATGGGGGTATAATATAGTCTGTTAATGACATAGAAATGATTCTTTTTAAGGGATGCTGGCTTAACATATTTATATAGTATTTGAAGAGAAAGACCATACAAGTCAACAGCTACACCATCCAAGACTGATAAATTCCAGACAGAATAATGTGGAGGGAGGTCTGCAACATCGGCATCCAATAAGTTCTTATACCAGTACCCGACCTCCTTCTTTATGGATTTTGGGTTTTGAAGACGAAGCTCAATTTCCCAATTTCCACCTGTATGTTCTTTCTCAGCTGTATACCAGGAGGACAGTTGTAAATATTTAAATTTTGAAAAGGAGCTTCCTATTTTTGATCTTAAAACCTCCCATGGGTGAACTCCGTCTAATGAAATGAGATCGGACCAGATCACAATGCCAGCCTTTTTAATAGGCAACGCAAGGCTATCTTCCAACCATATAGGGAGCCCAGGAGAATCCCATATAGGAGCAAAATCAGAATAATAACCAATACCCAATTACCTTCTAACCCCGTACCAAACTTTAAGAGCTGTTCTTAAAACTTTTAAACAAACCTTTTTAAAAAACCTTGGAGCCCCAAACTTATATAGGAAGCCCAGTCCTCCCCTTCTAACGTGGCCATCTCACTCAGAATCTTCCCCCAATTTGTTTCGGGGGTAGTAGTAAGCAATGACCATATATTTTTAAATTGAAAAGCAAAAGAATACCAAAGCAAATCCGGGAGAGCTAAACCTCCCTTCAGTAGCTTGCGTCTTAACTTCTTCCAGGATAGCCTAGCACTCTTATTAGACCAGATAAAGCTTCCTATTTTGCCTTGGATTCTACTCATAGCTTTACTGGGAAAATCAAGGGGGATAGTGCTAAACAAATATGTTAATTTTGGCAGAACAACCATCTTTACAAGATTGACCCGGCCATAGATAGTCAAAGGTAAATTCTGCCATTTTGCAAAAAGGTGGTCAATTTCTTTAGATACCTTCTTCAGATTAATCTGAGGTATATCATCCAGGTCTTTAACTAGGATTATCCCTAGGTATCTAAATTCCTTGCTCATCTTTCCGACCCAGTTGTTGATGTTCCAGCACATTATCTCCGTCTTAGAAGGATTAACAAGATACCCTGAATACAGGCCAAATTCCTCCAAAAGGGCTTCAACCCTTGGAAATACCTCAACTGAGTTGTTAGTGTATATCAGCAAGTCGTCCGCATATGGAGCTAACTTACTGCTATAGTGATGGACTTGAAAAGGAGTGATTAAATCATCCAATCTTAGGGCTTGAGCGAGAAGCTCGATGTAGATATCAAACAATAAGGGCGAGATGGGACAGCCCTGCCTTGTTCCCCTTGTTATATTAAAGCTTGATGTTAGCAAACCATTTAGCAGGATAACTGCGGAGGCACCCTCATAGCATCTAATCAGGGTCTGTATAAAGGTTGAGCCAAATCCCATTATCTTAAGGGTTTCCCAAAGATAAACCCAACAGACCCGGTTTAATGCCTTAGCTGCGTCGTATGCTGCTACTGCCAAGGGCTCCGACCGCGCCACCGCTAGATCTATACTGCCTATCAATTGCAACATTTGCTCCTGAATAAACCTCCCTGGGATAAAGCCCTTTTGATCCACATTAATCAATTGCGGAGCTAACTTGACCAATCTCCTCGCTAAAATACTCATAAAGATCTTATAATCAGCATTAAGCAGGGAGATTGGTCTATATGAATCGGCTTTAAGGGGATCTTTCCCTGGCTTCAAAATAAGCACAATCGTAGCTCCCTTCCAGGAGCTAGGGACTCTACCTTCCGAACTATAGACGTAATTGAATAATTCACACAGTCTAGGAGCTAGCTCGTCCTGAAGGACTTTATAAATCTCCCCAGGGAGAGAATCAGTCCCCGCAGCCTTGTTGCTCTTAATCTTGTTTATATAAAGTTTTATCTCGCTTTCAGAGATGGGAGCGTCCAGAGCAATTCGGCTGTCCTCAGATAGTACCGGTAATGCCTTACTTTGAAGCCAGTTTTGAATGCTCCCGGGGCTAGGTGTTATCTCTTCTTTATATAGATCAGAGAACAGGGCTAGGAGGCACTTTTGCATATCCTCCTGTTTACAAGAGGTTGCCCCACTCTCATCTATAACCAATTCACTTATATTGTTTTTAACACGATCCCCCCTCGCCTTCCAAGCCAAAAGGGCACCCACCTTTTCACCATACTCATAGTTTTGCATATTACAGGCTGACCACTGAGCCTTTACCTTTTGATCCAACCTCCCCCTATATTCCTGACGCAAACATTCAAGATCGTTAAGTATTTGCGTCAGATTTGTCTGAGAACAACTAATTCTTTCTCCTTCCAACCTGGAAATCTCCCTTTCCAGATTCCGGAATTCTAAAGCCTCTTCCCTGTTCTTAGAACATATCAGGCTATGAGACTGTCCACGCAGATGCGCTTTGAATGCGTCCCAAACAAAATCTAAAGATGTCGAACCTATATTAACTGCAAAATATTCCTTTGTGGAGGCTTTAAGAGCACTGATTATTTCGACGTTAGACAACATTGCCCTTTTAAATGTCCATCTAGGATTTAGACTTTGCTTTTTTCCTGAATATAAAAAAGAAATGGGGGCATGATCCGAAAGAATACTTGGAAGAATAGAGATATCTAACAAATTCTCTAGACCTAGCCTATCAGTGAGGATATAGTCAATTCTAGAAGAATGACCACATTTCTTACTAAAGAAGGTAAAACCTGATATTGCACCCTTTTTTGCCCTCCATGCGTCAACGAGCCCAAGATCGTGAATCATATCGATCATTGCCCGGCGGATACGAGGGGCACCTACATAGTAACTATGATTGGATCTATCCCGTAGAGGATTAAGAAGGACATTAAAATCACCACCAATTATCATTGGAGTTGTAATTCCTATCAATTTGGCCTGTATTTTATAAATGTAGGCTGGATCATCAACATTAGGGCCATAGAATGAATCTACGGTCAACTCAATCCCCCAATTTCCAGCTGAGCTATTATCCATCTCCCAGATTGATCTGACAGAACCGATTTAATGATGCCTCTAGCACCTGATCTAATTAAGATCGCCACCCCTTATTATGGACTGTCTGTTCAGATGAGCAGAAATACTCAACCCATTGATATTTACCAAACAAAGCCCTAGATTCCAAATAGCTCAGGTGTGTCTCTTGTAGGAGACAAACCTGTGCAGATGATTGTTCGAGGAATTTCATAACTAATCTTTGTCTGCGTAGACATCTAAGCCCATTGATATTCCACGAGATGAATTTAATTTTTGAACTCATTAGGACTTACAACATCTGGCTACAGACAGGGCTTTATTCAGACGTTCTGAAAATGGCTTAGAACTTAAGACGCAGTTGAGATTGAGGATATTTTTATATTTTTTGCCACTGCAACCCCACCCGTGCTCCCCCAACCTTCCACTTCCCCTCCCCCCCCCTAGTGACCCCAATAATCCCTCACTACCCTGGGAAACCCCCCCTCCTCCTCTGGGCATAGCCCTATGGCGAGCACCCCTGGATGTGATAATTCCAAAACAATTCGATCTAATACTAAACCAGTCTCACCGAGAAAGCACAGCGATATGAACCGTACAGAAAGAAAAATCAAATGAGTACTCTCACCCCATTCCACTTATACCCCACTCCCATTCCTTATTTTATCTATTAAGGCATCTACTTCCTCAATTTGACGAAGATTATGCATGTGATTATTCCACATAATCCGGAGGGATGCAGGAAACCTCAATTGTGTCTTGGCCCCCAAGGAATTTAAAATTGCCATTCTTTTACCTAACTCCCACTGTTTTGTTGCTGTAATATGAGAGACATCCGATCTGATAGAGAAGGAAAATGAACTAGAAAAGGAGTCACTCTTGACCTGACCCGCTTTCAAAGCCAACGATAAGATTTTCTCTTTTACGGAATATGTGAGGAAGTTTACTAAAATTTTCCTTGGCTTTTGTTTTTCTAAGTTCCTCCTATATGGATCTCGATGTACTCGCTGAATATCTGAGACCAAGTCCAGTTCCGGTGAGTCTTTAAGAATTGTTGCCTTTAGGAGCGAAATCAAAAAGGTTTTAATGTCTCCCCCCTCCAAATCTTCCGGGACATTTAATATTTTCAGATTGTTTTTTCTTGAGTGGTTTTCAAGACGCTCTATATCATCTTTCAGATCCCTATTTTGGTGGACTAACTTATCCATCTCAACTGAAGAAGAATGTAAAGCTTCCTTGATTATAGGAATCTCAGACTCGAGAGCATCCGTTCTCTGGGAAACCTCTTCAATTTTTTGTGCCTAAACCTCACATGAGGCCTGTATTGCAGCTTGGTTAGACTCTGAAATTGAAAACCTTCTCCCGATGTCTTCCTTTAGACTTAATAAAATATCAGCTAGTGATCCGGACGACGCTACGTTGGGGGGTAGGTCTATGGTTGAGTCAAGTGGTCTGGCTGACAAGGTGACCGATGATGGTTTGGGAGCAGCCCCCTTCTCCGCTACTGGTAAAATACCTGAAACGGTTTCCTGGCCATCCAAAACCGAAAATCTATTCGAAACCTCCAAAGAGGAATGGATAGTCACCTGTTGTCCCATCGATGTGTCTACTCCACTCGTCCCCGCAAGGGAAGACACAACAGAGGGCTGAGAATCCACCTTAAGTAGAGGGGGGCCCACCTGGATACCAGTGAAAGCCATAGTGGTTTTTTTGTTCTGCCCCTTATCCGGTGTAGTTGATATCACCTTGTAATATGTCTTGAGAGATGGAGTTATTCTGTTTAGAGGACAAAACTTTCTTAACTTTCCCTATCCCCCTACCACACAGTGGGGGGATACTCTCCGTGGTAGCTCTCACTTTGCCCTGTCTCGCAGTGGCCCTAATTTCTATAACCGGAGGAGAAACAGAAATGGATTCAACAGGGTCTAAAACAAGATTAGGGGCCCTATTTCGCAAGGTGTCGCGACAAATAGCTGGCTTAGCAGTTTGATTCGTAGTGGTAGTGGTACTGGAGAGAAGTCTACGGGGGGCACTACGGGGGGCACTATTCCCACCGTTCTCCATGCAATACCGGGAGCCCACCCATAAAGAAACAGTCTCAACCACCCCTTCTGCACAACTCTGTGCTACAGAAGCCTTGCTGTGAGAACTTAGGGGCGAACTAACCAGCAGATGAGTCCTCGTGGAAAAATTCAAAAAAACACCTTCATCCTTGGATTCACTTAAGCTAATAGTACCAGCGCTGACTGTCCCTTCTACAGGCTTCTGTACCACATTAGCCTTACTATATCCCCTAGAGGCAGTCCAGACATCTGATAAATCCGGTAAATCCTTTAAGGAGAATTCCAAAGCCTTACCTCCACCTTCACCTTCGCCCGAACCAACACCACACTGGAAGGGGAAGAGCGAGCAAACTCCCACCACACGCTCGCTCTCCAGACCGCTCCCTCGGGTCAGCTCACCAAAGCTCCCCGAAGCATGCCCGAATGTGCTGACTCTACCATGGAAGACCCGGAATTGCAAGCCGGGAGTCCGCCGCCTCCACTCTCGCGCCGCACCGATGAACCGCAACAACGAGGGCTCCAAAGACGCCACACCTTGATCTCCAGACACCATCCGGCAGGGAGAACACGCCACCCAAAAGGAGAAAAAAGAGCGTGAGTACTTCTTTATGTTTCTTAATATTCAAGCTATAAACCAAGGCCACAAGGGGATCGAGCACTAATTATTGACTAGAATCTCATATTATGATGCCCGCTGTGCTACCCGGGGAGACCGGACAATACACGCCAGGGGAGCTCGACCGCGACCGTTAGCTTCCGGTCGCCATGTTCCCCGATCGCACTGTTCCAATGAAGTGTTATTGGGGCGGTACTTGGGAGAATCAGTGCCGATACTCATAAGGCTCGACCCAAAGTCAGGTCTAGTACAGCAGTCCGATCGAGCTTTGCATCGAAAACTAGGGCCTCCTTGGCATGGGTGTTATTAAGAGGACATGTGTTCATTCCTCTAAAAATGCTACTCATTGCAGTGCTCACCACTCATCCAGTGCATGGAATCCTTTTAAGTTTGCCTAGGTAAGGTAATTTGTAGTGGAAGGGTCTGCTGTTGATTTGGTAGAATGGACATACATCTCATGTGGATAGCCTAACTTGGACCATGCCCTCTAGGCCTGAAGAAGGGCGCCACCACTCTTAAGTACCGTAGAAACAAGGGTTGTAAGGGATCTAATGGACTGAACCATATCCTCGCGGGTTGGCTATTGTTGGGTGGAGGGCACACAGAAGTCATCAAAAGTGATCCGGTGGAGCATGGCTGCCAGTACAAGTTACTAAGGAGGGGATCAGTGTGGTGAACATGTGTGGGTAGAAACCACCAATTGGGGCGCAGTTGGTGACCAAGGTCATCTGTGTGCCATTATCTGCTATCTTTTTTAATTGATTAATTGCTTTACATGTGCTTGTTCTGTAAAGCATCATCTGATGTACATGTTTATGGTGGGTGGTTCTGTACATAATCTATGCTCTGGTTTTATGAAGGAAGTTCTGTCTCAGCCTTTCACATCTTCACTGGCAGCGGCTATCACGTAGAGGTGGGTACAGGGATAAAACCATCATCACCGGCAGTGGCTATGACGTAGAGGTGGGTACAGCCTGGGATAAACCCATCATCACCGGCAGTGGCTATGACGTAGAGGTGGGTACAGCCTGGGATAAACCCATCATCACCGGCAGTGGCTATGACGTAGAGGTGGGTACAGGGATAAACCCATCACCGGCAGTGGCTATGACGTAGAGGTGGGCACAGGGATAAACCCATTATCACTGCAGGTTGTAGTGGCACTCTCTGGGAAGACATTATTGGAATTAGTAAACTTGAAGGTGTGCTTTGAGATGTCCCCCGATAATGCTTGTGGTCTTCAGACACAACGTGTGCTCCTTGGACTATCAATTTCTGTGCTCAGAGGTTAAAGATTGATTCCAAGGTGAAGTATCGGTTTGAAACGAAGGTAAATACTTATAAAGCGCTATACAGTACTGTGTACGGCAAGTAGTTTCTAAGCCCTGGCGTGACCCCTGGGAATGGTCTGGTCAGGCCAGAGAGCTGCCATGCCTGACTTTGGAGTGCCCAGCACATCAGAAATCTCTAGCCCTTGGTCCTGCCAGTGGTTGCCTGGATACTGCTCTTCTGTTTTGGGGAGGGGGACTGATAGCCCCCTTGCCTGTATCAATCAATCCTTATTTGTAAAGCGCTGCTAATCACTGTAATGGTATCCAGGCTCTGGGCACAGTCTAAAACCAGGTCTTGAGTCTCTTCCTGAAATACACCAGTGATTGTGATGTCTGGAGGGGGAAGGCATTCCAGGACTTAGCAGCGAGGTAGGAGAAGGAACAGCCACCGCGGTGGCTTCAGCGTATGTGTGGTGTCTGTGTGAGGGTGATGGAGGTGGAGCGAAGCTCTCTGGATGGTTGGTGGAAGTTCAGGCGGTGGGTCATGTATACTGGTCCTTGGTCACCGCAGTGGATTCAGCGTATGTGTGGTGTCTGTGTGTGTGAGGGTGAGGGTGGTGGAGCAAAGGTCTCTGGATGGTTGGTGGAAGTTCAGGCAGCGGGTCATGCATAGTAGTCCTTGGTCATGGAGGGCCTTGTAGGCATGCATCAAAATCTTGAATTGACATATTTTCTGGACGGGGAGCCAGTGGAGGTTCTTCATGACTAACACAATGTCTGTTTTCATTTCACAGTACATTCGTTGAGGTGCTATTCGTGCCTGGAGCAGACCAGCCATGACAACTGTCAGAAAGTTGGTGATTGCCCTACAGGATACAACTTCTGTGAAACCTTCATCCAAAAGAAAAGTCAAGGTAAGGGTTGGGAAGGGGCCCACAAGGCTTCTGAGGTCTGAGTCACACCTCTTTAATAGCCAGAGATGGTGCCATGTCAGAAATGTCTCATAGTTCTTTAAGAATAAGGATGTGTTCTGTCCTGAGGAGGGCACTGGGACCCTGCAGTGTAGCATTCTCCCAGGCCATCAGCCAGGACAATGGATTCCGCTTCTGTCTGGGTGCCCCAGAAAGTGTGGGGATGAATAGAGATCCGCAGGGTGTTCAAACCTGGAGGTGCATGGTTGGAGGCAAGCACCCTCAGAAGTAGAACGTTTGTGCTAGCTAGGGTGCCAGAAATGGGGGTGCACATCAGCTGCCTCCTGTTGAATGCTTATGGGCTGTAAGAGAAGGCTTGTGAAATAACCTGGCAATCACTGAAAGCACGCCCATTGCTTTTATACTGATGAGTGCATGATGGGTACTCTCAGCCAAGAACGTCTTCCATGCAGGTGCCAAGGAGACGCATTCCTCATTCGCTTCGTTGGACAAAGAACATTAAATACAAATGATCTGCAGCTGATGTCATGTGGAACACTAGCTAGAATAAACACAAGAACTATATACAAAGGGACAAAATACCAAGCATCCCCTCCCATCACAATCAAACACTGTAAGATGACTCGGTCACATCCACCCTGTTAGTTTATTCACCCTCTTCAAATCCTATCCAACATTAATCAGAACTGCCCACTACCTCTTGTCTGGCACGCTCATGATCTTTCCACTACCTCTTGTCTGGTACGCTCATGATCTTTCCACTTCCTCCTGTCTGGCACACGCATGATCTTTCCACTACCTACAGTCTGGCACACGCATGATCTTTCCACTACCTTTTGTCTGGCACATGCATGATCTTTCCACTACCTTTTGTCTGGCACATGCATGATATTTCCACTTCCTCTTGTCTGGCACATGCATGATCTTTCCACTACCTCTTGTCTGGCACGCTCATGATCTTTCCACTTGCACTTGTCTGGCATGCGCATGATCTTTCCACTTCCTCTTGTCTGGCAGGCTCATGATCTTTCCACTACCTCTTGTCTGGCACGCTCATGATCATTCCACTTCCTCTTGTCTGGCAGGCTCATGATCTTTCCACTACCTCTTGTCTGGCACGCGCATGATCTTTCCACTTCCTCTTGTCTGGCAGGCTCATGATCTTTCCACTACCTCTTGTCTGGCACGCGCATGATCTTTCCACTACCTCTTGTCTGGCATGCGCATGATATTTCCACTACCTCTTGTCGGGCACACGCATGATATTTCCACTACCTCTTGTCTGGCACACGCATGATATTTCCACTACCTCTTGTCTGGCACACACATGATATTTCCACTACCTCTTGCCTGGCACACGCATGATGTTTCCACTACCTCTTGTCTGGCACGGGTATGGTCTTTCCAGTACCTCTTGTCTGGCAGGCTCATGATCTTTCCACTTCCTCTTGTCTGGCACGCGCATGATCTTTCCACTACCTCTTGTCTGGCAGGCTCATGACCTTTCCACTACCTCTAGTCTGGCACACGCATGATATTTCCACTACCTCTAGTCTGGCACACACATGATCTTTCCACTACCTCTTGTCTGGCACACGCATGATCTTTCCACTTCCTCTTGTCTGGCAAGCGCATGGTCTTTCCACTTCGTCTTGTTTGGCACGCCCATGATCTTTCCACTACCTCTTGTCTGGCAGGCTCATGACCTTTCCACTACCTCTAGTCTGGCACACGCATGAGCTTTCCACTACCTCTTGTCTGGCACATGCATGATCTTTCCACTACCTCTTGTCTGGCACACACATGATCTTTCCACTTCCTCTTGTCTGGCACACTCTTGATCTTTCCACTACCTCTTGTCTGGCAGGCTCATGATCTTTCCACTACCTCTTGTCTGGCACACGCATGATCTTTCCACTACCTCTTGTGTGGCACACGCATGATCTTTCCACTACCTCTTGTGTGGCACACACATGATATTTCCACTTCCTCTTGTCTGGCACGCTTATGATCTTTCCACTACCTCTTGTCTGGCAGGCTCGTGATCTTTCCACTACCTCCTGTCTGGCAGGTTCATGATCTTTCCACTACCTCTTGTCTGGCACACGCCTGATCTTTCCACTACCTCTTGTCTGACAGGCTCATGATCTTTCCACTACCTCTTGTCTGGCAGGCTCATGACCTTTCCACTACCTCTTGTCTGGCGCGCGCATGATCTTTCCACTACCTCTTGTCTGGCACGCATATGATCTTTCCACTACCTCTTGTCTGGCACACATATGATCGTTCCACTACCTCTTGTCTGGCACACGCATGATCTTTCCAGTACCTCTTGTAGTGCAGGCTCATGATATTTCCACTTCCTCTTGTCTGGCAGGCCATTGATCTTTCCACTACCTCTTGTCTGGCCCACGCATGATCTTTCCACTTCCTCTTGTCTGGCACACGTATGATCTTTCCACTACCTCTTGTCTGGCACACGTATGATCTTTCCACTACCTCTTGTCTGGCACATGCATAATCTTTCCAGTACCTCTTGTCTGGCACACGCATGATCTTTCCAGTACCTCTTGTCTGGCACACGCATGATCTTTCCTGTACCTCTTGTATTGCAGGCTCAAGATATTTCCACTTCCTCTTGTCTGGCACGCTCATGATATTTCCACTACCTCTTGTGTGGCACACACATGATATTTCCACTTCCTCTTGTCTGGCACGCTTATGATCTTTCCACTACCTCTTGTCTGGCAGGCTCGTGATCTTTCCACTACCTCCTGTCTGGCAGGTTCATGATCTTTCCACTACCTCTTGTCTGGCACACGCCTGATCTTTCCACTACCTCTTGTCTGACAGGCTCATGATCTTTCCACTACCTCTTGTCTGGTAGGCTCATGACCTTTCCACTACCTCTTGTCTGGCGCGCGCATGATCTTTCCACTACCTCTTGTCTGGCACGCATATGATCTTTCCACTACCTCTTGTCTGGCACACATATGATCGTTCCACTACCTCTTGTCTGGCACACGCATGATCTTTCCAGTACCTCTTGTAGTGCAGGCTCATGATATTTCCACTTCCTCTTGTCTGGCAGGCCATTGATCTTTCCACTACCTCTTGTCTGGCCCACGCATGATCTTTCCACTTCCTCTTGTCTGGCACACGCATGATCTTTCCACTACCTCTTGTCTGGCACAATTCTGATCTTTCCACTACCTCTTCTCTGGCACGCTTATGATCTTTCAACTACCTCCTGTCTGGCACACGTATGATCTTTCCACTACCTCTTGTCTGGCACACGTATGATCGTTCCACTACCTCTTGTCTGGCACACGCATGATCTTTACAGTACCTCTTGTCTGGCACACGCATTATCTTTCCAGTACCTCTTGTGTGGCAGGCTCATGATCTTTCCACTACCTCTTGTCTGGCACACGCATGATCTTTTCCACTACCTCTTGTCTGGCACACGCATGATCTTTCCAGTACCTCTTGTCTGGCACACGCATTATCTTTCCAGTACCTCTTGTCTGGCACGCTCATGATATTTCCACTACCTCTTGTCTGGCACACGCATGATATTTCCACTTCCTCTTGTCTGGCACGCGCATGATATTTCCACTACCTCTTGTCTGGCACGCTCATGATCTTTCCACTTCCTCTTGTCTGGCAGGCTCATGATCTTTCCACTTCCTCTTGTCTGGCAGGCTCATGATCTTTCCACTACCTCTTGTCTGGCACACGCATGATCTTTCCACTACCTCTTGTCTGGCACACGCATGATCTTTCCACTACCTCTTGTCTGGCACACGCATGATCTTTCCACTTCCTCTTGTCTGGCACACGCATGATCTTTCCAGTACCTCTTGTCTGGCAGGCTCATGATATTTCCACTACCTCTTGTCTGGCACACGCATGATCTTTCCACTACCTCTTGTCTGGGAGGCTCATGATATTTCCACTTCCTCTTGTCTGGCGCGCTCATGATCTTTCCACTTCCTCTTGTCTGGCACACGCATGATCTTTCCACTACCTCTTGTCTGACAGGCTCATGATATTTCCACTTCCTCTTGTCTGGCGCGCTCATGATCTTTCCACTTCCTCTTGTCTGGCACACGCATGATCTTTCCACTACCTCTTGTCTGGCACACGCATGATCTTTCCACTACCTCTTGTCTGGTACGCTCATGATCTTTCCACTTCCTCCTGTCTGGCACACGCATGATCTTTCCACTACCTACAGTCTGGCACACGCATGATCTTTCCACTACCTTTTGTCTGGCACGCTCATGATCTTTCCACTTCCTCTTGTCTGGCACACGCATGATCTTTCCACTACCTCTTGTCTGGTACGCTCATGATCTTTCCACTTCCTCCTGTCTGGCACACGCATGATCTTTCCACTACCTACAGTCTGGCACACGCATGATCTTTCCACTACCTTTTGTCTGGCACATGCATGATATTTCCACTTCCTCTTGTCTGGCACATGCATGATCTTTCCACTTCCTCTTGTCTGGCACATGCATGATCTTTCCACTACCTCTTGTCTGGCACGCTCATGATCTTTCCACTTGCACTTGTCTGGCATGCGCATGATCTTTCCACTTCTTCTTGTCTGGCAGGCTCATGATCTTTCCACTACCTCTTGTCTGGCAGGCTCATGATCTTTCCACTACCTCTTGTCTGGCAGGCTCATGACCTTTCCACTACCTCTAGTCTGGCACACGCATGATCTTTCCACTACCTCTTGTCTGGCACATGCATGATCTTTCCACTACCTCTTGTCTGGCACACACATGATCTTTCCACTTCCTCTTGTCTGGCACACTCTTGATCTTTCCACTACCTCTTGTCTGGCAGGCTCATGATCTTTCCACTACCTCTTGTCTGGCACACGCATGATCTTTCCACTACCTCTTGTGTGGCACACGCATGATCTTTCCACTACCTCTTGTGTGGCACACACATGATATTTCCACTTCCTCTTGTCTGGCACGCTTATGATCTTTCCACTACCTCTTGTCTGGCAGGCTCGTGATCTTTCCACTACCTCCTGTCTGGCAGGTTCATGATCTTTCCACTACCTCTTGTCTGGCACACGCCTGATCTTTCCACTACCTCTTGTCTGACAGGCTCATGATCTTTCCACTACCTCTTGTCTGGCAGGCTCATGACCTTTCCACTACCTCTTGTCTGGCGCGCGCATGATCTTTCCACTACCTCTTGTCTGGCACGCATATGATCTTTCCACTACCTCTTGTCTGGCACACATATGATCGTTCCACTACCTCTTGTCTGGCACACGCATGATCTTTCCAGTACCTCTTGTAGTGCAGGCTCATGATATTTCCACTTCCTCTTGTCTGGCAGGCCATTGATCTTTCCACTACCTCTTGTCTGGCCCACGCATGATCTTTCCACTTCCTCTTGTCTGGCACACGCATGATCTTTCCACTACCTCTTGTCTGGCACACTTCTGATCTTTCCACTACCTCTTCTCTGGCACGCTTATGATCTTTCAACTACCTCCTGTCTGGCACACGTATGATCTTTCCACTACCTCTTGTCTGGCACACGTATGATCGTTCCACTACCTCTTGTCTGGCACACGCATGATCTTTCCAGTACCTCTTGTCTGGCACACGCATTATCTTTCCAGTACCTCTTGTCTGGCAGGCTCATGATCTTTCCACTACCTCTTGTCTGGCACACGCATGATCTTTTCCACTACCTCTTGTCTGGCACACGCATGATCTTTCCAGTACCTCTTGTCTGGCACACACATTATCTTTCCAGTACCTCTTGTCTGGCACGCTCATGATATTTCCACTACCTCTTGTCTGGCACACGCATGATATTTCCACTTCCTCTTGTCTGGCACGCGCATGATATTTCCACTACCTCTTGTCTGGCACGCTCATGATCTTTCCACTTCCTCTTGTCTGGCACGCTCATGATCTTTCCACTTCCTCTTGTCTGGCAGGCTCATGATCTTTCCACTTCCTCTTGTCTGGCAGGCTCATGATCTTTCCACTACCTCTTGTCTGGCACACGCATGATCTTTCCACTACCTCTTGTCTGGCACACGCATGATCTTTCCACTACCTCTTGTCTGGCACACGCATGATCTTTCCACTTCCTCTTGTCTGGCACACGCATGATCTTTCCAGTACCTCTTGTCTGGCAGGCTCATGATATTTCCACTACCTCTTGTCTGGCACACGCATGATCTTTCCACTACCTCTTGTCTGGCAGGCTCATGATATTTCCACTTCCTCTTGTCTGGCGCGCTCATGATCTTTCCACTTCCTCTTGTCTGGCACACGCATGATCTTTCCACTACCTCTTGTCTGACAGGCTCATGATATTTCCACTTCCTCTTGTCTGGCGCGCTCATGATCTTTCCACTTCCTCTTGTCTGGCACACGCATGATCTTTCCACTACCTCTTGTCTGGTACGCTCATGATCTTTCCACTTCCTCCTGTCTGGCACACGCATGATCTTTCCACTACCTACAGTCTGGCACACGCATGAGCTTTCCACTACCTTTTGTCTGGCACGCTCATGATCTTTCCACTTCCTCTTGTCTGGCACACGCATGATCTTTCCACTACCTCTTGTCTGGTACGCTCATGATCTTTCCACTTCCTCCTGTCTGGCACACGCATGATCTTTCCACTGCCTACAGTCTGGCACACGGATGATCTTTCCACTACCTTTTGTCTGGCACATGCATGATATTTCCACTTCCTCTTGTCTGGCACATGCATGATCTTTCCACTTCCTCTTGTCTGGCACATGCATGATCTTTCCACTACCTCTTGTCTGGCACGCTCATGATCTTTCCACTTGCACTTGTCTGGCATGCGCATGATCTTTCCACTTCCTCTTGTCTGGCAGGCTCATGATCTTTCCACTACCTCTTGTCTGGCAGGCTCATGATCTTTCCACTACCTCTTGGCTGGCAGGCTCATGATCTTTCCACTACCTCTTGTCTGGCAGGCTCATGATCTTTCCACTACCTCTTGTCTGGCACGCTCAAGATCTTTCCACTTCCTCTTGTCTGGCAGGCTCATGATCTTTCCACTACCTCTTGTCTGGCACGCGCATGATCTTTCCGCTACCTCTTGTCTGGCACGCTCATGATCTTTCCACTTCCTCTTGTCTGGCAGGCTCATGATCTTTCCACTACCTCTTGTCTGGCACGCGCATGATCTTTCCACTTCCTCTTGTCTGGCAGGCTCATGATCTTTCCACTACCTCTTGTCTGGCACGCGCATGATCTTTCCACTACCTCTTGTTTGGCATGTGCATGATATTTCCACTACCTCTTGTCGGGCACACGCAGGATATTTCCACTACCTCTTGTCTGGCACACGCATGATATTTCCACTACCTCTTGTCTGGCACACGCATGATATTTCCACTACCTCTTGCCTGGCACACGCATGATCTTTCCAGTACCTCTTGTCTGGCACACGCATTATCTTTCCAGTACCTCTTGTCTGGCAGGCTCATGATCTTTCCACTACCTTTTGTCTGGCACACGCATGATCTTTCCACTACCTCTTGTCTGGCACACGCATGATCTTTCCAGTCCCTCTTGTCTGGCACACACATTATCTTTCCAGTACCTCTTGTCTGGCACGCTCATGATAATAATAATAATAATAATACTGGCATTTGTTGAGCGCGAACAGCTACCTCCGAGGAGGTGTCCCGGCGCTAAAGTGACAAGTAACACGCGCACGGCAAGCAGCGATCGGGACACAAAAAATTAGGCCAGGTTAAAAAGCCATGTTTTAACTGCCTTCTGGAATTGTAACTCAGACGAGATCTGACGCAAGGAATTCGGAAGAGAATTCCATAATTTGGACGCCCCAAACATGAAAGATCTGCCACCCAGTCGGGATTTCTTCACTCGTGGAGTGCAGAGTAATTTCTGGGTGTTAGATCTCAGAGCACGTGTCTGCGTGTAAACACCCAGTCTCTGTTTTAGATACGCAGGACACGTACCATGGAAAGCCCGAAAGGCAAGGGTCAAGGTCTTGAATTTAATTCTATTGGCTACCGGAAGCCAATGTAATTCTCGAATATGCGGAGAGATGTGTTGCCGAAAAGGAACACGTTTGATTAATCTCGCAGCCGCATTTTGGACCATTTGGAGTTTCCTGATAAGGTAAGCCGGTAAACCACTATAGAGGCCATTCGCGTAGTCCAGGCGGGCAGTTACTATGGCGTGGACTACGGTCCGACGGCAGCTCTCAGGCAGCAGGTGTATAAACTTACGCAAATTTCTCAAACTACTAAAGCAAGCAGAAGTAACCTGCTGAATTTGGGCAGAGAAGGATAGATCACCCTGCCATTTTACACCCAAATTTTTAGCGCATTCCACTGGCACAGGTGGCGAGCCCATTTCCACAGGCCACCACAGGTCAGCAGCCGGAGGCTGGGTTTTACCAAAGAACAGCACTTCCGTTTTGTCTGCATTCAATTTAAGTTTATTATTATTCATCCAGCCTGCAATATCTTTTAAGCAGCCTTTAAAGTTCTTAAAAGAGTCTTCGGACTGATCCTTAAAAGGGAAAACCAACTGGGTGTCATCGGCATAAGAAATGATATTTCCACTACCTCTTGTCTGGCACGGGTATGGTCTTTCCAGTACCTCTTGTCTGGCAGGCTCATGATCTTTCCACTTCCTCTTGTCTGGCACGCGCATGATCTTTCCACTACCTCTTGTCTGGCAGGCTCATGACCTTTCCACTACCTCTAGTCTGGCACACACATGATATTTCCACTACCTCTAGTCTGTCACACGCATGATCTTTCCACTACCTCTTGTCTGGCACACGCATGATCTTTCCACTTCCTCTTGTCTGGCAAGCGCATGGTCTTTCCACTTCGTCTTGTTTGGCACGCGCATGATCTTTCCACTACCTCTTGTCTGGCAGGCTCATGACCTTTCCACTACCTCTAGTCTGGCACACGCATGATCTTTCCACTACCTCTTGTCTGGCACATGCATGATCTTTCCACTACCTCTTGTCTGGCACACACATGATCTTTCCACTTCCTCTTGTCTGGCACACTCTTGATCTTTCCACTACCTCTTGTCTGGCAGGCTCATGATCTTTCCACTACCTCTTGTCTGGCACACGCATGATCTTTCCACTACCTCTTGTGTGGCACACGCATGATCTTTCCACTACCTCTTGTGTGGCACACACATGATATTTCCACTTCCTCTTGTCTGGCACGCTTATGATCTTTCCACTACCTCTTGTCTGGCAGGCTCGTGATCTTTCCACTACCTCCTGTCTGGCAGGTTCATGATCTTTCCACTACCTCTTGTCTGGCACACGCCTGATCTTTCCACTACCTCTTGTCTGACAGGCTCATGATCTTTCCACTACCTCTTGTCTGGCAGGCTCATGACCTTTCCACTACCTCTTGTCTGGCGCGCGCATGATCTTTCCACTACCTCTTGTCTGGCACGCATATGATCTTTCCACTACCTCTTGTCTGGCACACATATGATCGTTCCACTACCTCTTGTCTGGCACACGCATGATCTTTCCAGTACCTCTTGTAGTGCAGGCTCATGATATTTCCACTTCCTCTTGTCTGGCAGGCCATTGATCTTTCCACTACCTCTTGTCTGGCCCACGCATGATCTTTCCACTTCCTCTTGTCTGGCACACGCATGATCTTTCCACTACCTCTTGTCTGGCACACTTCTGATCTTTCCACTACCTCTTCTCTGGCACGCTTATGATCTTTCAACTACCTCCTGTCTGGCACACGTATGATCTTTCCACTTCCTCTTGTCTGGCACACGTATGATCGTTCCACTACCTCTTGTCTGGCACACGCATGATCTTTCCAGTACCTCTTGTCTGGCACACGCATTATCTTTCCAGTACCTCTTGTCTGGCAGGCTCATGATCTTTCCACTACCTCTTGTCTGGCACACGCATGATCTTTTCCACTACCTCTTGTCTGGCACACGCATGATCTTTCCAGTACCTCTTGTCTGGCACACACATTATCTTTCCAGTACCTCTTGTCTGGCACGCTCATGATATTTCCACTACCTCTTGTCTGGCACACGCATGATATTTCCACTTCCTCTTGTCTGGCACGCGCATGATATTTCCACTACCTCTTGTCTGGCACGCTCATGATCTTTCCACTTCCTCTTGTCTGGCACGCTCATGATCTTTCCACTTCCTCTTGTCTGGCAGGCTCATGATCTTTCCACTTCCTCTTGTCTGGCAGGCTCATGATCTTTCCACTACCTCTTGTCTGGCACACGCATGATCTTTCCACTACCTCTTGTCTGGCACACGCATGATCTTTCCACTACCTCTTGTCTGGCACACGCATGATCTTTCCACTTCCTCTTGTCTGGCACACGCATGATCTTTCCAGTACCTCTTGTCTGGCAGGCTCATGATATTTCCACTACCTCTTGTCTGGCACACGCATGATCTTTCCACTACCTCTTGTCTGGCAGGCTCATGATATTTCCACTTCCTCTTGTCTGGCGCGCTCATGATCTTTCCACTTCCTCTTGTCTGGCACACGCATGATCTTTCCACTACCTCTTGTCTGACAGGCTCATGATATTTCCACTTCCTCTTGTCTGGCGCGCTCATGATCTTTCCACTTCCTCTTGTCTGGCACACGCATGATCTTTCCACTACCTCTTGTCTGGTACGCTCATGATCTTTCCACTTCCTCCTGTCTGGCACACGCATGATCTTTCCACTACCTACAGTCTGGCACACGCATGATCTTTCCACTACCTTTTGTCTGGCACGCTCATGATCTTTCCACTTCCTCTTGTCTGGCACACGCATGATCTTTCCACTACCTCTTGTCTGGTACGCTCATGATCTTTCCACTTCCTCCTGTCTGGCACACGCATGATCTTTCCACTACCTACAGTCTGGCACACGCATGATCTTTCCACTACCTTTTGTCTGGCACATGCATGATATTTCCACTTCCTCTTGTCTGGCACATGCATGATCTTTCCACTTCCTCTTGTCTGGCACATGCATGATCTTTCCACTACCTCTTGTCTGGCACGCTCATGATCTTTCCACTTGCACTTGTCTGGCATGCGCATGATCTTTCCACTTCCTCTTGTCTGGCAGGCTCATGATCTTTCCACTACCTCTTGTCTGGCAGGCTCATGATCTTTCCACTACCTCTTGTCTGGCACGCTCAAGATCTTTCCACTTCCTCTTGTCTGGCAGGCTCATGATCTTTCCACTACCTCTTGTCTGGCACACGCATGATCTTTCCGCTACCTCTTGTCTGGCACGCTCATGATCTTTCCACTTCCTCTTGTCTGGCAGGCTCATGATCTTTCCACTACCTCTTGTCTGGCACGCGCATGATCTTTCCACTTCCTCTTGTCTGGCAGGCTCATGATCTTTCCACTACCTCTTGTCTGGCACGCGCATGATCTTTCCACTACCTCTTGTTTGGCATGTGCATGATATTTCCACTACCTCTTGTCGGGCACACGCAGGATATTTCCACTACCTCTTGTCTGGCACACGCATGATATTTCCACTACCTCTTGTCTGGCACACGCATGATATTTCCACTACCTCTTGCCTGGCACACGCATGATCTTTCCAGTACCTCTTGTCTGGCACACGCATTATCTTTCCAGTACCTCTTGTCTGGCAGGCTCATGATCTTTCCACTACCTTTTGTCTGGCACACGCATGATCTTTCCACTACCTCTTGTCTGGCACACGCATGATCTTTCCAGTCCCTCTTGTCTGGCACACGCATTATCTTTCCAGTACCTCTTGTCTGGCACGCTCATGATAATAATAATAATAATAATACTGGCATTTGTTGAGCGCGAACAGCTACCTCCGAGGAGGTATCTCGGCGCTAAAGTGACAAGTAACACGCGCACGGCAAGCAGCGATCGGGACACAAAAAATTAGGCCAGGTTAAAAAGCCATGTTTTAACTGCCTTCTGGAATTGTAACTCAGACGAGATCTGACGCAAGGAATTCGGAAGAGAATTCCATAATTTGGACGCCCCAAACATGAAAGATCTGCCACCCAGTCGGGATTTCTTCACTCGTGGAGTGCAGAGTAATTTCTGGGTGTTAGATCTCAGAGCACGTGTCTGCGTGTAAACACCCAGTCTCTGTTTTAGATACGCAAGACACGTACCATGGAAAGCCCGAAAGGCAAGGGTCAAGGTCTTGAATTTAATTCTATTGGCTACCGGAAGCCAATGTAATTCTCGAATATGCGGAGAGATGTGTTGCCGAAAAGGAACACGTTTGATTAATCTCGCAGCCGCATTTTGGACCATTTGGAGTTTCCTGACAAGGTAAGCCGGTAAACCACTATAGAGGCCATTCGCGTAGTCCAGGCGGGCAGTTACTATGGCGTGGACTTCGGTCCGACGGCAGCTCTCAGGCAGCAGGTGTATAAACTTACGCAAATTTCTCAAACTACTAAAGCAAGCAGAAGTAACCTGCTGAATTTGGGCAGAGAAGGATAGATCAGCCTGCCATTTTACACCCAAATTTTTAGCGCATTCCACTGGCACAGGTGGCGAGCCCATTTCCACAGGCCACCACAGGTCAGCAGCCGGAGGCTGGGTTTTACCAAAGAACAGCACTTCCGTTTTGTCTGCATTCAATTTAAGTTTATTATTATTCATCCAGCCTGCAATATCTTTTAAGCAGCCTTTAAAGTTCTTAAAAGAGTCTTCGGACTGATCCTTAAAAGGGAAAACCAACTGGGTGTCATCGGCATAAGAAATGATATTTCCACTACCTCTTGTCTGGCACGGGTATGGTCTTTCCAGTACCTCTTGTCTGGCAGGCTCATGATCTTTCCACTTCCTCTTGTCTGGCACGCGCATGATCTTTCCACTACCTCTTGTCTGGCAGGCTCATGACCTTTCCACTACCTCTAGTCTGGCACACGCATGATAATTCCACTACCTCTAGTCTGTCACACGCATGATCTTTCCACTACCTCTTGTCTGGCACACGCATGATCTTTCCACTTCCTCTTGTCTGGCAAGCGCATGGTCTTTCCACTTCGTCTTGTTTGGCACGCGCATGATCTTTCCACTACCTCTTGTCTGGCAGGCTCATGACCTTTCCACTACCTCTAGTCTGGCACACGCATGATCTTTCCACTACCTCTTGTCTGGCAGGCTCATGATCTTTCCACTTCGTCTTGTCTGGCACGCGCAAGATCTTTCCACTACCTCTTGTCTGGCAGGCTCATGACCTTTCCACTACCTCTAGTCTGGCACACGCATAATCTTTCCACTACCTCTTGTCTGGCACATGCATGATCTTTCCACTACCTCTTGTGTGGCACACACATGATATTTCCACTTCCTCTTGTCTGGCACACGCATGATATTTCCACTACCTCTTGTCTGGCAGGCTCATGATCTTTCCACTACCTCTTGTCTGGCACGCTCATGATATTTCCACTTCCTCTTGTCTGGCAGGCTCATGATCTTTCCACTACCTCTTGTCTGGCACACGCCTGATCTTTCCACTACCTCTTGTCTGACAGGCTCATGATCTTTCCACTACCTCTTGTCTGGCAGGCTCATGACCTTTCTACTACCTCTTGTCTGGCGCGCGCATGATCTTTCCACTACCTCTTGTCTGGCACGCATATGATCTTTCCACTACCTCTTGTCTGGCACACGCATTATCTTTCCAGTACCTCTTGTCTGGCACGCTCATGATCTTTCCACTACCTCTTGTCTGGCAGGCTCATGATCTTTCCACTACCTCTTGTCTGGCACACATATGATCGTTCCACTACCTCTTGTCTGGCACACGCATGATCTTTCCAGTACCTCTTGTCTGGCACACGCATTATCTTTCCAGTACCTCTTGTCTGGCAGGCTCATGATCTTTCCACTACCTCTTGTCTGGCACACGCATGATCTTTCCACTACCTCTTGTCTGGCACACGCATGATCTTTCCAGTACCTCTTGTCTGGCACACGCATTATCTTTCCAGTACCTCTTGTCTGGCACGCTCATGATATTTCCACTACCTCTTGTCTGGCACACGCATGATATTTCCACTTCCTCTTGTCTGGCACGCGCATGATATTTCCACTACCTCTTGTCTGGCACGCTCATGATCTTTCCACTTCCTCTTGTCTGGCAGGCTCATGATCTTTCCACTTCCTCTTGTCTGGCAGGCTCATGATCTTTCCACTACCTCTTGTCTGGCACACGCATGATCTTTCCACTACCTCTTGTCTGGCACACACATGATCTTTCCAGTACCTCTTGTAGGGCAGGCTCATGATATTTCCACTTCCTCTTGTCTGGCATGCGCATGATCTTTCCACTTCCTCTTGTCTGGCACGCGCATGATATTTCCACTACCTCTTGTCTGGCACGCTCATGATATTTCCACTTCCTCTTGTCTGGCACGCTCATGATATTTCCACTACCTCTTGTCTGGCAGGCTCATGACCTTTCCACTTCCTCTTGTCTGGCACGCTCATGATCTTTCCACTACCTCTTGTCTGGCACGCGCATGATCTTTCCACTTCCTCTTGTCTGGCACGCTCATGATATTTCCACTACCTCTTGTCTGGCAGGCTCATGACCTTTCCACTTCCTCTTGTCTGGCACGCGCATGATCTTTCCACTACCTCTTGTCTGGCAGGCTCATGATCTTTCCACTACCTCTTGTCTGGCACACGCATGATATTTCCACTTCCTCTTGTCTGGCACGCTCATGATATTTCCACTTCCTCTTGTCTGGCAGGCTCATGTCCTTTCCACTACCTCTTGTTTGGCACACGCATAAGCTTTCCAGTACCTCTTGTCTGGCACACACATGATATTTCCACTACCTCTTGTCTTTCACGCGCATGATATTTCCACTTCCTCTTGTCTGGCACGCTCATGATCTTTCCAGGACCTCTTGTCTGGCACACGCATGATCTTTCCACTACCTCTTGTCTGGCACATGCATGATCTTTCCACTACCTCTTGTCTTACACGCTCATGATCTTTCCACTACCTCTTGTCTGGCACGCGCATGATCTTTCCACTTCCTCTTGTCTGGCATGCTCATGATCTTTCCAGGACCTCTTGTCTGGCACACGCATGATCTTTCCACTACCTCTTGTCTGGCACGCGCATGCTCTTTCCACTACCTCTTGTCTTACACGCTCATGATCTTTCCACTACCTCTTGTCTGGCACACGCATGATCTTTCCACTACCTCATGTCTGGCACACGCATGATCTTTCCACTTCCTCTTGTCTGGCATGCTCATGATCTTTCCAGGACCTCTTGTCTGGCACACGCATGATCTTTCCACTACCTCTTGTCTGGCACACGCATGATATTTCCACTACCTCTTGTCTGGCACACGCATGATCTTTCCACTACCTCTTGTCTGGCACGCGCATGCTCTTGAAGGTCTTCTACATTTTTCCATCTGACAAATCTACAGCGTTCTTACACACCCTTACAACTTACAGGACCTCAGAAAACCTTGGCAGTCCCTTCGTTTGACTTTGAGTCAAGTTTACTCATAGCCACAATCCTATGCTGAACAGAAAAAACCTTATTTTCACATGTTCCTCCACTCTGTTCGACACATACTTACAAGACGGAATCTTTGCACAAGAGAATCTTCAACCTCCGCCTCTTTCAACCTCCAGGAGTTCACTCCTCTATGGATCTGCACCCGCTGCCACATTAGAAGTGATTGACTGGGAAGTACGGTCCAGGAAGTTAATGTAGGCTTATCCTGCCTTCTAAAATATCACTCGTGCTGCATACTCCATTCATTTTATTTTTTCCAAAATTGTATGTTTCTCACCATTTTAGTCCACAGAATTTGCAATAAGTTTGGTTTAATATTCTGATTAGCCTGGAAAAGCATGCTACTGGTCGTTACCATTTGGACAAGTGACGCTGTGACATCTCCTTAGCTCTCATCACTTCGCTGTCAATTTAATGACTCAACTAGTAAATTCCTGATTGTCCCACATTGAACTTTTTTCATTTAATTGTAAGGCCACTTTGTTTCAGAACCCTGAACACCTCTTCAAGTGCAGAATCACATTCCTCCTCGAATATGCAAGAATATCTTCTTGGAGAAGGTTACACTGTGAACGCCCCTAAATAATTGATACACTGCCCTTTGTAGAGGAGTCAAAGCTGAGGCTGGTGGTATGCAGAAGACAGTGGCATCCTTCTCGTTGTTTTTGAATGGATGCTGGTCCACCCAGAAGTTGTCTATTGCCAAAACTAACAATTCCTGAAGCCCTTTAACAAACCCAGCCTGTCACACAATTGATCTCTCCATTTCCTTTAGAGTCTCTGTTCCACTGTCCCATCACCTGTGAGACTTGTAACTGGTCAGGGTGGTTTGGGTCTGTTTTAGTCCAATGCCCTTGGTTGTGGCCAAGTCCAGTACATTTGGAAGCAAATATAACTGTGCTCTGCAATTCAGATATAACCTATATGCACCGATTATTGAGTATAAAAGGGAAGAGCCCTCCGGACAGGCTTCCGCTAGCAGTGATGAAAAAGGAGAGCTCCCTTTATCCTTAACTGTCTCAGGTTTATACACTACGGAGGGGGTGGCCCGAGGGCGTTCAGTGTTAAAGCTTGTTCTTTGCTGCTGAGCCAGGCCAATATTTAATAGTTTCTTGAGTATGACACCCTTCCATCTCAGTGGGACCAACTTGTCCAACGAGGGTGAAATACCACTCTTTTATCAGAACTTCACACTCTCCCCATGATTGGAGTTTTTCGTTGTTGCAGAGCAGATTGTGACAAATGTCAGACGTTCTCATAGTGCCTGACTGAGGCGGGTGGTGACTGGGTGGAAAAGCATATTCGAGAGGTAGATGTGACCAGAGGTTTGCTTCCACTTCTGCTCTGGAAAGCTGATACCCTGTTGTAGAACTAGATCTAGCATTGCCCAGCTGTGTGCACTGGACCAATGTAACGAAAGAGATGTTTTTACATGATCAACCACCCCCCCCCCACATTGTTTCGACTGCTGCTGTTGGTGTTTTGACTCTACACTGCACTGGGCCCCATTAATCCGGTCCCAGAGCATGTGCTCGGACCCTTCAAAATCTATATAGTATTGGTAGATACCTGATTGGCATATGTGACTTGCCTATAAGTCCCTAGTATATGGTACAAGAGGTATCCTGGTCTTACAAGTTGCATGTCACTAGTGGTCTGCAGCACTTTGTGTGCCATCAGAGCAGTTGCAAAGTGTAAAGGATGGCTCTAGGGCTGTCACTGCAGCCTACCTCCAAATCGACATGGCAAGCACAACCCTTTCCCCATCTCCAAATCTTCATTTTTAATATTTATAAGTCACCCTAGGGTAGGCCTTAGAAGCCCATAAGGCAGGATGTTAAATATTAATAAGGACTTGTTTCTTTTATGCGTCACTTGTCCTGACAGGGAAAACTCTCGATTTTTATTTTCACTGCAGCAAGTCTGGTAGTCCCATTGACTAAACATGTGGTTACACTAGCCCAACCTCAAATTGCTAACTTCCATTGTAGGCCCACCGAATATAGGACTTCGAGGTATCAAATTAATAGTTACGTTAAACCTGACTTATTGCTAAAGTCGGATTTAAGGTAACAATTAAGGGTGGGCGGAGCTCGTGGAATTGGACTCCGCAGAATTACAAAAAAACTCAGAGATTACGCAGAGTTCCGACAACGGGTGGAAATAGGCACGTCGCACTGTGATTTAGCGCCGGGAGCGTGTTCCGTACTTAAAAATCAGTGCGAATAGTACCACTCGGTGCTCCAGGGGGTGCAGCTACTCAAGTTGACCCTGCTGCCACTATGGTAGATTTTCTGCTTGAGTGGCAGCCTTCTGACCGCGAATGGTAGTGACCGCCCGCGACCGCCTACATTGGGAAAATCTTGCCGGACGTCCTCCTACCGACCGAAAAGTGTGCTATGGTACTCCATATTTCGATCGCCCTCGCCAACTTAGCGGTTTGGCATGAGTGCGATTGGCGTAATTTGGCCAGAACTTCACGATACAAGAGTAACACAGAGTCACCAAAATTCTGCCGGCGGAACAGAATATTTCACCCACCCCTACTTTTAATATAAATGTGACTTTAGAAAGCCACCACTTTCTTGCCCCAAACAGGCCTAGAGAAATCTCGAAAATGTTACCAGACATGCAGGTCTAGTGATTGAATAATCTACTCAAACTAACTGTAAGGCCCTTGACCCATAAACAAATTGTGTGATCTTAGGCAAATACTTTATCACTCAGTCTCTTCTTAATTCGTTATCAAATAGGAGAGCACCTGCAAATATGTGAGTTCAGCATGTCTGCTGTATAAAATACTCTTATTTGGTTTAATAGACTTAACTTTTGCTCCATGTATAAGAAGAATGTAGCACATATATAATGTACACTTGACCCCCAACTTGCCTCTTACTTCATCAATGGCATTGTCATCAGGGCGGGGGCAGTAAGGTTTCTCAATTCACGTTTAAAAACTCTCAATTTTAATAAATGTTACTGAGCACGACAAAGAGTTTTTTTCTACACCAGCGACCCAGCAATCCCTGGAAAGCTCACAAAGCTTCTGCAACAGTGTTGATCTACTCTGACTTTAACGTCCATGAGAAAGAGCCCCCTCTCATGTTAGCTATGGAAGACCCCCACGGATTACCGTTCCTCATCAGCTATGTCTGCTTTCCCTCCCATCTCCTTCTCCTCCTTCAAGTTTATGAGCCTCAATTCAGGCTCACCTGACGATCCCTGTCCTCCTAGAACTCTTCAACGCGCCGAGATCTGATTGCGACCTTCCTGACAAAGGTCTTCAGTAAGATATTGTCAACGGAAGTGTTCCTCAACCTCGGAAGGAGGCAGTAGTCATCTCCCTCCAAAAAATGCCTAATGGGGATTCTGAGGGCCTTAAAATTCTGCACCCAATTTTTCTGCTGCCCACACCAGCAATTATTCTAGTAAACTATTTAAACCAGGCACTGGCCATGATCCCATGGTCTGTTGGACCCACACAGAGTGGATGTAGGAGTGACCATAGTACCAAGTCTGCACTGGTGGCCGCTGAAGATTACATATGTTGCCAGGATCCGGGAGGTGCTGCTGCTGTATTTATGTTGGATCTGTCAGTGGCATTGGCACAATATCCCCATGCATCAGGCAGGGGAGAGGGATCCGGCTCCCAGGTTCATTTTGATCAATAGGACTCATACAGGAAGCTGCAGCAGGTTCAGAGCAGCCCCCCTGCAGGGTCCCATAGGGGTCCTCCCTCCGGTTTACCCTTTTTATGTCTCGCCAAGGCAGCGCATGCGCTGTCTCTCTGAAACACGCTGTATCTACTCTGTGGGCTTCGGGCACGCCCATCGTTTTTTATTCGTTTTTTTTGTGCCATTTTAAAAACCTGGCTCTTCAGTGGTACATTGGCTGTATTTGTTCCTCCTTTTGTTGTTTGGTTCCCTCCCATGGCTACTGGCCCTATTACATGTGCTCGTTCCCCCCCCCCTCCCTGTCTATTTAGGTTAGTTTTGGTGCACTATTTTTTTTTTTTTTGCTTCTCAGCTCGTGTTTTTTAGAATGTGGTGATGGAATGTGGTTGTGGGGTTTTTTTTCGTGCGAAACATGCTCAGCTGACTGCAACAGCATTTGCATTTGGAACCAGAAGGTAGCATGTGTAAACAAGCTTTGTTTGATATGCTTTTGAATACCATACAGCTTTTGTTTTATAAGTGCAGCGCCCACTTGGAGTATGTGCTGAGCTCGACGCCTCAGTAGGGAGCCAGAGGGGGGCTGCCAGAAAATTAAGCAAAAATAAAAGTTTTGCATCTGCCATTCCATGATAGGAGATGCTTTCTTACAGAGGCTCTTGAACGCATCTATCACACGTTCACCAAATAAACATGTCAGGGTTGGGACATGAAACAGCTAGTGCTCGCGTTCTCATGCTGTGCATAAAACAGATCTTATCCTGGCACTGTTTCAGCTTAGTCACATGTACATAAGATGTGACACTTTTATACAGTTCGTTGGAGGGTGGGGGCTCTCTGGCAACAAAAAACCCTAACGCAAATGGTGCAGTCCTACTTCTAGCTCCATGCCGCGAGCCATAGCTCTTCGTGAGAATTGTTTGCAACCTGTGGGGCTCTCTTTTACAACAGCTTTTATTTGCCCCTCCTGCCATTCCTTCTTTAATCTTAAATAAGGCTCCCGGTTTTCCGTTTAAACGGATTTTTACACATAAATACAGACGGAAAACTTTTATTCCTTTGTCTGTATTAATAAATAGAAACGGAAATATACTTACCAACCGGCTTTATGGTGTCTATGTGCTCCTCTGGAAAATCTGTGTCTGAGGCACACAGGGGCTAAGGAAAGAAATCTGAAACTGCTGCCGGGATGTCCTGCAGATTATTCTCCCCTCTACACCACCTCCCGAGTCTGGGTTAAGCACTCTGCTGCCAAGTGAGACTGATCTGTTAATGAGCGAGCCTCAGTCTTTACCTCCCAGACAGCAGCAGGCCGAGAGCGCTTATCGTCCTTTATCAACACATCACACACATATTGGCCATGCCACGGGGTTAATGTGGCAGCTATTGACCCCCAGACATACTGCTAACACCATGGCGTTCCTCATCTGTTGTCTCACCATCAGCTCGTAGGAGCTGCCTGTCCGGAGGCACAGTTCAAAGTGCAAAGAAATGGACAGGCAGCGGGACAGCTCAGCTGGCTTTTGAGGCAGCGGTGTAGCTCTCAGCATGTAAAAGCTGTATACATGTCTAAACATTGGTGTTCCACATTTCTGTAGCTTGATCTCTAATTGTACTGAGAAAACTGGAGCCCATTACAAGTGCATGAATCTTGGTGACCTAAAGTGTCAACCTGTGGGATCTGTCTTTACATTTCTTTTATTAATTATATGACAATGGGTGTATGCATTAAACAGAAAGGTGGTGGGTGCAGGAAATGGGAGTAGTAGATTTGGAGGGACTTGAACGTTGTGGTCAATTAGCATTAGTGAGGAGTACAGATAGTGAACCACCCGATCTGCCTTGTCATCACTGTTGTGGGAGAAACAGGAAGAAATCAGGAATCTAAGAGCCCTGTTTGCTTTCCTTGATTTTCACTCAGCTTTATTTTATTAGCAGCACAGAAGGAATTGAGTGACTTCTGTGGGGCTAATAGTGGGTGTAACCCTGTGATGGCAAAAGGATTGCGATGTCACTTCCACTACCACAGCACTGGGGTGAATTAACATCCAGGAACATGAACATAAATAACCAGGCTCAAGTCTCGGGTTTGGCTCACCATCCCATGATTTTCCCAGTGTCTGTAAAAATGAAAATGACCTTGTGTAATCAAACTATTGCTCATGTAAAGCACTTCAATACCTTTAGTGCAAACTCGCACTATAAAAAAAATGGCAAAAAGTGTGCATTGTCTATTTAATAAATGTGAAAAAATACTAGCTGCAGAGTCTTCTTTTGCTTGCCACAAAAATAAATGCGGATAAATACAGATAAAATGATAAAAAAATAAATATGGATAAATACAGACGGAAATGTGAAAAAATAAATACCATAAAACTGGGAGCCCTAATCTTAAACAATTAGCTCTTTCTCTCACACCCAGTGTGTTGTAATTGTAGATCTCTTCAATCCCTGGGGCACAGCACCCGAGATAATGTGCTGCATGGCTAAACCCTTAAAAAGTCCAAAAGGCAAGACGTATTGGCTATGCCAATGCTTGTTAACATGTATGTCGCCCCCCCAGCTAGACTGGTGAGGTAATTTGGCTTTCAGGTGTTGTCCTATGCGGGCGACACACACAACTGATGATTTACCTGGGGTAGCTGACAAGTTTAAACTCTGTATGATCAGTGTCGGTTCATGGATGAAGGAAAATTGTCTCAATAAATGCAGATAAGACTGAGATCCTGGTCTTTGGGGCTCAGCAATAAGTGTGGGCTGATCTCTGGTGCCTGAGATGTGTGATCTTTTACCTACTCCAGTGGCCTAGGCTGAAAACTTAGGAGTAATTTTTGACAACTCTCTCACCTTTGACACCCAGGTCAATATAATCGTAAAATTATGTAAAGGTCTTTTCACATATTCCGGTGGAACTCTGAGTAGCAGTGGTCTTTGCTTTAATAAAGTTGCGCCTTGATTATTGCAACGCCTTTTATTTAAACATCAATAAGTCCTCGCTCAACAGCGTGCAGGCCATTCAGATTGCAACCGTTTGCCTGGTTCTGAACGTACCTAAACAACTCTCATTGAGGGCAGGCATGCGCTTCCTACACTCGCTTCCTGTTAGAAAGCGTGTAACATATTTGCAGAGTATTGTTTACTCTTCGTCACCAAGGGCCGGCGCCTTTGAGAACATCTTTTCACTGGTATACCCCAAAAAGACAACTCCGATCATCCTCTCTCAGGAAGGTGAACATTCCATGATTTTGGAAAAGCAAAATGGCTCGGCTGCTCCTTTTCAGTAGCTGCAGCTAAACTGTGAAACACTCTGCCTACCCACACTAAGAGTCTGGCCTCCTCTGCAGCTTTCTGGGAGTAATTGAAAACCTGGCTTTTCACCCTTCAGTGATGGCAGTTCTTTGATGGATGGCAGTTGCTCCTTTCCTTTGGCGATTTCAGCGCTTTGACGCCTTTTGGCAGAATGTGCTTTATGAATACCTTTCCATTCCACTCCATGTGGTAGTGCCCTGTAGTAAAAAAATGGGTTACTGGTTGAGGGGGTGAAACTGTCATCTAGCAGCAAGCATATTTCTTGTAAGGGTGAAGTAACAAGCAAACCCCAAATTATCCTGTGCTCAACCCTCTGTTAGTTTGGCACAGAGCAGTCAGGCTTAACTTAGGGGCAATGTGTAAAGTATTTATGCAGCACTTCAAACAGTAATGAAGTGAAAACACAACACAAGAAAAATGCCACACCAATTTAGAACAATAGAGTTAAAATTAATAAATAATTTGACACTAAAACGACAAACATCCAATCAGTTGAACCAGAGATATGCAGTTTTAAAGATTTAAGTAAAAATAGCACCCAAACTCTCAAAGTGCCGATCGCGGCTATCTGGCCATGTGTGACCGGCAGAAAGTCACAAGTTCAGGCTGACCATGTTGGAGTGCTGGTCGGATAGAGGAACCAGATAAGTCCCACTGAAAAGTTACCTTCTCAGTCCAGCACAGAGTTCCATTCGCAGTGGAGGGGGCTGCAAGGAGCAGAGAAGCGTTGCGGACGGTTGTCGATGTAGTTCAAACAGCGGGCCTGGCATCACGGATGGCCATCACTGTACCCTGAAGATCCTGTTGTTGTTGCTAGTGTTTGGGCCAGGGCTTCGCAGTGGTGCTCCCCACAAGCGATTAATGATGTAGTGTGAAGAGTTAGATTGAATGAAACTTCGCTTTGGTAGGCAGTGCAAGCGACAAGGTTTTGGCGCCAGCGGGCCTGTCTGCAGTCTAACAGCCCAAAAACTTCAATTCAGCTCCACTGAGGCCACAGCTAGAGTCAATGACCTGAGGGACACCACTTTAGGTTAAGGAGCTTACTCCAGCTCGATCTTGGTGCTGGTAGTTGGGAGCCTATGTCATGTCCCTGTGGCTCTGAACAAGAGGCCAGCAGACTAGCCCTTGGAGTCACTATGGTAGTCCTGGGCTCAGGTGCAGGTCCTATCCCACTGACTCCGGCAGTGGGATAGGACCAGGGCAGCAGTCCATCACAGCAGCAGTCCTTTCATCAGCACAACAGTCCTTACTGGCAGAGTATCCAAAGGTCCAGAAATGTACTTAAGAGTTGGTGTCTGGGGTATAATATTTATACCAGGTACCTCCTTTAAAGTGGGAGAAGCTTCTAGAGGTTGCAGTGCATAGGTTTCCTGTCTCCCTTTCCCTGGCTCCAGACTAATTTCAAGGGGTATGCAGTCCTTTGTGTGGAAGCAGGATGCAGCCTATTCAAGTATAAGTGGGCTGGGCCCAGGTCCTCCCTCCCATCCTACCAGTGATGGCCCATCCAGGCACACCTAAGCTCTCTGTGTGTGGATGTTTAGGAGCAATACACAAAGCCCTACTGTCAGCTACACCCAGTCATGTGACCAAGAGACAGGCTGCAGACTCTAAATTGCTAAGGCAGGAAAATGCCAAATTTATAAAAGTGGCATTTTCAAAATTGTAATTTAAAATCCAACCTTACCATATGAGTAATTCTCGTTACAATTCCAAAGACACCAAACATGAACTGGTGACTTGTTCCCATTTGGAATTTAGCGTATTAAATGTATTAAGGTAACTCCACTGTTATCCTATGGGAGCGGTAGGCCTTGCAATAGTGAAAAATGAATGAAAGTGCTTTTCACTACCAGGAAATGTAAAACTTAAAATTACATATCCTACTTTTTAAATACATTGAACCCTGGCCTGTGGGCTGTCCAGTGGCCTACCCTAGGGGTGGCTGATATGTATTAAAGGTTTGGTCCTCGCAAAAGGATTATTTGCCATCTCAAAATAGCAGTTTAAAACTGCACACACAGGCTGAATGGCAGGCTTGAGACATGTTCAAAAGGGCTACTTAGGTGGGTTGCACAATCAGTGCTGCAGGCCCCCTAGTAGCATTTAATTTACAGGCCCTGGGTACATGTAGTACCACATTACTAGGGACTTACAAGTAAATTAAATATGTCAATTGGGGATAAATGTTACTATGTTTTATGGAGTGAGCACATGCACTTTAGCACTGGTTAGTAATCCTAAGGCCAGCAACATCGAGATCAGCAAAAACGAATGAGGAAAGCAAAACGTCTGGGGGAAGACCACCCTGAGGCTGACTGGTCTAACAGCTGTCATTTACCGACAGCACATTTTTCATTGAAATGGCCAAAAACCTTCCCACTGACAATACTATATTGCGTTCAAACAATGTGTAGAAATCTGGTTTCAGCAAATATAATTATCATTTGCACATCACCACCTAAAGTGTTCTGGTTTGTTTTGATCCTTTTAAAATCTTTCTTTCAACCACACTTCAGAATTACAAAAAAGTGCTTTCCTAACTGATATATTTTGAAATATTTGTACAGTTTATTTCCAAACTCTTTAAATGTTTAGTATTATAAAAAACACTCCATTTACCCCAGCACAATTGTGAGACAGTTGACTTAACAAAAACCTCTAACTTTGCAGTCAGGGAAAGAAGAAATCTCCAGGATAAAATAAACAGAAATTTGTAAGAAGACAGAAGCTGACATTTGAGCGCACAGCAAAGATAACAACATGTTTTAAAGGCATCTGTATTGCTCATTCACTTTTGGAATGATACCTGTTCTTTGCCCGCTCGGGTTCTCTCACCAGAAAGGTCTAGTAGGCCCTAAAAATAGTGCCTCCTGATAAAATCAGACTTCCTTACTTAGTGGTGGGTGAGCACATTTTTTGACACATGCCAAAATTCTAGTAGCCTTTTTCTGATTCACTGCAGCAGTTGTCAGCTGAGACAGCCTGCTGCCTTCCTGCCAGAAGGTCTGAGTGGCTCTCAAGAAAGGAGAACAAAGGGCCTGCTGATGGGAGGAGGTGTGACCTCCTTCTGACAAGATGGTCAGTGGGCTGTGGGCTCAGATGGTCTAGCTTCAGAGGCTGCTGCCTCTGGAAGGTAAATACAATGTACACCTTAGCCTGCTCGCTTCTTTGTGTAGGTAAACAGGCTGGTATCTCTTCCAGATGAGGAAAACCTGTTGCAGAACTGGTTTACCCGGAGGGGTGGCTCATTATACTGGACACACCTCAGGGGATTGCTCTCTGACCCAGGGAAGAAGGGTCTGGAAATCTTAGATTTGGACAGAGATGCACTGTGGAATTGTTTAGTGCCAACCCCAAAGGAAATGATGTAAGAGTGCATAGGGTTGTCCCGTGGGAATTGTACCCTCATTGGGTAGGAAGTAATAACTACCCATAAACTCTAAATTGGCATTCTTGGCACCCCTGGCTTGCAGCCTCAGACACTGCTGGACCCGGAAAGGACAGAAGGACAGCACCTGCTGAACCTGTGGGTCTCAGAACGAAAGGCTCCACCAAGAAAGCCTGCCCCTGCTGCACCTACTGAACCAAGAGAGGACTTCAGGAAGAGAAGGGCGGCTCCTACTGTCGACTTCAGTGAGCGATCCCAATGGCTGGACCTGCTCCCACGTGTGCCAAGGACCAGTGAGTGGATTCCACTGGTTAGTTGGCCAGCCTCCTGTTAAGCTTCAGGGACACAAAAGCTAAAGAAGCCTTCTCCTGCAGAGTGCCCAGCTGACCAGTTGTCACTGGACTTGCCTTGGACTCCGCTGGTCAGTGAGATAGCGTCTTAGCCCCTAACGGGTGCCTAACAGGTCCTGGGCCCTTGGCTGGTGCTAGCGTGCATTCTTTCTCCCCAATAACTGCAAATTGAGAGCCTAAAGCAAAAGATACCTCCGTCATTGCCGGTTCCAAGACCACTGACTCATTGTCAGTGAAATTGCTCTCCCACCCTCGCAGCTCCACCATTAAGTGAGGTGCCCCTGCCCCTGCACTCTTGAGTGTTGGTGATCGAGGCCCTCCTCCACCCCCAGGTTTCCCTGCGCCTCATCCATGGTGGTCCAGTGGACCTCTGTCTCCTTCCTCTCACTCTGCTCCTTCACTTGTTTTCACTCGTTTTTCTACCCTTCCTATCTTTCACCTTTCTGCACTTTTCTGCATCTCTGCTCTTTTGTGGCTTATTTCTGCTCATTTTCCCTTTCTCTTGCTCTGCTCTTTCACTCCTTTTCACTCGTTTTTCTACCCTCTTTTATCTTTCACCTTTCTGCACTTTTCTGCATCTCTGCTCTTTTGTGCCTTATTTCTGCTTATTTTCCCTTTTTTCTTTATCCCTTATTTCTTCCCTTTACCTTTCCCTGCCACTGCTGCCCCCGCGGCCGCTCCCCCCCCCCCCAGCGCGACCGGCCCAATCCAGCTCCCCTCCCCGCTCGCGCCTCCCAGCTGTCCAGCCCTCCCCGACCCCTACTTAATGGCGGCCACTGCGCGGCCACGGACAGCAGGCGCGCCGCTGGTGCACCGAAGGCGCGTCAAAAGCAAGCCCGTCTGCGACCCGTCCGCGACCCGTCCGCGACCAGCGCCAGGAACCCTGGACCTCCGCCCGCCAACGCTACGACCCAGCAGCACTCCACGCACTCAACCTAGGCCGCAACAACAACTGCAAGCTAGCATCACCAGCCGACACCCACGGACCCTTCAGCTGTCACCGCTGCCGGCACACCTGCAGCACCGCCAAGAACACGGATCCAGCACAACCCACCCACAAGAACACAACTGAACCGAAGACCCTGCAATGCATCCTCCTCAACGTCCGATCCCTCCACAAACACGCCACAGAAATCTGGGACCTCCTCGAAAGCACCACCCCGGACGTAGCGTTCTTCACCGAAACCTGGACCAACACCACCTCGGGACCGGACATCGCCATCCCCCAAGGATACAAGATCTCCAGGAAGGACCGCCCCACCCGCCCAGGAGGAGGAATCGCCATCGTCCACAAATCCAGCCTCCGCCTGAGCACACTCCCCGATGAGCCCATAGAACTGGGAACACCTTCACTTCAAGATACTGGCCAGTCCCACCGCCACCCTCCGAGGAACCCTCATCTACCGACCCCCTGGACCCCGCGGACCCTTCGCCAGCTCCATCACGGACATTATCTCCCCGCAGGCCATCGCATCCACCAACTACACCCTGCTGGGAGACCTCAACTTCCACCTCGACAACCAACTGGACCCCAACACCACATCCCTCCTGGACAACCTCCACAACATTGGACTCCGCCAGATCGTGACCGAGCCCACACACTCAGCAGGACACACCCTCGTCCCCCTCTTCACAACAGGAAACTCTATCACCTTCAGCCACACCACCGAACTCCCATGGACCGACCATCGTTGCGTCCACTTCACCTTCAGAACACCCACCATCCACAGACACCAGCACCTGCTTCCACGAACAAACTGGACCAAAATCACCGACGACCAGCTCAACTCCTCACTCAACAACTCCACCCCAACCATCGCGGAAAACGACGACCCCCAACACCGCAGCCCGAACCCTGCATAGATGGATCTCGGACAGCACCAACACCATAGCCCCCCTCAAGAAAAACAACAATACCCGCGCCAAGAAAGCCAGATGGTTTACCACCGAACTTCGAGAGTCCAGACGCACATGCCGCCGCCTCGAAAAGGCCTGGAGGAACACCAGATCCACAGAAGCCCACAACAACTTCAGAGCCGCCACCAACGCCCACCATCAACTCATCAGAGAAACGAGGAAAAAGCGATTGAAGACAGAATCTCCACCCACGCGCACAACAGCAAGGAACTCTTCAGCATCATCAAGGAGTTCGCCTAACCCACCAGCGAGTCTACAGACATCCCTCCCTCACAAGACCTCTGCGACAAACTCAGCACCTTTTTCCACCACAAAATCAAGAGCATCTACGACAACTTCGACGAAGACAACCAACACACTGAACCCTCACCAACCACCCCGACACCCGGAAACCAGCGATTGATGACTGGACAGCCCTCACCACCGAAGACACACTGAAGACAATGAAGTCAATCCACTCAGGGGCCCCCACAGACCCCTGCCCCCACCACATCTTCAACAGAGCCGCCAACACCATCGCACCCATGCTCCGCCACACCATCAACCGCTCCCTGGCGACCGCCTCGTTCCCTGACGACTGGAAACACGCCGAGGTCAACCCCTCCTAAAGAAACCCTCAGCGGACCCCACCGACCTCAAAAACTACAGACCCATCTCCCTGCTCCCGTTCCCAGTGAAAGTCATCGAGAAAGCCATCAACAGCCAACTCGCCACATTCATTGAAGAACACAACATCCTCGACTCCTCCCAATCCGGCTTCAGAAAAAACCACAGTACAGAAACCGCCCTCCTCGCTGCAACAGACGACATCCGCACCCTACTGGACAAAGGAGAAACAGTAGCCCTCATCCTCCTCGACCTATCAGCGGCGTTCGACACAGTCTCCCACTGCACCCTAATACGCAGACTCTACGACGCAGGAATCCAGGACAAGGCCCTCGACTGGATCTGCTCCTTCCTCTCCGTCAGGACGCAGCGGGTCAGACTCCCCCCTTTCCTCTCGGACCCCACACCTACCACCTGCGGAGTCCCCCAGGGCTCCTCCCTCAGCCCGACGCTCTTCAACGTCTACATGGCTCCACTTGCCCCCATCGTCAGAACCTACGGACTCAACATCGTGTCATACCCAGACAACACCCAGCTCATCCTCTCCCTATCCAACGAGCCCAACACCGCCAGACGCAACTTTCAAGAAGGCATGGAAGCCGTCGCCAAATGGATGAAAAACAGCTGCCTACAACTAAACACCAACAAAACAGAAGTACTCATCATGGGTCCAAACCCCGACGCCTGGAGCGACACCTGGTGGCCCCCCGCCCTCGGAAACCCGCCAACCCCCACAGACCACGCACACAACCTGGGAATCATCCTGGACTCCGAGCTCAAAATGGACCGCCAGATCAACTCTGTCTCGTCTTCCTGCTTCCACACCCTCCGCCTCCTTCGTAAGACCTTCAAATGGATCCCCCTCGAACACCGAAAGACAGTCACTCACGCCCTGGTCACCAGCAGACTCGACTACGGCAACGCACTCTACGCCGAAATAAACAAAAACCTCATCCGCAAGCTACAGAACATCCAGAACGCCGCCGCAAGACTGGTCCTCAACCTGCCAAAACACTGCCACATCTCCCAGCACCTGCGCACACTCCACTGGCTCCCCGTCGAGGTGAGAATCACCTTTAAGATGCTCACCCACGCACACAAGGCCCTCCACAGCACCGGACCAGCATACCTGAACAGCTGACTCAAATTCCACGCACCCCAAAGGACCCTACGATCAGCCCAGCTCTCCTACGCCGTGGTCCCCCGCACCAGAAAGCCCAGATCGGGAGGCCGCTCCTTCTCCTTCCTCGCAGCCAAAGCATGGAACGCCCTTCCGCTCCACCTCAGACAGACAACATCGCTCCCCATCTTCGCAAGAAACCTCAAAATCTGGCTCTTCGACAGACCCCCTCCTTGATGGAATGGAACCTGCACCCCCCCCCACCCCAAGCGCCTTGAGACCCTTACGGGTGAGTAGTCGCGCTTTAACAAACTCCTGATTGATTGATTGAGCTGTGAAAGGCAGTGGGATATGCGTGTGGCTTGCTACCCCCCCATGTCAAAAAATCCTAGCTACAGAAATATCAACCAAAAGACATCCGGGGCTTGGGGAGAGGGGAATCTCCTTCAAGGAGAGCTATGACGCCTTGTGGTGAAAGCCAGAGAACCCTGCAAGCCACAATGTCAGTCCACCTGCTTCTACCAAGACCATCACCATTGGGACATGGAGTGTGAAGACCATGCACGAGACCGGCAAGACTGCCTAATTGACAATGGAGATGAAAAAATACAATCTTGCCCTGCGTGGCATCAGCGAGACCAGATGGACACAGTCCGGACAGAAGACTGGCTCCAGGAGTAATTCTGCTGTATTCTGGAGATGAGGAAGAGAACACCCCACATACTCGGGGAGTAGCACCGATGCTAATGCCAGCAGCCCACAGAGCTCTGATTGGAAGGGATCCCACTGCCCCATAATCATCACAGTGACCTTGTAGACAAAGAAAGGGGATCAACATGAATGCTATACAAATACAAATGACAGCAAAGAGGAAAAAGTACAGTTTCACAACAGACTCCAGTTCATCCTGGAGAAATGTTTTGAGAGACATCATCATACTGATGTGGACCTCAATGCCAAGATTGGAAGCAACAACACTGGGTATGAAGAAACCATGGGCAACCATGGCCTTGGAAACATGGACGAGAATGGTGAAAACCTTGCAGATCTTTGTGCCCTGAACAGTCAGGTGATATGTGGTAGTGTATTCCCACACAAGAATCCACCAGGCAGCATGGGTGTCATCAGACCATTCCACAGAGAATGAGATTGACCATGTCTGCATTGCTAAGAAGTTCTGGAGGTCCTGGCACGATGTGAGTGATGTGAGGAGCAGACTGTGGCATCAGACAATCAGCTTGTCATGGTGAAGCTGAAGAAAGCATGGATAGAACTGACAAACACCAGTAATATATCACCACCCTCCTCCACAAAATCCATGAGAGAAAGGAAAAAGAAAGCTGCAGTCAACACCAGCTGAACACGAGCAGAAAAAGCAAAAGCTCAAGGCAAATACACCAAAGACAACAAGGACACAAAGAGAAGATTAAGAGCAGACAAGCGAAGATTTATTGATGGTCTTGTCACAGAAGCCTAGGAAGCAGTAAGCCATGGAAACTTGAAAGAACTCTGACTTAACAAGGACAATCTCTGGCAGATACAGCAAGCCAGAAAGACCTGTAAAAGCAAGGCTGGGAAGACAGTCATGGGTAACGAAGGTCAACAACGAAGATGGGTAGAGCACTTTGAGGAACTGCTGAACCAGCTTGGGCTCAACCAGACATTCAGCCAGCTGACAAGGACTTTGCAATCGTCAGCAGCCAACCAAACATGGAAGAAATACAGTAAGCCATCAAACATCTGACAAATCGGGAAGGCAGCAGGACCTGACAACATTCCTGCAGAGGCACTGAAGGCAGATATTGAAACATGAATAGACTTGCTCTACTTCATGTTTGGAAGGATCAGGGAAGAGGCAAATGTGCCATAAGACTGGAAGATGGAATATCTGATCAAGACCCCTAAGAAAGGTGACCTGAGTAACAGTGCAAACTAAAGAAGGATAACTCTTCTATCATCCCCAGGCAAAGCGTTCAACAGAGTCATCCTAAACAGAATGAAGGAACAAGTCAACGCTCAGTTACGAGATCAGCAAGCTGGCTTCCTCAAAGATAGATCCTGCAAAGACCAGATTGCAACACTGCGCATCATCATTGAGCAGTCGATGGAATGGAACTCCCCCCTCTGTCTATTTCATCGACTATGAGAAGGCATGCATGCAGCATGGGCAGAGAGACCCTTTGAAAACTCCTCCGCCACTACAGTGTGCCAGATAAACTCGTAAGAGTCATCAGGAACTTTTACGAGGAAACGACCTGCAAGATAGTCCATGGAGGACAACGCATGGAAGCCTTTTATGAGAGGACCAGAGTCCGCCAGGTTGTTTGCTCCTGCCTTTTCTCTTCCTGTTGGCCATAGACTGGGTCATGAAGACATCTACTGCCAGGATCCAGTGGACACCTTGGACACAGCTGGATGACCTTGACTTTGCAGACGACCTAGCTCTACTCTCCCATACCCATCTGCAGATGCAAGAGAAGACCAACAATGTGGCCGCCACATCAGCACAACTTGGCCGCAACATTCACGGGGGAAAACTAAGGTCCTGAAGGCTAACACGGCTAGAACAACTACAGTCACTCTTGCAGACGATACACTGCCCTACGTGGGCAGTGTCTTAGTCAAGCAGGGCTGCACAGACGCCGATGTCATTCAGCTAAAGAAGATCTGGAGCTCCAAGGACTCTAACGCTGCAAACCAAGATCAGGCCTTTTAACACCAAAGTAAAATCGGTCCTTTTCTATGGAGTAGAAACTTGGGAGGACAACAGTGAGCACAACCACCAAAGTCCAGACCTTCATCAACACCAGTCTGAGGAAAATCCGCCAAATCCGCTGGCCATACGCCATACTCAGCAATGGCCTATGGCAGCAGACTTTGCAACTCCCTGCTCATGGAGGAATCCTAAAAAGTCGCTGTGGTTGGATAGGTCACACCCTCCCCAAGCCCGCATCAGACCTCACCAGATAAAACCTCACTTGGAATCCTCAAGGAAAAAGGTCAAGAGGAAGGTCAAGAAACACATGTCACTCAGTCCTCAAGGCTGACTATAAGGAGATGGTTTACACCTGGAGTCAGATTGAAAGAAAAGCCCAGGACAGAGATGGCTTGAGAGTTCTGTTTGACGGCCTATGCCCAAGGAGGGGAAGTGGGCATAAGTAAGTAAAGCAAAAGATAACTGTTTTTGGGCAGAAAGACCAATGCTCTCAGGTTACTTTTACTTGCCGGTTTGTGGGTGTTCTCGAACATCGTTGGGAACAAAGGCCCCTCATTACTGCTGGCATTCACCTGTCTGCAGACATCAAACTCAATGATGGACTCAAGCTTTAGAGTACCTGCCAGTGAGACAGTCGATGAGGAAAAGAACCAGAAAAGTTTCTAAGTGTGAAGATACAATTTTGACCAAGCCTGTATCTGCTTCACACCCTGCACTCCTTTGTGGTCGTTCTGAAACTTTGACTTTGGCTCAAATGTTTGCGGCCTATGGACTATCGCTAAGAGTGAAAAGGAGCTTTTAACAAAATATTTGGAGTGAATTGTAGTGATTTATGAAAACCTTGCAAAAATCATAACTCTGTTTCTGTTCCTCAGATATTTGTCCTTTTGGTGTCAATTTTAATATAAAAATATGTACTATTTTTATAAATTGGAGTGGTGCTTTTAATGTCAAGTTTCTTTCATTATTGACTGTCTTAGTACTGATAAATGTTTCACACTTAAGCCTAACTGCTGTGTGCTACCCAACGCTGAGCTCAGGTTTGATTTAAAGAAGCCTACCTGGACCTGATACAGAAGAGCGACTTTATTACTTGGTGAGGTCTTCCTACCACCCCAGCCAAACCACTTACTCACAACCACTCACTACCTATTTAAAACTTAACGTTTTCATGTTGCTGGTCTCCACTCTCTTCTATCGACTCACAATTCACATCATTCGCAAGCAAGATATTTTGGCTGCAGTTTGTAGCAGAAGATCTAATTCTAGGAATTTGCTCTGGATTGAGGAGTTGTATCCATTGAGGTGGAATCTTGCCACAGTAAAGTATAACTGTGTGGGTGCATTGTGCACCGGGCGGCTGAGCACTCGAAGTGCGGGATCCGGGAGTCTGTGCAGGTGGGCTTAGGAGGAGTCACTCTCTTAGACTCTCTGGTCCAGTAGAGAATTTTACCTTCTGGGAGGAGGCTGTGGAGATATTTCTGTTGGCCAACTACGGTTGATTTATGATTTCATGAGTAGGCACCATAACTGGTTATTGAGCTGGTCTATTTTTATGAGTGGGCTATACAATGTGAATAAATAAATGACCATCCGCGAAACATTGGCCTATTAACTGCAACTGTTTTAAATTTCAGCAGCACCCCTGCCTGGCTAACAAATATATTTTCAGCTTCTGTTCCAGCATTCTGGAATCTTGGATTTACACCTGATTAAAATACATAAAATGCTGCCAGTTCGCTCAGATATATGTCGGAAGAACCTGTTTGCGTGATTGTACCTCCCTCTCCGATGGCAGCTTACGTCCTGATGGTGTTTTATTTTGGGTTATTGACTGGTGCAGGAGCAGTGATGAGCATGTGATCTACTGGAGCGGCCAGCAGTGAGAATGGGATCTGATTGGGTGATGATTTTCAATGTCGTAAATCAGATTGTCTGCTTCACCTTAGGCTGCCCACTGATGTGGAGAAAACAGAACCCACCACATGATCACTTGGGCAGTAAATCTGGAATATGATTCTGAATCTGAAATACAACTTGAGGTTTGTAAGAGCATGCTGAATAGTCTTTCTGCTGTGTCTTTTCAGGGGTGATCGCGATCTCAAAGACCTGCCAGACACTTTGCACTCCATCCTCTGATACTACAGATTCTACTTACTGCTGTAAATCAGACCTGTGCAACGGGAGCGGCCCGACTAGTGAGAAAATCAGCTACACAGTCATCTCCCTGGCCATTGGTGTTGGCGCGCTCCTGCTCAGAGCCTGACTCTAAGGTAAGGGAGGGTAAGGCAGGACCACTTCGGATCACGCAGAGTAGTACGGAAGAAGGAACTCAGGGGACACCTCCATGGAACATCTACGTTTCAGTGGGGATTAATGATTCAAAACTGGGGTACAGGACCTTATGTGGTGTTCAAACTAGTGGTAGAACTCATAGGATGTTATGAATTAAAGCAACAGCTGGATGCCGACATGTATTGTAAAACACAGACTGAAGGACAGGAAGTCAGCTAGGTGAGGAAACGTATAAACAGGGAAGATATGCCCTGACTCCCTGATGCAAGGAAATGCATGAGCTGGGACAGGATTGGCACAAAAGGCAGTGGTGAGACGTTGGGGAGACCTTCAGAAGCCCGAGTGGAAGAGAGGGGTGAATGTTCTTTATTCTGGACCAGAAAATGACCCTAAATAGGTATGCAAAACATAGACCCCACTACATGCACATACGTACCCACATAATATTCGTACACACCTGTATATATACATACAGATACATGCACACATTCACACATGCATACATATACATACACATCCATACATTTGCTCTCAGACACCGACATCCATACTAAGCGCATACACTCATAAATACAAAGATACGCACACACAGGCATCCATACTAAGGGCATTTACTCATAAACACAAAGATACACACACACACACACACACACACACAGAGACATCCATACTAAGTGCATGCACTAATAAACACAAAGATACACACACACACACATCCATACTAAGCGCATACACTCATAAACACAAAGATACGCACACACTCGCTGACATCCATACTAAGCGCATGCACTCATAAACAAAGATACACACACAGACATCCATACTAAGCGCATACACTCATAAACATAGATACACACACACACAGACATCCATACTAAGCACATGCACTCATAAACACATAGATACGCACACACACTTGCAGATCTTCAGGGAGCTTTAAGCATTTAACATACAGAAGGAAGGAGATATAGAAGGCATCCCTGGGGATGAAGTAGTGGTGGCTCCTCTCTGAGTCCTCTTTTGTTATTTGTTATCCTTAATGTTTAATGAAACAAGGGTTTGCTGCTTTATGGATTCTTCAAGCAGGAAGCACCATGCTCCCCAGCATTCTCTTGCACAAACCAAGCTCACAATGTTACCTTCAGCCCCTTCTGCTAGTCTCAGTTTTAACACACACTGGCAAAGACAATAGGTCTGGCTTTATTGTGCTAACTGTAGGAAGGTGGAATCTGACTATATGGTTGCCCCCACTTTTTTTATGGTGTTTTGCTGGTTTATGACTTAGTTGGACTGGGATCCTGCTATTCAGAACCCCAGTCTATCTGCTTTCTCTGTAAAAAGGTTTCCATGTGCCTTAGGCCCATCTCTGATTGGAATCTGGAGTGCCCTTATAAGTCCCTAGTATATGGTATACTATGTACCAAGGGCATAGGTACCTCAGAGGCCTACCAGGGGCTGCAGCATGCATTATGCCACCCCTGGAAGGCCATCCAAACTGACACCACAGGTCTGCTACTGCAGCCTGGGTAAGGTGGTGCATGCACCCCTTACTGTGATATAGGTTACCTATATCACTAAATACATACACACATATAAACCTATAAGTCACTCCTAAGGCAGGCCTTATCAATCCTAAAGGCAGAGTGCATGGTTCCTATGTGAGAGGGTGCCCCTGCATGAGCAGGGCCCCTCTGCAGCGTTCGGAGACCATCTCTGATGCTGTTTGTAGTGCAGCCTGACCATATACTCTTCAGCGCATTATATCCTCGCGGTAAAATGCTAACTTTGGAATGGCTGCACCTAAACATGTCGTGTTTGGTGTCAAACATCTTGGAATACTACCCCCGCCAATCCTGGCGGTGGGGGTAGCATTCCACCCTTCTAGAGGGAAAGACATGTTAACTCTGGCTAGCCCGGTAACTTCTTTCCAGAGCCCTGGCATCACAAAATGGATGCTGCTGCCACAGACATGAGTCTGGCCTCCTGCTGCTGGACGAAACTCCGGCAGGGGAGGCCTGGACAATAGGTTTCCTGTCCCAGGGAGGTGTGACCACCTCCCCAGACAGGATAATGTGTATTGGGGCTGGGCGGGAGCACTTTCGGGTGCTTTGAAGTCCTGCACTGGGGGCACATTTGGTGTCCCTGTGCATACCCCAGTTCAAACCGGATCAGGGGCTTGCAGCCCCTGCTTTGGCGCGAACTGGACAAAGGGAAAGGGGTGTAGCCACCCCTCTGCCCTGACCCACCCATAGGTGGGGCCACAGAGTAGTCCAACCCCTATCTTTAGTATAAAGGTAGGAACCCAGTCCTTAGGACTTTAGATTATCCCTGGACGAAACTCTGTAACTGAATCCTGGACCTTCGACGCTCTACTCACGAATAGAGGACAGAAGAATCTCCCTTGGGGTCAAGGAGTGACTCCCCTGCTTGGCAGGCACCAAAGAAGCATCTGTCCGGTTCGCATTTCTGAAGCTCCTGTCGGACGCCGAAGTCATCGCATCACCAGAGGTGGATTCTCAGACTTCCCCGAGGCTACCCTGAGTCCCCAGCAAAGCTGAGGCCCGTGGCTATCGTGGGTGACTTGAGACTGTGACCCCTGGACACCGAGCACATTTGCAAGTGCATCCTCTTCTGGGTCTCCCAAGAAGTCGTGCTTTGAGCTCCGAGTAGCCCTAGCCTCCAGCACTACCTGCACCGAAGATCACTGGCCCCCACTCCACGAGTGTCCTGTAAGCCAGATCCACGTGCGGCGTCACGAGGCTCCTTTGCGGTCGTTAGCCCGTTGGCTAGTAGCCCTTAACAAAGGCCAATCCTTTTCTAACTTGGCATCCTGGTTGCTCCAGGCCTGCCCTCACTTACCCTCGCTGGGTGAGTTCCACAGACCTTGCTGGTCTGCACCATCGACGATCTACATCTTCACCGAGACTTGCCGTTGCCAAGGCTTGTTGGGTCCAATCCGGTCGCCGACACCTCAGCACTCGACAGACATCGTGTACCAGCCCGAATCCTGCTCCTGGTCACCGACAACGCCTCCTGGACCTCGTGGCTGAAGAGTCAAGACGACCGTCAATGCACCTGAAGCACTCGACATCGGTGGGCATCTGTCCATCGCCTTCCTGGTCACTGGCTAGTGACCCAGACTCTGTCCCCTCTGCTTTCAGGTTCTTCAGAACTCCGATCCACTCTTGGATCCACCCGGACACTTTTCTCTTGGCCGCCAGCAGCACTTTGCAGCAGATCGCCATTCGAATCGACGACGAAACCCGACCTCGAAAGGCACCTATGCACCCGGCTTCCCTGGGTGAGGTAACACGAGTACTCCGGTGCTCCCGTGGGTAGAGACTCTTCAAAGTCCTAGATCTCAAAGGGTTTTGTCCAAGTCCTCTTTTAAGTGTCCCTTTTCTCTAATTTCCCGATCCCGACTTTCTCCATAGAAGTCAACGGCGTATCACGGTTGTGTATTTACACTGCACGCGTCTCCCGTGGGTCCCCTGTGTCACTACCTTGGGTGGTTCCTTGTGGTCCAAGCACTTCTAGAGGCTCTAGGCCTAGTGTCTAGTTCAGTCGTGGTTCGCATACCACTTTATTGGTATATGGTTTGGTACGCCCCTAGGGCCCAAACGTGTATTTGTGCTATTACTGTGTTTAAATAACTTCTAACTTATGTACTTCGAACTCTAGCCTCATAAAGAGACTAGAGGGGTGTGTTTAAGACTAAATACATATATTTTAAATATATACCTGGTGTGGTCCTCTTTCATTTGATCACTCAAGAGATTATAGACTGGTAAAACAAGCTGCTTTACATTCCTTCAAGACTTAGCCTGAAGGCTGCTCTCCATAGCTACCACTAGGATAGCTTTCAATAAGGTTGTCTGTAACCTATCTCCAATAAGGGGTTGTTTGGACTGGTGCAAGGTGCCCACTATAATTAGTGGACAGCATATGCCAGGCCAACTTCTCACATTGGTGTGCAGCGTGTGGGATTCCAGCTTGCTATTGTTTTACCAGATAATCTCAATTGAATTGATCAACTGAAAACCACTAAAGGTACCTAAGGTACATATAATTTAAGCTTAGAATACAGTAAGTTCTACTGAACTTAGAGTTGTGTGTTAAGGGATAGCACAACCCTTTCTACAACTCAAGAGAGTTTAGTAGGCCACACTAGAGTAGGTAGTGCATACACCACACCACACTAGTAATGTCTTTAAGGGTAGGATCTAAAGAATCCTTGCAGGAAGCCATTGAGCTTCCACCCTCCAAGTATGATACACTCCCATTCTTGGAATTGAGAGCTTTATGCAACTTGAGAAAAATAAGGACAGGCCAAAGCCCCACCACCCAACACCTCAAGGAGTTGTTGGTGGCTTATGACCTTAGTAAGCCCTTGGGGACTGAAGGGGTAGGAGCTGAGGGTGGGGCAGATGATGAGGTTGGGAATGGGGGTACCAGTACCCCCAGCCCCCCTCTGAAACTGGCCAGGAGGGCGACAATGGCCCTGACCTGGATAATCCAACCCCTCCTGAGGAAGATGAAGAGGAGGATCAGAATGATGCCCCCTTTGTCCCCCCAGGAAGGATTGTGAGTGTGCCCAGAAGGTCTAGATCTTCTTCTCAGGAGTCTAACCACTCTGGCACCTCAATAGGGAGCTCTGTCTCATCTCATAGGAGGGAATCCTCTCATGAGAGAAGAAAGAGGCTGATTCAATATGAGGAAGCTCAGCTTGAACTCAGAAGGAAGCAAGTAGCCTTAGACAGGGAGTCCCTAGATCTCCTTAGAGAGAAAAGAAAGTTGGGACTAGAGTCCCATGGTGGCAGCAATATCCCTAGAGATAGGGAAAGGTCTTATGACCATAGAAACCTAAACAAGATTGTCCCTCCCTACCAGAGTGGGGATGACATCCACAAATGGATAACTGCACTGGAGAGGGCCTGTAAAGTTCAGAAGGTCCCCCAGAGGCAGTGGGCAGCAATCTTGTGGCTCTCCTTTGCAGACAAAGGTAGAGACAAGCTCCTCACTGTAAGAGAAGAGGATGCTGACAATTACACAGTCTTGAAGAGTGCTCTGATAGATGGGTTTGGCCTAACCACTGAACAGTATAGGTTGAAGTTCAGAGACACCCAAAAAGCTCAGACTCAAGACTGGGTTGATTTTGTAGATTGTGCTACAAAGGCTCTGGAAGGTTGGATACATGGCAACAAAGTGCATGACTTTTTAGGATTGTACAATTTGATTATGAGGGAGCAGATCCTTAATAATTGTCAAAACCAGCTTTTGCACTAGCATCTGGTGGACTCTGATCTGACCTCTCCCCAAGAATTGGGAAAGAAGGCAGACAAATGGGTCAGAACCAGAGTAAAAACTAGAAATCAGGGTGGTGACCAGAAGAAAGATTCTACTAAGTCCCAAGAGAAAGGTGGGGATAAATCTAAGGATAAGTCCCCTACAGGGCCCCAAAATTCCTCTTCTGGGGTGGGTCCCAAACTCCTTCCTCTCCTGAAAAGAAACAAAATTGCCATGTCTGTAAAAAGCCTGGGCACTGGAAAACTGATCCCAGTTGCCCCAGGATTGGCAATAAGGAAAATGTTCCTCCCACAACTACTACCACCCCTCCTGGTACTACCAGTAGTAATCCTCCAGTTGGGAGTAGTGCACCCAAAAAGTTGGGTGCTTTTGCAAGAGGAACAGAGGTGAGCCCTAGTTTAGACAGGGACCCCTCAACAGACTCCTCTGACTCTGATGGTGGTATAGGATTTGCCACCTTTACCATGGGTCCCACAGCGTTGGGCAGGTACAGATTGGAGCCAATAATTAATGGTCAGAAAGCTGTGGCATTTAGGGACACAGGGGCTAGTGTCACCATGGTGGCAGGGAAACTAGTCCCCCCTCACCAGTTTTTACCTGAGTTTAAGTACCAGGTGACCAACATTGATGGTGTCAGAACAGATCACCCCATGGCCATAGTCAATCTCAGCTGGGAGGGGTCACAGGCCCAAAGAGAGTGGCAGTGTCCCCCACCTTACCTGTAGATTGCCTGATGGGCAATGATATGGAAATTTCAGCCTGGGCTGAAGTTGAACACCAAACCCATCTTAGGATGTTGGGCGTCCCTGTAAAGTTAGTGGGGCTGTGATGGCCACAGCCCCAGCCCAAGAATTTGGAGAGATGGAGCCTGAAAGAATGGCCCACTCTCCCCCAAAGAGAGCACAAGGGTTGAAGAAAAGTCTTCTTCCCCCCAGACAGTAGGTAAGGGTCAGCCTCCTCCGGGAACTGACTCTACCCCTAGTGAAGGAACTGCCACAGAGGTAGTCAGGCCTGGCCTGGCCACACCCCTGATGGCAGAGGACCCTTCCAAGGTGGTACCCAGTCTGGAGCAGGTAACCTGCCCCTCTCTACCCTGCCTCAGTCAGCCCAGGGCTGCAGAGGTCAGGGAGAGGTCAGTGGACCCCCCAAAGCCCCCTGCCCAGAGGAAGCCCCCCATCAGCAGATTAGGGGCACCCAGTCTAGTAGCCCTAGCCAGGTAGAAAATTCCTCTACACACTGAGGGATCCCCCATACCTTTATGTAGGGACCTCCCCAGAAGGACTCTGGTAGGCAAGGGCAAACCTGGGACCAGAAGGTTCCAAACCTGCCATGTCCCTCCAGTAGTCCATCCAAAGGGACCCAACCCCCAGCTGTAGGCAGCCAAAGGTTGACCCTTAGAGCAAAGTGCAACTCAGTCATGGAAAGACAGGCATACATGGTGACCAGTGATCTGAAGAAGCTGAGGCCAACATTCCTAGGGCCTCACTTCCCTACTCAGACACCTCACCAGCCTTGTACTTTACCTAAGCACACCACAGGTAGTGATTCCCCATGGTGGAGACCCTCTCATACCCTTAGGGTGAGGGATTGCTTAGTGGACCATAAGACAGGGGGCAACCATGCTAGTGCAGGTGCTTCCTTATATGACCACTTAGTCAATGAAGGCTCAACTGGCCAAGGTTAGCCTTATCTCCTTTCGTTTGGGGGGGCTTATGTAGGAAGGTGGAATCTGACTATATGGTTGCCCCCACTTATTTTTATGGTGTTTTGCTGGTTTATGACTTAGTTGGACTGGGATCCTGCTATTCAGGGCCCCAGTCTATCTGCTTTCTCTGTAAAAAGGTTTCCATGTGCCTTAGGCACATCTCTGATTGGAATCTGAAGTGCCCTTATAAGTCCCTAGTATATGGTATACTATGTACCAAGGGCATAGGTACCTCAGAGGCCTACCAGGGGCTGCAGCATGCATTATGCCACGCCTGGAAGGCCATCCAAACTGACACCACAGGTCTGCTACTGCAGCCTGGGTAAGGTGGTGCATGCACCCCTTACTGTGATATAGGTTACCTATATCACTAAATACATACACACATATAAACCTATAAGTCACTCCTAAGGCAGGCCTTATCAATCCTAAAGGCAGAGTGCATGGTTCCTATGTGAGAGGGTGCCCCTGCATGAGCAGGGCCCCTCTGCAGCGTTCGGAGACCATCTCTGATGCTGTTTGTAGTGCAGCCTGACCATATACTCTTCAGCGCATTATATCCTCGCGGTAAAATGCTAACTTTGGAATGGCTGCACCTAAACATGTCGTGTCAAACATCTTGGAATACTACCCCCCCCGCCAATCCTGGCGGCGGGGGTAGCATTCCACCCTTCTAGAGGGAAAGACATGTTAACTCTGGCTAGCCCGGTAACTTCTTTCCAGAGCCCTGGCATCACAAAATGGATGCTGCTGCCACAGACACGAGTCTGGCCTCCTGCTGCTGGACGAAACTCCGGCAGGGGAGGCCTGGACAATAGGTTTCCTGTCCCAGGGAGGTGTGACCACCTCCCCAGACAGGATAATGTGTATTGGGGCTGGGCGGGAGCACTTTCGGGTGCTTTGAAGTCCTGCACTGGGGGCACATTTGGTGTCCTCAGTGCATACCCCAGTTCAAACCGGATCAGGGGCTTGCAGCCCCTGCTTTGGCGTGAACTGGACAAAGGAAAAGGGTGTAGCCACCCCTCTGCCCTGACCCACCCATAGGTGGGGCCACAGAGTAGTCCAACCCCTATCTTTAGTATAAAGGTAGGAACCCAGTCCTTAGGACTTTAGATTATCCCTGGACGAAACTCTGTAACTGAATCCTGGACCTTCGACGCTCTACTCACGATTAGAGGACAGAAGAATCTCCCTTGGGGTCAAGGAGTGACTCCCCTGCTTGGCAGGCACCAAAGAAGCATCTGTCCGGTTCGCATTTCTGAAGCTCCCGTCGGACGCCGAAGTCATCGCATCACCAGAGGTGGATTCTCAGACTTCCCCGAGGCTACCCTGAGTCCCCAGCAAAGCTGAGGCCCGTGGCTATCGTGGGTGACTTGAGACCGTGACCCCTGGACACCGAGCACATTTGCAAGTGCATCCTCTTCTGGGTCTCCCAAGAAGTCGTGCTTTGGGCTCCGAGTAGCCCTAGCCTCCAGCACCACCTGCACCGAAGATCACTGGCCCCCACTCCACGAGTGACCTGTAAGCCAGATCCACGTGCGGCATCACGAGGCTCCTTCGCGGTCGCTAGCCCGTTGGCTAGTAGCCCTTAACGAAGGCCAATCCTTTTCTAACTTGGCATCCTGGTTGCTCCAGGCCTGCCCTCACTTACCCTCGCTGGGTGAGTTCCACAGACCTTGCTGGTCTGCACCATATATGTATTTATTGCTAAACACACCCCTCTTCTCACACTAACGTATACAAACAAAGGGATGCACAAATACACACAGGCTATTAGCATCAAGCCCTGTTCAACTGCTTCTCTGTGGTTCCCATGCCGCTGCCACATTTCATTCCCACAGGCAAACTGCAGCAAATAGTGGACGTGGGAGAGAGAAGGGCAAGTAACACCAGCATTGCATTTCATATCGCTACCACCTTTTTACTCCCACAAGCTTGCAAAGCTGCTGTGTTTTACTCCCACACAATTACAGTGCTGCTGTTTTACACCCACACTTTGCAGTGCTGCTGTGGTTTACTCCCACATGCTTGCTGTGCTGCTGTGGTTTACTCCCACATGCATGCAGTGCCGCTGTGGTTTACTCCCTTACTCCCACAAGCTTGTAGTGCTGCTGTTTTTTACTCCCAAAAGCTTGTAGTGTGGCTGTGTTTTACACCCACACGCTTACAGTGCTAAAGCCATGCAGCTCCACAATCCTGCATAATAAAATAGGGCGCACACAAAGGAGGCACTGAGACACATCACAAGTAGTCTGGGCGCTTTTGTGCAAGGTGTGTTTGCATTGTATACCAAATTAAGACCCTGTAAAAGCAGCACAGACAGAGGCCCACAGTGCAGCATTGTCAACCCCAAATCTGCTGGGCAGGTTTATAAGCCAAAGTTGAAGAGACTAGTTATACACAGTGGCCATGCAAGCGGGTGCCCTCCTTAATGTTCTGGGATAGTTTAGTAATTTATGTAATGAAGCTGGTGTTCACGGGCAAGGATTGACCACCTGTCAACCCCAATATGATCTACAAGAGGTACAACAATGTACAACAGTTGTCCTGAGTACTCAAAATATATAAATGTCCAAATTGATTTCTTGTTTGTTCCGGTTTCCTTTTTATTTGTTACAGAAGTGCTTCCTTCCATCTGTACTTCTTACATCAGCTCCAGGAAAAGGTTTTCACAATAGCCACAGAAGGCTCAGTTTTTTAGGTCTCGCCTACGCAGCGCGCATGCGCTGCCCAGGAGGGCTTTTAGCCGTTGCTCTGCTCATTTTGAAGCACACACTCGTGCTTGTGGCGGCATCCACCTTGCGGGAGCGAGCAGGGGCGCGCCACAAGCACGAGTGCAGTGCTTGAAAATGAGCAGACTGCGCGCGCACGCACGCACCACTCCCGGGCTCACCTCCTGCTCCCCCTCTCTCTTGCGCGCACCACTTCACACAATCTACATTCTGTTTGCTGGCAAATCGGATCCGAAATACAGGCATCGTAATCCAGTTTATGCCACCGTCCAACCCACAAGTGCATGTGTGAAACCGCTGCAACACGTAAAGTGACTTCCCTCTACTTAGCGCTTGATCCTGCACCCCTGCCGTTTCTAGACGCTATAAATCAGACGTTACTGTTAACGTTACTAGTTGTTCCTCGGAAGCAGGTGTGCGCTAGATCAAATAGCTAAAACCGGATTTAAATCGTATTTGTTTTTAAATGTATTGTAGACCTTTACCGTCTCCCAAACGGAATAGGCGCTTTAGTGATCAAAAGTGAAATGTTAGCAGCGCTAACCTCCCCATTCCCTCCCCACCCCCCGTATTGTACTTATTTTATATGTAAATGCCACACTTCAACTTGAGGAACCTAAAATCTTCTTCCCTTTCATCTGTTCAGCAATTAATGTTGACATTGTAAAACTCAAAATGTGGCACGAGAACAACTATGTGTTTTAACCCTCTCTCCCGATGGGGGTTGTGTTGTTGACTAACACAACATTCGGTTTATTTCATTTGGTACAAGTTCAGCGATTCTCTGCTTGAATGCGTATTTGTTTGTGCATCTTCCCGTGTTCTCTATAATTCCCTTTCACTTATTTCAGCATCTTCCCTACGGAAAATCTGAGATCTCTCCGTTTCAGTCCTGTAAGCGACCTGTTGTGCTCTACCTTTTGTCATGGTTTGTGCAGTCGTGAATGTATGGGTACCTTTATTTCACAGCTGTTACAGTTTATCTTTCTTTTTTGTAACACATCGGCCTTTTTACCCTTCCTCGCCTTCTTCTGCAAAGTCTTCTGCAATCTTTCTCATCACTCCGTGCCCATTTGCTAACCCATCTCAGCCAGGCCATTGTGCATCAGAATCCCTGAAAAAGCAGTTTGCAATATGGTGACTCTGTGAGCTAGTTGCAATCTTGCTTCTTCTACGCTGCAAGGAGAACATGGACACCCCGCTAAATCCTCTCCGACAAACTGCTGCATCTGATTCCAAAGGTGCGCAAGTCCTGCTTCTGTTTGTTTCTCAAGTGTCTGGAGCCTTTAACCAGGGCCAGTGGAAGTAAGCAACGCTGCGCCCTTTTCCATATAATTATGTATTTAACGCACTTGCCACATATCCACAGCCGGTCTCATAATATGCAGATTTCAACATCTACTTAATATGGCTCAAGAGGTATTTTTTAAAAGTGCTAGACACGGTTCTGCACAGTGGCTGGCTAGTTGCACGCATTGACTGCCAAGCAGTTACCTTCTGATTGCTTAATGAGGTGCAATTTTTGCGACTACTTTTATTAATATGTGTTAAAATGACAATGTATCGAAATATCACAGAATATGGTGCATTCTGCTCCATAATATGGTTTTCCGTGCTGCGTAATTTAATTAGCTATGCCACATAATCTGGCCATATAATTCCTGTTAGCTGCCTTTAACCTGCCTCCTTAATGTTTGGTTTATTCTGTCTCTAACACAGAAAAACAGTAATCTGCAGCATCCCTAAACGTGTGACTGTTCACTTGGACTCTTCCTGCTGATCTTTAATGTCCGCCTCCCAGCCCCCACTGACAGGCTGCACTTCAGTGCCCTCCTTCTCACTTTCAAAACCTGCATAGCTGGAAGTGTCATGAGCCCTAAATAGCACAGCAGAATCAAAGTACTGTACACGCCACCTTTAATGCCAGTTCATTGCCCTCTGCACACACTTAATCTCTATAGCTGGCAAGAACTCGCTACTGGTGTCTGGTGTGATCTGCTGTCCGCGAGTTCAAGCCCCAGCGGGGACCACACCAGTCTGTCATGCTCCTGAGGTTGATTCATCGCAATACTCTTTGGGTAATGGTGAAATCTGTTATTTACTGTGCTTAGAACTTTTGGTATTAAGCTTTACATAACAAAGAATAATGAATGCGTGCTTTACACAAACCCTAAACATTATCTAGAATATGTAGTAACCATGGAATTAGCCCCCATTTCTTCTGATTTCTTTTTGTTTTGCTTTGACCATCATGACCATTTCCAAGCAGGCATATGTCTGTGTCACAATTAGGAGGGTACTTTGATTGGGCTTATACTCCATCGATATTGGGCTGCTCTAAAGTACCTTGTTCCCTGCGCCATGGATTCAAGCTAGCTTGGCTGATGAGGGGTGTTACCCCATAACCGGTCCCAGGATGCTTGTGTCCGGTCCAGGGAAGGTCCTGGCTTGGCAGTTCAGGCTGCATTGGCATAACCAATAGGTCTCGCCTTTGGGACCTTATAAGTGTTTAGTTATCCAGCACAATATCCTTGGTTCAACAACATCAACTGTTGCATGGCTAAACACTTATAAGGTCCCAAAGGCGAGGCCTATTGGCTATGCCAATGCAGCCTGAACTGCCAAGCCAGGACCTTCCCTGGACCGGACACAAGCATCTTGGGACCTTGGATGCTTGTCTTAACAGCCGACCTGTTTCGTCATTGTGGCTCCTTAGCCTCCTACTTCCTCAGGGCTAGAAGTAAACATGTTACATATCAGAAGCTAGTAAAGTCTCATGGTTTTGATCCCTTCATCAACCTTTAGGTGTGGGTAAAACATATTGTACCATGCAGTACCCAGATTCCAGTGAAACATAAAACCATGCAACATGCGTGTACCCACTCACGTAGTCCTCCTGTGTCAAGTTATACAAAAGGTGCAGATGAAAACATGCCAATGGTAATGCTAAGTGTCAAAACCCCGGGCGGTGTGGTCATCTATTTGTGACATGTAGGACTGCAAAGCACTGGGTGTCACGCAAACCATATAATCAAATTATGAACCTTAAGCGTTCTTCCAAGTGGGCACCATCTCCTCTGTATCATTGAAAAGTAAGTGTTTCTCTGGTATGAGGTGGGGTAATGCCAACCAATCCTGTGTAGAATGGTTAAGTAAAATAAGTGTATCCTTCACTCTCAGTACATAAATACATGCACATACTAAATGCGCAAACAAATATATAAACCCGATCCCTATGGATGTGGGTGCGCTCTCATTCTAAATCTAAGCATAGTCCAAGTGGGAGAAAAAGGTCCCAAAGCTCGTATGTGTCATATAACGTCACAGAAAATCTGAAGCAGCCGACTTGGCCCGTTCCCCTGAGAGAATACAGTAAATACATAAACTACAGTTAAGAGCACACCGATAAGGGGGCATAAGTAGTATTACTCAAATGTTATGAAAACAACCGTGTAAATAAAAAAGTAAAATACAATGATACCACAAGTATATAATGTGACACAATGCACTATCCAAACATCATCACAGCCTACTGATATTTATAACTCCAGAGTACTCCATGTGTGATTCTGGCATGGTAGTTGAGCGTTATTTTGAGTCTCCCATGCATAGATCAGGAAAAACACTTGATTTAACCTAGTAAACTTGTCGGCCATATCGAAACAATCTCATATTAAAAAGCGACTCTATCCACACATCTAATATCCCGTAGTACAATATTTAGTGAGTTTGTGACATGTCACACACAGGATATCTTATGATAAGATCTAACAGGATCTCAAAAATCTAGAGAAACAAAGTAAAGGCAACCTAAAGTCATGCGCTCGTGTAGTGGGACCGGCATGCCGACAACTACTCGTCGATCTTAAAACATGGTGGCATATTAGCAAGACCCACGTTAAAATTATCGCCGTTTTAGCGGCAGGAAACTGCCGCTAAAACGGCGATAATGGGCTTGCTAATATGCGTTATAGAATTCCAATAGAAGCCCAGGTTAGATGTGCAGGACATCTAACCTGGGCTTCTATTGGAATTCCATAACGCATATTAGCAAGCCCATTATCGCCGTTTTAGCGGCAGTTTCCTGCCGCTAAAACGGCGATAATTTTATCGCTGGTCTTGCTAATATGCCCCTTGTTTCTTAAAATCCCCTGTATTCAAAACCGTTGTAGGGGGTCACGTAACCAGTGATGTCCAAAAATACATACTTGTTTAGCATATCAAAATGTAAAAATACAACATCACGCGCCTGATTTAGATTTTGGCGGACGGGTTAGTCTGTCACCTCCTATGGGATTTATATTTCGGCGGATGGGATATCCATCACCGTTGCGATGGAGTAACCTGGCCACTGAGGTCTAAATCGGGCCCTAAATCTTTACACTATCAGCCTCATAAGCGGCAGCATCTTAAGACCTCCTTCTATTTAGGTAAAGTCATAATGTGGTAAAAGAAAGAATTGGGGTAGTAACAAAATGGAAAGTAGTAAAGGAGTGAGGGAGAGAGTGAAAGTAAGGTGCAAGGAAGAATGGATAAATAGAAGGAAAGATCAAAGGAAAGAGGAAGGGGGAATGCATAGAGGGATGGATGAAAGGATGGACGGAAGGATGGATGGAAGGAAGGTGGAAAGGATTGAGGGATGGGTAGGTGGACAGGAGGATGAACCGAAGAGTGGGAGGATGAACCGAAGAGTGAAAGGATGAACGACTGCAAGAGTAAAAGGATGGAATAGTCCTTGGACGGATGAAAAAACAAAGCTGCAAGAAATAAAGGATGGGCTAAAAGGATTAATGGATGGGTGGGATTGCAGTGCATGGTTAGACTCATGAAAGGATGGACGGGGTGATGGAAAGGTCAAACTGCATGGGTGACAGGGTGGATGAATAGGTGATCAGATGTGCTTTATAAATTGCTTACGCACACATCATCATCTCTATTCCGGGAGAGACTGCGTTGGCCGCTGGTCCAGCAACGCACAATGTACAAGGCTCTGACATTGACTCATCAAGCTCTTCCCAACAAAGGGCCTGGGTACCTAAATGAGAGGAGGAAGGAATATAGACCAGGAAGGTCCCTGCGGTTCATTAGTGCTGGTCTAATGATGGTTCCCATATTTTAAAAAACAACTCTGAGGAGGCTCCTCTTTTACAGTAAAAGCAGCCAATATGTGGACCAGTTGCCTGGGCATCTGAGATCCATTAAGGAGGAAGCAAAATTTAGGAAAGAATTGAAAACTTTTTTATTCAGACTTGAATGATTGCATGATTCCTACAGTTCCTGTTTCTTTTCCTTCTCCGGTTGCCTAAAGCGCCGAGACACTCTTTTGAGTAGCTGTGCGGCACAGCAGTACCTCATGCATTCATTTAGTGGTGAAGGGAGCTATTCTAGCTTAAGTGGGGCTCTGCTCACTCGCTGTCCTTAGAGGTTTGGTTTAAAGTTTTCTGTTTTTCACATTTTCTGGCGATGCTCTTGCTGGCACATGTGCAGGATGGTTGACCACCCGTGGAGTGACTATCACCAGTGCACACATTAAACACAGGATTTGATGGCTGCCTCTTGGCTAGGATGGAGGGATGGAAACCTATGTCTGCTTCTGTGTGATGTATTCCTATTTGCAATGCACCAATGTGTGACATCCCCAAGTCTGACACTTTAAGTGAGACTTTATCAAAAATTTAGTCATTTCCCCAAGCAGATAAAATGAATCCAGCAATATTGGGAACTTCCTAGAGCTCTGAGCAGCAGGCATCCTCAGCAGCACAAGTTGTCTAACTTGTGTCTGTCCACATCAGGTCTGTGCACCAGCAATAACTGCCTGAGGGTCACTCGTCTCCATCACCTGCCTACTAAACGTGGTGCTTGGTCCCTTCTCCACAGGCAATCAGACCCTGCATGCCACAGAAGGACCGCACATTGTTCGAGTGGGATCTGTAGATGTTCATCCGTTGCATTATGTACTTGCGGTTCTTCACATATAATGGGACATGGAAAACTACAACTAAGAGGCTCACACCTGCCATGAGACAGTCTGAGATGGCTGTTTTACAACAGGAGGTTTTAATTTACTTCACTGAAGTGCTATATGGGAAGCAGGCCTTCGAACAAACACTACGCTCACCCATGATGAATTGTAGCAGTTCTAGGTGTGACTCAACAAGACATCATCCGCGTGTGCCTTGGACATGGTAATGGCACCATGATCCCTGGATCGAAGCATCATCTGAGCACAGAGACCCCAGGCTTTAGCAGAGACCACCCCAAGCACACAGAGCACCTAAAGAGACCAGACAGACCATGCCCACAAAAGCTGGAAACACCTTGCATGAGCACAGCAGCCACCTCCGGTTCAAACACGAAGGACGATTTGTGCATAAGCGAAGAGGGCTCTGCTTGCCCAAGTGGGTAGTGTCCCACTTACACAAGCACCGAGGGGCCCAGGGCCAAGCACAAAAGGCAATGCTCAGGCAGCAGACAAGGCCTCCATGCCTGAGCAGGCAGTACACTGAATGTGTAAGTAGTAGGACACCTGATGCTTAAGCAGTTGGGGGAGCCCTCTCTTGGAGCAGACTGGGCCGGGCTCTCCCTCTTGGAGCAGACTGGGCCGGACTCTCCCTCTTGGAGCAGACGGGGTCGGGCTCTCCCTCTTGGAGCAGACGGGGCCGGGCTCTCCCTCTTGGAGCAGACGGGGCCGGGCTCTCCCTCTTGGAGCAGACGGGGCCGGGGTCTCCCTCTTGGAGCAGAGTGGGCCGGGCTCTCCCTCTTGGAGCAGACGGGGCCGGGCTCTCCCTCTTGGAGCAGATGGGGCCGGGCTCTCCCTCTTGGAGCAGTCGGGGCCGGGCTCTCCCTCTTGGAGCAGACGGGGCCGGGCTCTCCCTCTTGGATCAGACGGGGCCGGGCTCTCCCTCTTGGAGCAGACTGGGCCGGGCTCTCCCTCTTGGAGCAGACGGGGCCGGGCTCTCCCTCTTGGAGCAGACGGGCCAGGCTCTCCCTCTTGGAGCAGACGGGCCGGGCTCTCCCTCTTGGAGCAGACGGGGCCGGACTCTCCCTCTTGGAGCAGACTGGGCCGGCTCTCCCTCTTGGAGCAGACGGGGCCGGGCTCTCCCTCTTGGAGCAGACGGGGCCGGGCTCTCCCTCTTGGAGCAGACGGGGCCGGGCTCTCCCTCTTGGAGCAGACGGGGCCGGGCTCTCCCTCTTGGAGCAGACGGGGCCGGGCTCTCCCTCTTGGAGCAGACGGGGCTGGGCTCTCCCTCTTGGAGCAGACGGGGCCGGGCTCTCCCTCTTGGATCAGACGGGGCCGGGCTCAACCTCGTGTAGCAGACGGGGTGGGGCTCCCTCCCCTGATACAGACTGGGCGGGGCTGCCTGTCCTGAAGCAGATGGGGCGGGGCTGCCTGTCCTGAAGCAGACGGGGCGGGGCTGCCTGTCCTGAAGCAGACGGGGCGGGGCTGCCTGTCCTGAAGCAGACGGGGCGGGGCTGCCTGTCCTGATGCAGACGGGGCGGGGCTGCCTGTCCTGGAGCAGACGAGGGTGGGAATGCCTCTCCAGCAGCAGACGAGGGTGGGGCTGCGTCCCCTGGAGCAGACGGGGGGTATTGCATCATCTCCTGGAGCAGACGGGGCGGGACTGCTTGTCCTGCAGCAGACGGGGGCGGTGCTCCCTCTCCTGGAGCAGACGGGGGCGGTGCTCCCTCTCCTGGAGCAGACGGGGGCGGTGCTCCCTCTCCTGGAGCAGACGGGGGCGGTGCTCCCTCTCCTGGAGCAGACGGGGGCGGTGCTCCCTCTCCTGGAGCAGACGGGGCAGTGCTCCCTCTCCTGGAGCAGACGGGGCAGGGCTCCCTCTCCTGGAGCAGACGAGGGCAGGGCTCCCCCTTCTGGTGCAGACGAGGGAGAGGCTCCCTCTCCTGGTGCAGACGAGGGAGGGGCTCCATCCCCTGGAGCCGACGAGGGAGGGGCTCCATCCCCTGGAGCAGACAAGGGGGCGGACTCCCTCCCCTGGAGCAGACGACGGTGGGGCTCCTTCTCCTGGACCAGCCGGGGGCGGGGCTCCCTCTCCTGGTGCAGCAGGGGTCGGGGCTCCATCTCCTGGAGCAGCCGGGGTCGGGGCTCCCTTTCCTGGAGCAGACAAGGTCGGGGCTTCCTCTCCTGGAGCAGACAAGGTCGGGGATCCCTCTCCTGGAGCAGACGGGGGCGGGGCTCCCTCTCCTGGAGCAGACGGGGGCGGGGCTCCCTCTCCTGGAGCAGACGGGGGTGGGGCTCCCTCTCCTGGAGCAGACGGGGGCGGGGCTGCCTGTCCTGGAGCAGATGGGGTGGGGCTCTCTCACCTAGAGCAGACGGGTTGGGGCTCCTTCACATGGAGCAGACAGGTTGGAGCTCTCTCTCCTGGTGCAGACGGGCGCCGGGCTGCCTCTCCTGGAGCAGACGGTGCGGCGAGGCAGCCTCTCCTGGAGCAGACGGGCGGCGAGGCTGCCTCTCTTGGAGCTGACGGGCGGCGGGGCTGCCTCTCCTGGAGCAGATGGTCGGCGGGGCTGCCTCTCCTGGAGCAGACGGTCGGCGGGGCTGCCTCTCCTGGAGCAGACGGTCGGCGGGGCTGCCTCTCCTGGAGCAGACGGTCGGCGGGGCTGCCTCTCCTGGAGCAGACGGGCGGCGGGGCTGCCTCTCCTGGAGCAGACGGGCGGCGGGGCTGCCTCTCCTGGAGCAGACGGGGGCGGGCTGCCTCTCCTGGAGCAGACGGGGCGGGCTGCCTCTCCTGGAGCAGACGGGGGTGGGGCTGCCTCTCCTGGAGCAGACGGGGCAGGGCTCCCTCTCCTGGAGCAGACGAGGGCAGGGCTCCCCCTCCTGGTGCAGACGAGGGAGAGGCTCCCTCTCCTGGTGCAGACGAGGGAGGGGCTCCATCCCCTGGAGCCGACGAGGGAGGGGCTCCATCCCCTGGAGCCGACGAGGGAGGGGCTCCATCCCCTGGAGCCGACGAGGGAGGGGCTCCATCCCCTGGAGCAGACAAGGGGGCGGACTCCCTCCCCTGGAGCAGACGACGGTGGGGCTCCTTCTCCTGGACCAGCCGGGGCGGGGCCTCTCCTGGTGCAGCAGGGGTCGGGCTCCATCTCCTGGAGCAGCCGGGGTCGGGGCTCCCTCTCCTGGAGCAGACAAGGTCGGGGCTCCCTCTCCTGGAGCAGACAAGGTCGGGGATCCCTCTCCTGGAGCAGACGGGGGCGGGGCTCCCTCTCCTGGAGCAGACGGGGGCGGGGCTCCCTCTCCTGGAGCAGACGGGGGTGGGGCTCCCTCTCCTGGAGCAGACGGGGGCGGGGCTGCCTGTCCTGGAGCAGATGGGGCGGGGCTCTCTCACCTAGAGCAGACGGGGCGGGGCTCCTTCACCTGGAGCAGACGGGTTGGAGCTCTCTCTCCTGGTGCAGACGGGCGCCGGGCTGCCTCTCCTGGAGCAGACGGTGCGGCGAGGCAGCCTCTCCTGGAGCAGACGGGCGGCGAGGCTGCCTCTCCTGGAGCTGACGGGCGGCGGGGCTACCTCTCCTGGAGCTGACGGGCGGCGGGGCTGCCTCTCCTGGAGCAGACGGGCAGCGGGGCTGCCTCTCCTGGAGCAGACGGGCGGCGGGGCTGCCTCTCCTGGAGCAGACGGGCGGCGGGGCTGCCTCTCCTGGAGCAGACGGGGGCGGGCTGCCTCTCCTGGAGCAGACTGGGGTGGGGCTGCCTCTCCTGGAGCAGACTGGGGTGGGGCTGCCTCTCCTGGAGCAGACTGGGGTGGGGCTGCCTCTCCTGGAGCAGACGGGGGCGGGGCTGCCTCTCCTGGAGCAGACAGGGGCGGGGCTGCCTCTCCTGAAGCAGACGGGGGCGGGGCTCCCTCTCCTGGAGCAGACGCGGGCGGGGCTCCCTCTCCTGGAGCAGACGGGGGCGGGGCTCCCTCTCCTGGAGCAGACGGGGGCGGGGCTCCCTCTCCTGGAGAAGACGGGGGCGGGGCTCCCTCTCCTGGAGCAGACGGGGGCGGGGCTCCTCTCCTGGAGCAGACGGGGGCGGGCTCCCTCTCCTGGAGCAGACGGGGGCGGGGCTCCCTCTCCTGGAGCAGACGGGGGCGGGGCTCCCTCTCCTGGAGCAGGCGGGCGGGGCTCCCTCTCCTGGAGCAGACGGGCGGAGCTTCCTCTCCTGGAGCAGACGGGGGCGGGGCTCCCTCTCCTGGAGCAGACGGGGGGCGGGGCTCCCTCTCCTGGAGCAGACGGGGGCGGGGCTCCCTCTCCTGGAGCAGACGGGGGCGGGGCTCCCTCTCCTGGAGCAGGGAAGGCACTCATGCAAGCATACATCGAGGGGCGGTCTGCTCATTTCTGTCCCTCTATAAATGTGTGTTTTGATCATCCTTGGCTCCCATGGGCCTCTATTTGCATTCCATATTCTTCAAGTTGTATTAGTTGTTTTTTGCCTCCAGTTTGGGCATATGACACAATAAGAAGTCCTTAGGGAAGACGCATGTGGAACCAATAGAGCAAGCAAATAGATGTAGCTAAGGCGGGCAGTGGTGAGTGGCTCTTTCCATTCACTAGAAGCAGTAACGCTTCTAGGGCTGAGCCAGTCACCGCGCTGCAGATCAGTCCTGCGTACGGGTGAGTGACCGCAGTGTGCAGTCTATTGCACTCAGTCATTTCGATTACAGTCCAGACTAGGCTCTTGTACAGAAAAAGGCCTGAATGTGTCTTCGTGTGAGCAAAATCCTGCATAATTCACTAGTGGGTATTTCTTTATTTACCGGTTTCACGTGATATTTTGGCCATTGGAGATGGATTTGTCTGACATGAACTGTGAAACTGATGTGTGATGCGGCCAAGAGGTATGCCTGCTGCTGGTATCCAAAGCGACACATGTGCAGGAGGTGTGCCTGCTGCTGGTATCCCAAGCGACACATGTGCAGGAGGTGTGCCTCCTGCAGGTATCCCAAGCGACACGTGTGCAGGAGGTGTGCCCCGGTGCCTTTGCATACAGTTTCACACAGATAATCGGAAATATTTATTTTGTGAAATCAGTTTGATTTTTCCCAAAATTAAGCTTATTACATGTGCAAAACATTTTGCAATATTCCACTGCTGTGTTAGCGATGACAATGCTTTCTTTGCACAGGGGCAGCCGTTGGTGTCCACCTCTGGTATGGTCACACACCGAGCAGAGGCAGCCCACACATCTGGCGTCACTGACCCCTCCCAGCAGCTCGTGAGTGCCAGGACCCTGTCAGCTGAGGGTGCCATGCTGCGCGATGGGATTCGAGCCCATCACCTCTTTGCCCCCTTGAGCTGCACGGCGTGGGCATCCTCACCAGTGTGTGTGTGTCTCTAGAGCATGAGTGCCACCATTGTGTGGGAGCAGTGACAGTGTCTGCTGCATCTGCGTGTGTGCATGCCTCATGATGCATATTATGAATATTATTACTTGCATGTGTCTGGCAGAGAGCTGAAGCTGTCTCTAGGCCACACCTAACTAGCAGTAGATGATCTGCTCACGTCTGTCAAGGTAAGCCTTGAGGACAGTGTGCCCCAACATGCCCGTGTTTCTTAGCTACCACCATGAGATGTTCCACAAGATCTGCTTTTTGGCAAACAGATGAAGGGGGAGCTGCATTTAATATAAACTGTATCTCTGAATTTCGTCTCCGCTGCCGCCAGGTCACGGATGGGAGAGAAGGAATGGTAAACAAGCATTGGCATAGCCAATAGGTCTCGCCTTTGAGAAGTTATAAGTGTTTAGTGAGAGCTATTGGCAATGTTTTTAAGGTATGTTGTAGAGGGCGGGTTGGGGTAGAGAGTATTGTGCCTAGATGGTGTTTGTAAAAAGGAAAGCAAACACAAGGAGACGATGGACGGAGTGCTGAAACTTTTCAAACACTCACTCCCAGTCACAGATCTGGGTTGAATCCATCATTATTCTTTAGCTCACTTTGCCACCCCAGTTCAGAAACAGCTATATGCAAATCATTCTTGACCCTGTGCCTCATGGGAACAGTCCAGACCGAACTGCCAAGCAATGTCTTCCCTGGACCGGAATCAAGCATCCTGGGACCGGTTTCGGGCTAACAGCCCTCATCAGCCAGGCTAAGCTTGAATCCAGTGGCAAAGTGAGCAAGGGACCCACGTTTGGGCCATACCCTGCCAACTTAGGGCGAACAAGGCAAACACAAGGAGACGATGGACGGAGTGCTGAAACTTTTCAAACACTCACCCCCAGTCACAGATCTGTAAAAAGGAGACAACGATAGTGAATCATTTGTCAGTCCCGAGGCCGGCTCAACATCCGGTGATTCTGGGCAAATCACTTAATCTGCCCGTGCATAAAACATCAATTTTACCTCTTCCATTACATTTTAATGTTAGGATGTACGACGTCGATATACGGAGGACTAATAGTACGAAAATGAAACATAATGATCATAAAAATGAAGGAAATTATTGTCATTGCGTGCACAAATTTAAGCGCATGTATTATTGTGAAAATAAATCTTTAGCCTTTGTCATCAACGCCAAACATTCGAAGGGCTGTTATTGGCACAGAAAAGTCATTTAGCACTGGCGCCTCGTCACTGGTGTCCTGTTTGTGCCTGTGAAGGGGTAGGGAAGAGTCTGTCGCTTGCCCAGCTAATTACAAGCTTGTTATGTTGTGGAAAGTCAATCGCAGCATATTGTTGTGGCAATAAGAGGCACGTTGACAGCCCTGCGCAGCCAGTCACATGTTAGTGTAGCATCTGTGGAAGGTATATAGGTTAAGGGCGGACTCAGTCAGTCTGAAGTTGTGCCGTAAAATTCCGGGAGGGTTGGGGTAGAGGGTATTGTGCCTAGATGGTGTTTGTAAAAAGGAGACAACGAGTCGAAGGGAAGACGCTGTCTGTGAAAGGCATACAGCACTGGACATTCAGTCAGATTGCTCGCTCCCGAGAGCAAAACGCCGTGGGAGTGAACATTAAAAAAAGAGGTGGGACATGCGCCCGCCTTTAGCCATTTGCGTGCTGTCATTTTTGAAAGACACACGCAAAAGCCAACCACATGCGTGGGGGGAGTCAGACCCACACAGAGTAGTTTAAAGTACTTACAAGAAGCCTCGCAGAGCAACGCATGCGCGCTGCGCTAGGCTCGACCTAAAAAGAAAATGCGAGGCAGCGGCCCATTTGCATCTGTGCACCCTCGATCTGGGGCAGCGCCCCTGTATCCATGAGGGCTGCCCCAATTTAGGAAAGAGTGAAGACTCTCCTCTTAAAGAACACTGCATCATGAGGCAGTAATATTCCACTTGTGCTCCCAGGGCACACCCCCCTGTCCTATCACTCAGTGGTTGTAGTGCTCGCCTTTGAGACTGTGCAGCGCTCCCCTTCACTTTGGCTAGGTTTGTGCTATATAAATACCACATACGTGTATATAGGAGAATTCAAAGAACACCGAAGTATAGATTTAGTGCAGCAAACTGGACTCGTGCCATTCGCGACGCCTTCTACCAGCCTTTGCTTTGAATTTGATGTATTTTTCTTTGCGGAGTGTGCCTCCCACCACAAGATCGCCTCACAGTGCTAAGGAAATCTGCCTTGCTGATCTGTAGACCCCGCGGCTGCCTCGCCCTCCAAGGTGGGTCTTCCGGTCTGTCTGGACCCATACGTACCAGCAAGCAATCTGTTTTTGTTTACACAACGAGGCAGAACTGGGTGTAGGTATCCTGCCTACTGCATTTATAGACTGCATGTATGGCTGGACTCCATGTTCTACCATGTATCTAGGTGCAGACTTTCTTTCCATAAATCTCTGTGTTCCTGTTTGTATGTTGGTGGGACCAGCTCACTTCCATCAAAGATTACAACAAGTAGGATGTAGTGATCTGTCAGTGGAAAGCCCATGGCTGTATGCGTGGTTTCTGGTCCCACGGAGAGAGCTTGCGACCCCCTGGACGGACCTGGTACCAAAGCGCATAGAAGGCTGTGCACAAAACACAGTCACGTGCCATCCAACATTGCCAATAACCAGCACGAGCTGCAAGTGCCAGGCATACAACAGGCAGGATGCAAATAAACCCTTCCAAGGCTGCAACAACTGCATTAAAAGGGAGTTTTCATTTCTATCCCTGGCGAGAATTCACCTTCATTCGCAGCTCAGATGGAGGATCCTTCAGGGAGGGACTCCCTCAGCTATGAGGCACTGGGCTGTGTGTTTGAATGAGGGTCCTGGAGCCGAGGCGCTTTATTTCTTGGCACCTCTGAGTCTGCCAGGGTGAGTCATTCTAGCCGAGACGCTGGGCAGAGAGCCAGGGTCATTACCAAGAGGCTTGAACTGCAGCCGGACTCCAAAGCAGTGTGGGTGAATTCCACAGGTGTAATGTAATCAGTCCCTGGAACAGATACTGGCCTCGAGGTGAGGCTCATCCCAACATTCAGGAGACGCAGGAAAAGGGTAAGTCCGTTTTTATATAGCGCAGCTACTCACCCTTACGGGTCTCAAGGCGCTGGGGGCCGTAGTGGAAATTAAGTGAGCTATTGCCCAGAGTCACATGGTGCTGAGCTGAGCTGCCGCCGGAGCCGGGTATCGAACCGTGAACCCTGTGCTCCGAAGTCAGCTGCCCTGGCCGCTGCACCACACCTCTCCACTGGAACCCTGCCCATGGAGCTGTGTGGGGCTGCCTCTCCCTCACTGTGTGCCTTGAGGCATATTTCACAAACCCTGCATCCATATTTACAGCATGAAAGATCTCAAGTCCTGGCCTGTGTGAGAAGGTGCCCTCGCTTGCCCTGGTTAGAAATGCCCTCAATACATGAAAGATCACCAGGCCTGCAAGTGCAGGGGTGCCAGGGTAAAGATGATGGTAAGGTCTGGACCACTCAAGCTTCAGTCCACGCAGTCACCATCAATCCACCCATGCCCTCAGTTATTCTTCATCTGTGACCTCATTCACTGACCCTTCCACCCATGTAGCTATTCACCAGACACTGGATGATTCATAAATCACCCACTTGCCCACCCACCCACACACGCACACACTCTCCTCTGTCTCATCTCTCTCGCTTCTCTCTCTCTCTCTCCCTCTCTATCCTCTCTTTCTCTCTCCTTCTCTCTCCCTCTCTCTCTCCTCTCTCACTCTCTTCTCTCTCCCTCTCTCTCTCCCTCCCACTCCCACTTTCTCTCCCTCTGTCTCCCTCTTTCTCTCCTCTCTCTTTCTCTGTCTCCCTCTCTATCCCTCCTATCTCTCTTCCTCTCTCTCCTTCTCGCTCTCTCTCCCTCTTTCTCTTTTCCTCCTTTCTCCCTCTCTTTCTCTCTGTCCCTCCTCTCTCTTTCTCCCTCTCTCTCTCCCCTCTCCCCCTCTCTTTCTCCCTCTCTCTCTCCCCCTCTCTCTCTCCTTCTCTCTTTCCCTCCTCTCTCTTCCTCTCTCTTTCTCCCTCTTTCTTCTCTCTCTCTTTCCCTCTCTCTCTCTCTCTCCCTCCCTCCCTCTCGCTCTCTCTCCCTCTCTCTCTTTCCCTCCTCTCTCTCTCTCTTTTATCCACAGACCAGTCTTACTCTTGAAGTAACACTGCAGCTGTCCTTCGTGCGCAGACTCCTCTTCCTCCTCTGCTTGTGAGCTCGGATGGTCTGCGTTCCCTAGGGAGCCTGCTCAAGGTTGGGGGGTGGGGCATTGATGATCCTTTTTGAGAACCCCCACCCAGTGACCGCAGCACTCCGCGGGCCCACCCTTCTTGCACCGATCACTCTCCCCCACATCATGTGCACGAACAGTCATATTTCCTAGTGTGACCAAACACCAGTTACACCAGTGAACAGTCTCTCCCCCACTCTTCTCACAGACACTCACACTCTGGTACGACCGACAGCTACTCTCCTTTGTTTGCATACAAGCATCACTGTCGCGCTTCCAAGTACGGCTGCACGTTTCATGAGATCACCAATGCTTGGTATCCAAAGGTGTTCATTGTGCAATGCTGTTCAATTAATATGCATTAAAGTTCATTCCATAATTCTGAGTTCCAGCCATGAACGCGCCCAGGCCCAGCTCTCCCGTCCCGCTGCACCGCTCGGCTTTCTCCTCATTTTTCTGAGTGCTTTCTGTAGGAAGCTGACTCTTTGTATAGTGGACCAAAAAGAGGTACATTCTGTAAAGAGTCGAGGCAAACCCCAAAGGAATTACCGAGGCACAAATGACACCCCAAATGCTCTCTTTTATGGTAGTGTGGGCGAGCAGTTAGGCTTATCGGAGGACAATGCTAAGCCCTTATTGCACACAAAGGCAGTAAGTGAGACACACACTCAAAGTAATCCGACACCAATTTATAAAAATAACACATACTTTTATATCAATTTAGATGCCAAGATCATCGGAATCAGGTAAGTACTTTTCAAGTTATGAATTTTTACAGTTTTCAAAAGTTGACAGTGCAATTTGTGGGTACAGTAATGTTATCCTATGGGTAAAAAACATGTACTGCATTTGGGGATTTAACAGCAACTTACGGGGCTCTTCTCTGGGACTTAAGGTGAATATGGGGCAAGGTCCGAGGCCACACCACCAGGTCACCTCAGGAGGCTCTGGGGTGTCTGGGTGCAGAGGTGTTACGACGTCAGGTGTCCCATTTACTTCAAAGGGGAACGGTCTGGTCAGAACGAGGCTGCAAGCTGGGACTGGGGGACCAGTCCGGGGGAACCCACAGGGGGCTCAGCCCTTAAGATGCTCGGGCACGTAGGGACACCATTGGTCCACTTCTCCTCGGGCTGTGGAGCTCGAGTCAGTGATGTCTTTTGACGTTGGGTTCCTGTGCTGGAGTCACTCGCGGTTGGAGGGGGCCTGCAGAAAGAAGCTTCAGGCGGTGACTGGAAGTCCAGTCTGGCCAAACCCAAGAGTGGGCTTAGCTCCTGTGGGTCTGGGGACCCCGTTGGCACTGTCACCTCGCTTGGACTCAGGCTGAGGAGCACGGGTGCATAGGTACTTTGAGGCGTCGGATGGCCGCTGTCGAAGACTCACTTTTTGACTTTGGTTTCTGCAGAAGGGGCAAACAGGACAGCTGGCCCACTCTCGCTGTGAGTCTCACTGTCCCTGAAGTCCTTCGATGTGCAGTCAGTTATCCTCTGCATTGGTGTCCAGACTGGACACATCAAGCCTTGGTTGATGCAAGTGGCCGGTACTCCGGGAATTGGTCCTGTGCAGCTCCAGTCGGTCCTGGCATACCCACACTTGGGGAGAGGACAGATCTGACCTGTTGAAGCATGGTGACCTCTTCCTGGGCAGCTGCTGCGCTGGTAGCTTCTGTGAGCAGCAGGTCGATGGACTGGACGTCGGTGAATGAGACTGGAGGGGATTAGCTCCTATACTCCAAGACAATTGGCGAGGCAGTGGCAGCCCTGTGGGTTTCTTGGAGCTTGCACAGCGGCAGGACAAGTCTGCTTCTTCCACAACTGTTGGGGGCAGCAGTCAGGCTGGCAGGGTTGGAGCCAAGTCAGTCATTGCTCCTCGGTTCCCATGACAGCACTATTCTTTGTTCACTACTTCTTTTGATCCATCAAAATGTGAAATCTTGGTGGCAAGGGGTCCTCTAAATACTCAATTTAGGGGCGTTAAGGGCAGTGAGGCGTAGTAGCCAATGGGATACTTACCCCTGGGGTCACTACACCCCCTAGATTATCATTTCCTTTGGGGAATGGGCATCACCCTGTTCCAGAATTCCTAATTACTCCACACACAAGATGGTGGAGTTTCTAACTTGGTGGTTACTTCTGGCGTGTCACCCTAGAGGTGTGACCAGCCTGACATTGCAACACGCCTCCTGCATAGCTAATTTCCCCGCCTATCCTGGGACCAGATGGGCCCAGGGCGGCATCTCCCTTTTCTATGGAGTCTTGTGTCACATATCAAAGGCTGGAGAGGCCTTTGAAGCCTCCTGCCTTGATATGCTGATTTACCAGCCTTCTGGAGGGGGAGGTGTAAACCACCTCTCTCCAGAGCAGGCATTGAGAGAGGAGCTGTCACCTCCTAACGAGTCAGAAACTCATCTGTGGTGGCAGGCTGGACTGGACCAGTCAGCCAGCACACAAAAGGGCTGGTAGGTTTCAGGGGGTACCTCTAAGGTACCCTCCGGGTGAATGTATTAATAAACAAATCACTTAACTCAGTGTGGGTTTATTAATATGAGGTGTTTGCCCAGTACATACCTTAAGATGGCTTCCCTGCTCACTTGCAATATCTAATAATAGAACCAGACATTACAGAGGCATATCTGCTCACATAAAATTTAATGCACTCTGCCTTAGGGCTCAAAGGCCAGCTGTAAGGGTGACTTACAAATATTAGAAGCTGTGACTTTGGCATGACACACAGCAGTGTCATGTCGTGTTTTCACTCAATTAGTAGGGACTTACAGGGGATGCTAATGGCCTTCGCCGATTGTAGCCCAGTTCGACAACACCGTGGGGCATATCTACAAGGAACTGGTGCGGCGCTGTGGAAATCTTTCCAGCACTGCCTCATTTAAAAAATGCAGGGATGCACCTTCTTTTACAACAATACTACGCAGCCCTGTGTTTTCCCTTTTGCTGGTGCTAAAAACAGCTGCCTAGGGCCAACACAGACACCCTTGTGCCATAGTGCAAGGGTGCCTGTGTTGCAGGGAATGATTGTTTATGTGCAGGAAGGTTTCCCTTCCTGCACATGAACTAATTACTAATGGCGATTGCAGCACACATAGAAGTAGCAAATCACCATCATTTAATGATTGTTTATGTGCAGGAAGGGACACCTTCCTGCACATAAACAATCTTTAAAGGTGATTTGCTCTTTTCTATGTGTGCTGCAGAATGCAGCACACATAGAAGTAGCAGAAACGAGGAGAAATACAAGTATTTCTCCTCGTTCACCAATCTAACGCCGGCTTTTGCATGGCGTCAGTTTTTGGTGCTGCCTCAGATTTTTATATCCTTGCAAATCTGGGGCAGCGTCAAAAGCAATGGGTGTTGCAATGGAACGCCCACCGCAACATCCACTGCACGCCCCTTTCACGCAAAAAATTGTGAAAATGTACTATACTTGTAAAGCGCCGTTAAGCCACGCAACAGCACTTTGTAAATATGGTGCAGGGCATTGAGCCACCGGAACGTCGTAAAAAGTGACGTTCCGGTGGCGCAATCCCCTTGTAAATATGCCCCCTTGTTTTCGGGAAGGAACACTGAAGTCTGGTTAGCAGGCCTCAGTGCACTGTCGAAGTCAAAAATCAGCCTCCAGTAGTTAACAAGCATTAGAAATGCAATAGGTCTCGCTTTTTTTAAGTTAGAGCTATTCACATTGTAAATGGCAATGTTTTTTACCTACCAAGGAGGAGGAGGAGCAGCGGGGGGCTAACTGCCAAAATGCTCTCTTAGAGAGTGATTGGCCAAAAGTAAACCAAACAAGCAAGAGCCTTTAAAAACAAGAAACAGAGTTGCACTATACACATGAATAAAAACATTATCACGAATGATGACAGTTTGCAGCGTACATTACATGCCATTCTCAAGAGAGATAAAAGAAAAAGTTAGAAATTGAAAAATGAACGGCTACTGAAGCTGGTTGTCAGTACGACCAGGAAAGGGTGACAGAGTAAAAATGAGGAGACTGGATTGATTTGCCACAAAATAGCACCCGCGAAGCTGTCAGTGGCAGGGATCGCACTGATTTAATGTACTAAAACCACTTACTTTGTGGCACTGAAGTTCAAAGCCAATGTAAACACAGACTCTATTGCCTTTCTGAGTTGCAGTCCAAGGCATGAAAGGACCGCTGTCCAAAGAAAACACACCCTACTCTGCTTACTGCATGACTCCAAAGGATGCAAAAGAAACAAGGCACACGGAGGTGGATGGTTTGGCCCCAGGGGCACCGAAGAGTGCACAAAGAACATGGGGGCCCACAAGGAGGTCCCTGCTTGTGCCCCGGGGGCACCAGAGAGTGCACAAAGAACATGGGGGCCCACAAGGAGGTCCCTGCTTGTGCCCGGGGCACCAGAGAGTGCACAAGAACAAGGGGGCCCACAAGGAGGTCCCTGCTTGTGCCCCAGGGGCACCGAAGAGTGCACAAAGAACATGGGGGCCCACAAGGAGGTCCCTGCTTGTGCCCCGGGGCACCAGAGAGTGCACAAAAACATGGGGGCCCACAAGGAGGTCCCTGCTTGTGCCCCGGGGGCACCAGAGAGTGCACAAAGAACATGGGGGCCCACAAGGAGGTCCCTGCTTGTGCCCCAGGGGCACCGAAGAGTGCACAAAGAACATGGGGGCCCACAAGGAGGTCCCTGCTTGTGCCCCGGGGGCACCAGAGAGTGCACAAAAAACATGGGGGCCCACAAGGAGGTCCCTGCTTGTGCCCCGGGGGCACCAGAGAGTGCACAAAGAACATGGGGGCCCACAAGGAGGTCCCTGCTTGTGCCCCAGGGGCACCGAAGAGTGCACAAAGAACATGGGGGCCCACAAGGAGGTCCCTGCTTGTGCCCCGGGGGCACCAGAGAGTGCACAAAGAACATGGGGGCCCACAAGGAGGTCCCTGCTTGTCCCCCGGTGAAACGGTGGAGTGCACGCTCATTGTTTGCCTGCTTATATCAGTCTAAACTTGTATTTATAGGAAGATACTGATTGAGGGAGTGGGAAAAGTACTATATATCATGCATAGATGCAAGGTTTGAGATTGCTATGTGTGGCATTTTCATAACTTAAGTGTAACTATGAGTGACATTTCAACAACTATGAGTGACACTTTCTTGCGAGCAAAATCAAGCAATGAAGACGAAGGAAACATATAAATAAATATCAGAAATTACACCTATTTGAGCAAAGTGACTGCGCAAGGAAAGGCTCATTTTCATAGCATAGGAAGTCAGTGTAACAGTAGGAGATCATGACTTACACCATAGCTGCCACGTTTTCAGATTGGGTATATATGACATTTCCATTGTTTCAATGGACTTATGAAGAATGAAACTGAGAGTGGCATTTAAAAGCTAAAATACAAGAAACTTCAAACTCTTGAGCAGTGAGAAGGTTTAAAAATTACTTGAAACTAATGCAAAACTCCCGAAAACCGCTTTCTAAGATGACCATTATATAAAACAGTTGAGGCACCGTTGTTCATCTCAATTAAGACAGGAAGGAACTCTGTTGCATCAGTCAGTATAGACTTGCTGTGAAAACCGCACAACGGCGCTGAAGAAGGCGTGTTGTGCATATGTCTCACCCCGTCCATTTAAGCTTTCTGTCGGAATTATTTTATATCAGAAAAAATAATCAGTTTAACCCAACACACCCACCTAGCCCGATAGGCCCACAAACAGACACAAATAATTATCCCATATACTGACCTGCTGTCTCGAGACCGGGTGGCACTGGCGGCAGAACAGCAACTGAAAGGACAGCTGCGACTTGCAACATCTGTGTCTCAGGGGTCAAATCATCATGGTCTCAGCTGTCTGCTGTACCCAGTGCGCGCTAACAATACCACGTGACACCAGGGCAGTAGTTTCAGCTTCAATGAAGCTCCGGGCCGGCTCGCCCGTCCAGTCCAAATGATCTACTGACCGGACACTACCCCTACAGGCTTCACTACTGTGCAGTTCTGGGGTCAGTAGGTGTGAGCTGCAGCTCTCGGTTCTTCAGCATGTTCCTACTGCTGCACAAACTCTTTCTGCACACCGGTCAGTACACAGAATTACTGCACACACTGTAACCGCTCCTGATGCGCTGTATCATCTCACTGCACAGGAGTGACCCGTGCAGTGCAATTAAATATAGCACGTCTATCTAATGCGATTTCGTAGTGCACATGCACTTTGCAGCTGCATGCTCTCTAATTGCACCGCGCACCGGGGCAACGTTACTGCATGCCCTCGGACTCCTGCTGCACCCAAGTGCTGCACCCTGCACACCAAGCCTAGGGCTCTTGGTGCAATGCACTGATCCTGTAGGCTGGTGCCCCCGCCTCGCTGGAGACGGGGCTGCCCCTCTTAGCGTCAGCAGCCAAGGGGAGAGTTAGCGGGCCCGGGCCAGCAGGACATTAAAATTGATAAACCCCACCTCCATTAAAAGAAGTGAAAAGAAGCCCAAGACAAGCATACGGCGATGTTAATAAAGGCGCACAGTGAGAACTGTTTGATGCTATCATAGGTGGGAGGGGTGTACTTTAGAGGCAATGCAAAAAAAGAAACATAAAGGCGCTGTAAATAAATAATTAAAGGCGTACGATGAGCCTGCTCCATGCAGTTTCGGAGGTGAGAAGAGTGTGCTTTGCAGAAAAGCCTGTTGCCTTAAGTGAAAATATAATGTGCTCCTCCGGCAGTGTTAAGCATTGCTCTATAGGGGCTTGTCCTGTGATTGTGTTTTTTTCCTGTGGGGAGTAAGTTGTGTCATGACTGGATAGCAAGTATTTTAAGTTGAACAGGGGTACTTGTGGCAGCCTTTGAAGATGGTAAGAGGGCCGGGTGGAAACGTTTCGTTGGAGGTTTGGGGGGATGGGGGTCAATGCAAGCTGCGCCGGTGGGAGGGGGAGAAGCGGAACACATGGGTCTGTGTAGGGAATCCACGAGACGGAATGGCCACCTCGAGTTTAGTTTTGTGTTTGTGTCGAGCACCTCGAAATGCATCTCTGCTGATTTTATTTCGATTTTGCTTACTGTAGTCCAGGATAACCAAGCATGGCTCTGTCTGAACGCCCAGCTGCGACGGTTGTTGTTTCGAGTCTGATAACGCTGATCCTTGTCTTATCTTTTCTAAGGATCTCCAGGTCGCCAGGAACTTTTTACCTGCTGAATTGTGTAAAGGGAAGAATCTTTTCAGTTATGCAATCATCTTAGAACCCCGTTTACCTTAAAAGACCACTGACTCCAAATTCAATTTTGTGGGTTTATTACCGCCAGGAATAACTGCACATGCAAGCACCTCAACACGAGGTTTAAGAAATAGATGGGCACTAATACAAATAACATCCTACGCAGGAGTCTCATCCGACTCAGGTTGAGAAGAATCGTTAGCTCCAGAAGTATTAGACAAGCAATAACAGCTCCAATCTCTATATTATTCCTCATTTATAACCATTTGCTGTCCCTACCCTATCGCTTAGATGGCATACCTACTTAACGAATTTCCCAGGCAAGAGTAACAGAAAAGGTGTCAGCTGTGAAGTCTTCCTAAGAAGTACACTCACATAGCACTTTGAGCTCGATTCTAAGATGCTCCTTCACAGACTCCCTCTCTGACCTCTTCTCTGGTCTCCCCTACCTCTTCTCTGGACTCCACCCTCGGGGCACTGTCCCTAATACAAATCCCAAAACAATTAAACACGCCCTTGTTACGCCTCTTCGGCCAGGTCTTCCTTCTTGTATTTTTCCACCAAAACTCTTACTTCATCCTGGACGATTAAGATGACCTTGAGTCCCAGGCACTTTCTCCGCTGAAAGTATCATCCCTACATTCCAGTGTCCTCCCATCTTCATGCCTCCCACCACCCTAACTCATGAAACAAAGAGCCAGTCTTTCGCTAACGAGGCATATGTCCTTGCACCTGCAACAGAAGATACGTTTCAACAAACTTTTTCCCTCTACATGAGTTTATCAACTGTACCCAGAGAGCCTTTCCAAGAGAAACATTTCTTCCTGCTAAAATAAGCTAACATATAATGATTCAGGCCTTTCCTTTGCGTATATGCAGTCAGGCCTTTACACAATTTAAACACACAATTATGATCACTACTATAAGCATTGATCCATTATTTCATATGCGAAAAGTGAACTACACGTGTACTTAATATGGTAGACGTTTAACTGCTGCATCTCGATTACACATGGCCTACCCCATGAAGACATCATTTTGAGCCCGTTCCGTTAAGCTTTACATTTGCAAAATCATAATAGCACAACGACCCTTCTATTCACCCTAATAATGCAAGTTACGACTACATTTTACTAACCATTCATTATATATATATTGGATATATGCGGGTACAGACTATCAGTGATTATGATGCACCCATACAATTTTTACGAGAGCATAGCGCTCTATCAAGTCCATGAAGCTCCCAGCGCCCTGTAGTGGAATCATCTGGTGGATAAGTGAGTGGTCTGCGCGCGACTGGAGTGCGCCTTGGTTTTCTGTCTCTATTTGGAAGGCGATCCCACTCGTTTATGTTCCTGTTTGGCAAAAAAGGAAATGCGTGTCGCGTGTCTAAAGGAAACTTGGCAAGTCTCAATCCGTTCGGGGGAAATCTCCAGCAAGTGAACGGGGGAGATTTCTGGAACGTCTCAAACTGTGGCATTGGCATTCTCGTCGAGTGATGGGAGTAGGACTGTAATGTTCTCAGTGTCTTTGCTTTGAGCATCTGAAAGGCTCAGTAGCACAGGGGTCCTGGGAGCCTGGATCGTTGAGGTTAGGATACCCAGGATTCTTGCCAAAATTCTTAATGGGAATTCTTTCCTTCCTAATATCTTCCTCAGCTCCTTGCGGAGTGTCCTTAACTTCTCCTCTGGTAGTCTTAATTCTGACTTCACTGTGTTTATGATAAAACCCAGGAATTGAGTTTCCTGGCTGGGTTCTAGGTTTGATTTTTTTCTGTTTATGACAAAGCCTATGCACTTGGTATGAAAATCAAAGGATGGAAATTGTTTGGGATGTGTTTTTTATTCCTCAAGCATTTAATCTTTTGCATATCAGGTATGAAGCAAACATTTATATGTGTATTTCGTAGGCAGAAACATGCCATGTATGTTATTTTTGCACAAGTTAAACAAATCCCGCCAGAAATGCGTATTCACCGAATGCAAAGGAGGGATAGTGGAATTAAAAGGGTGTGCGGGTGAAATAACTATCAAAACACTAATGTAACAAACGTAGTTCTGATTTAAACTTTATTGTACAATTTGTATAATACATGTACAGAACCTATCATTTCTGACATATACAGGGACCTATTTGAAACTCACTTTACATAAGCAGTGAATGTTTTTGGACTTGGGTGGTTCGCAAAAATGTGTGCATTCTCTCATGTGAGCATAGTGTATTGTAATTTGTGGTGGGACAGTGTTGCTTGCGGGTTGTAGTTTTGTGGTCGCCGGATCTATAGATCCCCTTGTAAACAGTCTGGTAATTTAAACTTAATGAAGAGACGTACCTCGTGTCAAGCGCCAAGGAGTAGATCAATTTATTCTGAGGAAAATACGTTCGCTCGTCTACTTCAAAAGCACTGCCTACTTGTTTATTTTGTCTGTGAATGTTCGTTTTTAGGTCTCGCGCCTAGCGTTGCAGTGCGTAGCACTGGTCGCGCAGCGCGAAACCTCTAGAAAGGGCTTCTGAAAACGACCTACACGCTCGTGCGTGTGGTTTTGTTTTCAGAAGCCCTCATTGACTGTAGCGTGCGTTTTTAGAAAAAACGGCACGCGGATTGAGCAAAGGCGGGCGCATGTCCCGCCTTCGCTCCTCCCATTCCCGACGGTGGCCAGAACGCGCAGCAGCGCGCGTCTCGCCTTGCTGCCGCGCTCCCTGGCCCCTCGCTCCTCTGTGGTGCGCGCGCACCACTGGTTATTATTAAGTGCTTTCTGCCATCACGTTATCAGCCCCCACCCCCATTCCTACGGTGGTCCGACCATGCTCGGCACATGCCTCCTGGAACTTTGCTCCAGGCCTTACCATCTGCCTCACCGGTCTACAGCTAGTTGGCTGCAGTGGCCATCCCGTGCCTCACATTCAGTACAAAGTATTGACATTTGTAATTGTTATTTTCACAGCCAAAAACCTGGCAAACAGATAAGTTTTATTGTCTTTAGTTTACTTTTATGTTGATTTACTTTGCAAAGTCTTTTTTTCGCATGCAGCAGGCATATGGATCCTCTCACTTTGGGTTTGGGCTCAGTCGGGCTTAATAAATGACTTTTTATATCGCTTTCTCATTCATAATTGACATTCTGCAGGCTTGGCGGGACACCGGGTGCCAGGGTCAGCACTTAAACATTTTATATTTTGCCACGCGCTTCCAGAACTCCATGTCTGATTTGGAGCACAAACCCCAGAGACCACCGAGAATGGACACGAGACAGCGGAAACCAAAGCTGCAGAGCAGCCATGGAAGGTGTGGAGATCGATCTGACGCTCCTAGAGACCTACTCCACCAGCTCCAGCAAGCTCCATGAAGACACAGGGTTTCTTCTCCTTTAATGAACGAAATGTTAAGAGGACTTTTTATTAAATTTCCTTGGGTGCTTGTGAGGGTCCGGGTGGTGGGTGACAATGCTGGACCTTGCACAGCGTCGCCTTAGTTAATTTAGTCTTTTGTTGACGCCATGAGGTGATTGGGGAAGGGCAGAAAACGGACGGGGAATTGTAATATTGTCTAATACATTTATACATTTTTTTCTGCCACAGTGCTTTGCCTGCAAGGTGAAATAGAAGAGCATGTTGAAAATACAGCTCCCATGTAGCGGTGGGGGTGTCACGCAAAGTTTTGGACTTTTCAAATGAGTATTTTTGCAACACCAATTGTCATAGGTGGCTGGCCCAAACCTCACTATGTCTGCCACTCCATTACTCCTCCAATACTCCTCCAATACCCCACACGCTTGAGTGCAGTGCTTGAAATAGAAAAATAGAAGTTCAGGTACTCTGCAACAGAGTACCTGCTTGTTTCTGAGAAGTACGGTACTCTGCAATTAAAAGTATTACGTTTTTCTTAGGAAGTGCAGGTACTCTCCCTCTCAAAAAAAAAGTACTGGTACTCAGTACCTGACAAAATATATATTTCTTTGCTGATGCCATGGCGCACCACATCAGCTCACTGTTGTCATTGGCTCTGGGGTGCCTGTACCTACCAGACAACTGCCCCATGCGACTCCTCTCCGGCCGGCAGTACTGTCTGCCAGCGTACCTTACTTGTTTGCTGTTTTAGTATACCTCTTCTGTACTACACACCATTACTCATTCTCTCTCTATTCACTATACCTCTCAGTTCTCTCTCCAAATATCGCTAACTGTCTTGCCTACTCAGCTCTCTCTCTCATTCTCTTTCTTTATCTTTATACTTTGTCTCTTTCTCTTCACTTTACCTTTCCAGTAGCAATTATACTTCCAATTTGTTTTGCACTCTATCCAATGTCGCTTTATATATGCTCTATCTGTATTACACATCCCTCCGTTCACTTAATATTTCGGTTCACTTTCTCTGTTGGTCTTTAGCCTGTTTCTCAGTGACCTCCATAAATTCTTTTCAGTATCCATTATCTTTAATTATACTTCTCTTGCCTGCTGTCCTGCTGTCCATCAGTCCTCTGCGCCATGCCCCTTTCTCACTATAACCCTATATCTCCATGTCCCTATCCATCAAGGCTGTGTCTTTCTACATTGTAGCTATGGGTTATTTGCTTTGTGTATACTGACTTTTAAACTTTGGGCCAATAGTCATTGAATTTTGAAAGGCAATCATGTAATTGGTGGTGCTCTTTCAGTAAGGATGACGTGCAGCGTGCAGAGAGATTCTATCATGTTGGGGTTGTGGAAAACATTTTCGCATTTACAACATTGTTCAAAATGCGTTCTATTTCTTGTAAAAGCTTAAAAAAAAAGTTTACATTTGTTGCGTTTAAATGCTCCACACATTCTATTTAAGCGCTGGTTTACATAATTTTCGTGCACAAATTAAAAAACGTGTTCTTTTTGCACATGATAAACACACGTTATGTTTTGCGTAGCGTGGTTGGGTACTCTATACTGTATTTAGTTTGCACTTTTGGGCTTCAGTGCTGCCATTTCAACTTTTGCGAAACATGATATGTTTATTTACTTTCAGTACCCCAGAGTGTGTTGGACAAGTTGCCTTTTTAGGTCTCGCGTAGGCAGCGCGCATGCGCTGTCTCTCCGAGACATCTAGTTATCTGTAAAACGAGGGTAGTCCCGCCTGCCGCTTGTCTATTTAGTTGATCAACGTTGAGGACATTTCATGAAGGAACAAGCATTTGCAATGCAATAGGTCTCGCATTATTAAAGTTTGAGCTATTGGCATTGCTAAATAATGCAACACCAATAGCTCAAACTTTAATAATGCGAGACCTATTGCATTGCAAATGCTTGTACTGTTGATGGAGTGACAGCGCTAGTTTATGGCAAGGATTAATCAAAACAACAAGCAAGTCCCTGAAATCCGTCATGTTTTTACCAATAAACAAGTTTTAAATGTATTCATGTTACATTGTTTTGCTTAAAATAGCAGGGAATGAATGTTTGGGAGCTGGGCTTGGGAAGAGAGGGGCTCGGGTGGAGTGGGGCTCACTGATGACAGCATAGGAATGCTTGGCACAAATGAGGCGTCAGTAATATCAGAAGTGCCTCCAGGGGAGGGGGTCTGTCCGAGGAAGGCCCCCACTCCTTACAAAGACAGGCTGTTCCCACAGACCCCTCTGCCTCTCAAGGTAGCTCCAGCACCCTTCACTTCTTCCTGCAGCACACCCAGAGGAGGCCAGCCGCAAGTACTCTGCTGGGCTCTGTTTATTCATGCTTTTTGGTGTAGCGCTGTATACCACGTGGGAATTTCATAGCACTGATCTCAGGTGCCACGGTGTTTCAATGATGCATAATAATATTTCATATTTGTAATGCACACATCAAGGCTAATCGGTCCTTACCTGCCAGAACAATAGGTCTTATAATTTTGTAACCCACTGGCCCTAATTTATCCACTCCTTGACGAATTCGAACCTGTGATTAGGAGGTTACAAGCAGCTCTTCATCAAGTGAGTATCACCACTAAGGAAACTGAACGACTCTTTCGCCCATTGGCAGATAGGGATGGGTATTTTCTATTTTTGTTTTATATAGCGCTAACTCGACCCAAAGGTATTATAGCGCTTTACATCAGCACCAGTTGAGTTACAGATGGACACATTCATTTTGTTAATACCGGGACATTAAGTAATTTGCCCAGAGTGTATTTATCCCTGTTTATTTGTGTTTCCTTTCCTCCATAAACAATAGTCGATGCCTGAAAACGGACCTGAGGATACCTGGCTATTAGGTGAACCTAGAGACCTTTCTCCGCACCTCGACTTGCCCTCCGCGCCACTCTAATCAAACCCTGCTTTGTGTGATTTTGTCTCGGGCACCTGCCTGTTCTATAAAGAGCTCCGCGTGCTCCAGGTGATCATGTGCACTAAGCACGTTGTGTGTAAAACGCTGCACTGTCTGTTGCAGAATGTTCAGTGGCGCGTCACGCAGTTTGGTGCCTGCTTTCCCTCCACGTTAATTAAAGAACAGTAGATGTTTCAGTACCCAGGCTAATGTGCTGCATAGCTAAATACATATAAGGACCCAAAGGCGAGACCGATTGCATTGCAAATGCTTATTTTTCATTGCTTCTCCTTGTTTTTTCCTCATTTCAGAGGGACTCGAGACATGGTCGTTCGAATGAACAGAGCACCGCGAAGCAGCTAGCAACTCCAGCGCCTTGAGACCCTCACGGGTGATTTGCTCCGCTTTATAAATCCTGATTGATTGACTTCTGCCACAAGGGGCGGAACACAGCTGACCACTGCATACAAAACTGGGGTCGCAATACACACGGAAGAATTCTGCAGTCTGCCCTTCACGCCATAACTGTCTCTATAAAAAAACAGCATCTTTTACTGCTTGAATGATTTATTTTTCTTCTGAATGAAAGCGAATACCATCTGTACCTTAAAGCAATCTCCATGAATGTGAATATGGACACGTTCATTTGCAATACACAGAAATAAATGTATATAGTTAAATATATAAAAGTGCTTATCTCATTATTCATTCAATTGTTACTTATTTTGTGACTGTATAACAAAATATGTAATAAGGGGATACCGTGTGTGAGGAAATGGGGTGTGTTATATGGTGTGGTTGTGTGACCTCACCGTGTAATACACTTACCAACCCCCTTAGGACCAGTAGATTTCGCTTGTCAAACCTTCAGCTCAACCCTGGGTAGCTGCGGCTCTGAGCAGCAAGGCTTGCCCAAAGTAACGAGTTTAAATTATTTAAAAAGAAATTGCAAGACACCAAAGAAATCCTGCACCAATTTAGAAATAGACTGTATTTAGATGTATTTTCAGACACCACAACGAAAAAGATCTACCTGAGGGTTCCGGAGATATAGAATTTGCAAGACATACTAAATCAAATCATTTCACTCAACTGCGAACAAGCATTTGCAATTTCAACAAATGTGACACTTAGAAACCTTTTCACTAAAAAGTTTAGGCTAGTTGTAATGCGGTCCCTAGGCCTCACTTTATGTGACCAACTCCAGTATGGAGCCAGTCAGGGGGCCCAGCAAGGTCCTCAGAAACAGGTACCTCAGCAGGTAAAGCAGTCTTCAGTCAGTTCCAGGCATTTTATCCTTTCCAGGGCTTTCCCCTGGAAGTGGTCCTGATGCAAGAGATGTAGGATGCTTATGATTTCCAAGGATGTCTAGGGGTGCAATATAGTCAATGGCGGTCTTGCTGAGACTTCTCTTCGGCCCACAAAGGGAGTGAGGTGATCCTGGTCACAGGGTTGACTTTCCTCAAAGTCCTCTCTGTGCTGGCAGAAGTCCAATCACCACTAGACTACTGGTCGCCCAGAATCACGGTCACATGCCAATCCTTCCTAGGTCAATAACTGGTCCCCTGGATGTCCCAGTTGCACTCCAGTGACACTCTGGGGCTCAGCGAACTCGGTGCAACTTTGTGTATCAGGTCCTGGTGCCTGATGCTGCATAGCAATAGTTGGTGGTGCGTTGAGGACTTCAAGCTACCAACTCGCCTCTGCAGGCATCTTCAGCTGATGTGTCCCTGTGCTGCACACAGAAGGCCAGTAAGCTGGTCCTTGGAGTCTCTTGGCTGGGCTCTGGAGACGACTTCTTCTTGAGCAGGACAAGGCGGGCACAGACCCTCTCCTTTGCTAGCCACGAGGTGCAGCAGGTGCAGTCCACTGCGGTGCAGCCTCTTTGCTGGTCCCGCGGTGCAGCAGGTGCAGTCCACTGCGGTGCAGCCTCTTTGCTGGTCCCGCGGTGCAGCAGGTGCAGTCCACTGTGGTGCAGCCTCTTTGCTGGTCCCACGGTGCAGCAGGTGAAGTCCACTGCGGTGCAGCCTCTTTGCTGGTCCCGCGGTGCAGCAGGTGCAGTCCACTGCGGTGCAGCTTCTTTGCTGGTTCCGCGGTGCAGCAGGTGCAGTCCACTGCGGTGCAGCCTCTTTGCTGGTCCCGCGGTGAAGCAGGTGCAGTGCAGGCTCTTTGCTGGTCCCGTGGTGCAACAGGTGCAGTCCACTGCGGTGCAGCCTCTTTGCTGGTTCCACGGTGCAGCAGGACAGTCCTCCCTCGGTCCTTCTTCCAGTCCAGTCAAGATCTGCGTTCGGGGTGGCAAGGGTGCCCTATTTATGCTCAGAAAATGCCCTCAGGACATGATGTGGTTGGTGACCAATGGACTACCAGGTCCCCTCCCACTTGATGACCACTTCCTGCAAAGTGTGGCATCTGGGCATCCCAGGATGCACCATTCTGCCCACTTCCAATATGACAGGACCTCTTTCCCGGCGTGTGGAGCTCCCTAGCCCAACCCAGAGATGTGGATACCAAAGGGCCTACACGCCCCTGATAATCTAATTTGGGAACGGGCTTCCCCTCTCCTGTCCTTAGTACCAGCCTGTCTGCCTGAACAATGGAGCAGCCCCATTTCCAAGTGTTACCCATTTTCCCTTTGAAGGTGGCTTCTCCTTTGAAGCAAGCTTTTAAGCCCAACATCCATGTGGCTTCCTGCAGGAGGGAGGTGATACCACCTTCCAGCTCAGTCCCCTATTGTATCCTTTTCTGGGAGTCATTAGCATGTCTCCCCAAGAGGGCAGAAAGCTGTCTCAGCAACATGACTCTGTGTGCAACTGGTAACAGCACAGGGGACAAGACGTAACAAAGTGGCAACTTTGCTAAAGTTGCATACTGGAACTTTTTACATTAATTTTGACTTGCAAATCAAGTCAAACTTAATGTAATGAGTTGTTTGATACCTTGGATGACCCACTTTGGTTGCACCGTTTCAGAGTTAGCACAGTTCAGGGGGGTCAGCGGGTAACTCTGTATCGCAAATTGGGCAACTAAACCTTTCCACAGTAACAACAACAGGTTCCCGTTTTCACTATCAGAACATGTATAATATGTGTTCTGCTCTTGAGATATGTTTCACCCAGCCTTAGGACTCGATAGGCCTGCCATAGGGGCGACTTACACATATACCAGGTTGAAGTCTGGCTTTGCCATTACTTTAAATGGAAAAGTAGGGTCAGCAGTTTAAACTGCTCCTTCAGCCTGCAGATAGCAGGCTCGGAGACTCGTTTTACTCGTGTCGCGCCCTGGGTGGCACAACCAGTGCTGCAATCCCTGAGGGGACTCCCTAACTTACATGCCCCGGGCTACCCTGGGTATCATTTACTAGGGACTGACAGGTAAGTTAGCTTACCCAATTGGGTATGAACAAATTTGACATATCTGTTTAGCGGTAAGGGTGCAGGCACTGAGGTCTGGCAGTGCACTCTGAGTCGAAAAAGCAGCAGCAACAGTTTAAAAACCCAGGGGGGGCCATACAAAGAGAGGCAGTTCCTTACACCATGTTTTTAAAGATTTTATACATCGACGATGCTCACATAAAGGTCATTAAGTGCAACAGACTGTTGAGTAAGCTTCATCCCTTTGCCTATTGACAACAATTAGGATCTAATTTTTTGGGACCAGGTCTTTTGTTATCATCAGACTTTAACCCAAAACAAAACAAGAAGGCAGGAAAGGGGAAACCACGGAAGAAGGGAGTGACACAAACTGTGACACAAGGGAGAAAGCAGTGATGAAAATGAACCTGAAAGGTTGAGATCAAGGAGCAGGGAGTGCCTGGTGGTGGATGAAAGAGGCATGAGATGGAATCTAGACTAGACAGCCGTGGTGTTCAGCACCCCGACCTTCAATAGTGCCGGCCTCAAGCTTCTGAGAAACTTAGGGCTCGGCAATTGTTCTTTAACAAATTAAGCACGGGAAGCAAAAGCGCTCACCTGTTGACATCACAACTCATCACACACTGGTGGCTCAACTTTTTATCCATGGTGAGGTTTCCCATGCGCAGGTGAATTTGGTTGACAAGTTTTCTGCCCATGAAGTGGTAACAAATTATTATTGTCAGAACATCGTCTGACCTAAATGTTATCTTCAGTATTTTTACAAAAGTATTGCCCCATATGACTAAAGGATAATCTGCAACCGACGAGATGATATTTCCTGTAAACGATATGTAGAACACAATATTTGCCATAGGATACTTCTGTATACAATACCTTGACATCCATCCGTGGCTCCTACGTGTTTGCTGATGGCAACTTTTAGTTTAGCCCACCGCTCTGCAGAGCACTGACTTCTTGGGTCTCTACATCGAGAGGTATTGCTTCCTGGGTGGATACATCGACAGCTAGAGTCAGTAGTTACGATGGTGACAACCCTTAGGCATTGCACACGGTCTCCTGGAAGTGGTTCAGGTGACGCGAGTGAGCTGATGTCATCTCCCCCATTTAGAACCTCTGCATCAAAGGGTACAATGAGGCTGGTAACTTGAGCTTCTCTTGAACAGTTGCTATGAGTGACCTCTTTCTTTGCGCCTGGTAGCAAAGCGGCGTCTGCCTCTTTTTCTACAGCTTCTTGTGCTGTAGTAGTCGTCTTCGCACAGTCGCGTGCTGGCCTCCTCCACGCCGGGTGTCGGTGCAGAAAAGAAGACCTGAACAACAACAATTGCTTCAACAGAAGAAGAGTAGCATGGGTCTGGGATTACTGCATCAACAGTTCACCACCAGGGATACACTGTGATCTTTAGATCCACCCACCCTCCAGCCAATCAATGGCGTCAAGTCCATCAATCTTACCAATGATTCCTCCATCATGGCTTCCACGGGCTCTGTGTCGGCTCTGTTCAGTCACCACCAGGGATACACTGTGATCTTTAGATCCACCCACCCTCCAGCCAATCAATGGCGTCAAGTCCATCAATCTTACCAATGCTTCCTCCATCATGGCTTCCACGGGCTCTGTGTCGGCTCTGTTCAGTCACCACCAGGGATACACTGTGATCTTTAGATCCACCCACCCTCCAGCCAATCAATGGCGTCAAGTCCATCAATCTTACCAATGCTTCCTCCATCATGGCTTCCATGGGCTCTGTGTCGGCTCTGTTCAGTCACCACCAGGGATACACTGTGATCTTTAGATCCACCCACCCTCCAGCCAATCAATGGCGTCAAGTCCATCAATCTTACCAATGCTTCCTCCATCATGGCTTCCATGGGCTCTGTGTCGGCTCTGTTCAGTCACCACCAGGGATACACTGTGATCTTTAGATCCACCCACCCTCCAGCCAATCAATGGCGTCAAGTCCATCAATCTTACCAATGCTTCCTCCATCATGGCTTCCATGGGCTCTGTGTCGGCTCTGTTCAGTCACCACCAGGGATACACTGTGATCTTTAGATCCACCCACCCTCCAGCCAATCAATGGCGTCAAGTCCATCAATCTTACCAATGCTTCCTCCATCATGGCTTCCATGGGCTCTGTGTCGGCTCTGTTCAGTCACCACCCGGGATACACTGTGATCTTTAGATCCACCCACCCTCCAGCCAATCAATGGCGTCAAGTCCATCAATCTTACCAATGCTTCCTCCATCATGGCTTCCATGGGCTCTGTGTCGGCTCTGTTCAGTCACCACCAGGGATACACTGTGATCTTTAGATCCACCCACCCTCCAGCCAATCAATGGCGTCAAGTCCATCAATCTTACCAATGCTTCCTCCATCATGGCTTCCATGGGCTCTGTGTCGGCTCTGTTCAGTCACCACCAGTCCCACTGCTCCGCTCTTTTCCCTGATTCGTTGACGCTGTCATGCCAATGCTCTGCAAGTACAACAGTTGCATTTTTTGGGATCCAAATACATTCATTTTATTTTTTTCTAATGACCTAGAATTATCTGAAAAAAACGAGCAGATAACATTTGTTATACATTCGATATGACATTCTTGCATGAGTTCATTTAAGTAAGACAGTTCCATCCTCTTTTAGGTAAATGCAGTAATGGGCTCTGAGAGTAGACGCCCTTCAGTAGCATTTGTTGTACTTTCAATAGTAAATTAGTCCACAGGTAGGTACATGTAGAATGAGTAATGCTGCAGGCTCAGAGTTCATGTGGCCTCTTGGATACAGAGGATGGCCTTCGAGATGAGCACAAGGGCTGAAGGGAGGAAGTCCAAGGGCGGAGTAGTCCTGCTTCTTTCAGTTATTTACATCCTGCTTTTGATAGAGGACTAAACAACATGGCTTTATTAAATGAGCAACCGTGTTTTAATCATGATGGAATAGAATGTGGATTGAAGGGTTGGGTGGTGTGGAAGTGCATCAGGTATGTATGAGATCCTCATTCACAAGGACATCCACCGCTAACACCTGATCTTTGCACTTTGTTTCCTCTTTCTTAGTTGCAGAATCTCCATATTATTGGTACTAAAGACTAGAAAAAGGGTGAGATTGAGGTATCCGCATAGGGTGGTTAAAGAGTCCAAAGAAGAAATGATGTCCACAAGGGAGCTGATGGAGAAACAAACTAAGAACCCAAGACTGAACCTTGCCGGCACCATCTGGTAATGCAGTGGGCGGGGATGACTTGGAGTCTAAAGCTAATGAAAGCAAGCGATCGAGAGAAAGGAAGTAGACCAGAGTAGGGCTCATCTAGTGATCTCTAGGGAATTGAGGGATGATCGAAGATTTGGGTGGTCAGCGGTGTCAAGTGAAGCAGGTAGATCTTGGTGTAAATGTGCAGATGATTAAAATGAGGTGATGTGATGAAATTAGAGGCATGGCACTTCTGTGGAGTAGAAGCCATTGAAGTGTGACTGACTCAGCAAGATTCGGGAGAAGAGATGCACAGTAAGACAGTTAAAGACAAAGACTTAAAGTATTTAAAAAAGAAAGGGAGGTGAGATCCTTGATGAAAGATAAGAGACTGGAAGGGAACCAGAGTAGGACTCATCCAATAATCATGGTGTAAATGTACAGATTATGAGGTGATGACGTGGCACTTCTGTGGAGTAGAAGCCATTGAAGTGTGACTGACTCAGCAAGATTCGGGAGAAGAGATGCACAGTAAGACAGTTAAAGACAAAGACTTAAAGTATTTAAAAAAGAAAGGGAGGTGAGATCCTTGATGAAAGATAAGAGACTGGAAGGGAACCAGAGTAGGACTCATCCAATAATCATGGTGTAAATGTACAGATTATGAGGTGATGACGTGGCACTTCTGTGGAGTAGAAGCCATTGAAGTGTGACTGACTCAGCAAGATTCGGGAGAAGAGATGCAGAGTAAGACAGTTAAAGACAAAGACTTAGTGCAAAAAAAAAGGGAGATGAGTACCCAGATGAAAATTAAAAAGAAAACATGAGTTTGCTGTATGTTTTTAGAACATTACCCATGCAGAATTGGTGCATCCAGGGTTGGTGCCGTTCATGAGAGATGATAGTAAAGAGAACTTTAAGGGAGAGAGCGAGTAGTTTAATAGTCTATGAACAAAACAATTAGAAGCCACACATGAGGGACCAGTGTATGTGATCAATGGGAGAAGCTCTGCTGGTGATGTGTGATGAAGTCTGAGATCAGAGCACATGAGGCACCAGTGGATTCTGTTAATGGTAGAAGCTCTGCTGGTGATGTTGATGAAGTCTTAGATCAGAGCAGAGAGTCTGAGTAGCTAGGGATATCTAACATGGTGGATTGGTGACATGTTGTTATGGAGTCTCAGATGGTGGTAATTGCAGATAATATGTATGATACTAAGATATTCACCGAGAGCATACACTGAAGTGTGTATGTGATGGAGAGAGTAACCTGTATGGAAGTATGTTCAAGTCACTGAGGATGGGGTTGAGCTGACTGGGCCATGCATTGCCCATCCCCAGCAATAGTGAGTCTCATGCTTGTTTATATAGATGACCAGTGTTAGTGCACTTATTTTCAGCCACTTGTGGCTGACGGCTCTCATCTCAGTGTTCAAGGAGCTGATGTAATGTGTAACCCATGACTGTGGGTGAGACGTAGCAGGGGAGAAGTGCACAGGTGCTTGTGTGTACCAAACGCATGTTTCAGGGTGTTGTTACATTGCTTGAAGGCTGTACATTGTCTCAGGGGTGGGAGGAGATCGGTCTGGAGTTGAATTGGAAAAGCTGGGAGTTAGAACTATGTTTCTTTCTGTAAATGGAGGTGGGGGACACTAAAGAGGGGAGCAGAGGGTGCATTGAATAGCACTGTGTTGGAAGCCGGAGTCCCAGTCACGCGTCACTGTCACAAATGCGAGACCCGGGACTCCCCACTCAACGTTAGGCCAAGTAAGGACACAGTTTGAGATAGCCCTGCTCACCCCATTAGTAGCTTGGCACAAGCAGCCAGGCCTATCTCCAAGGCACGAGTGGACAGTATGTGCAACCACACCCACAGCAACCCCCTGGTGACACCACAAATGGACGCCACACAAGTTTGATAAAAACGAGTATAAACTTTATATAGAAAGATATACGATCAGACGACACGTTACAAAAGCCAACATAAAATAAAGGGTAATATTCGTTCCGGCTGGCTGGTAGGTTCAAATCCCAACCACCGCTTTCAAAATGCTTTGCTGGTCGTAATGCTAGACTCACACACATTGCAATGGACAAACAATAGTGCGCTGTGTAACGATACAATCCTGGGCTGGGCACAGGAGAAATAATACAATGCGTAACGATACACTCCAATACCTGCAATGGGAGAAATTATGCAATGCGTACTGCTACAATCATGTACTGCGCAATGAAGGAATAATGCAATGCGTCACACCCCAATCACGTACTTTGCAATGAAGAAATAATGCAATGCGTAGCTACAATCATGCTGTACGTGAAATTTTTAAAAAAAGGGGGAGAAACCCTTCTATTCAGAAAAGGGACTGGGTAATCAACACCAAAAAAACACAAGGGTCCCTATTCTCTATATACACTAATTTGGATCATGGGCATTACACAGTGTTGTGACTAATGATCACACAGGTAAATGCATTAAAGTATACAGTATTCAAACAAAAGAGTCAGTATCACATGAAAAAACCAATAACAAGCTAAATGGGACATATCAAATTTATTCCATAAAAAGCACAAATAAAGTTAAAAACATTTCATATTATAATACAATATTGCACTAATATACATCACAAGAAAACACAAAGGTCGACGCTGCGTTCGGTGAGTTAGTTATAGGTCACCTTCTTCAGGACAGTTTTCAAGGTAGGAAAGTGCTCAAATTAAAATTCACTGGGCACTTGTGGAAGCAACGTGCTTGAGTTGAAAATGGGGTTTGAGGATATCCCGCCTCGTATTATAGAGGTTACTGTTACAATCCTTAATTTAAAAGCCAATAAGCATTTGTTAGGTTCGTTGGTGCCACCAATATATATTTTATTAAAGAAAATAAGGTCCAAAAATGAATGGACTGATCTAAATACACCAATAATGGATGAGCCGTGGTTGGAGATAACAAAATTTAGCAATCTCCCGCAGGTTTCACATCTGATCAGGTTGCTGTAATATTCATGCAGCCGGCTAAATATAAACCTGTTAAAAATATTACAGCCTCCCTGCACCAACGAACAGCTTCCGGGTCAGGATAGTGCTAAATTTTGTTATCTCCAACCACGGCTCAACCTCTATAATACGAGGCGGGATATCCTCAAACCCCATTTTCAACTCAAGCACGTTGCTTCCACAAGTGCCCAGTGAATTTTAATTTGAGCACTTTCCTACCTTGAAAACTGTCCTGAAGAAGGTGACCTATAACTAACTCACCGAAACGCAGCGTCGACCTTTGTGTTTTCTTGTGATGTATATTAGTGCAATATTGTATTATAATATGAAATGTTTTTAACTTTATTTGTGCTTTTTATGGAATAAATTTGATATGTCCCATTTAGTTTGTTATTGGTTTTTTCATGTGACACTGACTCCTTTGTTTGAATACTGTATACTTTAATGCATTTACCTTTGTGATCATTAGTCACAACACTGTGTAATGCCCATGATCCAAATTAGTGTATATAGAGAATAGGGACCCTTGTGTTTTTTTGGTGTTTAGCTACAATCATGTACTTTGCAATGACGAAATAATGCAATGCGGGCCGCTACAATCCTGTACTTTGCAGGGGAGAAATAATGCAATGCGTAGCGCTACAAACATGTACTTCATTAGGCGGAAATAATGTCAGGCGTCATAAGACAGTCCAGCAGTTCGTTAGCAGCAATATTGGCAATGTGTATTACGACAGTCAGCCTCTTCGATAACAGTTGCCCCCCACATGTATCCACGATGACATAAAGTACAGCTTCCCACTCGGGCCCCAGTACCACCACTCCATGGCCAGTACGGGCCCCAATCCGAGCCGAAGCAAAGGCTCACGTTGTCAGAAGGACTGAGAGGCCGAGACAGTGTCCCTCCGAGCCCGCACCCCACCCAGGCAGTGATCCACGTTACCTGGGGGCGCGACCCCACTCTCCTCTCCTCCTTCAATGAACTAGGCCTTCCGTGCGGAACTTTCTCAATGGGCCTCAGCGGCTCGGCCTGGCAGCTCAGCTCCTCTGGGGCTGCCGGTCCGGGCCGCGACTGTTAGAAAGGTCTCAGGCGGCCGCAGGGCACACGTACCCCATGCCCCTGAAATTACGTTACTCCGGGTGCACGTTCACCACAGCACCCTCTGGGTCTCTTCTGGCACGAAGCCACACACACAACGCTGATGGGACTTCACCCTCACCAGGCACTCCTTCCTGAAGTCCCAGTTGGCACCAAGACACGCACACCCCGCTGCAGAGACTCACTTTCTTCCGGTGCACACGATGATCAGCCGATCACCTCCACAGTCCCAGGTTGCACCAAAGCACGCACACTGCTTCACTGAGACTTACTCCAATTCCGGTGCCCCGATATCCAGGTGCTCTTCACCAACGCCTTCGGCCGCACCTCGACACGCTCACTCCCCTTCCGAGACTCTCTTCACCTCCGATGCACCGGCTGACCAGGCGCTCTTCACCAGCGCCTGCGGTGCACCACGACACGCACCCTGCGCGTCCGAGTCTCACTTCACCTCCTATGCACACGTTCACCAGGCGCTCCTCACCAATGCCTCCTGTGCACCACGACACGCACCCAGCGCGTCCAAGTCTCGCTTCTCCTCTGTGTGTCCAAGATCCCAGGGCACACCTTCTGAGGGTCTCAAGCTGCCACAACACTCGCCCACCGCGTTGCTTGAAACTTCTCCGGAAACTTTTATGTTCCTGTGTTTTCCAAACCGGGAGCCAGCTCACCTCTGCCCTTGGGGTTACAAGACACAGCACAAAGCACAGTCTTCTTCAAGCAGGGGGACACAGCGCACAAAGCACAGTCCCAACAGCCTCTTCCTTGGTTAAAACAGCAAACTGCAGACCAGCCCCAGATCACGAAGCAAGGATTGGTCCTCCCCAGCAGTCTCTTCAGTTGTTCCTTCCTTAGCAGAGGTTCCTCTTGACCACGAAAGGGGTCCAAGCCTTTTCAGTCTCAATCCATTTCTGTTCCATTCCAACGTTCAGGGGTTTCAGCTCTCATAGATATACCCCTAAATGTCTTTGAAGTTCGTTGTGCTCAGGGGTCCAAGACCCCTGCCTAAATCAGTTCTGGGTGTCTCCCTCCCAGTGTCACCTTTCTCCCTTTGATACTGGGGGTCTGGATCCTTAATCACTCAGCAGGAGATGGGTCAATTGTTTTATAGCCGCAACCCAGGCCTCTTCACCTCCCGGGGTTTCTCCTCGCATACTCCCCAGCTGCAGGTCAGCCTGGTGCCATCTCACCCCCTCCCCTCTCAGATCCAGACAGTCAATCCACATTCAGCAGAGACACACAGAAATGCTTAAAGCACAAAACTCAGCCACTTTCTAAAAGAGCGGCTTCTGAACACACAGTGACAAAACCACTTTCATAGAAAGATGTGTTATGACGCTGTGAGTTCATACATACCAAACTTCACCTCTCCATTTTAAACTTATGGGAAACTAGGCTAACAAACACAATACCCAGCCTCCCCCATTCTGTCGTATGGGCAGAATGGCCTTTCACCAGTGAAAAACGAAATGGAGTGTTTTTCACTGTCAGGACATAACACACACCTCAATATATGTCCTGCCTTTTACCTACACAGCACCCTGCCCAGGGGTCACCTGGGACCTACCCCAGGGGTGCCCACTGTGTACGCAAAAGGGAAAGTAAGGCCTGACAAGTGGTTGCACTTGTCAGGACAACATGCTAACTTAGCAAACTGCGCGCAGGCCCTACACTGCAGGCCTGAGTTCCCTTCTCCGCGCACCCTTTGCATTACTAGCCCTGGCACACCCAGTGCACATCACTAGGGACTCTACTAGTAAGGCAAACATACCAATCATGGCCAACCAATTACCATTACACTTTACACAGAGAACTACTGTACTTTGACACTGATCAGCAGTGGCAAAGTACCCAAAGCATCTAAAAGCAAAGGAGGTACAGGCAAAAAGTCAGGGGAAATCACGCCAAGATATGCCAGGTCTAACACACTGGTATTGTCATAGGGGAATGGTGAGCAGGTCAATAAGCCAGATAGCCACAATAAATATAGGGGTTCCTTTCAGTAGGTCTGTGGATGCAGTGCTTAGAGCGGAGTTGGATGAATACGGAGTTTACTATGTATTCTTACACTAGTGAAAAGAATAACCCTTTTTACATGCAAAGAGAGTCCACAAGTGCCACCAATCACCACCCTGGATGGAGGACATGCACACACAACTGCTAGCTGCCTAGTATCACAGGATAAACAGGGAAGCACTGCACCAAGGTGCAGAATGCATTCATTGCTGTTTTTGTGTGTGAAAGTTATACTGAAACTTTTTAGAAAATACATACCTGCATTTAGAATTTGCCTCCAGATGCATATCAGAACTGTCTAATGTTCTGATAATGGATCATTGTGACCCTCTGACTTTAATATGTTTCTGTTAAAGTGAATGTACATACCCTTGGTCAGTCCTGAAGACACCTTGAACAACTAGGCTGAAACGTGTCGACCACCCCACAAGTATCCCGCCGGACAAGACCTAAAAGAGATATAATTGGATTGAGGACCATTGCTCTACATGATGAAAGACATTGGATTTAAAACTCCTTTGGCTGGTCCTATCGTTGGGCTGTTGACGTTTCAAAGTCCCAAAAAATCAGTAACGACCGTCATTATATGAAACATTGTTTTGGCAAGGATTGTGCAATATTTTGGTTATATAAAACAATTATGACTATGTTTCTATTTGTATAATGATTTAACTTTAAATTTAAGATAAATGTCAAGATGTCTTGCATGATAAAGAGAATGCAAAAAAGCAATATCCAGTTTATATAAAAAATTGTTGAAAGTATTCCAGTTGGATGATGATAATCCTGCCAATAGTAATTCAGGTGTTCATATCGGCTGACTTGTGCTTTTTGTAATCTATCCTGCTAGAGTGACTTGTTTTTTGTTGATTCTTGATTGTAGCCTAGGATGTACAGGAGTATATGGGTTCAACCTGTTGTGTTTTTGCTTTCGATATAGCACCTGGCTAGGTGTATAGGATTTTGCTTAACATACATACCGAAAACAATGAGATGCAGTGATTACATTTGAAAAATAATTGTATCAGGATATTTATCTTTTTTCTTACTTTAAGATACTTCGTAACTCACACGTGCACATTCATAAAACGGAATAATAGCATGTCAGACCAATACACAGTCAGTTATACAGTGGAACAAATATCTGAATTACTAGATAATCCTTCTCTGTTGAGTGACAGCAATGTTACCACTACAAACACCAAATTGGACAATATAGAGAAACTAGAACTACTAAAGAAAAAGCAAATTAGGACACACTTAAATGAGTAAATTCTATTGGAACACCTTCAGAACAATACAAAACCCTGGGGTTTACAGGTAAAAAAAATGTCCCAGTGATCTTTATGGATGATAGTAATTATCTCACACAATTCAGCGGTGTTGGGACAGAGTGTTCTAGAGACTGGCTAGCACTATCAATAGAGACAGCATTAATACAAAGTGAACAAAAGCTTTCAAAAATTAGGAAGCTACAAAAAGAAATCCTTGGAGACGAGACTATCAGTGATGCTAAAAAAAACTCCCTGATGAAGTGAATAAGCAGATTACTGATTTTAGAACATTCACCATAGATCAAAAGACTACAGAAAGTAGCAAAATGTAGTGTAGAGGTCACATATCCTTAATCAAAGTAAGATTTTTTTAAATCGAAATCATCGAATAATCGTAACATTCCAAGATGCGGTAGTTCACTGAGGAGATTTAAAACATTCTCGGAGACTTCCTTAGACTCCATTATAGACACACGAGGCTGCATCAAATAATAACCTGGCTTCATACACCCCGATCCGCCTATTTTTTTAGGAAGAGGGAGAGGATATAGAGGAGAAGCCCAACACGGGGAGGATTACAAACCCATAGGAGCGTTTTCAGGTGGTAACTCCGTCAGAAATCCCAGTGTATAATCTTTCACCACATACTCTTGTACCCTTTACCACGCAAAATTGTACGCAATCTAAAATTGAAATCTTAGATTTCCTCCTAAAGATACGGTTACAGATCTATTTTGCTAACAGGGCTGTTACATTCTTCCTTATCATTTTCTATCTTTCTTCTTTTCTCTTTCCTCCATCTTTATTACATCATCTTCTTGCTTGCCAACCTGGGCATGCACTATGTTTATTTTCTAGCTGCATTCCACATTCTGCATAGTTCTACTGGGTTTAGATTCTTCACTGTTGCCCAGTTGCATCTGGAGCAGAACGTTGATGGACCTACATTACTGTGCTGACAATAAATCTGCATTTCATTTTACCTGAATTTCTGGAATATTTTAATATTGGCGACGAGCAGAAGAACCACTCTTGTCAATCATCATCACAGGTACAGAGTGTTTCTTGAACCCACGTATTTATCGATTTTACCAATTTATGAGAAATTTTATTTTTTATATTATTATTGTGGATCCTCAGACTCTGCAAGTAATTATTCTGCACTTGGATTGTATGTAACGTCTTGGATGATATTTTATGTGTTCTGATTGCACCAGCGGCTGTATGAATTTAAGTAAAAGTGCTCTGATTGCACCTGCGGGTGAGTATGTAAATTTGTTGGAAGTGCAGATCATATTCTATGTTGTGGATTATATTTTAGGTGTTTTAATTGCACCAGCGGCTGTAATTTTGGGTAAAGTGCTCTGATTGCACCTGCGGGAGCTTTGTATAAATTAGTTGGAAGTGCAGAGAATTTCCTGATTGTTGCAGCGTTTCTTTTGTTTTGCGGCTAAACCAACGTTGTGTTGCTCAACTTCATGTACTGATATACTTTTAAAGATCAACTTCAAACATACCGTTACCGCGAATTCAGTTACTCGCTGCATCCTTCAAAACCAGCGGTTGCCATGCGGAGCATTCTGTTTGCTGAATGTTGACCTTCTTGAAGCCTCCGTCTTCCCGATTCTTGTCTCCGTCACTGATTGTAGCTGGACGCTCACGTAATACGCTGCGTCGTGCACGCACGCACATTTCCAGCGCATTTCGTCTTTGGCAGCCATTTTGGTTACCAAGGTAACCAGAGTTTTCGGTCAGCGAAGCCGGAGCTGTTGCACAGATTTCAATTTAAAAGCAAAATGATATGCACGGACATACGCACTAATGAACTAAGGGGCATATTAGCAAGACCGGCGATAAAATTATCGCCGCTTTAGCGGCAGGAAACTGCTGCTAAAACGGCGATAATGGGCTTGCTAATATGCGTTATAGAATTCCAAAGAAGCCCAGGTTAGATGTCCTGCACATCTAACCTGGGCTTCTATTGAATTTTATAACGCATATTAGCAAGCTCATTATCGCCGCTTTAGCAGCAGTTTCCTGCCGCTAAAACGGCGATTATTTTATCGCCGGTCTTGCTAATATGCCCCTAAGTGAATTAAGTGAGTTATTCATTTTATTCGTATTGTTCTCAAGGGTGCCACATTTTGTTTTTCTTTTTGTCTTTAACATATTATACCATTGAATACTCATTATCCACAGTCAGCAGAAATAGTTATACAAGACTTTCAACGCTATCAAACTTATATAGTAATTATTTTGGTTTTCGCTCTAACTTCTCAAGTACGTCATAATAATTATATTTTATCTTCAATTCATTTTTTTAACCATAATGCAATTTGATCCTGCGGCCAAATTCCTACAACTGAAAGGTGATCCACCTATGCCATGGTCAAGGTGGAAGGAAGAATTTATTACCTACATGAAGGCCATAGATGGGGAACGCATGGGTGCTGAACGAAAGAAAAATATATTTGTACACTGTTTGGGTTTTGAGGGACAGGTCATATTTAGAACTTTACCCCAAATCGTTGCACCTAATGATGGAGGCGGGGATAACATGAACGTGTATGTTGAGGCTTTAATGAGAATGGAAAAAAGGTTTAAACCAGTCATGAGCATTGCTCTGAACAGATTTAAATTTTATACCAGAACACAAAAAGAGGAAGAATCTTTAGATGATTTCTTGACTGCTTGTGGGCACTGTCTTTACACTGCAACTTTGGTGCAATGACTGATGAAATGATAAGAGACCAAATAATAGTACATGTCAAAAATAAGAAAATTCAAGAGAAATTATGGGTCATGGGTGATCCCAGTTTGACTGAAGCCATAACTGAGGCTAAAGCTTTAGAACAATCCGAGAAGTGGATGGAAGTCGTTAAACAAAATTCTAATAAAGCAACTACGGAAGAAGAAATATGTGTTGTTAAACCGAAAATTGAGAATAAGATTGAACATCATCAGCAGTTTCATTTGTCAAATGGAAGATTTAATAGATTCAACAATTTGCAGGTTCACAAGAGAAATTACAATGTTTCTAATTTTAATGTATGCTATAGATGTGGTAACAAATCTCACATTGCTTCTTTTCCAGGTTGCCCAGCAATCGGTAGAGAATGCAAAAATTGTGGTAGAAAAGGACATTTTAGTAGTGTGTGCAGAGATAACAAGTGTCACGCCACTCAAGCACGTGGTGCAGTGTCCTATGTAGTTGAGAGCGATGATACCATCAAAGTCAGTGATGTAGCTGAATTTAACAAAGGTTTTGTTGTTTCTATCATTGTCAGTGTACCAGACAATGTGATGAAATCACCAAAATGTGTATTTCAAATTTTAGGTGTAAACCTTATGCTCATGGTAGATTCTGGTTCACCATGGACAATCATCACGCATCAATACTTTCAAGAGAAGTTAAGTCATGTTATTCAATATAATAATTTGCTTCCTCCTGATATAATAGCAGAGAGTTTTGACGGGACTAAAATTGATATTGATGGGTTTTTTCAGGTGGAATTACAGTTCAAATGCAGGACTGCAGAAGTTAAATTATCCATTGCTAAGAAAGGAATTAATGTTTTAGGTTGGCGTGACCAATAGAAACTGGGCTTAACGTTGAATCCGAGGTCTAGTGAACCGATATCTTTATGCGATGATCAATTATTAAAAAAAATTGCAGTGGTTAACACAGAAGACAAAGTAAGTGGTAGAGAAGAAAAATTAATTAGAACATATGACAATGTATTTTGCAATAAGTTGGGAAAATTTAAGAATTTCTCACATAAAATTGTATTAAAAGATAATGTTCTTCCTGTAAAGCAAAAATAAGGGGAGTACCAATTAACGTTTGGGAGGAGTTAAAAGAGATGTTGAAGGAATTATCAGATGAGGGTATTATTGAAGCTATTGACTCCTCTGAATGGGTTTCACCGATTGTTCTGGTTCGAAAACCAGACCAAAAATTGAGAGTCTGTGTGGACTTGAGAGCACTGAATTCAAACATTATAGTTGACTGTCATCCATTACCGAACATTAACGAAGTGGTTTCCATGTTAGAGGGTGCTCAAATTTTTTCAACACTAGACTTACGCTCTGCGTACCACCAAATAGAATTAATGGAAGAATCAAAGAAATACACTGCTTTCATTACTCCTTTTGGTTTATGCCAAAATACAAGAATGCCCTTTGGACTGGCGTCAGCCTTCCAGAGGGTCATGTTTCACATATTCAGGGATGTGGATGATTATGTTAAGTGCTTTCAAGACGATATATTAATATTTTCAAGGAATGAGTCTGAGCATATGATACATGTGAATGAAGTTTGTAAAAGGTTAGAAAACCATGGTCTCACTCTTAAGGTACACAAATGCAAATTGTTTAAGCGTTCAGTTGAGTATCTAGGACATACGTTGTCTGGAGATGGAGTAATTCCAAAAAAAACAATGTGAATGCTATAATGAAAGCTCCTTCACCAACCAACAAGGAGCAACTTTTATCATTTGCAGGCATGTGCGAATATTATAGTAAGTTTGTGGAAGGATTTGCAACGAAAATGGAACCTTTAAGAATTTTGTTGAGACAGAATGTGAAATATGAATGGACAGAGGAACAACAAAAAGCTTTTGAGTGTATAAAAAGGATATTGTAAATGCTCCTACCTTAAAACCCTTTCGCATGAAGAAGGAATGCATAATAACGGTAGATGCTAGTCTTTATGGTCTAGGTGGAGTTCTATCACAAAGAGAAGGTAAAGAAGAATGGAATGTTGCCTTTGCATCCCGAACCTTAAATGATTGTGAGCGTAAATATGCTGTATTAGAAAAAGAACTTCTTGCATGTGTTTGGGCTGTGGAACATTACAGGCTGTATGTGTGGGGCAGTAAATTTACCCTTAGGACGGACCACAAACCGTTAGTGAACATTTTATCCACGGGTGAGGGTTGGAACTCCACAGCTAGGATTGCAAGGTTAACCTCAAAGTTGCAAGAATATAATTTTAATACAGAGTATGTTCCGGGAAAGAAAAATGTTACAGCTGATTTTATTTCTCGTTTACCATGTGGTCAAGATAAAGTAAACATCACCAAGGAATGTGATTTTGTTGTGGCCATTAGTGATATTGTTCCCACTCAATTCCAAGAAATCACAGAAGATAATTGGAATAATTGTGAGCAACTCGATGACAGGTGGGGTGATTTAAAAAAAATTGTGTTAGGAGGATGGGCAAGGAAAAATATGGTAAGATCAGATCTATTACCGTTTTTTAATGTTTCAGAAGAATTAGAATTTGAAGGTAGTTTACTATTTAAATTAGGAAAGTGTGTTCCTCCAAAAGGTATGCAAGATATCATACTCAACATAGCGCATAAAACACATCCTGGCATTTCGTCCATGATGCGATTGGTCAGGAGTTTCTTTTGGTGGCCTAGCATGGATAAATGTATCAATCGCGTTGTTAGAGAATGCAATGAATGTGTATCAAGTGAAAAAATGCTGAGGTTGCATGTTCCACCATTGAAAGTTGTCAAATGGCCTGAAGAACCATGGCAGAAAGTTGCCTTTGATATATCGGGTCCATTTAATTTCTTGCCTGAGAATTCACGTTTCACTTTAGTTATGATTGATTATCATTCTAAATGGCCAGAGGTTAAATTTGTTCCCAAGGCCACAACGAGTGCGGTAATTGTTTTTTTTTTAAAGAAGTTATTGCACGAGAAGGTTGTCCCTCTATTATAGTTACAGACAATGGAGTGCAATTAACTTCCATGGAAATGGAAAGTTTTCTTAAGGGGTGTGGAATCATACATAAATTTACATCTCTTTACGAGCTACAAGAAAATGGACAGGTGGAACGATTTAATAGAGTGCTAAAGAAGTTTGTTACAGACTCTATAAAGTTGGGTGCCAATTGGATGAATGCTTTAAGAGAATGTTTGTGGGTTTATCGTATTACACCTCATTCCACAACAGAAGTTAGTCCGTTTAAACTACTTAAAGGTAGAAACCCGGCAACTTGTGTATGCCCCTGGTGGTTTAGGACTAAAATGTCAAACAAAATTTACGGATAAGGAATGTGTGCATGATACAGCAAAAAGGGTTGAAAGGAAGCAGAATAAAACTGCTAAATGGTATAATAACAAATGGAATACCAAGGTACACCATTTTCAAGTTGGTGATTGGGTCAGAATTCTTAAACCAGGTTTAATGAATAAAGGATCTAACAAGTTTGGTAAAGCCATTCAGATCAAGAAAGTTTTTAGTAATAGTGTGATTACCCAGGACAGAAAAGTTTGGAATGTTAAAAGATTGGCTAAGTGTCCTTGTAATGATGTTGCTCAGAATGATAGTTTCAGGAAAACAAATCATTCAACTACATATATTTATGGAGAACAAAATAAGGAGACTGTTGCTTCCAGAGTTAAACTATCTGATTGCATAAGATAATTGCCTAAAAGATTTAATGATTTTGTATAGTCCTAGTTGCTTTCTCTTTTGTTACTTTGCCTTTTGATAAGGGGGATGTGTTACATTCTTCCTTATCATTTTCTATCTTTCTTTTCTCTTTCCTCCATCTTTATTACATCATCTTCTTGCTTGCCACCCTGGGCATGCACTATGTTTATTTTCTAGCTGCATTCCACATTCTGCATAGTTCTACTGGGTTTAGATTCTTTACTGTTGCCCAGTTGCATCTGGAGCAGAACGTTGATGGACCTACATTGCTGTGCTGACAATAAATCATTTAATTTTACCTGAATTTCTGGAAGATTTTAATATTAATCTTAGATTTCCTCTTAAAGATACGGTTACAGATCTATTTTGCTTACAGGGCGAATTAAAGTGAAGAGAGTACAACCGGTTTGAAAGATAATTCAACTACAGAAATGCCTCCGGGGTTGACGGTCTTCAAAAAAACCATCCTTCGAGAGATAGACCAGAGACATCAAAACATCTTTTTGTCCCTAAGAACCTCAAACAATGAATCACAGGAATTAGAATACTTGTCCCGCAATTCTCAGATCAAAGTCAAACCTGCTGATAAAGGCGGTGGAATCGTATTTATGGACAACGAGGAAAAGAATAGAGAAGTACTGCGGCAGCTCAACAATAGAGAACATTACAGTCCACGCTCCCAAAATTTGACTACAGAATTAAAACACTAGCTACTGTCTATTACAGAGGAGGCCGAGGCGAAAAGTTGGATCAGTAATAAAAGAATTCAACTTTTTCAATAAAAAATATCCAAGAGTTCCAGTAATTTAGGTACTGCCCAAAACTCACAAAAGCTTACAGAATCCTCCTGGACGCCCCATAATTTCGGGGTGTGGATCATTACTTGAGCCTATTGCTTAATATATTGATTTTTTTTCCCTCAAACCCTTTGTGCAAGAGACAAAATCATATATCAGAGATTCCATGGACTTTATTACAAAATATGAGGACATAACCTTTGACCCTGATAATGAGGTGTTGAGAACAATGTACATTGAATCCCTCCACACCAATATGCCCCAAGATGAAATGGGCAGTGATGGAACACGCCTTGGAAAATTGGATTGGATTGGAGTTTCGCATTTCACTTGCTACTCTCTGCTTGAAGAATTCATTTTTTCGCTTTTAAGAGGGACCTCTACTTACAAGTGAAAGGAGTAGGCATGGCTTGTGCATTTGCCCTGGAGATAGCAAAAATAGTTCCATGACATACTTTGAGAACACCTGGAGCTAATGCGTCAACAATATATACACTACTAAGATAAAATCTTGGCATAGGTATTTTGATTACATTTCTTTAATTTGGCAGGGCTCAAAGTCTAAATTTACCAATTGCCATGCATGGCTAAATGAAAGGTCACCAGATCTTCACTTTACGATGACGGAGAGTAAGGAGAGATTACATTTTCTAAATCTGTGGATCCCAACGGTCAACTATACACTGATCTATACACAAAACCAAAGGACCGCAACACTCTCCTCCATTATAAAAGCAATGATACCAGATCTCTCAAAGATAGCCTGCCCTATGGACAGATCCTAGGCATCCGTAGGAACTGCAGTCACAAATAAGATTATTTTGCAAATGGTGAAATACTCTGCAGGAAATGTACTAGCCAAGGGTACCCTAAGAAACTGGTGAAGAACGCTCCCAAAAGAGCATGGTTCACTCTTAAGAGATCTCCTTTTAGTACCCAAAACCAAAAATAAAGGCATCCCTGTGACTTGTGTGTTGACATTCTCTACCATTGCCAACAAAATAAGATCATTAAAAATAACTGGAAAATCTTAGCACCATTTGATATGCTGAATCTATTGTTCTCTCCTCTCAAGAACGCCAAAAACAAACAACCCTTGGTTAAAGCTACCAGGAAACCAGAACCAAGAGATATGCAAACCCTTCTCAATCTGCCTCTGGTGACAGGTCACCATAAATGTGGACAATGTATAGCCTGTAATTACATAAACTGTTCTAGAGGTGACAATGGCATTAAACACATCCCATGGAAATGTTCAAACTGTAACACCACAAACGTTGGGGCCGGTTCACAGAACTAATCTGAGACAAAATCCTAAACGTACTACTTTTGGTATTCACAGAAGGCACTTACGATTTTTGGTATTCACAGAATGCACTTACGACTCCTAACTTTACGTCCGCACTCGGACCGTACTCTCCACACCCGGACCGTACTCTCCGCACCCAGAGTGTACTCTCCGGCTAGGGCCGTACTCTCCGGCTCGAGCCGTAATCTCCGGCTGGGGCCGGATAAAGTGTAATCAATGGGCTGGATTGCAATTTTTACTAAAAGAAACATTAGGAATGTGTGATAAATGGTAGAGGAGGTCATGAAAAACAGTTTGGGCAGGGAAAAGGGTACGTCCAGACACTACATCATAACTCAGAAAGTTTCTCCTTTGCATCATGGTACATGCAGTGCACAATGTTTGCTCCCCTCAGTGTTGACTGCACAGCATGAGTGTATGAGTACTGCCTGAGTGAATGGATGGGTGCATGAGTAGTGCCTGAGTGGAAGGTTTGGTGGAAAGGTAATGTCTTAGTCGTTTGATGAGTGCAAGTATGAGTGCAAGAGTAATGCCTGGGTCATTGGATGAGTGCATGGGTAGGGCCTGAGTGAATGGATGATTACATGGGTACTGCCTAAGTGAATGCTAGAGTGCAAGAGTAGTGCCTGTCTGATTCCATGAGTGCATGGGTAGTACCTCAGTGATTGGATGAGTGTATGGGTAATGCCTGACTGGAAGAATGGGTGTAAGGTTAATGCATGGTTTAATGAAAAAAAGAGGAACCCCTTCAAACCAAAGGAATAGGGTACTATACAGTAGTGGAAAAACTGATTGTAGTTTTATTTTGTGACAGCGCAAGTTGTAATAGAATGTTATTGGATTATGTCAATTGTCTTAATACTGTGTTTTTTATGAATTTTTAATCAATAAATTGATTTGTATTTTTCTAGAATTCTAGGTGTTAAGATTATCTGTTGGGGATATATGGTTAAACTTCTCTAGGAGGTATCGTGTGTAATTGAATGAGAGAATTGAGGGATGAATGGAATATATGGAATAGATGATGTCCATATGACAATACATTGTCCAAAGGAAACTGTTTTTCCACTACAGGTTAATGCATGGGTCATTGGATGAGTGCATGGGTAGTTTATCACTGAATGAATGAGTGCAGAAGTAGTATTAGAGGTGAATGAATGAGTTCAACAGTAGTGTCTGAGTGATTGCATGAGTACATGGGTAGAGCATTGGTGATTGCATGACTGCAGAGGTAGTGTCTCGGTGATTGCATGAGTGCATGGGTTTTGCCTCTGTGAAATGAAAAATGCAAGGATAATGCCTGCGTTATCCTATTAGTGCCAACGTTGAGCTACAGAGATTAGATGACAGCATGGATAGTGTTTGTGTGAAAGGATCACTACCTGGCTGATGACATCAGCAACATAATAAAAGTTTTTAAATAGTGTAAAGGATCAACATTATTTTTAATAGAAATAAATAACATAACAGTGTTGACTGCACAGTCAACACTGAGGGGAGCGCAAATTGTGCACAGCATGTACCATGATGCAAAGGAGAAAACTTTTCTGGGTTATGATGTAGTATCTGGCCATACCCTTTTCCCTGCCCAAACTGTTTTTCATGACCTCCTCTACCATTTATCACACATTCCTAATTTTCCTTTTTGTAAAAGTTTCAATCCAGCCCATTGATTACACTGTATCCGGCCCCAGCCGGAGATTACGGCTCGAGCCCGAGAGTACGGCCTTAGCCGGAGAGTATGGTCCGGGTGTGGAGAGTACGGTCCGGGTGCGGAGAGTACACTCCGGGTGCGGAGAGTACGGTCCGGGTGCGGAAATTCCGGCCTGAGTGCGGACGTAAAGTTAGGAGTCGTAAGTGCATTCTGTGAATACCAAAAATCATAAGTGCCTTCTGTGAATACCAAAAGTAGTAAGTTTAGGATTTTGTCTCAGATTAGTTCTGTGAATCGGCCCCACAGTGTTCGAGGCATATGAGCTGTAGATCATATGCTTTAGCATAGATCGCCTTCTGGTGTTGGGTCCGGATGTTTGCACTTTGTTTTTGTTCGAAGAAGTCTTTGCAGTCACCAGGTAGGTGACTCCTCCTTTCGGTGATAGTGCGCATGGGCATCGACTCCATCCCCAGGTTGTTTTTTTCCGCCATGTGTATTGCTTCGCTCCGGTTCGGTATCGTTTATCGAACCCCTTTGACGCGCAATCCTCTACCCTTGGCGGTATTGTCTTTCGATCGCGGTTTCCCATTCAATGCGTATCGTGTACACAGTAAAAACCTTCGATCGGGAACTTCGAGGCGGGCCATCGGGCCTTCCCGTGCCGACCACGCCAGCAGTCGATGGAACGGACTCCGTTCAAGCTATGTCCCGGGTGTTGTGCTAAGTTTCCATGCACCGACTTGCACGAGGTCTGTAACCTGTGCTTATCCCCGGAACACGAAGAAAAATCCTGCGAAGCGTGTCGATCATTCCGATCGAAGAAAACCATTTGTGATCGTCGGGCTCGACGCCACGAGATGCAACGCGGCAGCGGCTCCGTAACGGACATCTTCGGTGAAGACCTAGAACACCACCATCCTGCCGCAGAAGCCAAAGAAGAAGAAGAAGAAGAAGAACTGATCTTCGTGTCAGAAGCCGACTTCTACATGGAGGAAGACTTGAACGTCACTCCGGGTCAACATACCGTGAGTACAGATACCCATGTGCCCGCTCAAACAAAAGATAAGGCTCCGGTATCACCCTTGCCCTCTGGCTCGGGTTGACACTGAGGAAACGTTTCAGACGCCCCGCCCTCCAGCCCAGCTATGAAACATAAACACAAGCCTAACGGCTCGGGCTCGAGCCGGCCCCATTCCGGTGCCAAACCAACACCTTTGGTATCGAAACATAAGGAGAAACACGTGCCACTTCCCACGCCGTCGGCACCAAAGACACCTTCGACACCGAAAACCTCGGAGCCGAAACCCTCCAAAACAAAAGACTCGGAACCGAAATCGTCCAAGCATAAAGCCTCGGAGCCAAAACGCTCCACACCTAAACGCTCGGAGTCAACACCCTCCGCGCCGAAAAGTTTGCAGCCGAAACATGCCACTCCGAAGACTCCACAGCCTAAACCAGCTAAAACTAAGCATTCGGATTCCAAACACTCTGCACCCAAAGATATTGAGCCCAAATCTTCAATGCCGAAATCCACTCCTAGAGGGCAAGATACTCCTTCCAAAGAACTTCCATCCAAAGACACACCTCTAGATCCAAAACAAAAAAGACTTAGTATTGATCCGGAAACTGGACACCTTACGGCTACTCTTCCTAAAAAACGGAAGTTAGAACTCTCCGGAGATGCCCCTATACCTCTGAAGAAAAAAAGAGATATCGGTACTAACCCTTCTCCCCCTTAAATACCTCCCTCTCTTCCTCCTATACACATTACACCATCAAATTCACCACCTCCAATGTCACCTGACTCACAGGATGATGATTTTGGGGATGGGGATGGGAATGGGGATGACGATCATACCCCACAAGATCCGGACATACCAGATGACACTGATCCCTGGGATGATTATAATAAGGATCCAGATCAACCTAATGACCCTGACCTGTATCCCTCCAGACCTTCCCCACCTGATGACAACATTGGCTTTGCACAACTTATCAACAGGGCTGCCCAATATCACGAGGTGGAGCTACATTCAGACCCTCTGGAAGAGGATTTCCTTGTAGAAACATTCATACACTCACAAAGGTCTACTAACACTTTACCCATGTTAAAGGGCATGTTAAAACATACCGACGAAGTATTCAAAGACCCAGTTAGAGCCAGGATACTAACACCTAGGGTGGATAAAAAATACAAGCCTGCTCCTACAGACCCTGTATACATAAAAGGTCAGTTACCTTTAGACTCTCTTGTTGTATCTAACGCCCGCAAGAGAGCTAACTCTCAAACTACAGGCGACGCCCCTCCTCCTGATAAGGAGTCTAAACTTATTGATGCCTCTGGCAAGAGAGTAGCTTCGCAGGCCGCTAATTATTGGCGTATTGCCAATGCTCAGGCTCTCTTATCACGCTACGACAGGGCCCACTATGATGAGTTGGAAAAACTCATGCAACATTTGCCAGAAGAGTATAAAACTAAAGCTAACAACCTCATTCAGGAAGGGAAGCTCATCACCAACACTTCCATAAAATGCGCCCTAGATGCAGCAGACACAGCTTCTCGTGCTATCAACACTAGCATACTGTTGCGGAGACACGCTTGGCTTCGAATCTCTGGATTCAAGCAAGAGGTACGATCCTCCATACTTAATCAACCCTTTGATAAAGAGCATCTTTTCGGGCCAACAGTAGATACTTCATTAGAAAAAATGAAGAAAGACACCGAAACTGCAAAATCCATGGGAGCCCTACAATTACCTTCTAGCAGGGGTTCTTTTCGTCGCTCCTTTTACAGGGGTGGCTCAAAAACACTGTCGTCAGAAAATCCCTTCTCCTCTTACAAAGGGAACAATCAATCTAACTCCTCCAGAGGCTATTTTCGAGGAGGTTACAGAGGAAATAATAACAAGTGAAGAGGCAGAGGTAACTCTACCCGCACTTCCCCTGGCAATAAACAGTGACTTCCCTCCACTAACCCCCGATCATTCCACTCCTGTCGGGGGACGTCTCTCACAGTTCCTACCTGTCTGGGAGTCAATCACCTCAGACAAGTGGGTAATACAAATTATCCAACATGGTTATTGCCTGGAACTTACCAGCACTCCACCAACAATCCTTCTGAGACAGCGTGCAATGTCATAAGAACATCTCACCCTGTTAAAACAAGAGGTTCTCTCTCTGTTAGACAAGCATGCAATAGAACCAGTCCCATTACGTCATCAAGGGATGGGTGTGTACTCCCTATACTTTTTGATTCCAGACCACTAAACCTCTACATTCAATCGGACCAATTCCACATGATCACCCTTCAACAGGTGCTCCCATTGCTTCAGCAAGGCGACTTTCTTTCCACTCTGGATTTAAAGGACGCCTACTTCCATATTCCCATTCACCCAGCTCACAGGAAATATCTCAGGTTTGTGGTGGACAGACAACATTACCAATTCAAAGTCCTCCCATTCGGTGTAACTACAGCACCAAGAGTCTTCACCAAGTGTCTAGCAGTAGTCTCAGCTCATTTAAGAAGACAACACATTCACGTCTTCCCTTACTTGGACGACTGGCTAATAAAAGCCAAGTCGCAACACAGCTGCATACACCACACTCACAAAGCAGTTCAGCTGCTTCACGACTTGGGATTCACTGTCAATCTCACCAAGTCTCATCTTCAACCCTCCAACACGCAAGCGTACCTAGGAGCCACAATAGACACTTGCAAAGCTCTAGCAGACCCCAACCCAGTCAGAATACGCAACATGCAAACCCTAATATCACAATTTCAATCGCAACACTCACTACCAGCCCGAGTGTTTATGCAGTTGATCGGAATGATGGCGTCTTGCATTCTAATTGTTCCTTACGCAAGACTCCAAATGCGTCCCCTAAAAGAATGCTTAGCACGTCAGTGGAACCAGGCTCAAGGTCAGTTAACCGATCTGGTGTTGGTGGACGGCTGCACTCATCGCTCTCTGCAGTGGTGGAATACACAAAACTTTTCCAAAGGGCGGCCATTCATCGACCCGGTTCCACAGATAGTGCTCACAGCAGATGCATCCCTCACTGGTTGGGGAGCTCATCTTCAAAAACATACCATTCAGGGCATGTGGACACTACAACAAAAACAACTCCACATAAACCATCTGGAGCTGCTAGCAATTTTTCTAGCATTGAAAGCTTTTCAGACACATCTATTAGGCAAAGCTGTCCTAGTTCGTACAGACAACATGACAGCAATGTACTACATACAAAAACAGGGGGGGCACACTCTCTACAGCTTTCACACCTAGCTCAAAGCATATGGAGATGGGCCATACCTCAAAAAATATATCTCCTTGCAGAACATCTCCCAAGAGTAAACAATCAAATTGCAGATCTGCTCAGTCGTCAAAGACAGATCCACGAATAGGAACTACACCCTCAAGTTCTTCTCCCGTTTTTTCAAATATGGGGCTACCCAGATATAGATCTGTTTGCCACACACCTCAACGCAAAATGCCCAAACTTCGCGTCCAGGTATCCACACCCATTGTCCAATGGCAATGCACTATGGATGAACTGGTCAGGGATATTTGCTTACACTTTTCCACCTCTTCCGCTAATTCCATTACTGGTTCGGAAGCTCAAGCAAAATTCCCTCACAATGATCGTAGTTGCTCCCACATGGGCTCGACAACCCTGGTTCACAACCCTGTTGGAACTATCAGTAGTTCCTCATCAAAAACTACACCTCTCCCCCAAGCTTCTAACTCAGAACCATGGAGAGATAAGGCATCCAGATCCCAGTCAACTCAACCTTGCGATCTGGCACCTGAAATCATAGAGTTTGGCTACCTTAATCTCCCGCCAGACTGCATGAATGTCATTAAAGAGGCTAGACGCCCTACCACAAGAGCATGCTACGTAGCAAAGTGGAAACGATTTGTAATGTATTGTAATAACAATCACATCAATCCGCTTGATGCTTCAATTCAAATCATCACTTGCTATCTGTTACACCTACAGCGGGCTAACTTAGCATATACATCAATAAGATTACATCTTGCTGCAATAGCGGCTTACCTACAAAACAGACAACACTTGTCCTTGTTTCGTGTACCTGCTATCAAAGCCTTTATGGAAGGACTCAAGAGAATCATTCCTCCTAGACTTCCACCTTCTCCTGTGCGGAATGTTAATATAGTCCTTACAAGACTCATGGGCCCACCATTTGAGCCGTTGCACAAATGTGAACTACAATTTCTGACGTGGAAGGTAGCCTTCCTCATATCCATCACATCTCTTAGGAGAATTGGTGAGCTCCAGGCACTAACCATACAAGAACCATTTTTACAAATTCACCAAAATAAGGTGGTCCTTAGGACTAACCCCAAATTTTTACCCAAAGTTGTTTCTGCCTTTCATCTCAACCAGTCTGTTGAGTTACCCGTGTTTTTCCCCCAACCAGACTCAGTGGCAGAACGTGCTCTTCACACATTAGATGTGAAAAGAGCATTACTTTATTACATTGAAAGAACTAAATCTTTTAGGAAAACAAAACAACTCTTTGTTGCTTTTTCACCACCGCATAAAGGCAATCCTATATCAAAAGCAGGTATTGCACGGTGGATAGTTAAGTGCATACAAATATGCTACATTAAAGCTAAACACAGATTAACAATTCCCCCTAGAGCACACTCTACATGCAACTAGGGGCTTCCATGGCATTCTTAGGGAACATACCCTTAGATGATATTTGCACCACACACATTCACAAAATACTACTGTGTAGATGTGTTAGCAAAACAACAAGCTATTGTGGGCCAGGCTGTTTTAAGAACACTATTTCAGACCACTGCAACAGATACAGGTTAACCACCGCTTGGGAGTAACTACTGTACAGTCTATGCTAAAGCATATGATCTACAGCTCATATGCCTCGAACGGAAAATGCTACTTACCCAGTAGGCATCTGTTCTTGGCATATAGAGCTGTAGAGCCATATGCACCCACCCACCTCCCCGGGTACCTTTATCTGTTGCAGTATTATCTTACTTAGATACACTATACATAGACATCTCTTTCTGCTCTTACTAACTCCATCATCACCGTTACGGCAAAACAATCTGGGGATGGAGTCGATGCCCATGCACACTATCACCGAAAGGAGGAGTCACCTACCTCATGACTGCAAAGACTTCTTCGAACAAAAACAAAGTGCAAACATTCGGACCCAATACCAGATGGCGATCTATGCTAAAGCATGCGGCTCTACAGCTCTATATGCCAAGAACAGATGCATACTGGGTGAGTAGCATTTTCCTTATTGTGACTGGTGTCCTTGTGAAAACACATACATCGAAAACTTTCCGACACAAACGGCATAAATGAACATGATGAACTTTGGGCATCAACTAAAATCCTACATTGCTATGTTTGGTATTTCTTAGCATTTTGACTCTGCTTTGTAAAAATTATTTTTAATTAGTTAGTTTTCTCTTGTCCTTTTTTGCTGGATTTAATGTGCTTTTGAATCGTATATACAACGTTTTTCCCAACACCATGATGCAGTTCATGAGATAGGCTCATACTTGATCATTAAATTAGAACAGTACATCACAGTTTTTTTGTGCAACATACAGTTGAGAGGTTTCCCCATACTTTATAACAAGATTAGTTCTTTTATTTCACATTTCACATTCACATTTTCTTGTGTCAAAATTAGAGGTAGTAATTCCTCTTTGATTTACACTAATGTAGGACACTCTTTGATGGTCCTCTCTTCAAGATGGTGCCTGTTCGTTAATTTCAACACCAGGCGTTGTTTACGGTGTTGATTTCTCTGCGTAGCCTACGATACGCGAGGCTCTTGTAATCAAATTTCCCTCCTTCATATACCCATAAGCTCACTAATTTCATAGCCAAGGTCTGAGATTTGGCTATTTCGCGGCCCTCGATAGGTCCCAAGGCTTTTCACCCTGCCCTTCAAGATGGTGGGCGACGTTCAGCACAGCATTCATTGTTGTGTAGCGCCTAACCACACCTTTGCCGTTTCCACACAAAAGTAAATGCCAAGTCTAGCGTGGAACGCTCGAGCTGCGCAGGCGCCATTAAGACTGCTCTGGAGATGCAGCTCCTTTCACTGTCACCCGGAATACAGAGCACCGGTTGGATTTTCTGTCAGTATGTGAGTTGACCCACTAACCAATATAACAGTATTTTAGTTCCTCAGTTTGTCTCACACTCTAGTCCTATTTAGCTCCAGCGAGAACATTTGTCATTGAGGCCGGCTTAGTGATAATGGAAGCAGGCAGGCATTGGGTAAGCAGAGTTTTAGTCTCTGGCACAAAGGGAGATCTGGTGGACATTATTTGATGCATTACAACTTATTTCTCAGGACTGCACAATCTGGCAACTTAGTTTGACTTTTCGGGCTCTACGGCAAGCTGTTTTTTCCATGCATTCCTGGCTTTTTCCCCTTTCATTCCCGGTAACTAGGACACTGCACAAACGACATGTATAACGAGCCCCCGCCAGAGCACTGTAAATATAAGGTATATGCACTGCATCACGGTCATTGAGGTTTTTATTATCCTGTGCACGCCACGGAGCATTGTTTGAAGTGCATGTGCACTGGAGGTTTTATTGATGCCCTTTCTAATGTTTTGATAATGGGTCGTTGTGACCCTCTGACAATCTGGTTTTAATGTTTCCTTTAAAGTGAATGTAAATACCCTTGCTCAGTCCTGAAGAGGCCATGAACAAATAGGCCGAAACGCATCAACCACACCACAAGGAGCCCTTCGCACAAGCCTAAAAGAGATATAATTGGATTGAGGACCGTTACTCTAAAGGAATAGAGACATTGGATATACAGCTCTTTTGGCCGGCCCTGTCCTTAGGCGGTCTGCCTGTTGACAGTTCAAAGTCCCAAAAATTGTCAATAACCATCATTTTCTGAAACTTGTTTTGGCAAGATTTGTCCAATATTTAGGTTGTCTAAAACATTTTTGGATGAACTTGTTTCTGTTTATATAATGATCTAACTTTAAATTTAAGATAAATGTCAAGATTTTGCATCAACAAGTGTTGTGTCTTACATGATAAGGAGAATGCAAAAAAGCGATATCCAGGTTATATAACAAATTGTTGAAAGTATTCCAGTTGGATGATAATAATCCTGCCGATAACAATTCAAGTGTTAATATCGGCCGGCTTATGCTTTTTGGAATCAATCCTGCTAGGACAACTTGTGTTTTGTATGATTCTTAATTGTAGCCTAGGCTGTAGATGGGTATATGAGCTCAATCTTGTTGTGTTTTTCCTCACGCTCATCCTGGTAGCTCCCACATGGATTAACCAGCCATGGTTCACAACTCTGCTCAAACTCTCTCTGGCTCCACAAAAGAGGCTTCCCAACAGGCCTCACCTTCTCATGCAGAACCATGGAGAAATCAGGCACTCAGATCCCAGGTCGCTCAATCTTGCTATCTGGCTCCTGAGGTCATAGAATTTGGATACCTCAACCTTCCTCCGGAATGCATAAATATTACTAAAGAAGTGTGCAGACCTACCACATTGTCTTGGTATGCGGCAAAGTGGAAAAGATTTGTGTGCTACTGTCACTCAAAACAAATTGATCCATTTGAAGCCACAGAGCAGGACACTGTTTGTAACCTACTACATCTACAGGTTTCTGGTCTAGGTTTTATCTCCATACATTTACACTTGGCTGCTTGACAGCCTACCTTCAGAATAGACAACACATCTCTCTTTTCATAATTCCAGTCATTAAAACTTTCATGAAGTGTCTGAAGAGGGCCATCCCTTCTTGAGTTTCATTGGCTCCGGCATGGAATCTCTACATTGTGCTTACAAGACTCATGGGCCCTCCGTATGAGTCCCCCCAACTATGCCCCTTTCAATTCCTCTCTTGGAAGCTGGTGTTCCTTCTTGTCATCACTTCACTTAGGTGTGCCATTGAGCTGCAGGCATTAAACCTGGAAGAACCCTTCTTCCAAGTGCATAGGGATAGAGTTGTCCTTCGAACCAATCTCAAATTTCTCTCTAAGGTAGTTTCTTCCTTCCACCTTAATCTATTGAACTTCCTGTGTTTTTTCCCACAACCTGAACCTGTTGCAGAACGGGCTCTCCACACTTTGGATGTAAAGCAAGCCCTCATGCACTACATTGATGGAACCAAACCATTTAGAAAGACACATCAACTCTTTGTAGCTTTCTCCAATACCCATAAAGGAAAGGCTCTATCCAAGTCGGTCATTGCTAGATGGATCGTCCAATGCATCCAGACATGCTATGCTAAAGCTTATAGGACTCTGCCCACTCCTCCTAGAGCCCACTCCACTTGGAAGAAAGGAGCCTCTATGGCCTTCCTGGGAAACATCCCAAAAGCTGACATATACAAAGCAGCTACTTGGTCCACACCACACACTTTCACAAAACATTGTGCGGATGTTCTAGCATTCCAACAAGCTAATGTTGGTCAAACAGTACTCCTTACACTCTTTCAAGCTACTGCAACACCCACAGACTAGTCACCGCTTTTGCAAGGACTGCTTTACAGTCTATTAACAGTATGTTTCTACAGCCCCACATGCCTTGAACTGAAAACTTTACTTACCCTGTAAGCATCTGTTGGTGGCATGTGGTGCTGTAGATTCACATGCTTCCACCCTCCTTCCTGGATGCCTGTGGCTATTGCAGTATCCATTTGCTATATTATTCTCCTTTGTTTGCATGGACATCTCTCTAAACATCGCTTCGCTCCATAATCCATCCTCATCCGCCATGCGGGAAAACAATCTAACAATGGTGCCAATGACCATGTGCATTACCAGAAAGAGGAGGAGTCACACAACCTCGTGACTTAAAAGACTTCTTCGAAGAAAAACAACTTGCACACATCCAGACCCAACACTAGATGGCAGGAGTTTGCACAGCATGTGAATCTACAGCACTACGTGCCACGAACAGAAGCTTACAGGGTAAATAACATTTTACATACATTTAATGTTCAAAAATAATATCGAAAGATAATCATATTTTTATTTTATTTTAACATATTTTAGTAATTTTTTATTTTAAAAATTAATATAATATTATTGTGTTTATTAATATTTAATTTAAATTAATAAATTACTTTTAATAATTATTCACTCATAACACTATTTTTTACTGTCGGTGAGATTTTTTCAAATTTAAACTTTTGAAAAATATTGTTGAATTTCATTTACTGTATTGAAATGTTTAATTCAAAATGAAGTTATTAATGATGGATGTTTTTGTTCTCCATTTAAAATAAATATATAAAAAATAACACATTAATATTTAAGTTACATATTTTTATAATTTTTTTCCAAGTTTCATAAACTCTTTTACTTTTAACTGTGCTTTACCATATGTAGATCTCTGCGTTGGTGGTGTTTTACCTATGACAAAGTATAAGGAAATGTAAAAAAAAAAAGTGTATTAAACATGAATAAATAGTAAAATATTTTGTAAGTACCACCCCCTCTCTCTTGAATTGCCACCTCCACAAGGAAGGACACATACATTGTATTCCTTATTTGGTATAGACTTGGACAACGATCATGGTGAGGGTGATGAAATAGGACAACCATACCACAAAGAAAACTGGTATGATGAACTTCAAGAAGCCAGTGGCCTTGACACTTCCCCTGAGTTTCATCCCCTAACCTTGCCACTGAGGAGAGTGCTTCTTACGTAGTGATGGCATGCGTAGGGCAGCCAAAGTTCTTGAACTTCAGCTCCCCACATTAAACCTCAAAACCAATGTCTTGATGGAAGTGTTCCAGGGAAGGAGCAAAAGTACTCCATTCAGGGTAAACATATGCTGAGCCCTTCTTGACTTTCAATGAGGGACATACACTCTTAGGGGAATGGGCCAAACTTGCTCTGGACATTAGGTCTATCACCAAATTACAAGATGCTACCACCTTCGGGCGACCTTGCATTTTTGTCTCAGCACCCCTACCCTGAAAGCTGGGTGATGCAGGCGTCTACAAGTCAGACTAACCCGAATACCTTTCTGACCACTTCCCCTGATGGGGAGTCCAAATGAGTGTAGACCATTGGGAAGAGGGTATTTTCTTTCACCAGCTTGGCCCTCAGGTATGTGAATGCAAGCTCTCTCCCTGGCTGCTATTCCCATGTTATTTGGGATGCGGCTCAAGTCCTCCCAGGTGTCCCAGAAGATCTCTGACCTGTCCTAACCCAAGCCCTATACAACGATCATGATGTGGCCAGGTTCACAATTCATTGTCACTTGGACACCCCCAATTCCATCAGGCAGGCCATTGGCACCATCGTCTCTATTCACTGCCACACCTGGCTGTGGTGAACCATTTTTGACAGGCGATGTCCAATTGTCTCTTATGGACATGCTCCTGTTTGGGGGATAAGGCGGATTTCACTCTGGAGTGGTTCATGGATTGCACAGCCATATCACATCGCTCCTACCGTTCCTTTTGGGGCTTTTGGCAGAGGTACCCCATACTGTCAGCCAATTGTGGCCCAGCAAGATGTGCAGCAGTTCCATGGCTATGGCACCCTCTACCCCCATGGTCAAGGTCAGCAAGCCACTCAGTCTACTGCTCCCCTCCTGCAGTCCCACCCCTTTAGCGTGTACAATTTATTTCTAGAACATCCCTAACCTGGACCCTGATGAGGTCCCTCTTTCCCATTGGAGCTAACTAGCCCATTCCTACAATTGCCCTACATGTAACTTGACAGTGGGTTTAAGGTGAACCACCGTGCCACACTTTACTGTACCCATTATCAATGTCTTCCACAAGGTTTTCAGTCTCTGATTGGTGTCCCTGGCTCTCTTTCAGATTGCTCCCTTCCTCTCCTGAAGAAGACCCCATTGCAAGGTTCTATTGGCCCTCGCCTTCTACGGGGGTCAAAAAGTCGACATTTTAACCCTTTTGACCGTGACTGAAAACTTCTCCACATTTAGATATACACGGCATTCGGAAAGTGCATCTAATGACCTGTGGAAAATCGGATTAGAAAAAACATTGTCAGCCGGTCTCAATCTGAAACCATTGTTTACACTGTACATAATGTCACTTGCAATCCTTATTCTTCTCTGATCTATCCACGAGCACCCCTATCCACACCAACTTTCCACTCACCTTGGAGCTTCTATGTCACATGAATTAATGTGTCTAAAAAGTGATTTATTAATATTTTATATAAACAAACTTGATATTCATGTTCTTGAGTGTTTTTGTAATGTGTGATATTGGGCACTAAATTGAACTTACCTTGAATAATTCCTGTTGGGACCAACTGTTTTGCTGTACCAATAATTACCCAGGTCCTACGGCTTACTGGGTTGCCCCATTGTTTTGTAATGCTTATGGGAAGCTCAGCCACATGGTTTGAGGTGGGATCTGACGATTCTTGGCAGTTTGGCAGACCATCACATCATGCTGGTGGGTCCTGCAGATGGTCTGGAAGGGGCTCACCTTAGAGATTCAGGCTATGATTCTGATCATTCAGCCTCTCTCCTGGATTTCAGGTCAACTCTGAACTACTGGGACTGAAGCCTCCTACATCCTGCTGGTCAATCACATCTGGTGACATATTCCGGTTCTACAGTGGGATCTGAAGTCTCAGTTGTCCAAACATAAAGGAGACCTCTCTGACCATGCCCAGATCTCGGAGGAGACTTTGAAAGGTCAGCGGTGTTGGTTACCAGACTGGTTCAGCGACAGACCCCTTTCTCTACCCCACCTAGAGTTGAAATTGGTGACTGGTGTGTGCCTTCTGGGTTAAGGTAGCTATCTGGGAGAGGTGGAAATCAGAGGCCTTTGGTCCCTGGTGGAGGCCCATCTCCATATCAACCTCCTGGAACTGAGGTCCATCTGCAAGGCGTTGAAAGTTTTTCTTCAGTCTATTAAAGGGAGGTTGGCATATGGCTTATGGGCAACACCACTACCATGTGGTATTGCAAAAAGTGTTGCAGTGTGGGGTTTTGACCCTATGCCAGGAGGCACTACACCTCTGGAAATGGCTGTACCATCAAGGGATCTTGATGGTGACCTTCTGGATGCATCTTTGAATTCCAGGGTGGATGAGCTAAGCTGCTGATGCCTAGTGGAAAACGACCTTTACAACGCGGTCAAAACACTGCAATACATTTACATTGCTGTTTTTAAAACGCAAGTCATTACAACGACTTGCACTAGAGGGTGCTCTAGACTAAGGAATAGTGTAATTTACTATTCCAACACCTCCCCTACTGTACGTAGACTGGAGTTGGAATAGTAAATCACACTATTCCTAAGTCCAGCGCCCTCCAGCGCAAGTCGTTGTAACGACTTGCGTTGTAAAAACAGCGATGTAATGTACCGCGATCTAAATGATCGCGTTGTATCATCATACATCCTAGTGGATCATGAGTGGCGGTTACAACACGAAGTGACAGAAGTGTTCAGTGCTAGTGACAAGGTGCATATATACAAATAAGGGACATATATAGAAATCTACAATTTTCCAAAAATGGTCAGAAACAATGATTTAGGCGATCTCTCTGGTCAGGGCTAAATTGCTCAAAAAATGAGACACAGAGATATTTAAAGACTGAACCAAGGTTAAGCGTCGACGTTTCGACCCTGACAACGCGTAATTGATATGTTGCGGCGGGTCTTCCTCAGGGCAGGGGACAGCCCCGGAGTCTGAAAGGCGTTTTGCGCAGTGTCGGGGGAGCCAGATAGATCTGCCAAAGTCAGGAAAACCACAACAATGAGTGCGAAGTGGAACCATCCAAGGGAGACTATTTAGAACAAGGCCAATGTCCTATGGCTCGGCAATTTCAATTGGGAACAGCATGAATTAATCAAGGCCAGCAACCCTGTGGCTCGGTAGGGAATCTGCTGGAATCCAGCTAATTTTAAAGTAAAGATGATCCAGGCAATAAGTCCGTGGACATCAGCAACCGCTCTGCAGTCTTGACTGCAGAGCGGTTGTCACTAGCACTGATCACTTCTGTCACTTCGTAACACTTTTCACTTATTTTATGTGTTTTACGTGGTCAGCCTGATTATATGTATATTGTTGTTGAAATTAGTTTTGAAAAATCTAATAACAAAAAAATGTTTTGCAAATACTTTTGAGTCCTTCATACTTACCAGGGTGTCTTTTTATTAATTTTTCTTGTGTTGCGCGCGCTAATTCATTTTATTGGACTCTTTAAGTAAATATAAGTTTCCATACTCCTAATGATTTGTACTTCTCTACAAAGCGATTGGCGCTCCCCGACAGAGCCACTGTAGCTTGCAATGGAGTTTTCAAAGCGTCTCTCGCCAGGATACTTTTGGCCTGTGGTGGAATCGGGTCTCCTGTGCGCTTTACCACTGATACCTCTTCTTCTTGAGATTTGAAGGTCAGGTCTGACTGGCCCGAAGTCATCCTACTGGCCCCAGATTGGCACAGAGAGGATAGTATCCAGTGCTCCCGGGCTCAAGATTCTTCCTCCAGTCAGGCTGCTTCTTCAGGAATACCTGCTGTCGCTGCACGGGGGCATGGTTCTGCACTCAGACCTTCGCAATCCCCACCTTCATGCACGGAGATTGAGCGGCGACAGCTGAACACCTTCGCCCTTCCTCCGCTGGTGGTTGATGTAATTTTCTCAGTCAATCATCCCTTGTCAAGAACAACCCCTGTCGTTGGTACAAATTTGTGGTTTCATGCAGCACACGCTATATTGACCGCCTCCATGCCAAGTTATCTAAAGTTCTGTTGTTTGTTTTGTCTCTCACCCGGCAAGGCTTTGCTTTGGGCACAGTTAAGAAATACCTTTGGGCCCTTTTGTCGTTTTTGGGTTTCCCAGACCAGCCCTTGCTGTTTAAATCACCAGTTGTGATATGTTTTTTTAAGGTCTCCAACACTTCTTTCCTCTCTCCTTTCATCATGCCCTGTGGGGCCTTAACTTGGTCATCACTTATTTGATGTGTGCTCCTTTTAAGCCACTTCACATGTTGCCCTTTTCAGCTTCTTACCTCAAAATGGTGTTCCTTGTCACCGTAGCATTGGCGTGGTAAGTGAGCACACTGCAGGCTCTGTGTCAATATTCCGTATAGCCCATTCTTCCCAGAAAAACTGGTTCTGCGAACACAAGCATCCTTCTTGCCTAAAGTTGGGGCGCCATTCTACATCAGCCATACCATCACCCCGCCACCATTCTATGCTGTGCCTCACCCCTCTAACAAGGATGAGAGCCTGAATTGCTTGGACCCTAAAAGAGCACTGAGCTTTGGCATAGATCACATCAAAAACACTGGGTGGACAATCAACTCTTTGTGTGGCTCACTGGAATGAAAAAAGGTGAGGTGGTGCAGAAAAGGGCCATCTCCCACTGGATGGTATTCTGCATCAAATTCAGAAAGACTGCAAGATCATTCCGTCAGAGCCAAAGCCACTACAACTGCGTTGGAACCTGGACATCTGCCAGGCTGCTACAGTGGGCATAGCTCCATACATTCACGAAGTACTACTCCCTGGACAGCCGGGTTCGCCAAGCGGGGAATTGCACCCACTCAGTCCTGCAGGATATCTTCGTTACAGCCACTTCACAGACCCACCTCCTACTAGGTACTGCTCTTGTATCTGTTCAAAAGGTGACGAATCTGTGGTCAGAAGTCTCTATACCTTTAGCAGCGCCCTTTCTGGTCAGAGACTCTATCTAAAAGTAGATTCCTTACTGATCCTCCACATTCTGTCAGCTGCGCACTTCCCATTTTTTTGATCCCCAGTCTAGGAATCAACACACTGATCAAAGTCAATTTGCTGTTGGGACTGTGCATCTGGGGGTGTGGACAGCTTCGAAAGCATCTGGCTTCAGCGTATTGGCCCCTCTTGTTATTCCTGGAGCAGAATGGTGTTGCTGCAGAGCTGCATGGCGCCATATACTGGCACGCAGAGGTACTACTGAAAAAAGTTTCCGGATCCAGTCTGATGCCTGGGGAAAATTCAAATGGTGAGGATAGATAGTCTCTGCCAGAAAAATCACTACCAAAGATAAGCAATTTGTTTATTTAACCAATAGCCTTGTCCTCTAATCTATCCTTGTGGTCTCCAATTCATGCAAGCCAAAGGGATTTTGACCCCTCAGGTAGATTTCCCTTATCCTGCAGACCTCAATGGAAAACTCACATAGCATAGCACTGGAAATGGGCAGGGGTCTCACTGTGTAAGTTATGTGGACAGGCCAGTGTTTAGACCTATTCAAACTTTCTATAAACTTGTGATGGGTCACTTGTTTATGTGGGATCATCACATAGGTTTTGAGAAGTTGAGAAATACAGT